>OZ023273.1:42093157-42520665 GCA_964007475.1 Hybos culiciformis
CATAAATTTATTTGTTGTTTTATAAGCTTCCATTATTTGTTTTTGATGTACGTTTAATGGTTTTTTGGATTTAATGTGAGATATAATATACAAAATGAAAAATACAATCATCTTATTATAAACAACAAAAAACGATTACAGAGAAAATTACAACGTGACACACATATATCTAAAATAGAGAAAACATTTCCAACTGAAAACTGGTGCATAAATTTGACAAATCAAGAAATCCCACAACCAGTACAAAACATATTTTCTTTAGGAAAAGAATTTGCACTTACCGAAAATCAAAACCAAGAAGGGACAATAATTGAAGTAGTTGCAGAGGTTGAAGAAATAATTAAAGGAATGGAGGAAGATAATGAAATTTGCGCAAATAAAATGAGGAATGACATTAGTGAACAAATTATATCTCACATTAAATCCAAAAAACCATTAAACGTACATCAAAAACAAATAATGGAAGCTTATAAAACAACAAATAAATTTATGAAAAATAACCCTAATATTTTAGTAATATCCAGTGATAAAGGAAAAAAGTCTGTGATAACAACCAAAGATGACTACAAACAAAAAATGGACGAACATCTAGCAGACAAAAACACATACAAAGTATTTGATCCACCAAAAAACTATATAAAGACGCTTATAAAAAAGAACAATGAATTAATTGTAGAATTACATGATAAAAAATACATTAAAGATAACATAAAAGATAGATTAACAATCAAATCAGCTATTCCACCTCGTATATATGGTACAATTAAAGTACACAAACACAATCTACCCATTAGGCCAGTTGTTAGCACTTTAGACACAGCAACATATAATCTAGCTAAGTACCTAAATGAAATTCTAACAAAAGTACGAGACACTAAAATATATAACGTCAGTAATTCATATGAATTTAAAAAATACATAGACCAAGTTAATATTTCCAGTAACGATAAACTAATTTCCCTGGATGTTATCTCTCTTTACACTAATATCCCTCTTAACGAAGCTATGAAAAGCATAACTAATCGATGGAATGAAATCAAGAAACATACTAAAATATCCAAAAAACTATTTCTACAAGCAATCCGTCTATGCACTGAACAAAATTTCTTCATGTACGAAAATAAATACTATGAACAAATACATGGACTAGCCATGGGTAATAGTTTATCTGGTATATTAGCAGAGTTTTTCATGGACGATTTAATAAATGACATCTTACCAAAATTGACGTTCGAGATTAAGGTTATTAAGAAATATGTAGACGACTTAATTTTATTGATACCTTCAGGCAAAGAAAACGAGATTTTAGATATATTCAACAAACAACACGATAGAATTCAATTTACAATTGAAACTGAAAACAGCACAACAAACAGCTTAAATTTTCTGGACATGACACTAATAAGACATCATAACAAAATAATGACAAATTGGTACATGAAAGAAATAGCATCAGGACGTATATTGAATTTTCACTCGGCGCATCCATACAATATGAAATTTAATGTGGCACTGACACTTGCACATAGAATTATAAGATTAAGTGACAAGAAATACCATAGGGAAAATTTTAAACGTATTAGCAACATACTTGACAACAATTGTTATCCTAAACATATAATTAACAAAATTATAAACAAGGTAAAATATGACAAGCCAAAAAATAACAGCGAAAAAAATAATAAACAGAATAACGTGCAATATAAATACAGAAAACTTTCTTATATACCTGATCTAACTGATAAGATCGCAAAAACAATTCAACAAACAAGTGACAACATAAGAATTGCAAAAAAACCACTAAATAAATTAGACAAACTTTTTAGTAAGACCAAAACCAAAATTGACAACCGTCCATGTGAAGGTGTAGTATATAAAATCAAATGCCAAGGAGTTAATTGTAACAAAATATATATAGGAGAAACGAAAAGAGACATTAATATTAGAATGAGGGACCATAAATATGACTACAATAGAGCATTAAAAGATAAAAACAATTATGAAGGACAACCAAAAACAGCTTGTTTAAAGCATGCAATAGAAAATGACCATATATTTGACTTAGACAATCCAATCATAATGCATAGAAATGCTAAATTTTGGAGAAAAAGGAAAAATTTAGAAGCCCTTAATATACAAAAAAATATGGACGTTGTAACAAATTATAAGCAAGACTCCCAATATATACATACTAATTATAAAAGAGTAATGACAGAATTAAATAAAAAAAGAACACAGAACAGATGATTAAACAATAGAAATAAAATGTACAACAATTTTTATAATAATATTAAAATATCAAAAAATGACAACAAAAAACAGATGATCAGTTATATATAAGAAGAGAAACAATATACAACTTAAAAAAAGAATTTTATAAATAATGTATATTAAATAATTTTATATATAAAAGAAAAAATAATAATTTTGTATAATTAAAAGACTTTTAAAATTATGAGAAAAAAAAAGAGAAAAATTTATTTTTGGTTTTTCCACATAACTTTTATAAATTAGGTTTTTTAACGTAATGCAATTTTTTATAAATGTAAGTTTTTTGTTTGTATAAAATTTGATTTTTCCGTTGTGTAGTAATCCTTAAATTAATATATGTTTTATCCGTTAAATATAGGCATTGATAATGCACTAAGCAAAGTGCGAAATATTTGCGAAAATTGGACAATAAAATAAAATTATGTGATGTAAATGTAATACATTTTGTAGTTTTATTAATTGAATAGGCTGACTGCTCCCAAAATTTAGAACAAAATTAACAGAATATCAACAGCCAAAAAACATAAATACAATTTAAATACTATTTTTTTATTTTTATTTCGATGAAAAATGAATGAAAATTGTTTATATTTTATAGACCCATTTTTTTACTAAAAAAAAAAAACAAGAAAAAAAACCTTTTTCGATTAAACGTAAATTAGTTAGGAAATTTTTTATTAAAGATTTAAATTGATTTTTTGGTCTATTTTGTTTGTTAATCTTAGAAGACAAAATATTGTAAATTTGTAGAATGATGAACAGAAAAGTAATTTACTTTAACAGAGTTTTTTCGATCAAACATTTTTAAAAATTAAATTCAATTAATTTTTTTTTTATCGTAACTTAATTAAAAGGACTTTATATTTAATTGATTTTTCTTTTCGTTGTAAGTCTATTTATTTTTCAATAAAAGATTAATGATGATTTTGCCTGTCATATATATGGAACATAAAAAATAATTCTAAAATTAACCTTGGCTATTATGTACTGTGAAAAGTTTTATTTAATTTTGTTTCTTTTAAGAAAAAGTGATATTTCAAAAATAAATTTTTTCGTAGATTTTTTTCAAAAAATTGTCATTATACTATATTTAATATTAAACATTTGAAGTTTATGTGGCTTGTTTATAATCAAACTATAAGTCATATTTTTAAATAAAATTTGAGTTTTTAAACTTTTCTATAAAAATTATTTCTAAAAAATAGATATTCGATTTTTATTTGTATATTAAATTTTTTTTATTATTTATATAGGCCATTTTGGAATATTTACAACATGATATAATGACCCAAGTTATAATGAAAATTGTGTGTAAAATAGCCAGGAGCATGTAAAAGTTCAAATAATTTTATTTGAAAAAGTACTATTTTCAATCAGGTTTTTATTGCTTCTCAAGCACTTCCGTTGGATGTTTGTGCTTTTTCGGAAACATGAATTCATTCTGACGTCTGGGATAATGAATTATTAGGCACATTCACATCCAGTCATCGCTTACCTTGAAGATGGTTTGCGTTAGAATCAGATCATATATGTTTTCATCGTATGTAGTTAACTGTTACTTACCTTCTTGCTCGTCCCGTGAAGTATATGTAGACTTTTGTGAAGTTGTGTGCCCCTTGTAGGCTGGTTTGTGTACGGAAGATGAGCTGATTATTGTTGGACATTTTAATCTGCTGCAGTTACGTTGGACTTCGTTTGATTCCAATTCTAACAACTGGATTTGTTTTTCCTCATGGTATGATGATTATGGTTGATACGGCAGGAGTTAAAATTAATGTTCACCACCCCCCTTTATCACTTTTGTTTGATTTTGATAACTTATACTCAAATGAAGTAAATTTTAGTTTTTTTATTTTCTTAGGATACATTTAATTTTGAAATATGTGATTTTATTTTGTAACACATATAACATTTGTTAATAACTTTTTGTTATACATAATCTATAAATATATTATTATTATTGATGTAATATTGTAATATATTCTAAACTAAATATGAGCTCATCTTGAGTTCAATAAATAAATAAATAAATAAATGAATAATTGTAATCTTATTTACGACCCACATACTTCTGGTAATTCCGATAATACAGTTCTGCCTACAATTGTTCCTACGTATTTTTTTTTAAATATATACATTATACATATATAATATTCTTCTGTCCAGAAATATATTTTGGATTGACGCGACGTCAAATTAAAGTGTGTGTAGATAAATAATAATGATATTGTCTAAGGAAATGAAGTGAATAAATCACTTAATATTGAATAGAAAAAAATATTTTTGTATAAATAAAACCAAACGATATTTTCCTTTTTGTTATTTTAAGGAATATTAAATAATATTCCTAATTTCTTTTATCTCATTATCCTTTTTTCTCAACTTTTTATGGTGATTCTTTACATTAAAAGAAATTATGAAGAAAGTTCTTGATTTTTTTTTTTAAAACCTAATATAATGTTTTAAACCAAAAAATTACTATAAAAGTTATTGAATTTAATATTTTTAATCGTTACTTTACGAATAAGAATTACATTATTGAATTACCTGTTAAAATTAGTCAAGGACTATCTTTCCAATTACTTAACAATGCGGAAAATTCAGAACATTGTCCTTAGCCCAACAACATTACTTACTATTTTGCGGTTGAAAATTTTTCATTGATTTGCTATTTCTTCTTATTACAATGAAGACAAGAACTTCAGATTAATTTTTTTTTTTTTTTTTTATTAAAGTTACCAAATCACTAGGTGGGATACCTTTTATACTATAAGAAGTATGGATTTGGTAATGAGGACTGGAAGTTTAGACGGGATTAAAAAGTGGGACAGTTAGTAGGAAATCATTTACACTCTTCTTAAAGCGGCGCAAGTCGTAAATCAAACGTCCGCCAGCTGTTGGGAACAGTTTTGATGGGAGAGCATTCCATATTCTCGAGGTGGAAATTGAAAACGAATCTCCAAAATCATTCTATCACATCTGGGAATTTTGACGAAGAATGGGTGTGACGTTGAAGCGGTACGTGTTTGCCGTGAAAATACTTGAAGTTGAGGAAGTAGGGCCTTTACTTCCAGTGAACACGTATCCATTCCAACAAAGTATTTATAAAAAATAAGTATAAAAAATAAGTACTGAACAAAGTATTTATTAAAAATAAGTACATAACATGTACATATCTACATATCTACTGTTCACATATTTATAGTATTTATTAATTAACCTTATGAATTTATCCGTATCCTTCAGACATAATTTTTGATCACGAAAAAAGATATTTCTGTTAATTACAGGTTCTAGCTATATACATATAAATTTGGGAAAAATTATAGCAATAAATATTTCTAAATCAAAATATGTATTTCGTAAAAAAAATATCTATTTTTTTAAGAAATAATAAACGATATACCTACGAATTCTTGTTATAAATATATTAATTGATAATTTGGAAAAGCAAATTAACAAAAGCATTGAAGTAATAAATTTATTTAAAATAATGTAAATTTCTTCTTTTTTTTTTTTTTGGAATTTAAAATACATTTTTTTAAGAAAATCTACAGGGAATCATAAGCAAAATTTGGTAGATGCAGAATCTAGATAGATAATCACTAATCAGATATTTTTAATATTTCGATTAGTTAATGAATAACATAATTTTTTAAAGATATTTATCAATGGAATAATATGATATAATAAGCTTCGTAAAAATTATTATAAAATGGTAAAATCATTCAGCATCATTAAAATTTTGTGAAAACACCTTTTCAGTTTGAACTTAAATATCATATATTATAAAGGCAATGTAGACGCTTCATGGGAATTAAGTTTCAACTAGCCGCTTAGATTTGTTAAAATATCGGTTCTTAATGTTTTACTATATTCATCAATTATTTAAAAGCGGAGGCTGAAATGAAAAAACCTCTCCACTCGTACAGGAATGTTTGATAGCTTTTAGTTTAATGAAGTTATTTGTTCATTGTTTTACGCTTCTTTTATGTAATAAATGAAACAATAATGGGTATTTAAAAATTAAATAAAAAATAATAAAAGCAAATGCATTAAATATTTAAATAATTTTCATTTATCTATCATTTTAGTTTCTTTTTTTGCTTTGAAAAATGGTCTACATTCATTTTATATTAAGTTAATAAATTCTTAATACTTTTTTATGTTACAATTTTTTTTTTAAATTATATTCTCTTGTCCTTCTGTCACCACATTTATTTCCTTTTATTCTTTCGATATTTATTTACAAGAAACCAAATAAGATTTTCTTTTCCTTTAAATATTTTTTTTGTCCTAATTTCAGTACGGAAAAAAAATTATATATTAGGTTCTATATAAAAAAAATATTCGTTGACTTTTTGTCCTCTTAACATTCTTCTTACAAAATTTATGGGGGTATAGTTTGAAATAATAGTCACAGATGTGCCCAAATTCAATTTATTTTTAGCCTTATAATGGTTTAACTACCCATTTAGGATAAATTTTCTCAAAGTACATGAGTTTTGGAATATAATGAAATACTGTTTTACTTTATTTTGTATTATTTTGTATCCATTTCGTTTTAAAGTACAAAATAAAGTCTATAAGGTTTTAAATTTGAAATCAATTTTTGTACAAAGTTAAGGTAAAGGATTAAGAAGAAATCTTGTGTTTATATCCGTAAATATAGATAAATATTATATCAATTAATTCATAGTTTATATTTTAATATTAACTACTTACTAACAGTGTTGAAGGCAGCAAGAGAAACATAAGCGAAATTAAAATGTAACTTTAATTTAACTTAAATGGTTTTTACTAAACTTTTCCTGTTTTTGTTATAAGTAAGATTAGTTTTCTAGTTTATGAAATTGATTACTTAAATTTATCTTAATAATGAAGCTCGAGAGAAATTGTTTTTTTTTTTTTTTTTAATTTCGTGTCTGCAAGGTTTAGTTATAAAACAATATATACTTGCGGAGTCTAACGTAAAATACGTTTGTACGTAAATGAAAAAATTTAAAATTTCTTATCAAGGACTAAACAAACTGTAAATAATTAAATATTATATTAAAGGAAATTTCGTTCTGAGTTTCTATAGCAGTCTTATTTTTTACTTAACAACGTTTGAAGATAACTATACTTTAATTATTTTTTTAAACCCAAAATATAAATATTTTGTTTTTGTAGATAAATATATAACGAAATCATATTATATTTCATGCAGAAGAAATAAATTTTATAATTTGGACTTTTGGAGTACTAACAAAGTAAGACTGAACAAAAAATCTTTAAGATTTCAATTATTTGCTTAAAAATTTAAATTAGATAAAAATCATTAGTTCTAATTGAATGCATTATACGGAAATCTCGTAGATTAAAATTAGAAATTCCTTTTGAAGATCGTCACCTCTCATTTGACTGGGTTTTTAATTGAACTAATAAAATGTACCTACATATTTTTGTTTTTTTTTTTTAAGATTAAATAAACAAAGCCAAATAATTAAGTTAAATTTTTACCGCAAAAGAAAGCATAACAAAAAAAATTCAAATTTTGAATACCTATACAATACAGATAGATATAAAATAAAAGGTTAGCTCAGTGCTTTTTTGTAAAGAAAAAGGCTGCGGAACTTAACCATTTTCTAGGTATTTTTTTTCTGAGTTTGTAGTACTGCAAAATTGACAGATATACTGCTATCTCGATACTTATATAGAAAATAAATTTTGAAATAGCATTGTCAAAAAAAATTTATAAAATAAATACTCGTAATAATTTCGTAAGAAAAACATAAAAAAAAATATGTGAGTCTCGGGACACACGGAAGAAGTGAAACTTCATGGCAAGTAGTATTTTCTGGAGCGGCTAAATAAATATTTAAAATGACCAAATGCATATAAGACATGACGCATATAAGACATTTCGCCGGCGACTATTTGATTTTGTCCTCTACTGCTGCGGCCAGTCGACTTAAAATAACTTGTTTTGGGGGAATTCGGCGGCTTAGAAAAAATTAAACAAAAATATTTAAAAATTCAAATAGTTTTTAAGCTCAAAAAGTTTAGTGGCATAATGGCTTTTAAATTATTTCAAAATGGCTAGAATTATAGCTGCTTGGCAACACTTATTGCCAGATGATTTCTACTATATTTTAACGGGCTGTCTACATTAGCGATTTAGAATCGCGCGTATTTATGAATGTATTCTTTTTTTTCTGTTTCATTTATTAGTATTTATGTGTGCTCAATATGCCACTGGGTTAGATTTAAAGCATGCGATTTTTATACATTTTTCCAAATTGTACCATTTTACTTGACTTAAATATCAAATTAATAAAAAAAAGCAAAATTTGTGAGAAATGTCAAAAAATACGCTTGCTGAAAAATTATTGAAAATCAGCATGCGTATTTTCCAGCGATTTTGGATTTTGTATAAAGATACACGAACACATTTAAAGAACAAAATCGCATGCAGGAAAAATACGCTAATGTAGACACCTAGTAAGCTGTAAACACAATTTCGGTTACAACTATATTATTAGCGACAATAATGTATGAAAAAACAGCAGCGTGGCTTAAATCATGTTTTCTTTTTGTTGCCCGAAAAGTTTAACCTAAAATAACTTTTTAAATATGACTGAAAAATTTCATGTTTAAGTATTAGTACTTCTTCTGAAAATGAATTGGAATAAAAATATTCTACATGCATTGCATTAATGGAATTTAATGGCAAACATAATTTATACTAACAACTCAATTACAAATTACTTCAAAAAAAAATCTGTTTTAGTTAAAAGAGCATTTTCAAATATGCCTGCAAAATTTGACATTAGTATTTCTTCCGAAAAGTAATTGTAATAAAAATATTCCTCCTGCATTTTATTAGTGTAATTTAATGTCAAAAATAAATTACACTAACAAACTAAAAATTACATTAAGAAAAATTAATATCAAAAATAAATTATCCACAAAATAGGTGCATGTGGAACATTTTTATTCAGAATACATATTTGTATTCCAAAAACATTTTGAAAATTACCACTAATAATTAATAAATGAAATATTTTTTTTATTATTGTTTAAAATAAATTTCCCTTTCAATCGAAAAAAAAATAGTATTTTCGACTTTAATTCTGAGCCAATATAGAGTAGGTTATTGCGCTGATAAGCTTCATTAAGTTGCTAGCGGCTGTCGGTTTTATCATCAGCTGACACATACATTTTTTCTTTTTTCTTTTTTTTTGCCTTTTATTTGACATTCGGCGTTAAATTTTTGACACTCGGCGTTACATTTTTGACACTTACATTTTTTTCACTCTCAATCACAATGCCTCTAAAGAAGTTTCACTTCAAAAAAACATAAAATATGAATCGCCAGCAATTCATCGCCTAACTAAAAAGCAATTCATCTCCGAAAAAACTATTTTCAATAATTGAATTTCCAAATTTTTACATTAGACAGCGAAATGGTTGAAGGAACCTCGAGCATCTTCATTAGACCTTTTAATATTTTTATTGCGCCTGAATTTGAAATGTAATGTTGTTTGGTAATTTGTTTTCCCAAGCCAATGTTTTATTAGTTTGAATCAAGATTTAGAAATAAATTGTATGTTACATAATAAAATTCATTGCAATCCGAATTGGACCTAAATATTATATTGTATCCAAATTACCAACTTAGGTCTTTCTTTTCTTTGAAAATATTAGTAGCTTGAATTAGTTTCATCGGTTTTTTATATTCTTTATGTTATAGATATACGTCCAGGCCTTTAAAAACGGTGTGATTTTTTGTTTGCAAAACACAACCTGTTTGTCCTCAATATCTTAAAATTTTAAGTAAGTTATATTTTAAAGAGTTCCAGACATGAAAAAACTAATAGAAATAAATCTTCCTAACGGTAAGTTTGCAACCAACCAACCGTTATTTGTCGTACCTAGAGGTACTCTTTTCGAAAAATTAATACATATTTAATCAATAAAAAACATTTTATAATTCAATTTAATATAGTTTATATTTGATTACATTTTTAGTTTTAAACAATAGGTCCTTCCAGAGGCTGCAATAAAAATTGTATATGATTAGAAAATTTAATGAACAAAAACAATTTTTTTAAAACTCCGACGATTCGGAGGAATTTTTTTAAAATTCTTCATGCTACCTTCATCTAGTAAAATTAATTTTCAACACAAAACAAGTTGATTCCTTAATAAACAAATTATTACATTATGTTTCTACTTGTTTCAGTTCATTAACTCTTTTATTTTTAAGGAAAATCCAATATAAATCTATTTAAATTCCACATATATAAGTTGCATATTTAATTCGTTTATATATTGGCAAATTAGTTTCTGAAATCTTCTCGTTTGAAAACACCGATTTTGAAAAGCAATATGTATTTTACACGATGCAAATTATTCGAAAATTCTTGGCAAAAAATAATGCATAAACAACCGTACAATCATCTCTCATCCGTTTTGTAATTTTTTCTTGTTGAGTAATATTAAAAAACCTACTTTAAACAACTCGGTTTAAAAATACTGAAACTTTTAAATGGTTCTACAGAAAATCCAGTTAAAACACTTAAGCATTGTAGTTTATTTTTAGTATTGTACTTTGTTTTAAGTTTCAATGGAAATGACCGAGTATATTTTGCATTAAGTGTAGTATAAATTAAAAAAAAACTATTCCCATTTTTTTTTCAGTTTATCTATAGTTGATTCCTTACATTTTGCTTTGCAGTACCAAACACACCTTGTATCACCATCATAGTTGAGAATAAGATAAGCAATAAGTACATGTTTTCAAGTTTAGGTATTTTGTTTAAAAGTCGATGGAATTTTTTTTTAAACTAAAGTTACACAAGTAAAACAGCTTCTTAAATAGTTGATAAAAAATTGGATTTAAATCTTTATTCATTTATTTATTTATTCCCTTAATTTTTATTCATTATTATAATTTTACTGTTTTTTATCATTATGTAAATTTTAAATGAATGCTAATTACTCACTTCCTATTAATTGATGTTCTTCGAACAACATTTAGTTATATAACGGTTTTCTTACTTAAGTTGTATTCTGACTTGTTTAACTTTAATTTTTTTGCTTGATTTATTAATTTTTAATTTTAGGCTTGAAAAAAAAATATTATTTTATAGTTTTTCGAATTTATTTTATTTTATACGATTTTAAAATTAAACTCACTTATAAGTAAACACAAAAATTGAAATTGTTATGGAAAATTTAAAATTTCCCGTTGCTAAGCTTGTTTTAGTTTAAATCTAGATAACTTTTTATTCTCATAATTCATAAAGGGATTTCGTTAATAGCGGTATTCAGTGCCTTAACAAGGTAGGTGCAAGAGGTGCACAGTACGCACTACTGAGCAGGCCGTGATATGAAACTTTGAGAATATTATAATTTCTTCTAACAATTTTTAATGATAGACCATAATTTTTCAACACATGACTAAACTAATCTATTATGTTTATAAAAAAAAAAACCTTAGGACTTATATTTACTGTATTGTATTGTCCAAATTCCAAACATAATACTATTTTCGAATTCCAAATTTTAAATTTGAATACGTACAACCAATGGATTGTATTCAATATTCAATCTTAATTTTCAATTTGATGAGATTATGAATTTATTATAATTTGGTATAATTTTATTATAAACAGGTATAGTTTTAAAAAAAATAATAATTTATGCAAAGCCTTTTGATGCCGTGTTTTTTTATGATTCTTCAACGTTCAAATTAGGCGTAGGAATATTTATATATTAGAGAGACTGAAACCGAACCCGAACGCGAACCTGAAACCAAATAGGTTCAGGTTTACTGTTTTTATAAGCACTGAACCCGAAGCCAAAACTCAAGTACGTTTGGTTCAAAATTGTACTAAAAAAATTCCGCTGTGCACAGTTTATTTGAATTACAAAACAACAAAACAAATATTTCAAAAAAAAAATACTAACGTGTTCGAACGGTATATTTTTGCACATAAAAACGAAAAAGAAGACGACAAATAGTAAAGTTTTCCGTTTACGTTAATGGTGCCTAACGATTGATTAGTGGTATTTTATTTATTATTATTTAGATTTTCTGCTACAATTTGAACGTTTTTATTGTTTGTTGAATTTTAAATTTAATTTAATCCTAAACTCATTTTGAGTAAAGTAAGTACATACTTACTTAAATTTTACTATTAAATTTGTTGATTTTTCTAGTCCATAAATGAGTGCGATTAGGGTTTTTGAAACTCGACCATTTTCGTAAGTGCGAGCCTTCAAGCTTTTTGTATAATCAGGATCAGGTATCTAGAGCCACCCGAGCCTTCTTAAAAATTAAATACATATGAAAAAACAATGACATAAAAAAACCAATTTCAGAGCATAAAATTGAACTTTACTCTTCTAATTAATTCATTATTATTATCTAATCAAAATTATAAAAATAACAATAAATATTGCAAAATTATTAATTAAAAAATATGTGAGTCTCGGGACACACGGAAGAAGTGAAACTTCATGGCAAGTAGTATTTTCTGGAGCGGCTAAATAAATATTTAAAATGACCAAATGCATATAAGACATGACGCATATAAGACATTTCGCCGGCGACTATTTGATTTTGTCCTTCTACTGCTGCGGCCGGTCGACTTAAAATAACTTGTTTTGGGGGAATTCGGCGGCTTAGAAAAAATTAAACAAAAAAAATTAAAAACCAGCGACTACTTAGATATAAAAATATTTAAAAATTCAAATACTTTTTAAGCTCAAAAAGTTTAGTGGCATAATGGCTTTTAAATTATTTCAAAATGGCTAGAATTATGGCTGCTTGGCAACACTGATTGCCAGATGATTTCTACTATATTTTAACGGGCTGTCTACATTAGCGATTTAGAATCGCGCGTATTTATGAATGTATTCTATTTTTTCTGTTTCATTTATTAGTATTTATGTGTGCTCAATATGCCACTGGGTTAGATTTAAAGCATGCGATTTTTATACATTTTTCCAAATTGTACCATTTTACTTGACTTAAATATCAAATTAATAAAAAAAAGCAAAATTTGTGAGAAATGTCAAAAAATACGCTTGCTGAAAAATTATTGAAAATCAGCATGCGTATTTTGCAGCGATTTTGGATTTTGTACAAAGATACACGAACACATTTAAAGAACAAAATCGCATGCAGGAAAAATACGCTAATGTAGACACCTAGTAAGCTGTAAACACAATTCCGGTTACAACTATATTATTAGCGACAATAATGTATGAAAAAACAGCAGCGTGGCTTAAATCATGTTTTCTTTTTGTTGCCCGAAAAGTTTAACCTAAAATAACTTTTTAAATATGACTGAAAAATTTCATGTTTAAGTATTAGTACTTCTTCTGAAAATGAATTGGAATAAAAATATTCTACATGCATTGCATTAATGGAATTTAATGGCAAACATAATTTATACTAACAACTCAATTACAAATTACTTCAAAAAAAAATCTGTTTTAGTTAAAAGAGCATTTTCAAATATGCCTGCAAAATTTGACATTAGTATTTCTTCCGAAAAGTAATTGTAATAAAAATATTCCTCCTGCATTTTATTAGTGTAATTTAATGTCAAAAATAAATTACACTAACAAACTAAAAATTACAGTAAGAAAAATTAATATCAAAAATAAATTATCCACAAAATAGGTGCATGTGGAACATTTTTATTCAGAATACATATTTGTATTCCAAAAACTTTTTGAAAATTAGCACTAATAATTAATAAATGAAATATTTTTTTTATTATTGTTTAAAATAAATTTCCCTTTCAATCGAAAAAAAAATAGTATTTTCGACTTTAATTCTGAGCCAATATAGAGTAGGTTATTGCGCTGATAAGCTTCATTAAGTTGCTAGCGGCTGTCGGTTTTATCATCAGCTGACACATAAATTTTTTCTTTTTTTTTGCCTTTTTTTTTTTACATTCGGCGTTAAATTTTTGACACTCGGCGTTACATTTTTGACACTCTCAATCACAATGCCTCTAAAGAAGTTTCACTTCAAAAATTTTAAATATATAAAGGTAGCGGAAATGAGTTCCCCTGCGTTCGCCCACAAAAAAAACTGTGGGTTAGCTGCATAGAGATAATATAAACCTATACAAGCCTATATGTATCCATTCACTAGATAATAATAAAAAGAAAAGAAATTAATTAATTAATATTTTACATTAAAATTTATTTTGAATTCACTGCTGATGAGTTTGTTGTTCTACCTTGCATTCCATGTCCATCTATAATTTTTGTGCAATTTGAGGCAAGTTCTTAAATAGGAGTCCAAATGTTTATCCGTTAAACGGTTAAAGTATTCCGATATTTAATTATATTCAATTGTGAAAATACAGGTTTGCATAAATAAGTAAATCCGTAAAATTTGCAGAACAATTGTGAAAATTTGCAGAAATTTGCACATTTTGTAGTTCAATAATTTTTGTTTCCAAGCCTTCAAAATTCATTTGAAATAGCAATAAAAAGTTTTTCGGTATATCTTTCTAATACAGAAAATGAAACGTCTGTCAAACTCTGAATTGATTTTTTTAATTTCCTCTATAATTATATCTATTGGGGTCGTAAACTGTAGATTACTTATTACATTATAGCTTATACCTTACGCAACAATGTTGATTTTATTTCAAATTCAAAAGAAATTATATTTCTGGACTTTTATGCTTAATTTTTAAATTTATTTTATATATCACAATACAGTGTAAAGAATAAGGAAATGCAACATTTTATCATAACTATTTTTTCGAAAAAAGAAAAAGAAAATGCAATTTATGAGTTAATGAAAAATATTTCTATTCGAATAACTTAAATTAAACGTATAGTAAAAAATTCTGTAATTATATAATAATGTGAGAGAATAAATTCTTATAATAACTTTTTTTTTTATTACAAATAAAATTCTTTAACTTTAATTTATATGAATATGTTTTTGATACACCTACATACCTATTTTCATTTTTTTTTTTATTAAAATGTAGTGCAGTGGTAAATGGCAGTTTAATGATTCTTTTATGTATTTTAACGATGATGTTAGCACTTAAGAGTTTAATTTCATTCAATAAAAATAAGAAACTATAATTTTTATGATCAAATTGTTACAGTTTAATCTTTAATCAAAGTAAAATATTTTCGCGTACTTTTCGTTCAAATAAATAATTGGAGTTAATTCCTCATGTTATTCAGTGTAAAAACAATATTTTATTCAAAAGAATCATTATTGAATTTATTCTTAATATTTGATCAATATATTTACATCCTGATATAATTTTGAGTCAACAATGTACATATATAAAATTATATTTTATGAAATAATTTTTGGATTTACCTACTAGTCAAATTAATTTTTTTATGTATGTTCGTTCCATTTAAGTACGAAAAATTCATAATTTATACTAAAAACACGGAATATGAATTATTTATACTTAATATTTGAACACCTTTGCACATACGTTTTAGTGGTGCCTGATTTAATTTGCATACGTAATGTTTGCACAGAATATTAAGCTGTTAAAGTGGTATTAAAAACATTGCGTAAAATAAAATGTATGTAAAAAATTATAATAAATATCTGTATTCTGAAATGAAAATATAAATAATGCAGAAAAATTATCTCCTTTTTGCATTACATTTATCAAAATCATTAATAAAAAAAAACATTGATTGCACCTACACATTGTAATTTTTGATGAATTATCAAAAATATTATAATTAACTCTACATTTTCCAATGGGCTAATAAATGGCTTTATATTAAAAAAAACATTTCTTTTTTCTTTATTCTATTTTTATTTACCTGGATTACATAATTTGTACAATCTATTATCGAGTTTTCATCCATTGATTGCACCAGCTAAATATAATTAATGTACATTAGTTATTGCGACAAGATACTCAATTTCGAACAATATGGTTTGGAACAAAAGCTTCTTACAAATGCATTCAATCATATTTTTTTTAATTTATTCTGCTGCAGAAAGCCTGATATGAAAATCAATTCAGTTTTATTATTCTGTTTTAAAATATAAAATTTCTCTTCGGACAAAATGGAAAAAGAAATAATAAATGTTTGTAAAAAAATTACAAATTTTTTTACCAATCTTAATACATAAGGTAAAAAAAAATTTCCCACTTTCTAGTTCTAGGAATTTTCTTGTTTCGAGATTTTTATCTTAAGAAAATATTTTTGTTTACAACACTTCTTATATATGTAGTAGAAAAGTTTTAAGAAAAAAAAATTTCGAAATGAAAATAATAAATAGCGTTGTATTTTTATTTTATTTTGGTATTTAGTTAGAAAAATTATAAAAAAAAATATTTCTGCGAAATTTTGGAATATTATCACATAGTTTTGAAGATTTGTTCTATTTATAAAATAGAATACATACTACGCAAATATTGTTTTCCAACAATTACACAGCTTCTTAAAGCATAAAGAATCTATAAATTTAATTCCATGAGAGGTTCTGATTTCATATCTTTCAATATTTGTTGTCTATTTTTTTTTAATTTAAATAATTCTTATTCATATTTCCTTCATACACTTAAAGTGGCATTATTTAATTAATACAAGTTATGATAAAAGGAAGAAATTAATTAATAAGTGTACTTAAATGTAATTTAATTCGATAAATAAATATATTCTTCTGAATAGCTCGAAGTTATACAAATAATACTACAATAAGTTAAAGGCAGCTTGCAGAATTCTATAATTGCATATTTTTTTTAATAGACTCTAAACTTTCCACATGTACGCTGAAGAAAAAAAAAAAAGTTTTTAAAACAAGAAGTCAAATATAATTAAATTTGTTGCAGGACTAATGCTATAGGTAATATGCTTTTCTATTATTTGATCTCTATAACTAGATCATACAGAAAAAAAATTATTTAATCTCAAAAAAATCTTATCTACATAATTTTATATTAGACCAAAAAATAATATATACATGTTTTCCAACGCAATCCATAAAATTCTTAACGTTAACCTTTTTTAGATTTTTGTGTCCCTTAAATGTTTATAACAATGAAACAACTTGGTGGTTTGATCGTTGTAGTAATTTTGTTAACTTTCAGCTAATCTTGAGTGTGAGTTTCGGAATTATAAGTTCTTAACCGGCCAAGGGTCTAAATAATTTTTAAAATAAAATTTATAGAAATTTGAAGTCTTTATAAAATTAAAATAGGTTTTGATTAAAATTAATATATGGGCGATAGATATCAATTAGAGGAACCTAAAAAATATACCGGATTGTGCCAAGGATTCGGGCTGGGGATGGAATGTATTTCATTGGAAAATTGGTATGTTATTAGATGTTGATTGAAGGAAACTAAAAAAAATATTAAGTTCCCGATTTTGCGCCAAGAATTTGAACTGGCGGATGAAAAAAGATTTTGATGTAAATCGGGAAATATGGAAGAATATCGACTGTTAACAAATTTAGCCGAAACAAAAAAACAGCCCACTGATACAATGTTCTATATTTTTTTTCATTAAAATTATTCATGGATTATCTATTTTTTCCAAATTTATATTATTATTAGTAAAATAGTAAAAAATATAAAGAGAATTTAGTTATTAAAATCAATTTATTAAAAAAGAAAATAAAATAGTTCAATTTAAAATCACATAACTATAGTTATATTAAATTATATTGTTAAGTTAAGTGAGTTCTTGGAAATTAATAATTTATTTGATATTTAATAATTTAATACAAGAATATTGAATATAATAATTTTCTCTGAATTTTTTTTTAAATTGATTATATACAATGTATAACTACCTACATAAATGAAACATAGTTATAAAATACGTAGAAAATGAAAACTAAGTTTCTAAAAAATATTAAATTTATTATAAAAGGGTGTTGAAAGTTATACGCTTAATACATGTTCCTACGTATATATATATAATATATACATACTTAACAATGATAAAATTGAAAATATAATATATTGATATATAAATACATACAACCCTACACAATAGTAAGTATTCACTATAAATAAATATTTGATTTTTATTATCCTTTTCAATGTCATGCTTTATTTTGTATATATGTACATCTAGAAGATTTTGTATATTAACCTGAAAAACTAATAATATTTGACATCATTATTAACAGAAAAAACTTCAAAGAAATTTATATGAATGTAATGTAGTTACTTGTATGGAATCACATTAACGTAATTCATTTTTCTGAATGACAAAATTTTATTATCTATAGGCTCGTTTCGTTCCAATATAAATGTAATTTAGTTTTTGGTGGAAGCTATAATAAAATTTGTTACATTTTGTTCAATAAAATATGAAAATGTTCTTTATCTTTGTACTATGGTGTTTTGCGTGGTATACGAACTTTTAAAATCACAGAAAGATTAAAAATATACGAGTCAAATGGATCAAACAGAACATTTCCCTTCGAAAACTCAATTTACTATATAAATTTAAAAATAAAACTGTTTTAGAAATATATAATTTTTTTTTAAATTTTGGTTGATTTCCAAAGTGTTAATTTATCGAGATAAAAAACTTAAACATAAAAATTTTACTAAAATCGCATAATATTATAAAAACCTTTTAAACCGCACAAGATTAAAAACATTTATTTATATACACATATATAATATAAGTATTTTTCGATTGGATTCTTATGAGAAATCCATACTACTTAAATACATAAATTTTAAGTTAAAAATAAACGTACATAATTCCTTTTCTCTCATGGAATTTTTCCACAATTATTACGGTGGGTTCATTTTACCACTAAGGATCAATGCTTAAAGTTTGAATAAATTGAAAAAGTTTATGATAGCATTAAGTAAAAAAAACTTTTTCAAGAAATCAAAGTTAAAGTTCTTGATATATATAAATTTAAATCTTTTTTAATGTTCTGTTTTTTCCTGTTTCTTTTAAGATATTAAACATTTTATGAGCGTTTCAGTAATTTATTCTTTTACTTTTGCTGTGGATGATTGATTGAATTTTTAGTCCCAACGTTAAATTATAATTATCATCAAGGATAATCGTTAAAAAATGTATATACCTACTACTATAATTAATTTAATTTTAGTTTTTTTTTACTACGGTAAAATTAAAAATATTTTCATATTTTTATATTCATTAATTTTCTCTTGGTTTTTTTTTTTTTATAAAGGTAATTTTTTAATTAAAGAAATATATGATAAAAATGATAATAACTTTTTTTCTTAAAGATCCCTTCTTAAAGATTCAAACTATAATTTGCTCTTTTTTACCTTATTTTTATAAATCATGAAATAAAGACGAAAAATGGATTTAGGGATTTTGTGGAAATTTGGTCTTCAACGCTCTTAATATAAATTTAGCTTTGATTAAGTTTAAAAGTGTTACACAAATCGTTTTCAAAATTTTATAAAAATAAAAACTTCATAAATAAAGGACGAAAACAAATTCATGAAATAACACATTTAGTTTTTGTAAGTAAAAATGGTTCAAAATTAAGGTCGTTGGATAGTAGGATGGAAATTTCGAAAATTGCTCGATATTTTTATTCAGAATCATTTTTTCAACAAAATGAATGTTCAAAAATTAAGCAGAAAATTTAAATAAGTGTAGTGGTTGACTTATTTTATTTTAAATTCATAAATCTAGTTTACTAAATAATTTATGTAATTTTAATTTTCAATTTTTATTTAGTTAATAATTTAGTTTTCTTAGAATAAGTTCTTAATTTAGTTTTCATAAAAAATTTATTCAAATTTAATAATTCAATTTTAAATAATAAAATTTTTATTAAAAAAAAAATAATGGTTATTATTTTATATTATAAAATTATTAAACCGTTATATAAGGAAGACAAAACTTACAGTGTTCACAATATTATTTCCTAATCATTTTTAATGCGTCGATCATAGCTACCACCGCAAAGCAATTAAAAGCTACAGTAAAAACCGATTTTCTGCGTTATTTCTTAATTAATTTTAATAAAATTTATAAAAAAACGCAAGATATTAATTTTATTGATTTTTGGTAAAAAAAATTTCTTAAATTTATTTCATGATTAATTAGAAAACTGAATTTATTTTTTTTCTTTCAAGAGCTTTGAATTGCTTTGCGGTACGATCGATGCATAAGTCTAAAGGCCGACGTTATATAGTTAAGCAATATGCTGAATAAGATTTTTATAAAATTTTTTGCACAAGTTCTTATTGTCAACTTAAAATAATTATTTGTTTTAAATAATTCATTATGTATTTACATATAAAAATGTTATTTTCATTTTACTTTAATATTTACCTAAAAAAAGGAAGGAATTAAATTTTTCGAATAGATACATAGGTTTACAAGGAAGATACATAAATATTTTTGTAAATTTTTTTACCCAAGTTGATAATGAATTGTACCACCTTTAAGGTTCATATATTATTTTATAACATTTATTTTATAATGCTGTTAAAGATTTATATATAAAAAAACATAAATTACCTTACAGGGTCAGCTATCATATCCCTAAGGATTTTAACCAGCTTTTCAAAAATATGTTAAATATTTTCAAAAAAAATTTATTTTGTTTAAAGCAATTAAAAAAATAGATACATATTTATGCAGGGAATTTTTCAGTATAAAAATGAACTGTTACGGTTACCTTGGTAATGCGTTTTATAAGACATAACCGGTTAAGACATAACCGGACACAACTTTTAGCACTTTTAGCAAGTTTATTGCATCAAATTTTATAAAATACCAGTTTTGCAATATTAAAATTGATTTCTTTACGTTTGAGTTATTATTGTTTTCCGTAAATCCTTACTTGAAGTTCTATTCGGCTCCATGCATTTCATTCGCATTACTGTAACAACTGATATATTTGGGTTCTTTCTTCAAAAAAATAATTTTAACGAACATAATTCATAAAATGCGCATAACATTTTAAGCAGACAAAATTCGGTTCATCCGTGCTTTAACGACAAACAGCTTATATATCTTTTTCTAGCATATCCTTTACGCATATCCTTAACGACTTTGTGAGAACAACATGTTGATTATTAAATTATTCAACTATCAAAACTATGTAAAAAATAAATAATGATGAATGATAAGCTATAAACTTCGCGATAACAGTATAATGTATAATAGATAAATAAACCTACAGTATATAAGAATTCTGTACTATTATAAATATGTAATTACAAATATAAAAATTGAATTGTGTATTAAATAGAAGCAAAGGTTAATCATCGAATTTAAATAGAAAAAATATAATTAATCAATAAGGTAATAAGGTATTTACGCCTACTTAAAACAAAAAAAAAATTATTAGTATCATTTTTCAATAATAAAGAAAATTAATAACGTAAGCAAATAATTTTCTTAGAGTAAAAAAACAATAATAATAAAAATGTTTGTATTATTTATCATTTTCTTTTAATTTTCTATTTTTGTGTTTTTTTCGCCTTATTCAATAAAATATAAAAGGTCAAATCTTTAATAAAAATCTCATTATTCAATTCGTACAGAATTTCCAATGTAAAATTAAATTTTTAAAATATAGTTGTAAAATGGTTATAATATTATTTTTTTTTATAGTATAGAAGGATGTGAAGTGAAGCATTAACGAAAATTTGGTTAGTAATGTCAATAATATGTAATAATAACAATAAATAGAATTTCTACTGTTTCTGTACGTTGTTAAGGTTATGTATTTAGTTGCAATCGATTTCTTACATCAAACTTGTAGATACATTATTTGGCTTCAATGTTGTTATTAGACACACATGTCAATAACAAAAAAAAATAACTATTGATTTTACGCTCTTATGAAAAATTCCTTTTATTCATTTTATATATATAATATTTCTCATTGACATCCGAATGATTATGTAAAATAATATTTTAAGTAATAAATAATTTCAATTAACAAAAAGACATTACTTTTGTGTGAATTTTATCACATTAATTTTTGGGGAAAAAAAATAATATACTTTTCGTTAAAAGCTACAATTTTTTTTTTCTGTGAAAATCCGTTTTTACAGTCATTTATTCAGAGGAGGATATTGAAAGCCTTTATTCTTTTTTTGTTTTTTTTTTTTATATATTTATTTTTGATTAATTTATGATTTGTTACGCAGAAAGCATTATAGTATATCAGAGTATAAAAGAGTTAGTTGAATGATAAAATGTCATTCAGATTAACATTGTCATCACATAAAAAATATCTAATTGGGTTTTGAATATGGTTTTCTCCTCCTATTGTTGTACTATACTGTAAGTAATTAAAATTCGAAATTAATTTCTAAGCTTAAGTAAAAACTAAAAGTCAAAAAGTTGAAAAGTATTTTTTTAATTATAATCATCATAACATAACTTAAATTTGAAATATGAATTATCTCTGAAATTAATTTTATATGTACGTATATAGGTAGACTCTGTTATCGTTTTCGTTGTCTCAAATCTTTTACTTTTTAAATACTAAATGTATTCATGGAATAAATACGTGACTGGACCTTAAATTTAAAATCCTACTGAAAAATTATATTATGTACATTTTTTTTTTATATTTATTTATTACTTCAGCTTTATGTTCAGTTAAGCGATTTTATAGTGAAAAAAGCAGTTAACTGAAAAATTGCTTTTTCTTTGCATTTAACATTATATTTAAAAGGAAATAAGTTATTTGGAAAACTCTTGATTGAAAATTGTTTATTTTATTGGGTTTAATAAGCATTTTATTATACATAGTATTATTTAGCAAATAAATAGTATTATGGTCAAAAGTCCTGAATAATAACCTGAATTTTGGTCAAAATAAAGAATTCGATACTTACATATTTAAAATTTTGAATTTCATATTATTTTCGGCTTCAAAGATATTTTGATATATGTAATATGTAACAACAAGATTAGCCAATATGAAATATTATAAACCCCTAAAATATATTTTTAATAACATTCGTGCTGTTGTTTAATCCTGATGCCGAGACAGCTGCTGTTTTTTTTTCGGCTCACAATGTTCACAAAATATATTTGAAAAACAAAAAATAAATAAATAAAATAAAAAAATTTCAGCAAAAATTTTGATATGTAGACAACATTTGGTTAGAATTATAACGAAAAAGCAGATAATAATCCTTTTGTGTTAAAGAAAATATAGGTATACATATATAATTATTTATTCTAAATTTCTGGAAAGAAAATTTTTGTACAAAATATTTTTTTTATTCTGTTTGTTGAAACAATTTCCGCAAAAAAAAAGTCATAATTTTGTTTAGTATTAAAAAATTTTCTTGTTTATTTATTTTTTTCTGTCTTAAATATGTATAACAAAAATAAAATTATAATTTAAATGCCAAGGATCAAAAGCTAAAATTACGAATTAGGATCAATTCACATCAAAAAATTGCTGTTAATGAATTCAAAAGGATAAAAAAAAAATTAAAATGCAAAAATATATCGAAAATATATGTCTTATGTTCTTGATTTACTTATATCCCGAAAAAGGTCGTTTTTATTTTCAGAAGAAAGTTAATAGTGAAATAAGTTTAATTAATAACTTTAAGTATTGTACTAGAAGGCGAGAATGGAGTTTGATGAAAATTAGTATCTGATGAGTATTTGCAATCGAAATATGAAAGAGTATTTGGAATCGAAATACTTCATTTGTTAGATAATATTTCGTATTTTTTTGAAATTTATACTTCTTTAGGCGCGTTGTGAGATTTTTGGTAGAGGGTAAAAATCTTCTTTCAATTCGAGTATCGATTCGAGTATCTAAAACTCATGAGATTTTTTCTCAGAAAAATAAGAATAAATAATGTGGACAAAAAAATGAGTACCATTAATAAAAACAAAATAATTTGGCGCGAAAAATTTAAATTCAAATTATTTTTTAAAAATCTTTGGTTTACAAATTATTTGAAACTAAAATTTTTTTTCAAAATAGGTAGCTGCGGTGAAATAAAGATTACCTGCCGAAAAATTTTTGGGCAGGGAGCTACGGTTAGGTCGTGCCGGCGCAAAATATAGAAAAATATTTTTTTTTTCAAAATAGGTAGCTCCGTTAAAATGATACCAGCTGAAAAATTTTTGGATAGGGATCTACGGTTAGGTCGTGCCGGCAAAATACATAAATTTTATTTTTTTTTTTTTTTCAAAATAGATAGCTACTTTAAAATAAAGATTACCAGCCGAAAAATTTTTGGGTATTGAGCTACAGTTAGGTTGTGCCGGCACAAAATACACAAAAAAAATGTTTTTTCAAAATTGGTAGCTCCGTTAAAATGAAGATTACCAGCAGAAAAATTTTTGGGTAGGGATCTACGGTTAGGTCGTGCCGGCGCAAAATACACAAAAAAAATTTTTTTTTCGAAATAGGTAGCTCCGTTAAAATAAAGATTACCAGCCAAAATTTTTTGGGTAGGGAGCTACGGTTAGGTTGTGCCGGCACAAAATACACAAAAAAAATGTTTTTCCAAAATAGGTAGCTTCGGTGAAATAAAGATTAGCTGCCGAAAAATTTTTGAACAGGGAGCTACGTTTAGGTCGTGTCGGCGCAAAATACACGAAAACAATTTTTTTTTTTTTTTTTTTTTTCAAAAAAGGTGGCTCCATTGAAATCAAGATTTTTTGGGTAGGGAGCTACGGTTAGGTTGTGCCGGCACAAAATACACAAAAAAAATGTTTTTCCAAAATAGGTAGCTTCGGTGAAATAAAGATTAGCTGCCGAAAAATTTTTGGGTAGGGAGCTACGGTTAGGTCGTGCCGGCGCAAAATACACAAAAAAACACACGAAGCAGTCATAGGAACTGCCGAAAGAAGTTTATACTTAAAAGCTATGAAATAACAATGGCTACAAATAATGGACTGCTTTTGGACTGATGGACTGATTTTTATTTTAATTTACATTTTGTACTGAGCAGCCCATCATTTGTAGCATCTGTTATTTCATAGTTTAAAGCTTTAAGTATAAACTTCTTTCGGCAGTTCCTATCTGCTTCGTGTGTTTTTTTTAATTTTCCCGGTAGGAACCGTACGAAAGGCGAAAAATTTTGAATATCTTTTACTTAAAAGTGTAGGAACTAGGATTTATATTCCAATTGTTTTCTGAATTCTGAGTTTATTTTTTTGACTATTTCCATTGGCAGCGTAGTAAAATTATCTAAACTTAATTTGCCTTTCAAATGACCATACTTGTAAATTTTTGCTATGCTTCATTAAAAAATTCTGGATGTGGATTTTTAGAAAATAGATTTTTATTTAAATTTATTCTTCTTTTATTTATATTCTTCTTCTCCTTAATGAGAAAAATATAAAACTTGAGAAAATTGTAAGGATATTGGACTAAAAATATGAAATACGTCAGAGTTATACACAACTTGCGATGGGTAGTTTAGATAAAACATAAAACACAACATTTATCTCTATTAAAATTTCAAGATAATAAAATAAATCATAGCATTATTACAAAGATAAGAGTTATTTATATTTAAGAAGATATTTATTTATTAGATTTTTTCATTTGAATAAAAAATAAAATTTATGCATCATTTAGTTAGATTTGTATACCTGCCTGAAAAATCAATTTAATTTTCTTCTTTTTTTTTCAAAAGAACCTTTATCAAAAATAATTGCATTGAAAATTTATAAAACTTAGAGAATGACTATGCAAAACCCTTTTTTTTAAATAACTAGAATTAAATGTAATTATTTTTGATTCAAGCTTCTAAGAACTCAAAATTTTTTTTAAATTATGTGAAAGCTTCTTAAATTCAATTTAAAAATGGGAATTAAGTAAGTGACAATTTTGATTTGACATAACATAAAAATAGTGTTTTATATATGAATAAACTTACGTTACATAGATTTTCCTTTTTCCTTTTAAATTAACGAAATTAATTGAAAAGAAACGTCCATTATGAAGGTTGATGTGATAGATGTCGTGTCAACATTGCTTGAAAGCTTTATAATTGGAGAAGATCTTTAAAATTATAGTTAAAATTAGTAAATTTTTATTTTAATTTTAAGAATATGGAAAATAAAACTGCCAGTCTAGATTTGTTATCCCAACCTTAAAGATTTAAAATTATTAATTATACTTAGAATCCTTAGAACTGAAAGTTTTGAAACATTTTTTCTTCATAATACCGATGTCAGTTATGTATTTAACGGTGCCATGCTAAAAAGGCTAACGAAATTAAACCTAATAGGTTTTATTTCACATTCAGATGAGAAATAAAGCCTAATTCGCCGATTTTATAAATTAGGTTTTATTTCTCAACTGAATGTGAAATAAAACATATTTATTTTTTATAAACTTGAGTATTAAGGCCTAATTTTTTTTTTTCACATAGGAATTAAAAAAAAAATCGACAATGAAGAATTAAATATCATATGTATTATGTATGTATCGTGTGCATTCTTTATACATGCAAAAAAAAAATTAAAATAAAAATATACCCGCGCTAGCGAAATACGCGCATATAAGTCTTATTATATATGCGCGTATTTCGCTATCGCGGGTATATTTTTATTTTAATTTCTCTTATCTTGTTTTAGTAATTAACAAAAAAAAAAAGCTCACATATGGTTTATCACAATTGAATTACCGAATATTTATGACGATGATGATAATGGTGGTAATAAAGAAGACGATTCAATTTATTGTTTTTCAATTTATTGAATTTCATTTTTTCTTATTCAAAATTTCTTATTTCTTATTTCAAATTTCTTATTTCAAAATTATATGCCTTTTCCAAAAGGATGTTGTTCAAACAACTTTTTTTTTAAATTTTCGTACAACTGTCCCCTCTACACGCACAGTTTCCGTATGCACAGTTTCTTGGTGCCATGTCACCAGTTATTTTTATTTCAATATATTTTACTTTTTGGGAAAAGAATTATGATTGAGAAATAACGCCTAAGGGCTTTATTTCACATTCAGTTGAGAAATAAAACCTAATTTATAAAATCGGCGAATTAGGCTTTATTTCTCATATGAATGTGAAATAAAACATATTAGGTTTAATTTCGTTAGCCTTTTTAGCATGGCACCGCCGTATTTAACATTTAGCTAAATACTTTCTTTAAATCCTTACGGGTTAGTTAAGGATTTTATTTTACTTAGAATATTATTAAATATATCTTAACAGTCTATATGTGTATTTATTTATAATCAAATTATAATAGAAATATGTAAGTATATTTATAAGGTTTCCAGTGAGAATATTTACAACTTTGCTTGAATTGAATGAATAAATGATACAATGCTATAAATGTCATATTATTCTTTGGATATAAAACTTATTTTCCTTAACTCGTGAATTATTTTTGAAAAAGTTAAGGACACGTTTTCTGATATTATAATTTCACCATTGCTACATACTTTTATATTCATAAATCACGTAGAAGATAATAGTTTAACTTGGGAAAAATGCCAATTCCACACTAAATATTTATTTTTAGTCCAACAAAGTTTTTTTTTTGTAAGAAAATGAAAAAAGAAAAAGCATTAAACGAATTCTTTCAGATACTTTTTAATACTTTCTTCTGTTAGAAATTTTATAAAAAGAAAAAAAGATTTTTTGATTCAAATTCCGGTAATAAGTTCAAACAATTTTCTGTCTGTTCCATTTCAAAAACTTTTTTTCACATGTTATAATCAGTGGAGGGATTCCACACATTTAACAACCGGTTCGCATCCCGTAAAAAAAAAATAATACAATTTTTTTTGTGGTTTCGAATCGTCTAAAAAATTTTTTTAATTTTTTTAATTATATTCTAAAGACCTTTCCAGAACATATATATACTTTCTACTTCATAAAAACTCATAAATTTTTAGATTGATGTTTCCAAATGTTGTAATTTCAAAACAGGCTTGCTTTTTACACGTTTATTACTTTGTAAAAGCATATTTTTACTCTTATTCACATCTTTACTCACAGTATTTACATAACATAGTTAAAGAAAAAGGAGATTTTTATGATAAATAAGTAAAACGCTTGTCAAATTTTCCAGTATTTCTTTTATAAATTAATAAAAAAAGCTAGAAAAAAATTGTTTTACTGTAAATTATACGCGCATCACCTGTCGAGATACTCATCGTGTGAAAGTAGTTTTTAAATTTTTTGGTGACACACAGACCGAAAGACAAACATCATGTTTTTTTTTATAATTCAAATTTTATTTTTAACACAAATTTCAATGTAAATTCAAATTGTATATTATTTGAGTAGTTGAGAAATCGCCACGGAGGGACTGTTAAATTTGTGATAATTATTTCGATTTATGTGATTTTCGTGAACCTACAAATTTTAGGAAACGGTTCGCACGAATCTTAAATATTTTAGGAAACGGTTCGCGCGAACCGGTGCGAACCGGCTGAATCCCACCACTGATTATAATGATAAAATTTTCAATAAAAATCTTTTAAATTTTTTTCTAACAACAAAGATTTGTTTTCAAACCCAATGTTTAGAAACAAAAATTCTCGTTAAAAAGATTTATTTAAATTAATTATATTGAATTACATTTAAACTAAGAATTGTGGAAATCTTAACGCATTTACTTATTATAACATCATGAAGTTACTTTCTAAAACATAACCATCCGCAAAAATTAAGGAAAAATCATAATAAATCATGAATTTGTGGATTATAATAGGTAGTATTTAAATTTAAAAATTAAATAAAAATAATTTCCTTGCATTTGAAAATCATATCAACGCGATTAATATTTAACCGACACTATTTTATAAAAAGTATGTGCTTATAAAATGATAGTATTTATATATGACTTGATTACAATCAATACAATAAACTTGCAATATCATAGGGTTTTATGGTTTTATGATTAATTATTTAAAACTGTCATAAATAATTAAATTCAAATACCTATTCAAATAAAAAGTTTTATTTATTTTTTTCGTGATTTATTTACAATTGCATACAATACACATAATATGTACGTAAGTATATCTTTTTATAAACTTGCAATTTTATTTAATTTATATATAGAGGTATACTTTTATATTGTTTTGTAACTATGTAACAAGATTTTGGGGGCCGCAAAGAAATATTCGTATATTATATTTTTCTTATTTTTGAGGAAGGGAATGACATACTTAACAATGGTATAACAGAACTATTTTTATTTTTCGATTACCACAAATTATTACTTTAACTTTATAATTATAGTCTTAAGATTCTGATTTAATTTACCACACGATGATAATTCTTATAATATTATTGTTTAATGAAATGTTCGGTTTATGATTGTAGTTTTCAAATTTATGGCGGTTTTATTGAAAATACGTTTGTTTCTGGCAACAAAAAATATATGTACTATAATTTTTTACATGGTATAATAGAATGTAATATCAAGAAAGTTATGATATATAACAGCGTTTCTCAACCTTAGGGTCGCGACCCGAATTTGGGTCGCGAAAGATTTTCAATGGGTCGTTTTAATGGAAAAATTCTATTACAAATGCTACATATATTTTTTCAAAAATAATAAAATATTTTGATTACGTAAGAAGAATTAACCTATACCTTATTTTTCAAAAGATTGCTGTTTTAACATTGATAATTGAGTAAATCCTTTGAGCCAGACTTAATAAATTATCAAATAATTGTCAACAACAAATAAGCCATTAAAATAAAAATAAATAAAACATTTTAAAGTTGTCTTTCATTTCTTCTACTTGTCAATGCATACCATTTTCATATTGAGGGTCGCGTTATTTTGTACTCATATTTTATAGGTCGCTATGGCAAAAAGGTTGAGAAACGCTGATATATAATATACTTTGGACTTTTTACTATATTAAGGAAAATTATGACATTGAAATGAAATATTATTAAAAAAATTAATGTAAAAAAGAAAAATTTAATAAGACATTTAATTGAACTGAATTTAATTGGGTTAATGCGAATAAATTTTAAAATCAATTAAATTTTTATTAATTGACATAAACAGAGGTTTTCAAGTCAATCAAAGTTAAGAAAGTTTCAGATAAAATTTAATAAAATGTTTTTCACTTTGTCAGGACTGTTTGAAAAAAAATTGTTTTTAATGAAGGTTCTTTTTGTAATTTGGGAAATATTTAAAAACTTGCGAGGCTCAAAATTGAAATCATATAACCCTTTCTCTCTCTATAGTCTTATCCACAATATCCCGCTTGTTTCGTCAAATAATGGGTTTTTTATAAATTACAAATAAAAATCTTGAAGTTTATGTCAAATGAAATTAAGAAGGTGTACTTATTAAAGTCATAAAATAATTTTACCATATTTCTCTATTGGTTCGTAAAAAAATATTTCTTATATAAATAATATAATTCAAGATAAGAAAGAAATAACTAAAGGTTGATCACATAATTAGGCTATTTAGAATGAGTAAAAATTGAAAATGTAAAAATTGCTAAGAAACTATTAAAGAAAATTTCAACACTTGAAAAAGAAAATTTAAAAGAAAATTTAGGACAAAAAAATTTAAGTGATTTTTTTTTCTTAGTATTTTCTTTTCAACTTTAACAACAAAAAAATCACAATGCAAATTTTCTTTCCTCATTCAATTAAATGTAAATTATATTTTTATTATGAACTTAAAATCAATTATAAAACTTTTATTATATTTTTTTAACTCAATAGTGAATATAAAATGAATTGAATTGATAGTCAGAATAGAGAAGAAAATCTTAATGTCACTTTATAATAATTATAATTTCAACCGATAAAAAAAAATAGTTTTGTTCATCTTAAAAATATGCTTGATAATTTTTATAATGCTTTTAAAAATATTTAAGGGGGCCTTCCGGAGGTGGATTGCTTGCATTATTAAAGATTTGATATATTGTGATTTGATTATTATAATGTGATTTGATATTGTGATTTGATTATTATATTGTGATTTGATTATTATAATGAAATGATATTTACTTTTAAGTTTTTAACTTTTATAACTTAACTTTTTTTTAAAAAAAAACCAAATATTGTGCAAAACGTTTATTCAAACAATTTACGTTCTTATAATGTTTTGTGAAAATAAAGAATATTAACTTTCTATAAAACTCAATGAAATACTACTATTTCATTTTCAAAACATCCAGTCTCTTATTTAATTTAAATATAATTTGGGCTAGCCAAGCATTTATATTCATTAAATATTCACACAAAATAAGACATAGGTATTCCACCTACACTATACATGCAATAAGTATTCTTTATATATATACATATAATATATTTAAAATTTATCTTCATTACAAAAATAAGCCAATTTTTCCAATTTTCTCAAGTATTTAATATGAAAAGAGTAAGCAGAAATTTAGCGAAATAACAAAACCTTCAAACTTTATTTCTTTTTCATTTTCATTATGTCTTAAGTGAATTTTAATTTATGTCACAATTTAAAATGTGTATTTATATAAGTTCTTATTTAATATCTATATATAAAATAAGATTATATTTCTGTATATATAGATAATTATGTAGATGTAGATGAAAGATATTATTTGACTTTTATAATTTTGTATCTATAGGTATAAAAACTTTTTTGTGGTACGAAAATTTTCTCTTAATATTTATATCTATCTCATAATGATTATTAGATAAATTCTTGACATTTGTCTAATAAAACAAAAAAAAAAATGTTCATAAAAATCAACTAAGCTAGCAAATGTAATTTAAACATTTATCTTTTTTCGATTAAAATTTTGGGTAATGCGAACTTTATTGAAAGATTGATTTTTTTTTATACTTCTGAAGTATTTGAATTGAATTTTATCATTATACGGCTATTATTTGTTCTTTTCCTATATTTTAGAACCTTTTAAATCTTGTGAATTGAATTTAAATCTTCTTAAATAAAATAAAAAAAAAATTTGTCATTTTATATATTTTTAATTGAAATAAATAATTATTTTTAAAATTCTAATTCATGATACAATTTTCTTATATATATTTTTTTTTTTTTGAAATTCTACGATTGTTTACATTCCATTTTCATAATTTAATATTACATTTGTGTTCATAATACAAATACGATGATAATATAATATTAATTGATAATAAGTTGTTCTTTTTTTGCTCAAAATATAGGTTTCAATTTTTCTTTTTAAATATATACCTAATGTTTATAATTCAATTAAAGGTATATTTTAAAATATAATAAATTTATTATAATTATATAATTTCTTCTTTTTTTTTTTAATTATTATTATTGGTGATGATAAATGCATTTAAGTTTTTTCGATTACACTTAGAAATTTTCTAAAATGTGCTTAAATTTTTATTATTTTTTTTTTATTACTTTAATTTTGTATTTAAATTTAAATATAATTTTCTTTTTGATTATTTTAATATATATATGTATAAAAAATGCGCAAATTTTTCTTTTACTGTTTTTTTTTTTTATTTTATTATATTATTGGATTTTATTTTAAAAAAATATTTTATTTTAAGATATTGGCACGATAATAAAAAAAAATTATGTAGAACAAGAAAAAAAACGAAAGTAAAAAATGATAATGCGATAATTAAGAAATTTTATTGATTTTAATTCATGTTCAAGCAATGATATGTGAATTTCTTCTTTTTAATTAAGGTAGAATGTTGTAAATGTTATGCCAAATGAATGAAAAAACTCTATAGCCCTAAAATGTTGCTATATTAAGGTCTAGAATTTGATATCTGATTCTAAAAAAGTACTATTTAAGTCAATTGCGGTTCTATTTGAAATAGATTGAATTTGTGCTTATGAAATCGAGTATATTGTAAAATCCTGGCACACATTTACAGAATAAATGTAAACTTTTGATATCTAGACTCACCATCCAAAATTTTGGAAAAAAAAAACCTAATTATTCAAATAACTTTTGATTTTAAGTGATTTATGATTTGATTAAGACACATACATACTTTATAATATACTAAAGTGTCTAACGTTTCTATGTCGAAAAAGAATTTGAGAATCGAAAATTTTTCTACTAGAACAGAGAAGGATTACAATTTACTTAATAGAAAATTCATTACCATACAATTTTTTTTGTTAGTTGTAACTTGTAATGTAACGAACCATTATGTTTCCACATCCTCGTTGTGGTCAAAGTCGGGCTGATAGAGAGAAGACATGTTTAACATAAAACCATTTTCAATTATTTCTAAACATTTTGAAAAATACAAGGATCATGAAATATGTACATAATTGAATAATAATTGAATAATGTTAAAAATAAAAATACATTTTTTTTTTTTTCCTTTAAATTTTGTAGTGTTTGTAATGTGTAGTATTTATTTTGTATTTTAATTCTGACAGTTGAATTCAGCAGAACACATACCAAAATATTTTTAATACATATAGGAAAATTGAGAAAAACCAAAATTTTTTTAATTTTAATTTTCAATGTGATTTGCCAGTGAGTTACTGTTAAGCTAATATTTTATTATAATATTATTAATTATAATGTATTTTTTAAGGCAGTCAATCGCTGCTGCATTTATCAACTAACTTAATAAAAAAACCAAAAAGTTTAATTTTAGATTTTTTTTCAGTTTTTCATAGAGGCAAAAGTTTTACGAATTTTTATTAATTAAGACTTCGAAAGAATGTATTTCCTCGATAGGAGTATTTCCTGGAATTACATAAATTAACTTCGTTTTCGATATTTTTATTTTAATAATAATTTTCCTCTCCTGACCGCATTATTTTATTATTTTTATTCTTTGTCGCCAGCCGAGTACGGTAGAAAGTAAGTACCGTCAAAGTTTCGTGCTTTCTTCTTTATTATTTAATTCAGTCAAATGAAATTTAAAACTAAAGATATTAATTGATGTTAAATTTTCTTTTTGTTAAAAGAATTTCTTAAAAATATGTGGTTTTATATGATCTTCTTGACGAAAATTATCAAAAAATACAATACTTGTCAACATCACCCTATTTGATAGTTATTTTTATGTAATGATAATTTTATTTTAACGTACGGTTCAGTACAAATAAAATTTTTATATCGCAGCATTAGTTTAATGATAGTTTAAATTTAAATGTCTTTAAATCTTGCAGAAAATAATTAATTTTAAAAAACATTCACTGTTTTATGATTCGTAAGTACAATTTTTTTATTTTCCTTCTCAAAATATAAAAATAGGATACAAATGGGAATGTAAAGCGATGATTTTGATTTAACAATATAAATGATCTTAACGTTTCGCTTAAAATTCATAAAAATTGTTTATATAATAAACTTTTCGATTTTATTAAAAATAAAAAACCTGAAATTGTCTCAGACTAAGATTGCGAAAATCACATGCAATAATGTATAATCCAAAAAACACAAATTTATCCAGAATTTTAAATATACAGAATTTTAAATATACAAAGGCGTTGTAATAATTGTACTATACTATAATTAGAGCAAAAGTTTTAAATACTTTAATGCGTTGGGGATCGTTATGTTGTATTTAGTGCTATAGAATTTAGATCACTAAATGGAGTATTATACGCATCAATACACATGCAATCATTTAGATGCATCTGCGTAAATAATGAAAAAATTTAGATGCATCAGCGTATATAATGAAAAAATTTAGACGCATCAGTGTAAATAATGAAATCATTTAGATGTTTCGTATTGAATATTACGTAATACCTAAACAAACATAATATCTCTCACAATATTTCAATACAGCCAAATACAAAAAAAAAATGAGAAAAAATGAGAAGAAAAAATATTCTCTCTTTGCAACTACCTCTCCCCTACGCATTAAAACAGTATATTGGATATGTAAACAAAATTTGTTATGCAACTCGTTCTGTATTTACACAAAAATACATTGACACTTGTCAATTTATATCACTCGACCTTCGGTCTCGTGATATAAGTATTGACTCGTGTCAATGTATTTTTGTGTATACAGAACTCTTAATTAATAACAAATTTAGTTTACATATACAATAATCTACTATTAAAGACTATTTTCAAGTAAACATTTTTAATAACTATTTTGATTTTAAAGTGTGATAAATTTGAAAAAGTGATTTTCGCAGAACTTTTAAAGAATTATTAAAATAAATCTAAAAATACATTTTTCGATAAAAAAAAAACAAAATTAACTTAGTCTTATTTTTATTTTTATAAGTAAAAAAAACTTAAAATAAGTATATTTAGCCAACTACCTCTTAATGATTTCATTTCAGCCTTAAGTGTTACTTACAGATATATTTTCTGGAAATATTTTTATCTTAGTATCAACTCAATTTCTGACATTTGTAATAAATCAACTTTTTATTTAAACAATTTCTTTTCTTTAAGTACTGGTCACTTTTTAATTCTTAAAAACTAACCAGCGGAATATAAAAAAAACTCGCTTTAAAAATATTATTAAAATTTAAGTAAAATAAAAATCTAAATTGAAGCCCGAAAAAAATGTGATTTTCGAAAAAAAAATTAAAATTGTTCATTTAAAATTAACATCTAGCTAAAAGGATAAAACATTAATGAAAAGAACAGATTAAATTTGGAATTATTAAAAACTATCGAAAAATATAGTTTTTATTAAAGAATGCTTTTATTTCTTTTTAATTCAAGCATTTATGGCGGCCTTTGAATCTAAAATTATAATAATGTATGATAAAATTCAAAAAGTCCACAAAAAATGTTGAAACTGAAAGGAAGTGTTTGCTGGGATTCACTAATGAATTACTAACGATTGAGTTGAAAACAAAGTTTATAAAAATTATAAATTTCCTAAAAACTTTACCACCTCATTATGGTTGCTTCAAAGCTTTCTTTGAATGTTTTTTTATTTTATTATAATAAAATTTGAAACAGCTCCCAAAAATTTCAGCGACGACGTCCTCTTAATATTTGAAAATTTCATTATTTAACAAGTAGTTTCCAATAATTTTTCGGTCTTCTTGTTATTATTATTATTTGTTATATTTCTAGTTGTTTTTATTTTGTCTCTATTCATAACAGCAACAACAGAAGTTGCTTCGGCAGCTTTTTTAGCTTCACTACATCGGAATTGTTTTAAATAATCGGAAAAATCAGCACCAGCACTTGTTATCGGTTTAGGGTGCTTCATTTGTTCACTTAAGCGGCGAATGTTTAGTTGAAGTTCGTCTTCTTTTTGATTTGAAATTGATGAGAAACTATGTCGGGCTTGAAGCAAATTTGGATTTTGTGCAACACTAAGAAAGCTTTTATTTTGACAACTGTCAATGTCAGTTTTTGAAGTGCAAATCGATTTCTTAACTGGATCAGGGTAAGCATAACATGTGTAATGTGGATCTGGAACTAAAAGAAGAGGAGATGATGGTGATTGTGGTGGTACATAATCATCATCTATAAGTGGAGATTTGGAGCGTTGTAGTTTTGGTCTTGTGTTTAATTTTTCAGCAAACTCCTTTGTAGTTGCTGAAAATGATTTAGCTTTTCGATACTGTTCTTGCTTGGGTGATTTTTTGATATTACTGTTGTTATTGTTGTTTGTTGTATCAGAAGGTTTAGTACGCCAAATCCAAGGATCTTCGTTTAAGGGTTTTCCCAAATCATTCCTACTTAATGAGCGAACTTCTTTGGAGAGTTTATTATTTCTTTTCGGTGTTTTTATTTTTTTTAAAGAAGTCGTCCCATCAGACATTTTCATCCAAGGATCAGATGGTACATAAACAAGGCAACTAGTACTTTTCGTGTTAATCGCTTGTTTCTCATATAAAAACTCAGCATCCAAGTCTGATATATTTGGTGATGTATTCTCACTCTTGGCTTTATGCTTTTTTTTTGCACCGGTACGCACTTGATTGTCGTTCATAATATCACCATTTATCTGTGATGGGTTCATGAAGTCTTCATTAGGTGATACTTTTACTGACACAACGTCATTCTCATCTGAAACGGTAATAGCATGTTGATGGCGAACTGGAGGTCTTGGAGAGAGACTTCGAGTAGTTCTAAGCTGTCTTGTTTGCTTTGCAGTTTCACTAGATTCGCTTTCGGCCAATGAATTCGATTTTTCCAACGAATTTCTATTCAAACTTAAATCTGGTGTTTTGGTTTCTGTACGATTCTCTCTGCTATTTTTAATTGTTGTTGTTAGTTTACGAAAATCTAAATTGGGACTAGTTGCAGCATTTCGTGTTGCTACAATACGTCGGGGACTCGGCAAAGGCTTTCTAGTTCCATTAAACTCATGAATAAGTTCAGAATTTTGCATTTTTAACGGACTCTTTATTTGACTCAAACGTCCCGGACTAGTTGCAGCATCAGATATAGACTTTCGATTTGGTGATTTCATGGAGATAAAATTAGCATTTCCGAGTGGTTTAGTTGGACAAGTACATTTAAGGAGACATTCTGAATGCTGCTGATTTGGTGATGCAGTTAAATCTTTATTGGAAAAACTACTATAACCTGATGACATATAGCTTTGTCTATTTATTGTTGTTACCGTTTCATTTTTATTTTCATTTCGTAAGTTTGATGTTGAATTACGTTTTTCCATAATCCGTAATGGAGATTTTAATGAAATTGGGGGTGTTTTACTCGGTGATAACGATGTATGAATTTTCGTTGAAGAGGAAGACGACGGATGATAATTGTCTGATATCATTCTATAACAATTAATGCCTTTAAAATCGCTAGAAGACACGGTAGCGGCTGCATAAGAGCCGGAACCCTTATGCTAGAGAATTTTTTCAGCCATAGCTTTCGTTGAAACTGAACTTGATGAAGAAACTAAAAAAAAACATAAATTTGTAATTTTTAAAAAGAACTGACATAAGAAAAATATCCTACGTATTAATTATATAAATATATATTCTTTAAAAGGAGAAAGATTATGTATTCATTGATGCAAGATTATGTACTCCTCAATTTCAACAAAACAAATATTTCAAAAATTATTAAAGAATTAAAATAGCTTTTACTGTATGTTGTTGACTATTTCTAGATTAGTGCCTCAAACTATTCATATCAAGTACAATAACCTATCTAATTGACTTTTAGAATATGAAGGTACTATACTATGCAACATCCAATGCTGTATTGCTTAATAAGGAACTGTAGATAAGCTTGTTCTGTCAGAGTAAATAAATCTACTGAAATATGTTATGAAAAGAATTCGCTCAGACTATATTAATAAAATATGTTTAACTTTTACAGATAACAATATTATGAACTTTGTAGATAAATATATATTATTATTAATCTCTTAGAATTTTTTAACACTCACCATCTCCATCATTTCCATCTTTTTTATTAGCAGTCTTGTCAGTTACAACAGAAGACTGCTGATTCTTTGATTGTCATTTCACCAGTTCAATTGTAAGAAATTTTTTCAGCCTGTCAAAATACTGACTGTGAAGTTCGACATCATTATGTCCAGCTCCCTAAAATTTATTTGAAAATTGATTTTTTTGATCGAGTAGAAATTATATATTTGCAAATATATTCCCTTATCAAGTCTTTGAAATTTTTCTAATTATAAGACGAATATTATTATTAAAAAATGTTGAATTTAAATTTTATTTTACCAAAATTGAAAATCGCAAATAGGAATTGTTTTAGTTTTTTTTTATTTGTGTGCAATATTGTGTACAATTTATTTTCAAAAAACTTTTATGAAACTAATAATTCTTTATTAGTTATGTTTCCATTATTTTTGGAAATTGACATTATCATGATTGAAAGGAAAACACCAATTTCTGTATTTACTTTCGTAGTAAGTAGTAAGCTAGTCGACAATAAAAATCAAATAAATCTTTACATTAAAAACACAGAGAAAAAATTGTTTAACAACAGTTACATTAATTCTGTAATTTCCTTTCCGGTATAAGAAGCAATAAAAATCTGTTTGCATTACCTCAACCCATAAGGGCTCAACTGCTTTAGGACACTTTTCATAAATTCCGATTCCATGTGAAAAATCGATAACTTCATCATCTGTCCCATGAATTACTAATGTGGGTGATTTAACTTTGGATGCTTTATCAATACTGAAAAGAAAATATAGTTGGAAATGAGATATGTATTGCCTTTACATTTGTGTATTTCTTCATCCTTACCTTGGAAATGCGTCAAAAAACCATGTGCGTTTTGTATTTCGAAAAACTACTCTCATTCCCGACATCAGCGGCGAATGCAGAATTACTGCACCAACTTCATGTTTTGTTGCTAAATCAACGGTTGGAACTGTTCCAATACTTTGACCATAGAGTATAATATTTTCCGGACTAATATTGAATCTAAAATATATAATCATTAAAAACTTTTCGGTTTTGCAGTGCTCACATTTAGAATGTAATTTGTAATCTATTTAATGCAAATATTATGATACACTCTACTCGGTAAAATACAAAATTTCCCAAATTATAAAATCACTGACGACATAGTTAACAAGTTTTTTATTATTTTATAAAATTATCATGTTATATACTTATTACATGTTATATAATATACATTGCCACATTTTTTCCAATTACCTGAACTTTTGTTACTTGTCTATAAAAAGTTTGTTTTAATTTATATCTTTAGCTGTTTTTCTAGCATACTTTTACACGTCATTTGACGTTTAGATAAATGAAAATATTTATGAACTCTTCGAAGTCCCCATTTCGATGTGTAACATAATTATTAAATTGTTCTTTAATACGTTATCAAACACATTAGTTATAATTTTTTCAATAATTAACATTTCTATATTTTCAATAAAACAACCCTTTTAATTTTTTATTACAAAATTAAATTGATTTGCCATGAAAAGTTTTAATATTCATAATTAATTACTCATTTACTGTTCAAGTAAATTTAATTAATATATTAATCATTATATGTACTTATTTATTATACATAATATATATAATTTTAAATTTAAAAATATTTCACAGTAGATCATAATACTAAAAAGGAAGCTTTAATTCAGTGCTAAAGTTCATAAATACAATTTTTTTACCTAACTTTAAAGAGTTTGTAAAAATGTTGATTTCATTCGAAAATTTTTGATTGAAATTGTATTTCAATAAAAATATAAAAAAAAAAAAAACGGAAGAAGATAAGTATATTTGCCCAGAATTCAGATAAAAATATTTATTTAAATAAAATAAGAAGCATTTCGTTTCGTAAAAATATGGGAGTTAATTATTTTCTTTGTTTTATTAAAACTTTTTATAAATTGTTTTGGAAATTTTTTAAATGCTTTATAGTTATTCCAGGAATAAAATAGTTTTTTTTAATGATTGTATAAAAATAATCCTTATAGTCTTATTTTTAATGATATCTCAAAGAGTCATTTCCTATTCGTATTCATATTTTTATTATCTTTTAGTTATTTACCAAAACATTAACAGATAAATTTATTCACATTATTTTTTACTTGAGAATTGAGTTATAGTTATTTATAGAATTATTTAAAATTTTGAATATTATCTAAACTTTAACTTATCTCATATTAAGTAGAATATTTATTTATGTTACAAAGAGTAATTAACATGAATTTACAAATTGTAGGAAATAAAATATGTATATCTTACTTTTTAGATTAAAAGATTTGTAATCGAAATTAATGTATAAATTAATTAAGTTTTTTGATTGCTTTTTTTTTCAATATATAACCCATTTTATTCGAAATAAAAATTTCGTCTTTTAGAATTTTTAATTTTCGGTGTTTTTGTTTTTTATTGATTAGCGACGAGCTACTTATAGATTTTTTTTATACAATTTATGACAAATTTTAATTACTTACCGAGTTCTTAGAGCTTGCCATGCGGCTTCAATATCAGCATATAAATTTTTTTCAGATGGTTTTCCACCACTCGTACCATAACCTGAATAATCATAACTAAATATATTGCAATTGATTCGTGAACCTAACCCTAAGTAAAAGCTACTCATTTGACCCAAATCCACCTAAAAGAAATGTTAGTAATAAAATTAGAAACTCTAATAAGGAGGTAATGATGAAAGTTTCTGAAGCGGCATAGTAGGTATGAGGGAGAAGGTAGGCAGGTAGAAATCTGTATATATTTCTTTTAATTTTGTTCGACATCGTGAAACCATCATAAAAATGTTTTGCTTATTGGAGCGTTCAGAAGTTGATAAACTTATAGGTAGGTAGGTAGTAGGTTTACGTAATGAAAAAAATAAAGTAAATAAGAAATAAAATTCTTGGAAATGCAAACCAATGATGAACTAACTAAAGAAAGAGGACATAATTTTTTTGTTTCAATTTTTTTATCAATTCTCTAGGTAAGCATTTTTTAATTTTTTTTTTAACTCACAGCATTTCCATGTGAAAATAATAATGTGTATTTGGCATTTTTACTACATTTGACATAAATGCATGTTATTAAATTTCCTCGTGATGTTCGTGTAAAAAAACCTTCAACTTTATTTTTATCACGCTCCGAATATTGCCATTCAGCACGATCTGACAGCGATAAATTATATTTTGTATTCGTATCATCGGCAGATGTTAATTTATAAGTTGGTTGAGGTGGCTGAAAAGCTAATTTAGCTGCTATAGGACCAGGACATGGTGGACAGCAAAACATGCAACACAATTCACTCAAACTGCAATTATAATTAAAATAAAATAAAATAATAATAATAATAATGAAGAAATAGAAAATGAATTGCAAGATAGTAGGTACTTAGCAAGGTACATCAGTTAGATTAGAATTTAATGAATCATCGTGGCTTTGGTTTTTGTTTGTGCACAAAATAAATATGTTTTTTTTTTTTTTGTAGGGAATAAATGGTATTTTTTTTTTACTAGGAAATTTCAAATGTAAAAAATCCGTCTGTGGTGCACAAAGAAACGACACATCATTGGGTGCTTTTTGACAACTCAATTAAAACAAAAGAAAATTAATTAATATATACCTAAGTATTTAATATTTCTTAACAATTTATTTGTTTTTTTTTTTTCTTTTAATCTTTCTTTACCTTAATCCATTCATTTTTTTATTTTTAAATATGATTTTTGATAAAAAAAAAAATGTTTGTTAAAAATAAAAATTTTTTTCTTTTCTAACTAAATGAACTTGTTAGTAATTTTTTTTTTTTTCAATTAAAATTTTTAACTACTACTAAATTATAATTTTATTAGAAAATAAATAAATTTTTTTTTTAATTTTATAATTAAAATAATAATTAATTTTTTATTTCTTTTGTTCACAATAATTTTCTTATCATTTTGTAAATTTTTTTTTTTTTCTTTTTAATTTAATTGATTTCTTTTCTTTTACATTTACCAAAATTTCAACAAAAAAAAAATTATCTTGAAAATTTATGACATTTAAAATTATATAGGTATAAAAATATTGACACAAAATAAGTGTTGTCGTTGTGTGAAAGCATAATGGTAATATCAAAATAATTATTGGGAACAGTTTTGGTTCATAGAATTACTAAAGTGAACAGAATACTGCAGAATTGTTCCGGGTGGATAGTGAAAATTGTTCGAGTTGTAACGACTTTATTTGTAGAATTTTCATACAAGTTACGGCAAAAGTATAATTGTTTTTAATTTTCTGTTCGAAAAATATTCCATTAATATTAAATAGGTACCTACCAGTTGAATATACATTAAATTCGTCTAAAAATCATGCTCAATAAATATTATATTATTGTAAAAACTTTTTTTTCTAACTATAATAAATACATACCTCTAATACCTTGTCTCCACTTCAGGTTCAAAGAAGTGTTAAACTTGTTTAAAACTACAAGCGTATACACTACAAATTCTATGTTTACTTTGACATGACGAAAAAAATAAAATTATTTGTAAACTTTTAATATTGAAGCAAAAAGCATGTATATAAAGAGGAATCAGTCCCATACAAAAAAAAGAATTAAAATAGTGAAACAAAAAATCCATATCGCAACCCCATTTTTTTTTAATTTTTTGAGAATTCTACTCTCACAAAAGCTTTTAAAACTTCAAAAATAATAACAGTTCTATACAATTTTTAAAGTTTTAAAAGCTTTTGTGAGAGTGGAATTCTCAAAAAATTCAAAAAAAAAGCTCATGGGGTTGTGATATGGATTTTTTGTTTCACTATTTTAATTCTTTTTTTTGTACGGGACTGATTCCTCTTTATATACATGCTTTTTGATTGAAGTAAACAAAATAATATTTTAATAACAAAACATTTGATTTAAAATAATTTTTTCCAATTCATAATTTTTAAATAAAAAAAATAAAAATAAAAATGAATAGTCACAAAAAATTATTACTCATAAAATATTTCAAATTTTTCATATATTTTAATTATATTTTGCTCTCAATTCAAATAATAAATTAAATTTTGCTTTCAAATATTTTTATTTACATATTTTTGACAACCGGTTGATTTTTTGTATTTTTTTTCCAATTTTTGATCCATCCAACAAAAAGTGTGCCATATTGAGTGAAAATTTCTTAAAAAATTGTGAATTTGTATGGTTGGCACCCCTAAATTTAAGTAGTTTTGGGCAAAACTTATTACAAACAACTTCAAATTTTTATATGGACAAAACTACTTTAAACGAAGAACGAAAATACTTTCCTGTTAAAACACGTTTCACACTGAAGTGGAGACAGCACTTAACAATTGTAAACTGTTCCCGTGTTTTGAATTTTTATTTACTTATCCTACTGTCCCCATCTCTACTATCTGCTATGTTAAAACAAAATGCTATGTTTGAAACAAATAAATATAAATGTATTTTAATGATTTTAATAATTTATGAATTAATAAAAGGAGAAAAAGAATAAAAAAAAATTTATTTTAAATTAAAAAAAAAAAGCAATTAAAAAAGTAATATTTATGATTGAATAGAATAATAGATAGAAACTTACGAAATTGAGAGAGTTACTACTCGAATTAGTAATTAGATTCTTTTAGCTATTATACTTGTTGCACGTTATAGATATCTACCTATGTATTCTATAGTGATTTAATATTAAAATAGGTAATAATTTTGTTGTGTTTACGTTTTTATTAAACATTTTAACCGATTTTACACAACTACTAACCTAGGTACCTATGCAACTTTAAGTTTTTTTTTCATTAAATAATTTTTTGATATTACAAAAGCATCATCCTCTCTTACAAAATTCATCTACGATTCTTTGGCCAAAGAACCTAAGAATTTTTCCCATGTCCCTGCGGTTTTGCTTTGGGGTCTTACCTCGGCACATAAAGCTACACGATATAAATACTTTTGTGCATTTTTCCCTCGCTGCAGAAATATAACCTCCGTTACTCGTATCCCACAGTGCTGAGCTGAAGGGGGCTCGCACGGGCTCGCGAGAGCCCCCTGATAAATTTAAAAAAAATTTGCGAGCCCTCTGATAAACTTTAAAAAATACGCTAGCCACTTGATAATTTCAAAAGATATTTGTTTTAACCCAATATTAAAATTTTTTGATTCAACAATCTGCGAAAAAGTATCGAAAATATCGATTTAAAATATTAGTACATTATTTGATACAATAAAAAAATCGTAAAGTTAATATAGAAATGTTTGATTTCGTATACTGCTGAATGAAAAGTCCCGCCTTTTATATTTTTAAATTTAAACGATCGCCTAAATTTTAATGTAATATTTTAATATTTTATACATATATATATGTATATTATACTAAACTATTCAAAAAATAAAATGCAGGTAAAAAAAAAAAATAATTTTTTTTTGTGAATCTATGAAATCTTGAATGCGAGCCCTCTGATAATAATTCCACAGCTCAGCACTGCATCTACATGACTGCGGTCGTACAAATAGGTAATACATATTGAAGAATAAAATCGTGGTAACTACCGAGGAAATAATTCACATACTTTAAAATTGTATTTATCAGTACATAAAAGGTTTATTTAATTTTTATTAATTAAATTAGATTTTTAATTTTCGTAAAGTACATAAGTTAAACTCATTACAAAATTATTGATTTTCATTTTATTTAACGTCAACTAATTGGCTATTTTACTATGTTTCGTATAAAATTGGGAATTGTTTTCCTTCCAAAGGTTGCAGCCAATTATCCTTCAAATATTTCGTTTTTTCGCTTTCAATCACATGAAAAACATATAATGGACTTGACGTTTGACTTCGATTTTTACTATTTTTATAAACAAGTTGACCGTCCATTATTATGCAAGTTCCTGAAATAAAAAAAAAAAATTAAATCGTTATAATATGTAATAATATGTAAGGCACTTTTATGTGGTATTTCTTATGTACGTTGATGTATTTATATGTAAATTATTTTCCAATCATCATAACATAAAACAACTGGAAATACTTCAAATATTTTTTGAATTAATAACTAACCTTTGCTAACAGGTACTTTAGAAAATTGAGATTCAGCATAAAATGGCGAAGGTGTGTCATAAATTAAAAGCTCTTTCGAATTTGCATCAGAGTTTCGCTTGAAGCGACGATGAATCCCACTTTTATGAGATCTCGGCATTAATTGCAGGCAACCATTTTGTAAATTGAAATCTTCTAATGCTATATAAAACCCGACAGTTTTACTTGGTTCTGTTGTTAAATATGTGGCATCTTGTTTTACAAGCTCATTTGCACCATCACCAGGATGATTGAACATATAATAACCTTGAGGAATTACAGGTTTTTTAAAATTAAGTTGCCAACATAATTCTCGAACACAATCACTAAATGTAATTTTTTGAAAAACTTCGTTTTCAACATGAAGACAATGGCCCACCTAAAAGAATAATTTGATTAAATCAAATTTTATTATTCTATATTTATATTGCACAATTTATGTACCTTTTGAATCGCAGTTGAATTCTCTATTTTTATATCCTTATTACCGATAGTAATTTCAGGCTCTAAGAAATAACTAAGGTGATTGGAAGAATTTAAAAAATATTTCACACTTTCCTCGTTAGAATCTTCATCAGGATTATAGCTAACTTTTTGTTCTTCTTTATTAGCATTTTCACAGAACTCTTTACTCGCTTCTAGCAGTTCATCAACTTCAGCTTTAGTTAAAAAGTCATCGATCACTATATACCCGTTACGTTGAAGCTGAAAAATTTAATGAAGAATTAGAAACAATCACAGTGTTAAACTTCAAAGTGCGCATAAAGCAAAACTAATAAAAAGCAACTTTTTTTATGTAAAGGTTAGTACCAATTAAAAAACAGGTAAATAACTTAGAAATTTAGATCAATAGTTACAAATTTTGATCAACAATTTTCAAACACATTATATATTTTATCAAAAGTAATTATTTATTAGAATAGAGACTTTATTTAGCAATTAATCGACGATTTTTTGAATGATTTTTAAATTTTGTATGCTAACTTGACATTATCATATTATACAAGCCTCAAATACGATTAGAAATTAAAAAACATTCAATTCAAGTAAATTCATAGCATAAATTATTTGTTTAGGTTTCATCTAAAAGATTATCTATATGAAAACAAAATATATATTTTAAGCGGACTTTAGTCTAACAGTTTTCTTCTAATCATTAAAAAACTCAAAAATAAAAAGAAATTATTTAATTTATTTTTAAAAAGTAGGATAAAGTTTCGATTTGAATCATTGTACGTAATTTTGTGCCAAGACTCATCATCAACAATTTTAACATTTTTTTTTCATTTTATTTTGGGTTGTTATAAATAGAAAATTTATCATTTCAATTTCTTGTGCTATTATCGTTTTTACATACGTATGTATTTATAATGTATTTTTGTTAATTTTCGATTTTAGGTATATATTTTATTAGACAAAACTAGAGCGAATTTTTGTAATTGCTAAAAATACAAAATTCTTGAAGAAAAACTGTTGAGATTGTTGAGTTGTTTCTAATTAAGTAATAATTATCTTAATAATTATCTTATATTGAGACAAGAATTTAATCTTTACAATCCATATCCGTCTATTCAAAATGAACTTTTTTTTTTTTATTATATGATCCAAAAAAGTTTCAAATAAATTGGAATACCGTAGTAATAATAACGATATTGACATGAATTTAGATTTAAATTTTAAGCAAATGTATGTCGATAGAAATTCCACATTCTGAGGACTTTCATTTGATGAATTCAATATCCCAAAAATAGCCTGATATTTTAGTTTTATTTTGAAATAGATATATGTAATACATATATGTATCTATTTATATTTATGTTTTTGTTTACAAAATAAAAATTATTGAACAGCTGATCTTTGTTTTTTTCTTCTCTAAACTTATTCATAAATATGTATTTTGAAAATACTATTTTATAATATACCTGAAAACATTTTTTAATATTTTTATGTACCACCTACTTAATTTACCTCTTCAATTATATTCCGCATTTTGGTCCAAAAATAGAAAAATGAAAGTCTTTCTTTCTTTTTTTTTTTTTTTTTGAGAATAAAATCTAATGCAATATATTTATTTTGATTTATAAATTTAATGATTTCACTGCTGTTGTTTTAAGTAGACTAAAAATTTTTCTCTTAAATTTTTTTTTTGTGATTCTGTTGGTGACGAAATTTGGATGATTCGATAAATTAACGAACACCCTCGAGTAAATTTCAATAATTATTAAAAATAAAAATGCATAAAATCTAATTTAAGGTGATTGATAAATTATGTCGTTTATATTATTATTTTTATAAGATTATAAACATTATTTTTATTTTTTAGACTTTCTTTCGACTGTAGCCAATCCAGATTAAAATAATTAGGCTAATCGCTGTACGAAGTTTTTTTTTAGTCTTGAGTTAGCTTATAGTTATAATATTTTAACTGCATTCGATTTTAAGAAATTCTATGTTAAGAAGAAATTGAAATAGAAATATGCATAAATGTAAGATAAAGTAAAAAAATTTATTTAAAAATTTGGTTCCGTAAAATAATCTTCATGTTATCAAAAGTATAATGTAAAAAATAACTTTTCTCGAGAATTTAATTCAAAACTGATTTTTATTTTAATAATAAGTATTATTTGATCGAGGTCTCAATAGACAATAATACATATATTTATTATCATTTATTTCTTGTATCATATAAGACTGGAAATTGTTCTCCTTCTGGTGGTTGTAACCAATTTTTTTTCGAATATTCGCAATTATGAGTTTCGACGATATGGAAAGTATAAGCTTGACGACTTTTTTCTGATGTATTTGGATCGCTTTTGTGAACCACATTGGAATGAATTAGAATGCAAGAACCTAAAAATGTTTAAGATTAATATCAATACATTTGTTGACAAGAATATAACGAAAGAATTATATTCTTTAATAGGATACCTTTATTTATAGGAACCTTTGTGAAATCTTCTTCTGGGTACAATTTTAATGGAACGTCATGATATGTCAGCTGCTTAGCATTTTTATCTGGATTACGAATATAATTTCTATGTATATCTAGCCTTTGTGATCCTTTGATAAATTCTAGACAACCATTTTCCAATGTAGCATCATCTATAGCTATCCAAAATCCAATTGTCGTCATTGGTTCTGTACGTAAATATCCTCCATCTTGATGCGGAACAACCTCTTCTCCAATTTTTGGATTTTTGAAAATATACATTGATTGCGGAATCGCTGGACGTACGTAACCCAATTTCTTGCAAACCTCTTTTACTTTATCGCTAAATGTTACTTTTTTGAATATGTCAATTTTGGTATGCAGGGCATGCCCAATCTACAATTATATGTTTTTTAAATTTTTCAACTCAATAGCCATAAATTTAATGATATTTACCTTGTTTAGTGCAACCAAAGGATCAACTAGCAAATCACCATTTTCGTTAAGAGCTTTTGATTCGAAAAAAGATCTAACTTTATCACCAGATTCTAAGAAAAATGTTTCTTTATCTTGAGCAGCTGAACTATCCAATGCTGTAAAAATTACTTTACGTTCTTTGGGTGCTTCAAGACATAATTCTTTGACGGCGTTGTAAATATCATTAATTTCTTCCGAATTAAGAAAGTTTTCAATCACTACATAACCATAATTTTCATAATGAAGTTTGTGCGACTAAAAAACCAAATATTTAAATATGTTTTAGCAATCTTAATGGCTTTTAAATGTTTACCTCATCAAAACTGAAATCTTTCATTTTTTTAAATACTTTTTCAATCGTATAATAAATAAATAAAAAAAAAGTGATGCCGACAATAAAATCACTCTTGTTACTGCAAGCTTAAAATATTGAATGTGATAAAGTTCATTTTAAGTGTTTTACTAAATATTCATATCACTAAAAAATACATATGTGTATGTAATAATGAAAATGTATTAAACATTAAACTGGACGCTAGAGTCGATATTTAGTTACACAAATATAAGCTTCATTTCAATTCTGTCATTGCTTAAAATTGTAGGTTTGGTTGGTATGATAGTTTTTAAAGAATCAAAGAGCTTTTGAAAAAGAGATCACCTTTATTTTATATCAAAAATTTATCATTTTAGGTTTATTGACGTTTCATTAACATAAAGCTTTAAAATATCGCATCAAAGCAAATGTTCTCTTGATCTTTACAAGACGAAGTTAATAGTTTGAAATTTTTGTTTTACCTTGCATTTTTCGACTAAATGCCTTATGGCTTTAATAAATATCTTTATGCTGTATATTTGAAGCGAGCGAATAAATTTATTATCAACATTTGTATTTTCTTTAATTGATAAAAAATATAATTTTGTATTAGTTGTATTATTTAATTTCAGAACAGAGATTTAGATTATTCTATACTTTTAGAGTAATGACAGTGCACTAGCTATACATACATATAAATGGAAATATTTTGATAAGAATTATGTATTAGATTATATATATATATATTTATATGTTTGTGAGTTAGAAATATTAAAAATGATAATAATTTTTTTTTATTAGTTTAATCTGTACAAACAACATACTTTTTTTTTTTAATATTTCAAAAAACTTGTAATTGTAAAGAATATTTTCTATTTGTCGTTTTACATTGTGACAAGCTATAGTGAGAAATGAAAGTCTAAAATATATTGAACTAGTTCGTTAGGACTGTACTTGTTCACGGTGTTCAAAACAATTATTTTCATTCGAGTGATTTTTATTGGATTATAACAATCTATGTACTTAATAGGGATACAAAAATAAATTTAATTATAAAGGAGAAAGCACGTTAATCAGCAAATAATAGGTGCTAATATTAACGTCGTCGGACAGAGTAGCTGCAGCAAATCGGGTTGCTTAGTAAAATTTAAATCTGACTAATTCGCGTAACGTTACCTACATTTTTAGAGCTTAAAATTTTTATATAAAATAAAAAATATTTTTTAATTCCATTCAATTAAAATCATTTTAATTTTAACATTAATACTTTCTTACCAGCATGAGTAAATTGAAGTAAAAAGAAAGGCTAATGAACTGATCGATTCGAAGTCATTTCAATGATAATTAAAAATCAATGTAATTTTATAAAATAAAAAAACTATCAATCAAAATCAAAATGGTATCTTTATTTGAATCAACCAAATCACACAGAAAAATAAGTTTATTGTCTATTTTAAAAAAGAAATAAAAGGGCTGAAAAATCTTCAATGGTAATTAAAGAAAATATCTTCGGCTTGGAATTATATTATTATTTTATTCTATTTTTGTACAAAAATTTATACACAAAATAAAATGTATACATAATTAATTATTAATAGCCGATAATTTTATGCTTGCTCATTGCCGTATTTCATTTCTAATCTCTTCTTGTTAGAATTTTGTTTTGCATATAAATATGCCTTAATGTTGTTGTGTGCTTTTTGATTACAATATATAATCTCAAAAAATATAATATATTCTTTCTTTAATAACCTAATACAAAAACACATACATACTTAATTAGACTAGCACCATTTTTATTTGCCTCTTAAAATTTTGAATGCTACGATCAGCTTTGTAATATAATTTTGATTTCATAGATAATTAATCGATATCATAAAATTAGATAATTTAAAATTGATGGTATATATATATATTTTTTTTTAAATTATGAACTTAAAAAATTTCTTGCGTATAAAAGTATAAAAACAAAATTGCGCAATCTTTGAAAAAAAAAAAGTTATAAACTTAAAAAAAAAAAAACAAAGCCATTACCACTCACAACAAGAAACCACATTTTTATTAGTGGCGAAAGTAGTTAAATTCAATCAATCTTCATTTTAATGATGTATTTTAAAAAGATCTTCTTTTATAAACATTTTTATTATAAGTAAAAGGGTTTCCACTTTGGCATTCAGAAATATTAATAAAAATTTTCTTTACTGAACAAATATTGAAGAAATTGAATTGAAATTGTCTAAAAAGTTCGGTAGTTCAGTTTAGTTCATTATAGTGTTTTAAAAATCTTTTTGAAACATTTCTCTTTATTTGTAATTATTTTTAGGTTTCCTTTTTCCGAATTGGACGGGGTACATTTATTAATTTTTTTTGTTTTTTTTTTCTGATAAATGGAATTTGCAATATTTATGAGGGATATATATCATTGAATGTTTCACAACTTTTCGTGAAATCAATTTTATACTTTACTACACTTTAGTTTGTTCAGATTGAAGAACTTATATATCATCATTATATTAAATTATTTTATCACCATAAATTGGATTCCTTATTGAATATGTGATAGTGTGGAAAAAGACATAAAGCTAGCTAGTAGTGTTAATAACTCCAAACAGTTATTATTCATGTTTGTGAGTGGGTTCACGATTCACATATAATTTTATTGCACAAAAATATTTGATTGATTTAATGTGAATTCATCTAAGCTTGAAAAAAAAAAAAAAACTAAAACGGAGATTACTAATTTGAAATAATAAGTATGTACAGTATTTTTCATTTAGTTTTTTTATTTATAAAACTTTATGGAAAATATAAAATAGTTAAACCGGCTTACAACTTTATTTTTGTCATTTTAAATTTAAAAAAGTTTTTCAGCTGAATTCGTAGTTTAAATTGACAAGAAAATTATCAGAAATTCTGAAACTTTTAAGAAAATTCATAGAGAGAAAAACTAAAACTTTTAAAAGTTACATAATTTCAATACAGTGAATATGGAAATATAGTTGCAAACGGTATAGTAAAATATTTCGATCTTAATTTGAAAATATTGATTTATATCTTATATGTCGTTTCTTTTTTTTTCGTAGCAATATTTCGTTCATTATAGTTATTAATTGAAAAAATAATAATAATAATAATCTCTTTTCTAATTGACCTTTCTATGCAATGAAAGTTGTAAAGTAACTGTATATAATGTGTTTGTGACTGCATGTAACATAATTATGTTGATTATGAGATTAGGTTTTTTTATACCGAAGAATATACAAAACTAAAAATACGTATCATAACATTCAAGTTTTAAAGTCCCCCAATCATTTTGTGAGGTGATGTTTATTTATTTTTCTAACGATATATAAAATGCAATAAAATTTGTAATTAATATGCAAAAATTTACTTAAAAATCTATGTATCTTCAATACATACATATGAAAACGTATAAATATATAACAATATGTTCAAATAACTCATCTTCATTTTGGCTAATACCAAAACTTGATTTACAAGAAATTTATTTTCTTTTATTTTTTGTATTTTTAATAATATTATCATTGTTAAGAGAATTTATGTTTCAAATAGCGAAATAAACAAAGACATTGCTTTTATACGTTAAATGCATAAAGGTTAATTTTTAAAGTCGTAGGTATATTAAAATTGTTGTTGATGTATAAAATCATAAATTAAGTATAATTAGATTTATATTGTAGAACAAATTTTTGTGCCGACTTAAAAAAAGCTCGCGACGAGCTCAATTTCTTATTTTCTCAACTCAAAGAAATAATTATTTAAGGTCGGCTCAAAATGCATAATAAATCGTATTTTTCTTTTGAATCTTAACAGAAAAGCAAATATATGTTTTGTTCCCTTAATTTATTTGGTACGATTTTCGAAACCAATTATTAAATAATTAAATAACTATGTGTGATGATACTTCAGCTGATCGAGTACCTATATTATATTGTCTAGTTTAGATGATATTGTTTAAGAATATAGTCGAACATCAAATGACAAATATGTAATTTTATCTTCTTTTTTTTGAAATAAAACTGGAATTATTTTTGATCTCAATCAAGGCCAGACATTTTATGGAAAAGGTATATGTAATAAAACGATATCAAACATTTTTTTTATTATTCAATTATTAACAATCCAATGATATTAAAAACTTTATTTCTTTCCAACAACAGTCTTTTTTTTTACCAATGTGGTTAAAAAAGCTTACAGTGGTTGATTTATGTGTAATGTAAATATGTTTTATGAACCAATTTTTTTTTGTTGAAAAGTTCAATTTTTTTAAATATTTTGTAAAGATAATCAACTCAACTATCAAAACGAAAACGCGTATGCATATTCGTACATTACTATTCATATTATACTATATTGTAGTGTATTTAATACTTGTTATTCTTAGAAATAATTCAAAGTGAACTAAGTATGCTATATTCTAAAATTTTTGTTTTGATTAAGAAAATTTTGATTTTTGTGGAAATTGGAAATCAATTATTCTTTATGAGTTTTTTTTTCTTTAAAATGAAGAGTGGCGTTGAATATACATCATTTATAGTCTAAAATAAGGGTGTTTTCAGTTTCGACAGTTTACATGATGATTTATTTATGATTTCTTTAAAAATGCCGTGGCAAACAATGAAATTTGACATATTTTTCCATAATTTTGAGGGCTTGATAATCAGATAATCAGACCAGAATCAGATAACTATTGTTTTCTTTTTCAATTGCAGTTTATTACAAATTTATATTAAGAATTCAGTTTTATAATCAATAACTTAATGTGTCTTTCTGCTGAGAGCTTACTTTTTTGTTTTTTTCCTTTTTTCTAACTTGAAATAGACTTGAATGGTAAACAGAAGTTTTAAATCAGTTGAGTTTGATCATCAGGTGCGTTTGGTTTCAAACTATTCCTGGTTAAATATTTGTGAATATATATTGTATTTTTTTATGAAATAAAGCTTTTTATATTTTCTATAAAAAAAACGGACTTATATTTAATTAATTTTCTTTTATTTAATTCATTAAATAAATTTAATTTCTAAGTTTGCGCCTTTTTTTCAAATATTAAGAAACGGTGCAAATAATTTTGTTTTATGGTTAAACGTGTGGTGTGAAATAAATTGAATTAATTAAGTTTTAAAATTAGAAAAATAATAAAATAAAATAAATTTCATTTATAATAATAAAAAAAAAAAAACTAAAATTAAAGTCGTGGCAAAAGTTTTACTTTTAGCTTTCGACCATATAAAAATAAGTTTGATTACGGCTTACCGTAATTGAAAAATTTTGTTTAACCAGAAGGATGAAAAATTTTCCACCAATGCAACTAGTTATATTTTTTGGATTAATTTTTACTTGTAAGTTCTAGTTAAAAATCCACATAATGTTTTAATTGTGGAATCCTTTTTTTTTTTTTTACTAAATTTCAAAAGTTTTCAGTTTTACCGTACAAGTTTTAAAACAAGGACAAATGCTTTTTTTGTGTAAAATTTTAATTACCATTTATTCGTTTTTTATTTGGTAATAATTCAGATTTAAGTTCAGATGAGAATATGGAATAAAAAAATATAATAGTACTACATATAACAAAATCCGCTTTAAATAGAAAGTAAACATTTTTTTCTTGAACAAAATCTTCTCTTAATAGGCTTAGATTAAAAATTGGAGGCGTTATTATACGAGGATCAAACATAAAAATTTTATGTAAATCATGTTCTCTTTTCCATTAGCTTAATTCATATATTAAAAATGTTAGTAGTATGATTTTAGTATGATTGAGTTTTAGTTGAAGTACTTAGAAGATCTTGTAGAAAGTGAGGGGGAAAAACAATAAAATAGATGTCTAATTAAAACATATATTATTCTACTTGAATTTTTTTTTCACAAAAAAAATTTAATCAGGAAAGTAAAATTATTTGTGTCAAATAAAAAGTTATTAGAAAAACCAACCACCCAATTTAATGTTGTCTTCTAATCTTGTACCACTAGTTCGACTTGATTTAGTGGAACTTGTTTATACACATTTTCGGTACATAAATAATTAATTCTTATTATTTGTATTTACATTTATACAAAAATATAATAAAAAAAAATTTGACAAAAATAAAAAAAGTTGTTAAAATACATAAATTATATCTATTTGAAAAAAAATTGGAAGGAAAATGTTAAGATTATAGAAAGTTAGATACATACTGCTGCATAATTAGAAGTTCAATAAAATCGTCAAAAAAAAAATTTGGAAATTTATTTTTTTACAACTACGTATTTACGAATAGTTACAATAAAAAAAAATTGGATACTTTCTTATGAAAATAAAAGTTATTTTTCCCCCTTTTTTTGATAATTTTTTTTTTTTTTTCAATTGATAAAAAAAAAAAATTCCAAACCAGTAATAAATATTTTATATAAAAGTAAAAAATTCAATTTAAGAATCAATGGACTACCTATTATAATATTTATTAAATAAAATTAAAATTACAAGTATTTATTTAAGGATGAATTGTTATTATAATTTTTGTTAAATAAAATTTTAAATTACAAAGTATTTAAATATCTTTTTTTTTTTTTAAAGTTCGAATATAATTTGTTATTATAATCCTTAAACCATTCCTCGTAAATTTGGAATTATTTGAATATGTTATGCCAACGTGAACCAGTTTAATTTAAATTTTCTCATTTATTTTTTTATTTTTATTTTTAAAGAGTAAAACTGGTATAAAATTGATCACAATATTATTGTATGTTAGTATTTTTCCATATGATGATAAAAAAAAAAAAAGTTGGTCAATCTAGGCCCAGAGGCAATGTTAATTTTGCTTTTTTGCGCGCTCGAAGCATAACGTGATTTTTTTTTTCTTTTTTTAAACAAGTTAATTAATAATTGCATTCTGATTAAATACACATGGTTGAGGAGATTGATATTTTTATTTATTTTTATCTTTATTGATTTCAAGATTTTTCTTACATTAAATGAAAATCATAATTATAATATCGTTAGTTTATCATCTATAAAATATATATTTTTTTTATTTCGCGATTTAAAATTAAAAAAAAATTGATGATATGATGATATCATCATCCTTAAAGAAATATATATATAGGTATATAAGTTTTTAATCGAAAAATAATTCAAATTAGAATATATGTACCTACATCTTTCATATTTTTCGTTTCAAGAATCAAGTTAAACATTATGCAATTTAAAAGAAGTAAATCTTGTTGTTAACCAAATTAGAAATAATTTTTTTATGCAAGTTATTAATAAATTTATTATATAATGTCATTTGAAAGTTAATTTTATTTTTGTTTTAAATCTTCTTTTGTGCACTGTGAAACAACTCGTTAAAAGTTTTAATGCTTAGTTTAGTTTCATCAAAATCAACATAAATTGTAACTCGGAACAATGTAAATCGAGATCTACTTTGTTATGTATATATACTTTAATCGATTAACTATATACGGAATCATTTGAAATTTTTAAATGGGTTACATCATGAACCATGGGTCGAAGTATCTTAACTGAATTATAAGTTGAAACTTTGGACAGAATCCCTGACCACAGAAACTTTTCAAGACATGATGTCTGCATACACATAATTATATCGAGATTTGGAAATTTTTTTTCATAAAATTTCGATAATTTTTAAATAAAATCTTATGTAATGTGACATATTTGATTAAAAATCAAAAATCTAGAAATAGATAGTTATAATCCTAAATAGAAATCAGAAAAAAATTATATTTAATTTGGAATTGCACTTTTCCATAGAAATACTTACCTAGTAAATCTACCATGTATATATAAATCGTTTGTATTTTATATGGCAAGTATACCTACATATTTACATTTTTTAAATGCGCATACATAGTTCAGAACCAAATTGGCTCTACATCATGCTTATTTCATGCTTATTTTAATAAAAGTTGAATATTTGGGAAAATTTCAATATTGTGACTTTAAATTTTGTAACTGTACGTACAACTTCAATAAATTTTATTGAACGTTTATGGTTTTAATAATGTTTTTATATAAAGCGTTAAATTAAGAAATTACCATTAATTTTTTTTTTTAATTTTTAGTCATTCACATTAAAAAAAGTTTCTTAAATCTGCGAGTGGAAACCGTAACAAATAAGTAGTATAAAAACATATGATTTGTGGACTTGTGGTCCGAGTAAAACTTAATTCTGTTTTCAAATTGTATATAACGTTAACACTTTATATGAACTTAAATATGTCTATTTTCATAAAACTTATTCGAGTAGTTTTTTGAAATATAAAATTTAAAATGCAATTTATATCTTGCACTTATGTGATTTTTTAAACATAGCTTTAGTTAATAATCTTGGATATTTAGAAAAAAAAATATCTAAAATCCTTGACATTGTTCCTTATTGCTTTGCTTTATTCTGATCTTCAGTATAAGTGCAGTTATAAAACATAAGCATATCACTTTGTGTATATAATTTATGTACCAAATCATATGTTTTTTATACAAAATGCACATAAATTTATAAAACTGCAAACAATACTAAACGCGGAAATAACATAAAATTAATTTTATTTTCTCATTTTTTTTTATCTTATACTATTTTTATGAGACATAAATTTATATATTTATATATTTAAATATATTTAATATAGCATTTATTTGTATTGATATTTATACAAAGTTTTTAACTAGTTTAGGTTCATTCATAAACTTAATTCATTCGCTTGATTCTATGTATAGTGTAGACTATTTGTTTTGTTTTTTTTCCAACACCGATTCAGTCCATAAAATTTATAAAATGATTCATTAAAAAATAATTAATTCTTATTATTTAGAAATATATATAATTCTATTTATTACATGAATATTTTAATTTAGCTTAGTTTGATGTGTTGACAATATGAATAACTTACGGCTTAAAACTAACGATATAATGTATGCATTGTATATTTGTGTACAAAACATACATATATTTTAGGTACACTGATTGTCAAAATAGTTGGCACAGTTTTAATAATTTACATATTTTTCATAGGTACAAAGTCTTATACATTTTTTTTAAATTAAAACCTCTAAGAAAAGAATTATTTTCCAAAGATTTCCCTTTTTAGTCTCATTTTAAGAGATTTCTATTAAATTTATAAAACTAATATATTATACTATTTATTTAAAAATTCTTTTTTGCTTCAAAACTTAAACTTCTTAGTCAAGCAATCGTCAATGTAACATACAAAATATGTTTTCATTCAAAGTGTTGACAAATTAGAGTCGGGCATTTTAACATTGTTCAATAATGTCTCAAAAAAAAAAAAAAAAAAATATGTTATATTATTGTTTAATTTATAAATTAATTATTATTATAAATTGTATATTAAATTTCTAATTTTTTTTTTCAAATTAATTTAAGAAAAAATCAATAAAAGGCCTTGCCCCTTGGCTATATAATTTTTTTAATCCTTGAACAAACAAAATTATTTATAAACATACTGAACGGAAAGTCATTAGCTACTTTATATATTATTGTACACAATGCAGTTAAATAAAGTGAAAGGTTTTTTTTTCTTAATTTAAATTTTAAAATGAACAATAAATATTATATTTTTATAAGACTAAAAGATGTCAATAGACTTGTTAATCTGATCACATAAGAGAATTAATGATAATTTACATACATACATAAATTTACTGCTCCAAAAAAAAATGATATGTAACATTCATTTATGCAGGTTAGGTATGTACCAATAGTCTTGGTCAAAAATTTATAATAATGTCATAAGAATTTTTAAATTTAAAATAAAATGCCAATTTTTGGCATATTAACATTTTTATTTTGAAATAAATTATTCCTATAATTAAAAGAAAAAAGTGTATTAAGCTGACAACTTTTTATAGTGGTATCAAAAAGAAAGGTTCCAATGAATTTCGGTCAGTTTCTTTTGTTGTTTCCGATGTAAAATTAATGTATTCAAAAATTTAAATTTATTCTATACTTTAGCAAAAAATAATAATAATGACAATTAATTAAAATTGAGTAAATAAAATTTAAGTAATTATGAAAATAAAAATTATTATTTTTCTGTAACCTTAATTTTTGTCTGATATACTAAAATTATATTTGGTCTTGAATTTAATATTTTAGTTATCCTTCTAAAAGCTCTAATAAAATTGTTTTTTTTTTTTAACTGTACATAAATTCATCAGATTTATGATCTACGTTAAATCAAAATTTCATGTTAGATATTTTGTTTTTCAACATTTATTAGTATAGAAAAAAAGATTTTTGATTAAAGTTTTTTGATGACAAGGTTTTCATTTGTGAAACAATTCCTAATAATATTTATTATTTTTTATTATTCTACTAGTCGAAATACCCGGCTTCGCACGGTAGTTCCGAACTTCTATTTATATCAAAACACTTTAATCCAGATTTTGTGCACTAAAAAAACAGAATTTCAAAATTTGTTAAATATCCACTTCCCCGGTGCCTTAACACATCCAGTCTCTAAATAGTCGATTCGGGTCCAACGCTATAATATTTTATCGGAATATACCTAAATTTCATTTTTTGCACTAAAAAAAAACAGAATTTCAAAATTTGTTAAATAGCCACTTCCCCAGTGCCTTAACACATCCACTCTCCTAAATAGTCGATTCGGGTCCAACGCTATAATAAATACCTAAATTGCAAAACCGCCTTCTAAGGTAGCCCCCCGTCGGTGCCTCGGATCAAAAATATAACCAATTGGGTCTCTAGGCTCTTTATTTTCAAAATTTTTAAATTTTGAAATTTGTTGTATAGCCCCCCAATTGAGCCCTGGGACGGTCGGGGGCCTGTCAACATCCAGTTTTTTAAATAGGCTTTTGGGGTCGAACGCTACAACATTTTATGGGAATATACCTAAATTGCAAACCCGCTTCTAAGGTAGCCCCCCGTCGGGGCTTCGGATCAAAATTTCTAATACCCTATAACCATCTCGGGCCCCAATCATACTTAAGTTCAAAATTTTATCCAAATCGGTCCAGCGGTTTAGGCGTGATTGAGGACAGAGGACAGAGAAACAGAGAAACAGAGAAATAGAGAAACAGAGAAACAGAGAAACAGAGAAACAGAGAAACAGAGAAACAGAGAAACAGAGAAACAGAGAAACAGAGAAACAGAGAAACAGAGAAACAGAGAAACAGAGAAACAGAGAATTTTCATTTTTATATATTAGATTAAAAAAATATATTATTTCAGATCTATAATGACTATGGAATTATAATGATGTGTTCCGATTTTTCGAACCGGCGCATATTATTAGTACATATTATTAGTACCCCTTACTGTGGTAATTCCAGAGCTGTAAAATTTCAAATATTTTGGTATTGAGTACTAGTAATGATTACAAAGTAATTGTATTTGAAAAAGTAATCAATATTTTTCTTAACAAGGAATTGTATTTAGAAAAGTATTGATTACAAAGTAATTAGATTTAAAAAGGAATCAATACTTTTCTTAAAAAAGAATTGTATTTACATATAGTTAAATATTGGCATTACTTCTAATAAAATACCTATTATGTATATTAGAAAATAATTCGGATCAAAATTTTAATATAATTAAAATTACATAAATTGAAAATAAACTAAATATTTTGCCCTACAGAGGAATACCTCTGATTTACAAAACGTTTAATTCGTTATATATTGTGTTATATTTATTTTTGTATTGACATATTTTTTTATATACATTAATTACATTTTTTTATATTCTTTGTGTATATTGTGTTATATTTGTTTTTTTATGTACATATTTATATATTTGTATTCTGAATTAAATACTTAAAAAATTATTCTTTGATTTATTGATTCCTTTTCAAATCCAATTACTTTGTAATCAATACTTTTATAAATACAATTACTTTTTAGAAAAGTATTGATTCCTTTTTAAATACAATTACTTTGTAATCAATACTTGTCTAAATATAATTCCTTTTAAAAAAAGTATTGATTCCTTTTTAAATCTAATTACTTTGTAATCAATACTTTTCTAAATATAATTCCTCTTTTAAAAAAGTATTGATTCCTTTTTAAATACAATTACTTGTAATCAATACTATTCTAAATACAATTCCTTGTTAAGAAAAGTATTGATTACTTTTTCAAATACAATTACTTTGTATTTGAATATCGAAAGTATTTGAATTTTTACCGTAATTCGACCTAAAAATTATAAGTACTTTTTATATTAGATTTTGATGAAAATTTAGAAAAACGTATTCGATAATTTTAATATGACAAAACATCGTAATCAAAATTGATTGATTTAAAAAATTAAAATCGATCCATAGATGTAATCAGTGTAGTGCGCTTATATGAACGTTTGTATATAGATATTCATAATAGACTTAATTTATATCTAGATAGACTGTGACTACACATAAAATTTTTAAGGAAATTTCAAATATATAATTTGAAACAAAATTGGAATGTTTTACTTTTATTTCATAGCAATCTATCTATATTGGGTATTTACTTAAATATAGGTATTGTAATTTTTTAAATGATAGTGTAAAAAAAATGTTTTTTCTGTTGTTATTTCTTGGTACAATAAACTTATGAAACTTTAAAAATTATCATACTGTGGAATAAATTTTTATGATGATAAATACGAAAAGAAGTACCATGTATTATTTTATTATTAACGGACATAATTTTTTATCTTAAATTATAGCATTTAAGTTATTTAAAATCTTGAAAAAAAGGAAGAAAAATCAACAAAATAAAAATACTTCATAATTCATCTATAAATTGAATTTTCGCATATACAGGTACTTATTTATAAATATATTTAGTTTCAGAATGAAAATTTAAAATTCATTTTAAAAAATGAATGTCAGAATAAAATTGTTCTCATGATTTTTAAATATGAAAGTTATATTATGCCCATTGTATCTGGCCTAACATTGGATAAACGAACAAATTAGCAAATATACATCAATCGGAGAAATCTGGAACAGCAATTTTTTTTAAATCCATTATATTAACTTGGTCGCGTTGATTGAATGTTTGAATGTTTTTCGCCAAATTTAAGAAGGGAAAATTGACCCAGTTTCCGTCATCCGATTGACTTATAGTCGGTGACAATCCTTTATAACAAATGATGGGTAGTGGTGAAAGTTGAGCGTGAGGGAGGAGTGTCCCACCCATGTAAAGGGTTTTCATAAAAACTTTGTTTTTATAGGTTGTGTTTTTTTTTTTAATTTTTACCCCTTTTCCTTTTTGTATAGAAAAGATAGGCACAGGGTATGTCTTTTTTGGCTTTTTTTAAGTATTATGAACCAGAGTTAAAAATTTTATTTTTTTCACTCCTTCGCTCCATTCTTTGCAAAGGAAATAAAAAATAAATAAATTAAATCGCTCTTTGGGAACGAAATTTTAAAAAAAATTTTTTTGCTCCCAAAATAAAAATAAAAAAAACGAACAATAAATTACGCTCTTTGGGAATGAAATATTGTTGTTTATTTATTTCACTCCTTGTAGAACATTTTGTTAGGGAGTGAAAAAAAAAAATTTTTTTTTTCGATCTTTACTAGGTATAGAAAATAAAAACAAAACAAAAATCGCTCTTGGGAGTGAAATAATTTATTTTTATTTTTTCGTTCCCTAAGAGAGAATTTTTAAAATATCGTTTAAAATATTATTTATTAGATCGTTTTCATGAAGAGCAATAAGAGTGAAATGATAAAATAAAATTTTTAACCCTGTTATGAACAACGATAAATTAGAAATAATTGTCTGGTGTTCCAACTATTTGAATTCAAGACAATATATCTATAGTAAAATATTTAATTTTCTATATTTTTGACTAAATTTTTTTAGTGTTTGTGCAATTGCTACAAAGATTAAATTGCTGATACATATCTATATTTGTCTATATCTACACGTCTATATCTACAAGTATGTATTGCTAAGTTTATTAAGAATCAACCAACAGCCAAATCGACATTTAATGACAGGTTTTCTGAAGTTACCATTTGTGGTAACTTCACCAAACGGGAAGGAAAAAAGAGATACTATTTCAAAACTTACGTTGGTAATCATATTTATCTTTTTACATAGTTAAGTCTTTTTTAAAACATTTTTAAATTAATTTCGTAATATTAAAAAAAAAATAAAAAATTAGCAACATTAATAAATATTTAATACCGCACATTTTTTTTTTATTTAAATAACTATTGTGATTTATAGCTTCCCATAATTAAAATAAAATATTCCAATTCACCCATATGCAAACTAAAACTATATTTTAATCAGTTTAATCGCACAAAACATAAAAAAAAATTATGGGTAAAAATATTTTAGTGTATGATTAATTTGAAATACAAAATAATCGAAATCACAAAAAAAAAGAGTTTTGAAATAGTTAAAACAAAAAAGTAGGTCTGTGCACATTGCGAAGGAGAAAAGGTGTTATAGAAACTATATTTTGATTTATAGTTTGCACTTCATACTCATGTTCCAAATCTGGTTCATATTTTTTTTAGTCTTTAGTTGTAGTTCACGTTACGTATTATTTTACATTCGTGAGGGAATTTAAAAAACATAGAGGGAGCGAATGTGTTTACTTAGAAACCAATTCAACTTGAAATCGCAGAATTTTTTACTTGAATTGATACAATATTCGCGAAGATAAGAATCTAAAAATATATAAGTCAACATAAATAATTTCAGAGGACAATTACTGAGGTGAAAAGCGATTTCATAAACGTTTGAATTCGCCTGGGACAGAATAATTATATCCACTATATTTTGTCCCATTCACTTAAAAAAATTGTCGAAAAAATGCATGGCACCCCATTGAATTAGTATGATTATAATTATTGTTATTATATAAAAAGCGTGTAAAGAATTATAAAAAACACAAAAATATACAATATAAATTAATGAATGAATAAAAAAAAAACTTTTCACACATTAAAAATTAATCCCATCTTATTTACATTATCAATTTTAAAATTTTTTAACTCTTTTATAATTAATTAAGTAGATATAATAATAAATTTAAAACTTGGTTAAATAAGTAATTAAATAAAATGTTTAATTTAAGGTCAATTGTATCAAGCTGAATTATTATATAATTAGGAGGAATAAGGAAATTACCCTTTTATTGACAAATCTTTTTTTAAAGCTATAAATATTACCAAATATCCATTTTGACGAAAACTACATTTTATGGCCGAAAATAAATGCAATTGATTTGGAAATCAAATTTTTTTTTTTTTTAGGTATAACGTCAACTTTAGCTGCATATCCTTACTATGGTACAAAAATTGGTCCATTAACGCAGTTGCACCATGGAGTATCTGGAGATGTGTATGCTGTCGATTCAAGAACTATTTTTATAAAAAATTTTAATTATGATGGCGAAGCACCAGCTGCTTATTTCTATGTTGGTAATACAAATAAACCTAGCAGTGAAGGTGGAGTAAGACTGCGCGATGAAAAAGGAAGCATTGCACCAATTACCAAACGATATCGTAGCAAAGATATAACATTGTCACTTCCAGAAGGAAAAACACTTCGAGATATTAAGTGGTTTTCGTTTTGGTGTGATGAGTTTGCTGTTAATTTTGGTGATGTAACAATACCATCAAGCTTAGATTATCCTAAGCCACAAAAAATTTCTAAATTAAATGGTGTTCATGGAGTCAATTCCGACAGCATTGTTATAGTTGATGCACAAACTTTATTAATACCAAATTTCAGTTATGATGGTGAAGCACCAGGTAATTATTTTGATAATTTTTTGGTTAAAGAAATACAAGTGATAAAATATTCAACATAATATTCCCAATAAATTTTTTTTGTGCGCGTAAGTTAATTCCAAAAGTAATTGAAATTGCTTTTTAATAATTTATTTTAGATGCCAAATTTTGGGTTGGACGAGGAGCCAAGCCTTCTCCACAAGGCTTACGTATTCCCGATGAAAATGGAAAGGAACAACCGCTTAGACGATATGACAAGAAAACAATTGTGTTAACATTACCGGGTGATTTAACAGTTTTTGATATTGGACATTTTGGCGTATGGTGTGAAGCCTTTACGGTAGATTTTGGTCATATTCGAATTCCAGATGGTTTAAATATTCCACCTTCTCTGAAAATGCTTGGAATAAGTCCTCAGGTAAAAAATAAAAATAAATCTAAGCTAAGAGACAGATATTAGTTTTTAACATAAATAAAAATGTTAATGATTTTTAATTACATTAATTATTATATATACACATTAGAATATATAGATTTAAAATTAGTTACTGCACTTTATTAATCTAACACTTAAGTATTATATTAAAAAAAAAAAACTTCTGTTTTTTAGTTTTCTTGATGACAAACATGTAATGGATGTAATATGTTTTCGTAATAATATTATGTATTTGTATATAACTAAAATATAAACAGGATCTGTGTTATTATTATTATTATTTACCTAAATTAATTAGTTTTAAATCAAAAAAGTTTGGATCTATTTTCCTCAAGATTTATATTCTGTTCGGGAACATTAAATCTTTGCCAATCAATAATTCTTAAAATACATTATTTTGCAAATTTCCATACATTCAAAAAAATAATATGTTGTTATCGGATAAAAATACTTGAAAGCTCTAATTTGAAAGGAAAAAAATTATTGATATCTCGATTATGTAGTAAAACTTTTATTGAATGAGTACAAATATGTGTTTGATAGAATAATCTGGAAGTGAAGTATAGACTCATCGTGATCATGTATTTCGAGGTTTTATTTTTCAAAATTTTAAATACAACGATAATATTATATAGAAATATTTAATTTTCAATAGATTTATCTTAAAATTATGATTTTAAAAAATCAATATAAGGAAGTCAATTGCTTGAGGAAAATTATACCAAATTTTTCTGAGTATGAACCTAATAAATTTCTTAACATAAGAATATTATTAAAAAAATTGTTGTTAATAATATTTTTACAAACAAAAAATAAATAAAATAATAAATATTTGTTAAAAAAAAAAATTTATTATTTTAATTAAGTTTTATAAGTAAAAATTAATATGTTAATAAAATTAATTAAATTTTTTATACAAAATGAAAAATTGTTTTCTTATTCTAAAAATTTCTGGGAATTTGTATAATTATTTATTTATTTATTTGTTATTAGTTTTTTTTCATTCATTCTAAAGCTTTATTAAAAAGTATGCAAAACTAACAAAACAAAAAAAAAATATACATAATATTCTTTTAAATCTAAGATAATTTCATTCATTATTCATTAAAAAAAAATAAATAAATACAAAAAAAAAAACTATCGTTTGCGCTTCTTTCTTTTGATATTCAAATTTTGTACATAAATTAAGCTAAGCCGAAATTAAAAAAAAAAAAATCATAAATTATTATTATTTTTTTAACTTTATATTTTCATTATTATTACTATTTTTTGGTTTATCAAAATTGCATTTAACAATTTTTCATTTTGTAACACTCAGAATAATAATTTTTAAGCATATTTTTTTGTATATATACATATACATATTTATTTGTATAAGAAAAAATCATTAACATTGGTTGAATTGTCTGTATTTAGCTAAAAAAAAAAAAAAATGTCATAAATATTATTTAGTTTTAAGGGCTATATTTGGAAACTTCTGGTTTTAAGATTCATTCAGTGGCTGGCTATACTTAAAAGTTTCAGTGGTAATAAAATCTATTCAATGCTTAGTGGCCAAATTAATAGTTTGAGTACAAGACTTGTTGTGTTGAATTATCTCTCCAATTTGTAACGAAATGTATTTACAAGCCAACTGATCGTCCATTTCATTTACTTTTCTTTAATGGAAAAAGAATGTTAAAGTTTTTCAATGGCTTCAACTAACTTTGGATTCTCATTTGCAGATAATGTTCTTTTTCATGTATTTCGACACTGAGCATCATGTTTTCTTCTCTAAAATTCGACAAACTTAAATATAGACTCCGATTTATAGTGATGTTCTATATAGTTTTACTAAACGTTAATCAATATATTTAATATAATATTCAAGAATATAAGTAGAAAACTGGATTTTTTAAATAGTATTAATATATTCATTTCACTTAATAAATTAGTAATTACACACGTTGTATATTAAAATATGTACAATGTACTTTTTAGCAAAAATATGAAATATCAATATAAAAAACATTTTTTAACCTAAATTTAACAGTCAAAATTGAATTGTGAAGTACTTTATGATGATCTAGCATTTGAAGTAAGATGGGCAGTAGCTGGCGAAAGTATTGTTGTTCAACTTGTTGCAAAACTAGGTATGTAATTAATGGTTTCAGAATATGAATGTTCGAGACAAATATGCATAAATTTTCGTTTACATAACTTCACAAAAAAAAAAAAAAATATGTATATAGTGAAATCATGTGTCATCAACTTATTTATCCATATCTTTAAATGCATGAATTGCATGTTCCGATTTTATTTGAATTATTTCGTATAAATATATAATTAACTAAATTTTTAATTAATATAACAGAAATAACATGAATTGAAAAAAAAAAATTAAATATTTATGTATACATATCTCATATTTGTTATTTCTTCAAATGGTAATGCCCGTTTTAATTTATTTTATTTGGCACACAACATTATTTTGTTTACGCATTGCAGTTCGTAATAAAACAAAGAAAATGTTCACTAAATAGTTTCCTTCCCAAAATTTCAAAAATTTGGGAAGCCGCAAAAATGTACATAATTGCAGTAATCACTAATTATATTAAATTTTCTTTTATTGGTTAACAAATTTAGTGATTTTGAAGATCGAAAACATAAAATAAAAATTATTTATATTAATAAGTCCAGTGGGCTTCCTCTGTGTCAGCTCGAACGATCTAAAATCTCTTTTTTTATTAAATTAATATAATTTCGACATAAGTATAATATAATAATTATATTTAAAATTTTTTACTTTACGATGTTTCGTTTAACTTTAAAATGCGTCAAATAAATGGAATAGTACCGAATATTTTTGAGTGATAATTTATAATATTGCATATTTACGTACTTGATATTGGCTATAATTTATTTTCGTTATTAAAAATATTAATCCTTGTACAGTAATTTTTCTAAACAAATTATTGTAATAAAATATGCAGCAAAATATAAATTAAATCAAAATATTATGTGACTGAGTGAAAGTGACAAGTTTCAAATAGTTAAAAAAAAAGCGGTATACCTATTTTAACAATGGTAAAATTATTCGCGACTTGATATATGAAAGCACCGTGAAAAAAAATGACAATGTTACATATTATTATATAAGCATCAATTCATAAACATAAAAAAAAAAATAAAGGAAGTATTTCGTAAAAAATTATAATAAAAGGGAAATTCAAATCATTTTGACATTTTATTTAAAATTTTTATTTTTTTGTTTCAAGTTTGGAGAATTAGTGATTATTTGACTTGATTGAGGTTATTTTCTTGATATTTAATAACTATTAGCGTTTTGAATTATAAGATTAATGGATGACATTATGGTTATTTCAGTGTGTATCTATTTCTAAAAACTATATGTAAATTATATTTTTTAACAAATAATATAATATAATTTTAGAGGATAATGAGTACATGTCGTTCGGTATTTCACCAAATAAAGACCGTACAGAAATGATTGGAGCAGATGTTGTTGTAGCTTGGGTGGAAAAAGATACTGGAAAAGGATTTGCTCAGGATTATTATTTAGATGATAAATCACAATGTTCAGGAAGTCGAGGAAGCTGCCCGGACACGAGAATTGAGGTAAATTGTGTACATTCAATATGTGTGTATGGAAATTGGTTCACAATATTATTCTATTGTAACGAATACAAAAATTATTATTTTACTTACATATATATTTAAAACAGGATAAAACGAATTCTATACGATTACTCAATGCAGCAATGGTGAATGGTTATTCTATCGTTACGTATCAAAGATCACTTAAAGCAGCAGACAAACTAGATTTGCCCATTTTCGTAAATTCATCACAAGCGATTGTATGGGCGATTGGACCTCTAAATCCGCGAAACGAAGTATCCTTCCATTCAAAATACACTAAGAGCAATCATTTAGTAGATTTTGGGCGTCAACCTACTTGGAATTGTCCGATGCCTGAAGCTGATCAAGCAAGTCAAGACAAATCGGATGATGAGCCATCAGAAGAATTTTATGACGCACGGCCTCAATCAACTGATCGTCGTAAATCTCAGACACAAACAAATTCAAAAGAACAACAGCAGAGTCAGAAAACAAGTGCGAATACTAAGCGGCCAGTTCCAACACCAAAACCTGCTAATAAAAACGGTGCGTGGGAAATACCTCCAATACAGTGTTTCGAACCGGAAGATGGTGTATTCTATGCGCAAATGGGGCCAACTGGTGGAAAGCATGGTTATCCTGCAATAACAGGTAAGTAAAGCCTTTTTTGTAAGAGAATATAAATTTCTGAATCTCTTTAATTGGTTTTAAAAAGGGCATGTTGGATGGGGTATTTCTTGGTACATAAATGGTCTTCTCATACCGGAAATTCATGTTGTTAGAGGAAAAACATACACTTTCGTCGTTGAAGGCGGAAATGATTCAGAAGTACCGGCAAAATATCATCCATTTTACATAACGGATGATCCAATAGGTGGTTATGAATATAAAACAGACGAGGAGAAGAAAGTAAGATCTATTTTTGCTAATAGAAATAAATATAATTAGTGATTCTTCGTAATTTATTTTTAGGCTGTAAATGTTTTTGCTGGTATTCATAAATCCAGATCTGGAAAAATAACTCCGACTGGAGTTGGGCGACTTTGCCATTGGACGTCAGACCCTGATAGTCCAGATGCAGATGAATTCCAATCTTTCGGGGCATACCAAAGAACCTTAACGTTAAAGTGTGATGAAGGTGAACCAGGAATCATTTCTTGGACACCTGATACGAGTACCCCTGATACAGTTTATTATCAATGTTTCACGCATAGACACTTAGGATGGAAAATTCACGTACACGACACTTGTGATGAAGACGGAGGACGCGCTTCGGAAATAGATGAAGTTTTCGCTGAACCCGAGGAGGATTTTTTAGCTGAAGCCTCGATTCGGCACGAGACCAGGATACGACCGTCTGATAATTTTTTAATAAAACACGAAAAAGATTTAATAAAGCATCATAACATGGCTGGTATACCACCAAAAGTGAATTTTGATTTAATGAAATCGTCAGAAATTCATAAATTAATAACTGAAGGTATTAAAGCAGCAGAAGCTTTGGAAGAGAGTATAAATAATAATCAGTCTCCGCCAACACATATGCCTATAATATATACTTCAGCCACTGAAGTTCTCGAAGGTGAAATGCCACTCTCAGAGAAGAATACGTCATCCCAAATCGGACATGATCCTTTAGTGTCAACAAATTTAGGACCATCTGTATTTTTGAAGCCTCCAGTATCAAACAGGACCCCTTTTCCGCAGCGAACTAATCAACCTGGGAGACGACCTGCACCGTTGCATATAGAAAAGCGTCGTCCTCAAAGGCCAGTAGTCTTACCTCAGCCATCTATGATTGTCAATCATTATAGAAAAGTTCTACCAGCTATAATGAAGCCTTTCGTTAAAGAAAAGCCTTTTCCTATTCAGCCTATTGCATCTGTTCTTTTAATGGGTCAGCCATCAGAAATTCTGAAACATGAACCCGTTTTAAAAACTAGAAATAAACATTTTGAATTAGAACCTCAGCACGAAGCTAAAAAAAGATTCTCTAATACGAAAAGCAACAGTAAAGCTAAATTACCCTTTAAAAATGTTTCTGAAAAAATTGAATTTCCAGAAAAGCCTTTCAGTTTTAAAAAGCCTTTTGAAGTCAAAGAAGTAGAAGAAACCGACTCAGATTTAGCAACTCTCCAACCGGCAATAAATACTGGATTTAAGGAAGAACGTGTTGTCATTGAAAGTGGTTTCCGACCAATAATAAGAAGAGTTGATGGTCCGGAACAAATAAATCGGCGAAAAGATGATCCAAATGCTGAAATTGACGAGGCTATGGAAACCGACACTTTATTCCTAAGTCAACCAAAGGAACAACAGAATCAGTCTTTTGAACCAATGTTCATTCCTTCACCACCTGATAGTACGAACTCAACATTAAAAACAAATTCAGATAAAATTGAAGAAAAAACTGACGATAGTGAAGACGAAGAAGAAGAGGAGGCAGAAACTGTTGCTGCTGCTGAAAGATTAGACATTTATTATTTACCTCCAGATAATAGAAAACGTCCCGGTTTTGGCAAAATTCCAGATGGTGCAGTTGTAACTTACGACGGCAAAGCAGTTTTAGATTCATCTTTGGTGAGAAATGCTCCAATTTCAAGACAACAATTTAAAGAGCAACAACCTTCCCGTTTATCCAAAACTGAACAGCTCATTCGTAATACCCCTCAGTTTAGACCTTTCAGAGGTGAAATACCACCACCACCAATACCCGATTTTCTGCAAGCTAATGCACCTCAGTTAAGACTTAAAGGTTCTTTGCACAAACCTATTACAGAATACTCAAATCCTTTAAATAATAGTTCTACAATTTCGACTCGATTAATATTAAGAAAACAGTAATTTTAAGAATAGTTAGTAGCCATAATTGTAAATAACCTCAAATAACTATACTATTGAATGTAATGAGTCCAATTTTTCAAATTACAAAATTAAAAAACTTTTACTAAATTGATAATGATTCTGTTGTAAAAGACCATAACATTTCAGATTTATCCTTTTATATTTCAAATTAGATTATTAAAAAAAAACAGATATAACTACCTAATTATATTTCTGTGGATATTCATTTAACCTATCGATCTTAAGTTTCCTAGATTTAATTTAATTTTAAGAAATTTCCGGGGCAGCTGTAATAATTGTAAAAAAAAATTTGCTCTCTTTATTCGTTTTGTTTATAAAATATTTTCTTTTACCTTTTTTAATTACAAAAAAATAAAAAGTAACATCTGAAAAAATATTTTTAAATTAAATAAAAAATATAATAAAAACATTTAAAACCTCTTTTTATTTATATATATGTATAGTCATAGAAGAATATGATATAGTTCAAAATTGGTATTATTTATGGCGTTAAATTAACGAACCTTTCGAAAAAAAAATGTATTTTCTTACCATTTCCAAAAACCAATTTATTCGAATAATTTTTTAAAGCTTTTAAAGTTATTTCTGGCATAAAAGCACAATTTTGTAAGTTCTTATTAACAACACTTGCTAGTGTTAAAAAGCTCATCATTTCGCCAAATTTTCAGATGCTATAATTAGCAAAAAAACTATATTTAGATTGTTCTTTTTTTTGCAAAGATATACTTAATATCGATTTCCCATAATTTAAGACTTTGTAATATTTTTTACTTAGATTCATAATTTCTTGAATATTTTTCCGTTGCTTTTAAATTTACGAATGAATCGATGTGGGATATAAAGGTAAATAATATAAAATGTCAAATAAAATATTCGTATTAAGTCATAATGTTAAATGTTATAAATTTTTTTATTATATTTGAACTTGAAAACACTTTTCTTTCTGTCATTTCTGTAATGCAATAGTAACAATAACAAAAATGAAGATTTATGCAAACATAAATGCTAATAATTTTTCTGTTTAAAAATCTATTGAAAGTTGAATTGTGAATAATCTTTTGAGAAAATTATTTCATTAGCTTTTATTTTCCAACAAAAATATTATGTTACAAAAAATAGTCATTGTGGAAAATCTTTTAAATGCTTACAATGTGAATTTAAAATATATATTTTCATTAGAATAACAAAATAAATGGGATCAATATAAAATGTTGAAATCGCCATTATTTTATTATTAAAAAACTATATTTTAATGAAATTTAGACATTAGAAAACTTTAAACTGCTAGTATTGGAAATTGTGAGTTTTTTTTAGTTATTTTTAAATTAAGCAAAAGAAATAAAAATCGTATATTAGGGTAGTTTTATAAATTACAACTTCAATACTTATTTTATATATTGTACTTTTCTTTGGCAAAATAAAATTAGAATCGACAGATAAAGTTTAATTTTTTTTTAGAAATTGAATAGAATAATCCAGTTATGTAAATGAAATGCAATTCAAAAAAAATTATATAATAGTAGAAGTTAAATGATCATTACTTACAATTTGCTTTTAATTTAAATTTTAGAGTTTAATCTAATTAGATAGAGTTTAATTTAATTAGATAGATAAGTTATAAGTAACTTCTTAAGTAATGTAGGTTAATGAGGATATTACTTATAACACAAGTTTTGTAAAGAGACAATAATGTCAATCAATACTATTAATTCAACAAAATCACTGCTTATTACCGCCAGATCTACCTATACACTAATAAGGAGAAGATCAATTTTCGAGTTAATACCAGAAGCCTCCGTACTACTAACTTATTTGAAGTTGCTTTCCATACAACCGAATATGGATGCAATGATCCCATTTCTCGAATGCTTGCTATTGCTAATAAAAATCATCATGTTTTCTAATTCTTTTTGCGCTAATAACATTGGAAGACTTTAATTAATATTTCTTCCTATTTATATTTTTAATTTTTTTTAATTAACTCTTTCTTCTAATATTCACTCTCTTCCTTTAAAATTTTTTACTAGGGAAACTATTCTTTGTGTTATGTTACTAGTGATTGCTCTTAGTGTTTAATGTTTTTTTTTTTTATATATTTTTTTTTTTTTTCTGATGCTTGATTTAAGCATCGTTTGGTGGTTATACTAATTTTCCATTGCATGCTTCTTACCGAGCCCTCTCATCTCACGTATGTGAGAGTGATGATAAAGTTTTCATGGCAATTTATTGCCTTGAAGTGCAGTGGTGTTAAGATACACCCCCAACTCAACTAATTATAAAGCTGAAGCTTCAAGCTTCTGTTTAAAAAGAGCCCCAAACCGAAATATGTTTCAAAGTTAATAAATTATAGTTTGTCTTTTTAATTTATTAAAAAAAAATAATAAAACCAATTGAATAGGTATTTAATATTACTGTACTCTCAACTTTTTCCGGTAGACCTGGAAACAAAGTTATTACAGTCTTAGATTTTTTTATGTAAAAACTAGAGATTATTTTGACTTATTTGCCACTTTTAATTCATTCATTGCTCGAAGTTCAAATAAGAAATGACCGATTCGAATTTTAATTTTCAATAATTCTGGGAATTTTTTTCAATGTGTGGATGAAAATAAATCCAACCGGAAGAAAGAAACCTACATATTGTCGATTTCGAGAACCACTAAAAATTATAGAACTGTCACTTCTGTACATACTTTTAATTTATCCTTGTTGCCATCACACAACAACAGTTTTATCAAAATCTAACTAAATTATTAAAACTTTAATATTAAAAGTTATTAATTTTAAATTTTCTGAAGAATAAAAGCGACTGACTATATTTATAAAAAAAAAAAATATTATAAGAAAATAAATGCAACAATGAAAACAACCTACATGTTAAGATTGAGAACATAATTCATAAAAAAATCTCAGTAAACAAGTCGTTTATTTTTTCGGTCTAAAACACATAACATAAAAAAAAATGTTTTATTAATTTTTTAGCTTCAATGTACCAATTTTGGGTTTCTAATTTGCATATAAAAAGTTTTTTTTTTTCCTCCTTATCGCTATAAAAAAAGGACAAATGAAACGTCAGCAAAACCTTTAAAAATTCATCATCTGAATCAACATTAGATAAAAAAAAATTGCTTATTGAAAATAAAATGATTTAAGAGCCAGTTTCTTCGTTTGAAAAAAATTTACACACATTGATTTAATAGCAACCGGCCTCATCTTCTTCATAACTTAGAATGAAGTTTATCTTCTGACTTATTAATTTAAAAAGAATCTTTTTGAATTGAAAAAAAAATTTAAATTACGTACATAATAAAAATTTAAAATGATGTACATTTAAATCGTCGGCCGGCTAGTTAGGTCTCAAAACCGGAGTCAGATAATCTCATCTTTTAGCTTGAATGAAAGTGAACAAGATTTCCATATTTTGGCATTAATTTCATCGATAAACGGACGGAGACACTGATAAACAGAAAATGAAAACATACATGATACAGTATGTTTTTTTTTTTAGATGGAAATGAGTTAAAACCTAATTAATGTATACCAAGCCAAGAGCATCAACAAAACTTAATAGAATCCGTGTACTTCAACCAATTCACAAAAACTATTCGCAAGTACAATGAGCACCTAAACGTTGATTTCAATTAATCGTGTAGATTCTGTACATTCATGTATAGAAGCAACTTAATATAAATGCTCCTATTTTTTGTTATGTTATTCTCTTGGCCGTTTATTATTGATTTCATTCGATTTTTATTCTCAAAGCATAGACTTTCAACTCAAAAGAGTTTTTAATTAGTTTTAGCAAATTCTTTTTTAATTTCATTTACCTATATCCTTTAACGAAATGAAATTTATTTTAAATATTTTATTCAGGTATTTTAAGCTTTTCTTCAACCATTCCAATTTTTATTTTATTTAATATGAAACTATTCAAAAAAAAGGGTTGAAATATTTTACTTCAGGAACATTCTTTTCAAAATATTTTTAACAAAAAAAAAAATCTAATTTTTTTTTTTTAGAAGAAATAAGAAATGAAAATGTTTAATATTGCTCGTTTACGAAGTTAAGTCTTCTATATATATACGTAGACGTAGGTATATATATAACCTCTAAATAACCATAATTTCTGTGTTTCTTATTATACGATGGAAAATTCTTTGCATAACTTAGTTTGTTTCTACAAATACAAATTTTATGCAAAATATATAAAGCATGTAAAAGGACTTTTTTAATTTCCAACACATATTTTTATATTCCTATAATTTTTATTTTTTCATGATAAAATTTTCTTCCTCAAAGTTTTTTATAACCCCAAATCATATAAGAAGAAGAAAACTTCAGAATTAAAGTTGAGTCCATGAATAATGAATGGGTTCGAAGGTGTAATTTAACGTATAAGTAATATTCAGAAAACTTTTAAAATATGCTTCAATTGCCCATGTCAAGGAAAGCTACGAAGACTCCTGGAAAACATTGATCACACATTTTAAAAACGGTCGTTTCTATAGGGTAAAAATGGAAAATAAATATGTATTTATTTTCTACGATTCAGCCATCGAATAGTTTATGTTTTTCTCTAAATTTTGGCATTTTTTTAAGTGCAGTAAAATTCCCCTCGTATATATGAAAAAAAATTAAAGTAGTTCCTTTCCTATCTAAGTTTTGGTTTAGTTGGATGTAATTTTTTTTTAAATTTCAAAGAAAATATATGTTTGAAAACTATTGCACTGCTGGTGTAGCATTTTTAATAAAAAATATTTTAATTTCATAGGAAAATACTTTTGAAAAAGAAATATAAAAATATTTTTGTGGTAAACGTGTTAATAATAATATTATAATGGTACATTATTTCAAGATATGGTATATATATAATACACAATATGCCGGAGAGTGAAAATAATTTTTATTGAGTGTTTAATAAATAAAACAAAATACATTTTTATAGACTTTATGAGAAATTTTTGTGGTCTTAATTTAATTATTTATTGTGAACGAACAAAAAAATAATTAATTGATAAAAATATCTCAATGCATTTCTTAAAAAAAACAACTGTCGTTCCCTTTAAATATTATATATATTTAAAGTAAATAAACTTTCTTATAATGTATTAACTATTTTAGACCACTTTGAAAAGCCCCAAATTGTAATCACACCTAACTATCAATGTTAAAGATTAAAATTGGAGTGCTGTTCAAATTTTGTTTAAAAATAATTTAAAATGTTTTTGATAGTATAAGTATGGATCAACTTTATAGCACGGAAGTATTTTTTGCTATAAATAATGGTTTCAAGAATTTTTTTTTTATGTTTTTTTAAATTTAGTTTAGATATTTTACGATTGAAAAACAACCTTAAAAATCATTAAAAACTTCAAAGCTTTTGGAGTTCCAGTGCAGAGTTTCAGAATTGACGAATTTTATTCCATTATCAAAATTTTAAACCTTTTACAAACGGTAAAACTATCATAATTTTCTTTCTATAAGTATACATTTTAGATTTAATAAATAAATATTGTGGCACATCGAATTACATTATAAATTACAGATTTCTTCTTTGTCAGGAAAATTATAAACTTCTAAGATCCCAAGAGAAAAGATAATTTAAGAAATTCTAATGATAAAAATTTAATTAATTTGAAAAAGGACTTTTAGTTTTAACATAAGTTATTGGTTAAAACTTGGTATTTGTGATAAATGTAGATATTAAAAAATATTAAAATTTCAAATGTGAAATTTTTTGATAAATGCAGATGATTATTGTTGTGACATTAATTGAAATATTAATGATTTTTTTTTCTTCAGTCAAATCGGATTACGTAAAAAAAAATAATAATAATAAATTCAATCTCTTTTGTAATGAGATTATTTTAATTATTTAAGGATAATTTTTTTTTTCTCATAATTTTTTCTCATAATTATTGCTAAGTTGAAGCATCATGGTTCAAAGACAGTTTAAGTTGATTTAAATGCTAATCCTTTGAGTTATTTTTTTTTTCTGTTTTGTGGAATTTATGCTGTGACCTTTTTTGTTCTCGTGTCTAAGGTATTAATATTTTTTAAAAAAAATATATGTATTCATCTGCCATCTTTATGACGCAAGTACGACAATACTTAATAACAATTAAAGTAAATTTGTAAAATGCAATGAAACTAAAAAATATTAAAAATTTTCCAATAAACTTTAAATGTTAAATTTAAATGTAGATACATATCTATTAATATTATATTTTACAGAAAAAAACTTATAACGAATATTTTATATATCAATCTCACAAATCACATTTATCAGTTGGATTCATAGCTGATGGGCCATCGCATTTAAATGATTTTTTAAAATCTGCTGAATGCCTGTATCCTTGTAAAATTGAATTATCTAATATATTTTTACCATATTTGCAAAATGTTTGAGCCAATATAATGAAATAAATACGTTTAGTACTCATTCTGTATGGTTTAAGAACTTTATTTTCAGTATCATCGATTATTTTATGCAATGGATTTTCTTCCAACCAATCATTATAATGTTTTATTGTTATTTTAATTCCAGAATAAAATACTGCTGCCATTTTTCGAAATTTTTTACTCAAATCTAGACCCTCTAATCGAACACAATCTAAAATTTCATTAAGTTTTGTGTGATTACTATAAATTTCTTCAAATAAGAAACTCCATAAATGAATATTAAGAGTTGGATAAAAATATATTAATGGCTTATTATGAGTTTGAAATGTATAAATTAAATAATCAATTAGATCAACATATTGATCACTTCGAGAACTATTTTTATTTTGTTCCATATTTAATATATTCTGATGATAACTATTTGGATCAATTATAAATTTCTCATATTCTCGATCCAAATATTCTGGATTAATTTTATATTTACTTTCTTCAATCAAACGAAATTGATCCTCTAGTTTATCTTTGTTTTTCAAGTAACGAAATTGACGATCTTGAAATTTATTTATCATTCTAATTGATGATGTATTGTGAAGATATTGATCATAAGAATTTGAATTAAATTTTAATGCAGCATAACCCAGTATTAATTTAAAATATTTTAAAACCTCTTCATAGCAATTATCAATATTTTTATATTTTTCACATGATTCAAAAAAATTAATTAATTTTGTTTTAGCTGAAAAATTCTGACCATTTGATTTAATTTCATCAAATAAATTTTTAACAGCACCATTTGATAATTTTTGTCCGATTGATGGATATGGATGTTTACCTTTTGTACATGCATAATCATAAAAACTTTTACATGGAAGCGATGGTGGATGAGTATTTACAGACATTTGCAAATAATAACCTAAATTTTTCAATTCATTAATTCTTTCATCAAATAGAACAATTTCCTGTGCCAAAATAACTAAAATTATTGACACACTATGTAATATAAATATTTTTGTTATTGACATCTCAAATAAAAATCAATATAATATAATTTCAATAATTATTTTGTTTATCTAAAAAATAAAAATCAAATTTAATAAAATATACATAATGTAAACATCATTTATTTTTTTTTTCATAAATGTGGTAGGTATCTTATTAAGTTAACTCTTTCATTTAGATGTGAATCTAAGATTCTAATATTATAGAAAGATATTTTTTTAGAAGGAATTTTTTTTAATTTCCTTCAAGTTTGTAATCAATTGTTATACTTCTGAATTTGTTAAGAATAAGAAAGAAACATATAGCTATGCACATACATATGTTAAAGTAAACTATACGAATGGAAACGGTTAAATAATTCTAGACCAAATATCTCTTGTTCCAATTTAACAAAAACATTACGTTTTTCTTCTTGTTAAATAAGGTTATTTAATTTATACATATATGAATTTTATATTCTCTCGCTTAAGTTTTGATTACTTAAACGCCAATAAAGTTTCAATTGATTACAAAAAACAATGTTTAATCAGTTTAATTAAATAAAAATATATGCTAGAATTATTTTCATATAAGAAATTATATAATTTTAATTTATATTTTAAATTTGTTATCACTAAAAAAATAAAATTGTACAATAATTATTTGGCGTAATTTTTATTACTATTTTTATTATGTTTCATTAAACTCAAATAAAAATTTTAATGACGTTATATTATTACGTATATATATCACAAATAAAAAAATTCTCACTTTTAATTCCAAAAAAAATTAACTGATAACAGTGAAGCTGGGAGTTCCTACAGATGTTTATTTTCTCAGCTTAATATTCGAACTAAAAACAAATTTGATTTTGCAATGCAAATTTTATAATTTTGCTTATTTCTCTTATCAATTAGGTACATAATGGGGTATTAAAATAATTTATTATAATTTTGTATAACATTAATTATAAATCTATCAATAGGATAATTTCAATAATATAGTAGATAAGTTAGCGCGACTAACTATGGAACTAACTAATAGAAACAGTCATAAACAGCACAAATAAACTTCTAAATTACAACGAGTATACCAAGAGAGATATCGAGTCTAATTTATACATACTCATTTACCAACACACCTACCTATAATTGGCCACAAGAATTGAAACAAATTAAATTTGAATATATTTAAAAATGTGTGTATATGTACATTCCTTTCTAATAAATTTTTCTCAAAAATTGGATAGGTCGATTTTAATCTAAATATATAAATATTATATAAACAAATGTATTTATTATATAGAGGTAATCCCTAAAATGAATAGATGAAATCCTTTAAATAACACATGTAGAGTTGTTAAACAAATAAATTTTGAACTCTATAGGATTACTTAATAGTAGGATTTTTTATTCTCTAAACAGTATTTTATCATCATATTATGTTAATAAATTATATTAAGAAATATTGATATGTAAATTTTACATAAAATGAACAGTCAAACCTATATGTACATAATATTTTATACTTTATAAAAATATAGGTATATGTATGTTTGTATGTATGTACGTGTTATATATATTAAAATTATATTAGGCTAATAAAAAAAGTCAAAACAATGTAAATTTTCATTTTTGTTTGATAGATAGAATTTATAGCACCACTTTGTCTAACATTTTTGGCGTAAACATAAAAAGTAAAAGATTTTTTTTTCTCTTCCTCGAAAAATAATTTTTGTTCATCATTAATTTATATTTATACATACATATTTCACGTTAAGTGCGTAACGATTTCCGTATACACATAAAAATAAATTAATCATTTTACTCTATAGATTGCTCTATAGTAAATTTCTTATGCGCTAGATAAACTAAATAATTAAAAGTTATAAAAACAACTGATAATGCCGATGAAATGACTCTACACTCATTTTAATTTCGATTTTAGTGAATCAATAGCTACGTACGCATCACGTACGCATCTTTAACTTAGAAATCTTCTTAAATATATAACAGAGTAACTTCTAGTTCGTCTTTAATTTTTACATATTTTTTACATTATTTTCCAAATTTTTTAAATATATGTATGTACAATTGAACAAATGTGTACAATTATTATTCGTACAAAAACGTACATTTTACATTGTACATAAATGTATGTGAATATATTACATGTGAGATAAGTATATAAATAATGTATTATTTTCATTAGACATCACTGAAAGAGTATATACCTATATACAATATGAAAAATTATTTTAAAAAAAACATATTTTATTTTCAAGCTTTTTATCTGTTTATTTTTATGTTATATGTTACATAAAAAGAGTTTTTAGCTAAACGTGCCAGATGTACATAATAACATTATTATTATTATTTTTAGTATTATTATTATTATTATTATTATTCTTATTATTATTACTATTTTTAAATATTATATTCTTTTTTATAGGCATTTTCTCGTAAGCTGTTAAGTTGAATATAATGTAATCCTTTTCAATAACAGAAAAATTTATTATGTACTTGTTTATATAAAATTTATGTTGAAATGTCAAATTGAAAATCGTGCCTAGACATTAAGCTCTTCCTAGAGTGAAAGCTAATAATATTGGATTAAAAAAAGTTAAAGATTGTAATAAAAATTACATTATGGCTTATTGAAGAACATTTATTTTATAACGATAACGAACTTTTTATTATAAGACAGATATTTTATGATTTCTTTCAAGTTGAATACATAGAATTCAAATCAAAATTAATTAAAACGTATTGAAAAAATCGTACTAATGAAGACAAGTGTATCAAAACACCCTTATTGGATAATCTAAAGTTCTACAGTATACTAAGCAATACATGAAAACAGAAAATAATGGTTTTATAACGATCTAATTAAAATAATATTTCCGTTTTTATTGAAATATTTCTCAAAATGATATATATATATATATTTGTTTTTTATTTCTAGAATAATCAATTATGTATTACAGTACTTATATGAAGACGAACTGATATTAATGTATTTGTATTTTTTTTTTCATAAAATATATTTTCAAATAATTTTAATATATTCCATAAATTTCATATAAAATTTTCGGGTGAATAAGTTTTAAAATAAAATTAGACATACCTTGGTAACAGATAATATGTACATGTAGTATTTTATATTATGCATTGTACTTGTAGTATAAATATATGTAACCTTTCGATAATCAATTAATAAAATTCCTTAAAACAAAAAGTTGCCTTTAAGTAAGAAATTCTTTATTAAAATATAGGTAAAAGCATGAAATTAATAAATTTAATTGCAAATGGCAATCAAAATTTACATTATTGTTGATTTTAAGATAAGGCAAATATACATGTATTTGTTTAGTAAATATAACAATGAAGTAAATAATATACGCAGATATGCAATAATTTAGAATTAAATATAATTATAATAATATAAGTAAGTTTGGGAAAATATATTGCATTTTATTATATATTAAATAATTTTGATAAAACCAATATTGAGTTAGGTTTTATAAGTATATGCATTAATAATCATTTAATTAATTATTTAAAAATTATTCACGAATTTGTTATTAGCGAAAATTTTCAACAGAAAAATATATATCCAAGCGAAAGATAAGCTAATTGTCTAATAGCTTATTACATCTTATAAGTTTAATAGGATCCTAATATTTTAAGCTTAATAACTAAAAATTTTTGTTGATTATAATTTTGAATTACATATAACAGATTTTACTAACTATTTTTTTTTTTTTTTTTTTTATTAAATAAATTGAATTCTTAGTACCTATGTACATTCTTATTAAAAACAAAATAATAAATAATATAAACCCAAAACCATAAATTTAGATCTATATAAATTTCAATATTTTCTTTATTAAATAAAAACTCGTATGCAATATTAAATAATTAAATTAATATCTTCCTGATAGTGATACTATTATCCTGAGAATTTTATTGCCAATTAAATCTACCTGCTTAGCACATCAAATTTCAATTTATATTTTTATCCTTTTCATTCAAAAACATAATGTATACATAAACTTAAAAATCTATATATATATATATATATATACTGTGTATTAATTTTTCTAGGGTCATTATTATTGTTAAAGAAAAACAATAAAAAGATCAATAAATCATTAATATTGTCAGTAAAAAAATTTCTGTTCTGAAAAGATTTTCAGTTTATCAAACTATATCCATACTTGCTGTGATGTTACTAATATTTTTCTTTACCTTTTTAAACAGAAGCAACGGGCGAAAAAAAAAAACAAAAACAAAAATAACATTTAGAAAGAATAAAAAATTGATTGTTTTTCCAAGCCATTTGATCCATTAAAATTTTTTTCCCCTATATATAAATAAATTTTCTTAATAGCTCTTGAGGTCGGTTTGCGCTGTGGTAAATTGTACACACATATCACTTCACACAACTCTAACCTGAAGCCAATTTATTAAATGCATGTACATTATGTATGAATATATATTTCCTCATATAAAATTTAATGAAATTTTACATTATGTATATTTATTGTTTACATACTTATATATTATTTTATATATTATGCTGATGTATGTGGGTATGCTTGAACATTTTTTTAAATAACTTGATCATATTAATTTTGAATTGGACAATGTTTTTGTGTGATATTTTACACTAGATTCATGGCTTTTCATGGCTTCTCATCTTTATTTAATTGTCCGAAATCGATTTATTTTTGACATTCTATTCTATTCAACTCAAATTCAAATTATATTTGACATTCTATTCAAATGTAGAAACATTTTATTTGCATATTATTTATGATAAATAATTGCGTTTTCAACTAATCTTACCTAAGTGTATTTCAGAATACCCAAATATTGATGGCCCAAGTTTGTAGAACTTATTACGTTGGCATTGGCTTAAAACTCTTTTTGATGCCTTGGAACTATATACAGTTTCATATAACTATAATCTATTTTGTATTTAGTAACTTTAGAACTAATTCCTGAACCTTTAATTTCTGGACTGGCTATTTTTTTTATTAATACAGATTTTAACTAAATTTTTAATTCAAAAATTGAAAAACAAAGTATACTCAAAGTTTATTTTTAGAAAGAAGGAATTTTTTATGTCACTAACAATTTTTCGTAGATTAAAGTTTTAATGGATAGATAAATTGTCCAAAAAAAATTTAAATTGCATACGTCCTTTTTTTCTACAAATCACGGAAATGGTAAAAGCTTACAATCTTCCAATTTTTTTCTAAAAGAAAATTGGTTTTTTTAAACCAGGTGAAAATTAAGGCATTACCTACTGAAATATAAATAGAGTATTTTCTTGGAAATTTGAAATATTTTTTTTAATTCAATATAATTTTCAGTGGGAGTGTATTATTCGTTTATTTCAAAAATAAATTGCTTGTCAAATCCTTAAGTAAGCAATATTAGTATTTAAAATTAAAAATTTATTATCGTTGAAACTTTAAATTTTTATTCTTTCACCTATGAAATTAATGTAGTTAATTTAAGTAATTCAACAATCAAGTTTCAAAGTATCAAGATCAGTTGCGTCTTCGGGGTCAACATTAGTTAGAATCAAAGAAATTTATTTTTTTTACTATTTCAGTTTAATATGAAAACATATTTATTTCAATTTTTATGGTATATATTTCATTTAATTACAGTTTTTCTTATTCTTAATGTATCGATAAAAGTTATTTTTATTTCAAACTATATATGACTTTATCTAATTAAAATTAATTTTATTTCTACTTGTTCAACATAAATAATAAATAAGAGTAATAAAAAGAATATTCGTTTTAATGATCGTCATAATCATCCAAACACGATCTTTTAAATATATATAGATAACCATAATAAAATATTTATTATAGCTATACGATATATGTAATTAAAAGTGTATGTAATAAAATTTGATGCTTCGTTTTTTAATTAATATGATGATTGTAGATGACAACGAAATGATGATGCTACGAATAATTTTCTATCGACTTTTCTCATAAATCATATAAAATATATACATATAGAAAAAGGATTTAATTCAAAAGCGAAAAATATGAAAATGAAAAATTTGATAGTAAGTATTATTTTTACAATTTACTCTATTAACCAAAGACTTTTAACTTAATTTGAAAATTATGCGGTAACAAAATTGTAAGCTTTATTCTAATATGAGTAAATTATTATAATTTTTTGATGAGCCTAAGTAAATGTGTATATATACCTAATTTACCTATCTATTGTGGAAATAAAATAAAATTTTTTTGGTCATCTAATTGACTCAATTTAATAATCGTTACAAGATTATGGGAAAATATCTATTTGTAACATCAGGTATATACACGAAAAATATAAAAATAAAAGTATACTTGAAATTTTATTATGATTGGAAACAAAACACATATCTAGTAAATAAAGAGTAATAAAAATTTGATAATAATTTACTTCTTTTTTTTTGCTTCTTTGCAAGTTAAATGAATAAAAGCTTTATGTTAGATATCTAAATTATTTTGTACAACATAAACGTATGTGTATACAATATACATTAACATTATATTGAATATGTGTACATTCAAAATTATGTTACCGTTTTTATGGTTTGTTTTCGATCAAAAATTTGGAAAAAAAAAAAAAAAAGAAGCTAAATGTTAATGCATTGAAGTTAACATTCTTATTTTTTCACCTTTATTTTTATTCTTTAAACAACATTTTCTTTTCGTAATTTCTCATTTCCATGAAAAACGAAATTGCTATTGTTTGGCTGATGATGTTATAAACCATATGATGCGTTTATGCTTTTGACAAGTTATATAAAATATATGTTCTTTAAAATGGAAAGAAAATTAAGATAATGTAATGGCATAATTTTTTTTTGTGTTTTCACCTTTATATTTAGGGGAAATATATAAATTACAGTTGAAATTGTGTCGGTGTCAAGAAATTTATTATTTTTGGCAAAAAAAAAAGAGAAAAAAATTAATCTATTTCTTTTGACAAGATTTTATATCTTAATATTCTATTTCACTTAAAAAATTCTTTATTCCAACATAAAAATTTGTCTATATGAAACTCCCGGAAATGAATATAAAAAACATAATATCGCTATAAAAGTCGAAATTGTGAAAAAAATAGGGTTCTCCCAGTTTGTGTTGCAAATGCATAAATAATTACAAAAAAATTCGAGTACAATTCGAAAAAATAAATTTAAACCGCTAATCCTTCCAAACAGATGTGATAGAACGAGCTTCAGAGATTCGTTTTCAATTCGCACCTCGAGAATGAGGAATGCTCTCCCATCAAAACTGTTCCCGACAGCTGGCGGACGCTTGATTTACGACTTGCGCCGCTTTAAGAAGAGTGTAAATGATTACCTTGTAACTGTCCCATTTTTTAATCCCGTCTGGACTTCCTGTCTTCATTACCAAATCCATACTTCTTATAGTAAAAAAGGTATCCCACCTAGTGATTTGGTAACTTTAAAGAAATAAAAAAAAAATGTCGTCTACATATCAAGGCTTACATGAGAACTAAATCTGTTTGCCTCCGACCTAATGTTTTGTAAATATGAGGTAGTTAGTAGTCTATTTTTTGGATTGCTATATATTATAATCTTTCAACAACTTTATAATAAAACAATATCCTAAATAAAGTTAAAAGAAAATGGAGTAAGTAATAATATTAGAATTTTTTCGCAGTTCTCTCAAACAAAGAAAACTCTGTACCCGATTTCCAAATTGAAATTATGTCGCTGACAGAAAAAATAGATAAAATTATTATTACTCTGTTTTTTATTTTTTTTATTTATCGTCTTCGCGTTTTTTACTTTATAAAATAAATATTTTGTAAATTTTTTTTTTCTATTATTTATTTAATTTTTCTTCTAAGAAAATATTTCGTAAGAGAACGAAAACTGATATTATCTTAAAACTTTATACCATAACACCCCATCGTCATCATCGCGATATTTAATACCTTTAAAATATATTTTTTTATTTCCCCCCAACATAAAAAAATATTCTAGCTAGCTGCTTTATATATAAATTTTATTTTATTTAATTTTTCTTTCCTTTCTGTTTAAAAGAAAATATTGTTTCTTTTTTATTTTTTAACGATATGTTGCCGGAGGATATGAGACAAGATTAAATAATTATTATTATAAAATAATGAAATACTTAGAAAGGAAGTTGAAAATGATGAAAATGTTGGTGTTTATAAATTCTCATAATACTATATATAAAGTACATATTATTATGTATATAATTAAACTATGAAAATAGAGAATATTTTATATTTTCAGAGATTTAGTAAATATTTACGAAATAAAAATAAAAAAAATGAGTTGGTTTATTTAAATTTTCTTAATTTTTTGGAATTTGCAAGCATATGATTTTTGTTATATGAAAAATTTTATCAATTTTCCCAGCAATTAATTTTCATTAATTCACTACAAGTGAAAAATTGTTGAAAAATATATGTATTATTATATTTTAGATTGCTTGGTTGGAAGGACTGAGAAATAATTTAATTTATAATATTAGCGAACAATTTGAGAGTTTAATCCAAGTTGCGTAGCTGTAACTTATTTATGTTTTGAAAATTTAGTTTCTTTCAAATGATGTAAGTTGTATTAAAATCAGTTCTTATATAGAGTTTAAAAACTGAGCTTTTAATTGTAACGTCATCATCCAAATTTCATGTTCATTCCTTTAAAATTTCTTCTCAATCATTAAAAATAATCTACATGAAATATTCTTTTATTTTCAAATATACATTTTTAGCTCCTTCACAATATGTTAAAAAAAAAGGAAGTTGAGAAAAAATAAATTCTTTTTCTTAATTACTGAAATTTTATTTAAGTAGAAAAATTATTAAGGAAAAATTGAAAAACTTTTTATTGTTACCTTAAATTACTTAAAAAGCCTTTTGATTCTATTTCTGACAATTTGATAAAAAACATTATTAAAGTTAAATATAGTCACAATATGATATGAACATAAAAAAGTATTAATTTAATTGGAAAAGTTTTATTTTTTTTTTATAAAATGAAATTGCTTTGATCTTTTGCACATTTTTATCGTCAATAAAAATGATTAACAAAATTGAGTAGAACATTTTAATGAATTGGAAATTTTCATTTATTTTTTTTTTTTTTCAGTTTGTTTATGTCCAATTTAATTTCATTATAGAAAAGTAGAGTCCTTGTTACCTTTATGTGACATTAATAAATTTTTTTTTTCAGAGTTTTTATTTGTTTTTAATTTTGTTATGTTCCTTTATTAAGTTATGCGATAATTTCTAAAATACCTAAGTAATTAATAAAATTTATTATATGTAATAGCAATGTAATGTAGTAAACACAATTGGGGCGACAGCGACAACGACAGCGATAGCGACTATAAAAAAAAATAAAAACCATGTATAAGGTGAAAACACGATTGGGGCGACGACGACGGCGACAGCGATTTTTCATATAAAAAAGTCGCCTCAATTGTTTCATTCTCATAAAAATATATGGTTTTTGACAGTCGCTATCGCTGTCGTTACGTTGTCGCCCCAATTGTGTTTTCACCTATAAGGTATCTATTTGTATGAGAATGAACACAATTGAGACGACTGGCGACAAACGACATTGTCGCCTGGCGACAAATTAGAAATGTTTTTTTTCCCGTTTATTTATTTTGTAGCCGTCGCCGTAATTGTGTTCACTTCAGTGACATCGCTGTCGTTGTCGTTGTAGTCGTCGTTGTCGCCGTCGTTGTCGCCCCAATTGTGTTTACTCTTTATAGTACTAAATTTTTGTTCAATATTTTAACATAAATCTTAATGCTACAATTTTTGCTAAAATTGAGAATTTTTTTTGTTTTAAATTGTAAGAAATTTTATTTACAATTTTAAATTCAAGTCGTAGTTTTGAAAATGATTAAATAAATTAAGTTTTTTTTGTTCAAACGACGTCGAAAATTTTTTCAAAAAACCCTTCTTTATAATTAAATAAAATAAGGTTATTATAAAAACTATAATTCTACACTATATATTTAGGATCTCCAAAAATATCATTTTCACCGCAAAAAAAAAAATTAAAAAAAAAAGATGTATAAATAATATAATAACTTTAAAAAACCTAAAATATTTCTATAATAAATTTTCCCTCTTTGCTATATTTTATGTTGTTAAAAAGGATTCTTCAGCGGTTTTTTTTTTTACAATGTTTTAATATTAAAATAAAGTGTATTACATAAATGTCGCTTTTTATATTAAAAACAAAAACAAAAATAACAAAATTTTGCGGTTAAAAGTGAAGAGATTGGATTACTTTTATTTTTTTTTTTGTTATAAGAAGTTATTTTAAAAAATATTTTAAGTATTTTCAAAGAATGAAAAAAAAAAAAATATTATAATATAGAAAATTTTATCCCTGAAAAGAGGGAATATTTTTTTGTTAACTTTTAAGAAATTACTTAAATATTTATTTATTTTATTTTTTATTTAAGTAAAAAATATACATTATAAATATTTTTTATAAATCTGTTTATAATTTTTTTTTGTTTTTTTTTTGGTTGAGATTATAATTTATATAAATTTTACTTTATAAAAATACTTCATTTTTCTTGTTTTTGAATTAAATAAGAAAATTATATAGAAAAAAAAATTAAATGAGAAGACCGTCTTTAAAGATTTTATTATTATTATTACTATTAGAATTATTTTTTTGAATAATTTTTTTAAAATTTTCTTATTTAATTGTAAAATGTTTCAAAATTTGATTATAATTTTGAAAGAACTTTAATCAATAAGTTTAGTAATAAATTTTTTCCTTTTAAGGTTTGGTAGACTATTAAAGAAATTATTTTACACGTCATTTACTAAAAATAACAAAATAAAAGCTTTCTCGATAGTACCTACTAATAATAGATTTGTGTATTTGTTTAAAATATATGAAAATATGCTAAAATTAAGGAAAATGTAAAATGATACCTAGTTTATATGAACATGTTTTAATAAACTTGCTTAATGTATGATCATAAAGAATAATTTTCTTTTGGGACAATAGTTTAGATACGATAATGTAAGACTGTAATATTTTTAGGTTTAATAGGTAGGTATTTACATTCATCAACATTACCGGTTATTGTTTTATTATATTAACACATATTAAAGTTTAACATATAATAGTATCCCAATACGGTCAATATTCAGATACAACATACATGCATACCATATAAAATATAACTTTATAACATTATACGTATATATAACAAACATTTATTTCTACAAAATGGATTTGGCTTAAAATGAAATCCAATTGATTGACTTTAATTATATTTCTAAAAACGTAATGTATTCTTAAAATTTCATGTTGATTTTCATATTTATTCAAAGGGAATAGAATTCCTTAACATATCCAACACCAACAATAAAAACAATTAGGAAAAAAAAGTCCATTAACATTTCTAGCTACTTAAATATTTCTTACATATTTGAATTGGTCAATGGACTGTTATTTTATTACTTATGTACTATACATATATTTATCTATTTTTTATGTTAAAATTCAAATGAAATCATACATATGTATGATTAATTTTTTTGTAAGATTTTTGTGTACACGTTATAAAATCAAATCACAATACACATAGTTTAATATGCCTAATGGATATACAGAAAATTTACCGGATATTGAATTTTTTTTTTGAAATTATATCCGGATATTCATTAAAACAAAAAAAAAAAAAAACATAAAATATGTTGTGAAAATAAAAGCCTAAGGCTCTTTTTTTATTCATAAAGGATTTCAATAAAATTTTTAAGAATCACATGAAATATAAAATTGAATTATTGTTTGTGAAAAATTATGGAAGAAAAACAAAATTGATGAGTTCATAAAGTATTTTTTTTGTAACCAGTCTGTGATTATTATTGCAACTTCATTATGCAAGTATGCATAATAATAATTAAAAACTAATAAATATCTTATATCTTAAATCTTTCAGGAAAATCATTTTAAAAAATTATTGCGAATCGCAGGTATTAAAATATTTTAATATATATACGACCTACGACCATATGAATTATGCTTTTTTTCAGAAATACATATAAATAATATTTGTATGTTATGTACAAATTCTGAATAACCTATTTTTGAAGTAATTTGGAAAGAAAATTGATAGCATATTGTATTAATTTAAGCAACATATAAACCGCAATTAAAGTACAACTATATTTCGATTTTTGTCCACACCTAAGTTATATTTCCGACGACTTTAACCAGATGTGAAGGTAAATCTTATAGTGCATTAAATACATGCTCTAAAACTGAAAAAGATAAAAATTGTATCAATTTAAAAAAATTATAACAAGTTTTAAAATAATTTTCTCAAAAAATTTGGGTATTTTATTTTTGAAAGGTTGAAAGAGTTATAAATGTGAAAATTAAATAGGTTTCTTCATAAAATTGTGTTAAAAACTGATGAGAATTTAATAAATATATCTGGGATAAAAATAAATATAAGTACATGCTTGTTATTATTATTATTATCACTATTATTTTTTTTATTATTATTTATTATTGACTGTATTTTCACCAACCAACAACCCTAATACATTTTCCTTTTTATGACAAATTTATTTTGTAAAACTAAGTTTTTTATCGTTTAAAATTTTATAACAATAATAATTTAATGCAGCATGTTTATGTTTTACGCTTGATTAAACTCAATGAATTGAAAGTGCAATGCAATATAAGAAAACATTTTCGTGTTCTACACTTCTTTATAAAAAAAAAACGTAAGGACATATCAAGGATAATGGTATTTTGTAATATTTTATTTTGATGCATTAAAAAAAAAAAAAAATGTATATACTTCTAGAATTTTATACTTAGAGGTTAAAGAATTTATTTTATTTAAAAAAAAAGCCACAACATTTGGAAATTTTAATTTATATGCAATAAAAAAAACTTATTCGAAAATTTAAAAAAACTTTAATAATACCGAGATAATCAAAAACATTAATACTCAGCATTTTATATGGCTTTTTAGTCCGATTTGAAACTAAACAACATTAATTAAGTTAGTAAGGTTTAACTTAAAATAAAACGATTAATCAAAATTTTGTTTGGATTGAAAAAAGGAGTCAAGTTATTATTCATTTTTTTGGTTAAATATATTTAAAAATGCTTTGTATTAAAAAGTCGATTTTTATAATTAAGAAATAAAAATTGATATTGCTTCTGTAATAATTCTGATATCATTTGAGTCAGTGTGGATTATTTGTATAATTTTGCGGTCTTTGAAGTTCATGTCCAGTCCGTAAGTGTAAATATTCAGAAATGTAAATTTTCAGACTAACATGCAAACATAGCATGAAAGAAATTGTTTTTTTATTATTTATTTTCGCATTTTCATTGATAAATTTTCTATAATGAATGCCTTGTAATTAAAAAATGTAAGTACATAATTATAAAGGGAATAATTGTCTTTTTTGATGTGTGTAAATTAAAGATTAACTTAAAATTGTTTTATATTTACATAAATAATTACTAGTTTCAAAATTGTAATTTGAAATTTAAAAGAAAATTTCTTATAGGCGCAATGAGAGCACAGAGAGATTGCAAATATTACAAGCATTCAGAGAATCGCATTTAAGTGGCGGACGAAGATATATTCATTTTATTTTAAAAAAATATAACCAAAAGGCTTTAAGCCCGTATAACAATTGCTAAGCATAAAAAATGCATGAATACACTTAATATATTAACTATGTGTGTACTTTAAACTATGTTATCTATAAAAAAAAGAGATGGAATTCATAAGGTTTATAAAGTTCATAAGGTTCACTCTCATATGTATATTTACAATATAATAAAAGAAAAATTTGTTATTAAAATTAAGTTCTTAAAGTGTCCTCCTCGCGGATGACAAAAATTAAAGAAAAAATATTATTGTTTGAGCCAGATATACCTTAAACTCTCCTTTGAAGGCATTTAAACTTTTTTGGAAGATTTTAATTGACTTTTGGGATAAAATTGTGCAGGAGTACAGTTTTTACATAAAAAGATTTATCTTTCCATATGTCTTGATCCATAAAAAAAAAAAATTCAGACCGTTTTTTTGATTTTGGATGGAAAACAAGGAAGTACAGGAATCAAAAAGAAACTGGTCAATGTAATATATACAATTTATTTTATTTTTTACTTCAAAAGATTATTTAGTTTGACTAATATAAAAATTTAGTCGGTTTGGTATCCAAATGGGAGCAACTATTCAAGATGAGTAAAATCGATTGTTTTAATATATTGATGCTAAAGGTCAAAAAAATAATATCAGACAAAAAACTTTTTTTTTTTTAGGATTTATTGAAAAAAAATTAATGGTACATTTAAAAAATATTTATATATCAAAACTCCACACAGTACCTATGTGAGGTTTTATTTGACCTAAGACATCGAATTAGTTTGTACAAAAGAAATTGATTTATGTTTATATTCACTGGCAATATACAAAAAAAAAATACCAAGTAAATTTTTCATTCTTATTTCCACGTTCTATTTTAAATTGGAATATTATGAAAGTACCTTATCAAAATGAAAAATATCCATGATATTTATGTTGTATGTTATGTTAAAAAATAGATATTGTTGGATTTTACTAAGTAGATGATGGAAGTTTTTTTTTCTATTGCTCTGTGTTGTGTGTTGGCGGAATTTTAAGAAATAAATAAAATTTGGTTTTGAAATATTTTATTCCGTGTATGGATTTTTTTATTACAAAGTGCCAAAAATGCTTAAGAAACTCGATTACATTGTTTTCAAACCAATTATTTACGTTTCATGATAGCAAATGTCATCCTATTTATCATATTTAATATGTTTTACAGATTGTCGCAATCACAGAAAACAATTTGCTCGTACTCATTACGTCAAAAAAGTTCGTTTATGACATTCTCGTTAAGATAACGAAAAATAATGAATAATTACGTTTTTGTAACGTAAATTTCGTTTATTTTCTTATTACGAACATTTTTTTCATTTTTAGTACTCGTTAAAAAAGTTCGTTATCGTTAAATACGGGAAACAAAAATTTCAATCCATACAGAACTTATATTTTCCATTTTACACATTGCCGTAAATTTAGTTCATAGCTCAGTGGCAGAGTTGATGGATTGCAATGACAGTGGTTCGAAGCCACAAGCGGGCATAAAAAAAATTATTAAAAAAAATTAAATAAAAAAAATATTTAAAAAATAAATAAAAAAAATAGAAACATAAATAAAAAAAATTAATAAATAAAAAAAATGAAATAATTTTAACGAATTATTTAGTTATTAGTACAAACAAATTTTTTTCTGTGATATTAATACGATTTACACACTGAGTCATAATTTAAAAGTCATTGTGTTATATTTTTAAAGAAATCTATTTAGGTAAGAATCCGAAGTTTATAGCAATTATAAGTTTTTTACCAAATAAAAAAATTTGTATTATCCACTAGCTCTGCCTATTCTGATGAATTTCATTGGATCACTAGATCCTAAACAACAAAAAGTAAAAAAAAAAAAACGGGTAATAAAAACCAACTTTGTATAATTGCATTATTTTATTAATTATGCTTAATGTTTGGAAATGGGAAAAATATTTATTTTCAGTTTTTAAAATTAAACAAAAAAGGGCATTTATATACTTTTGAAACTTTTTCAATTTGAGATTTTATTGACTTAAACAATCAAAACGAAAAGAATTTTATTTCAAATCACCGTTTCTTGAACTTTTTATGTGTAGGTAGTACCGTTGTGTACCTACTAGGTACACCACGTCTCGGTGAGATTCAGACAATTGTAAAATTTATATTTCAGAAACCGTCGTTTTATTACCAGGAATGAATTTCCATACTTTTAAAGTACATATATACAGTATATGTATCATAAAATTGAAAAATAAATTTTTTTTCAACTAACCTTAATTGGATTTAATGCTTTGAATTTTCGGCCTATAATACGTAATTTAAAATGAATTTCGTATTTTCTATAAAACAATTAAATTCTCCCTATACTTAGTCTTGCTGTATGGTTATAATTTATATAAAAATAAAATTTAATGAAAATATTTTCACAAAATGTTCTGCAGATAGAAATGACTTATGTGCAGAAAAAAAAAAACAGAAGAAATCCAAGCAAAGGAAAATAAATTTATAATAAAATGTAGTAGATTGAGACACACAGCAATAAATTGAATAGAACATGATAAATCGAAATTTTAATTTTCATTTATAATGAAAAATTTTAAATTTCTTTTATTATCGATATATGAATTCAAATTATCATCTTCATGAGGATATGTTAGAATTTATTTGAAAATAATTTTATCATGTCAGAAAAATAATGCAATTGATTTAAAAGACACTGTCACATATTTAATTATGAATTTTCTTTACAGATCATTACTTTTCTGTTTTGCTTGATGAAAAAGGAAATTTGTATATAAAATATTTCAAGAAAATGTATGCAATAATGGATTTTGTTTCCTTTCGCATTTAAAAGTCTATAATAGAACAAGTTTTCCAGAGAGAAGTTGGGAAAATTGAATTCTAAAAAGTACATTTTATTACTTCCTATTAATTAATTTTTAAACAATTTCTTTGAAGTGATACTTTCGGTTTTATTGAACTTTCGTTCAGATTTTTCCAACAACCGAAAAATATGCCCTTAAATTATAAGTTTTAAAAATTCGAAAACTTTTTTATCAATATTTTAACGGCACAATTTATTGATATTGTTGGTAATGATAACTTCAAAGTTGACTCTTAAGAAATTGAAATTTATATATAGTTTTCTAAAGTTAAAATTTCTTTCCGGAAAAGTTCTTCGTACAAAAAAGGAAAAAAAATTGGTTTCAATCAAACAAATTATGAACGTAATTTCTTGCGGAATTCAATTTTAAAATAAATTTATGGACAATGGTCTTTGTGTGGTGTTCTATCGATAAAAAGTAATAGCTTTGTCATCATGTATCAAAAACTTTTCGATTAATAAAGTTTTTCTTTTCCATCTAAGAAGAAAACTTATACACTTTATTTTATGTTTAGTGGTAAATTTATAAGATGACCAATGACCACATATATTTTATACTATTATTATTTTGTTTATTGGAAAATAATTTAAAAAAATGTCACTTATAAATTTTGATGTTCAAAATGAATCTTTTATATCTTTCTTGATTGATGAGTGGTTAAAAAAAATTACTCAAAGTATTTTTCAAAATCATCGTTTATAGATCAAAAATATAGAATTAAATATTACATCCAATTATAAGGACATTATTAAAAGAAATTTAGAAGTTTTGGCTTTATAAATAATAAAAATAAATAAACACATATATATTGTACTTGTCTATTGCAAAATTTTATGTTACGTTTAATATATACATGGTTTATGCTCATTGATCTTTGGGTTAATGTAGATTTTAAGTGAGCATCAATCAATAGCTTTTTAAAGCAGAACGATTTGTCAATATAAACTGAACTGTATAATATAGATTTTAACACAACATATTCACATATTTCATTAATCCAATAATATATCAATTTCTGTTTTGTCGTAAATTCGATTAAATTTTAACTTCTCGAGTATTTTAAAATACCGAAGTGACCCTGAGTTGTTTTACAATAAAAAAATCTAAAATCCAATTAGAAACATAAGTTTACGTCCTCCTATATTTTTGCCGATGTTGTCTTCTCTAAGCCAATTATAATTCGATGCGAGATTTCATGTCGCATCTGAACTTCAGTTTCGAACTAATCATTCACATGCTTTTTTTTAAATATAGCTATCGAAACACTATGTACTTGAGAAGGAAGCTTAAACAAGAGTACACTATGTCCTACTCGGCTCTCCTCCGTAGATTTTCCTTGATCTGTACTCTGATTTGCGTATTCAAAGTCAATTTAATACTTTACTTTATTCATGCATAGCTTTGATATTGTGTTCACATCAGCTGAAAGTTGCACTTGCAATTACAATCGATTGAGATTTAGGATCGACTCCACCACAATCCTCACCCTCAGTGTATATTGACGTGTATTGTCGATTTCTTGAAAAATTCTCAAGTTTAACAAAATTTTTAAATTAAATTAAAAATAATAATAAAAAAATATTCATCTTTGAAAAAGCAAAATTCAATAACACATTATATTCCATCCAAAAAATAAAAAACCTTAAATTTATTCTCAACACATTAATACCTTAAATATTTTATTGATACGCATAAAATTTATTTGGTAGCAATAAATTTTACGAATAAAAAAAGAAAAAACAATCAGTGGAAAATTTTATTGAATTTTGTAAAGCATTTTTTTATCGTTTGACATTATTTTCAATAATAATGTAGAAAAATTTTCTTATGTTTAATAATGCTAACAAAAAAAAAAAAAAGGTAGAAAGAAGGCAAACATTTTTTTTATATTTTCTAAAAAGTTGACATTTTAAAATTAAATTCACAAATTCTTAATCTTAACGCAATTTTGAACAAATAAATGTTAACTCATGCTTTTAATGAATGATTATTTTCAATTTCCTTTATAATTTTTACATTTTATGTCTCTTCTCTTCTTATGTATTTTTTTATATAATTATATATAAATTTAATGCGTACACTGAGTCTATACATACATATGTAGAAAATAGATTAATTACATTACAATAAATGTAATTTACAGCACATTAAATTGTTTTTTTAATTAATTTTTTGGATTAATTACGAATATTAAAATATTATTTTATCATTATTAAAGGAATGAAATTTTCTATCCTAAAAATTTAATTGTAAATTCTGGCATTGAATTTGATTTTCAATTTGGATATACAGATTGTAAAATTTTCCGTCATCTTTATTGTCATAAAAGAGAGACCCAAAAAATCGGGAAACATGAAAAATCTGAATCAGTCTCATCAAAATTTGAAAAAAAAATTTTTTAGATCAAAAAACTTGCAAGAAATACCCACGAAAAATTTATAGAAAAAGAAATTGTTCAAATGAGAACTCAACTTCAGTAGTAAGCTCAAGAGTTTAAAGTTTTTTAAAATTATTTTTGGGATGGAAAATCTCTCTCTTGTAAAATAGAAAACATATGCTTTCATTTTCCCTTCGTCGGTCTGTCAATCCGACATCAGAATGCTTAAAACTAATAAACTACTTATCCGATAAAGACCATTTGAAAACCGAAATCTCGTTCACTTTCACTTCACCTTAAGATTTGACGAGAATTAATATGTGAGTCGAGGTAGTGTGTAAGAACTTTAAAAAAATGCTTAGTCCTCGAATGTGTTTGTTGATATCGTTTGGGGAGCTTTTGTTCAGTGCTAAACTAAAGTGTTTTTTTAAAAGTAATGGTAATGCATTGAAAATATTTAACTTCACTATACCATTTTGAAAATTTTGAAGAGAATGTGTGTCTCGAAATAAAGCATCGTTCCCTTATTCTGATGACTAATTTCATCAGTTCCAGTTGAATTATAAATAAAGATTATAATAAAATAACAAAAATTTCATGAACATCTCGAGAGTACATTTTAAAGAGAAATCTTTCTACAGTATACTTAATTCGCAAATAATATTTTAGAAAATTTTTCTCAATGTCCGAAATTAATTTTATTATGACATGTGTAAAAAATTATACATAAAAGAAAAAAAAAAATCTTATTTTTTTGGTCAGGAAAAACACTACTAATATTAGGATCACGTTCACTAAATTTTTCCCTATTTTAAATATATACATATATAATCAAGAATAAGTGTGAAAATTATTACATTTGTGTATGTATATATGTAGTTAACTTAAAAGCATTTTCTTGTTTTTTTTTTTCTTGCACAAAGATTTTTTTTATGTTTGTTAAATCCAAAAGGCCACTATGAACCATTATTAGAGGATGGTAGTTTTGATTTTTTTTTTGTTTGAGAAATAAAAAAATATGGACATTGGACCATTAAATAGAATAAAATTACAGAAGACGAAGAAGAAGAAGAAGAAGAACAAAAAAAGGGAAAGAATAAAAATAATATTTATTACTATTAGTTTTTTATTTTTAACTTTTATTTTTTTTATTTTTTTTTTGTAATATTATTAAATCCTTTTTATATTGCTGATTTTTTTTTTTTCAGAGATGGACTTTTTTATTTTATTTTATTTTTTTTTTTAAATAAGAATTTATATATATTTATTATGCTACATACGTAAGTGTATATATATAACTTTTCAAATAATAATCTTATTTTATATTAAAATAAGAAAAATAAAATAAAATAAAGAAATTTATTTTTATTTCTGTATAATATTGTATTCTTTTAATAAAATTGAAATAAATTTTAAAATAAAACTTTTAACATTTTCATATGCTTGGCATTATGTTCGAGGAAATATTACTTGTCAGCTTAATAAGGACAAAAATAAAAAGTGTACAACATATAAATACAAGTATTATTGTATAACTATGTTTGTATATATACGTTATTATTCCTAGACAAATTATAATCAGAAGAAAGGGGAAAATAAAAATTTGGTGATCTAATAAAAAAATCTAATGAAGTAATATTAATTTTTGTCTACATTCGTTATTAAAGTTTAAATGCTAAATAATTTTTTCTATCATTTTTTGACAAACTTTTTAATATTAAAATTATGAGCTTTGATTTACACAGCAAATGGACGACAGCAGCGTTAAGTTTTTGGAATTTTATTATTCATTCAAAATTCAAATAAACAATATAAAATTGTAATAACTAAATAAAAATTATCTTGGTTTGTATTTTTTTCGGTTATATTTTCTTTATATTAATCTTTTTTTTTTTATTAATTATTTTTGCGGAAAACCAAATTTTCTATAGGGAACTGGAAAAGCGCGTCATTTTTCAGTTGAAAGTATTAATCAAAATCAACAATTCTTCATGATTTTTTTATTTATTTTTGTTTTATTTATATAATTTTTCAATATTTTATTCCATTTAATCGTTTTAGAGGTCTTTTATTCTCTTCATCTCAAATATTATGTATACACATAATACATTAATATTAATTTATTATAATGTTTTATTTAATCTTAATATAGTTAATATTTTATTGTTAAGGAAATTTGTTAAAAGCCTGTATTTAAGTATACCTATGTTAAAAACTACACTTAAAATTTCTCAGCTCAAATTTAATTTAGTTATTTTATGATGAACAACAACATTGATTGACAGCTTGAGCCAGCAATCTTCAAATTAAATAATAATGGTTAACTGAAATTAATTAAGATAAATTTTAATAATGATGCGGTTATCGCAGTTTGCATGTAAATTGGAAAGTCGTCATTAGTAAAAAAAATTCAATGGATTTCAGTATCTATATTATAATATATAAACATTGTTTATATACTTATAATATATAAACATTGCTTAGTTTAGATAGAAAATAAGTCGCAGAAGATTGGTAATAAAAAGTAAAATTACTGTGCCATGCCATGCCGCGCCATACAATCAATACGATTGAACGTATAGTACATATTTAAAACATATAGTGTGTATGGAGAGTTAGTTTCGTTTTGTAAAACTATTATAAATACAATATTGTTTTTTTTCTTATACATACATCTGGGCAAGGAAAAGGATTCTGGGTATGCAAATGATGATCGTTAAAGTCTAATAAAATAGTGGAAAATTCATGTGAATAAGAAAGCTAATAGAATATAAAGAATAAAATTTTTGGAATATGTTTTTAGAATTGTAAGCACTAATAAAGTTTATATTTCGATGAACTTCTTGCCATTTGTCTGTAATGCACATGTTAAGCGCCTTTTTTTTTAAACTTAGTTTCTGAACACTAAAAGTTCTTCTAAAATATTGCCGTGCGGCTCGAGGTGCACTGGACATCATTATATACAATTTTTTAATAGTAAACTTATTTTAAGTAATTTTAGAAATTTATTTTAAATTTCAGTAAACTTAATTTAAGAATAAATTTTATTTTTAATCAAAAGTATAATAGTTAAATAATCATATCAAACATCGAGTTTTTTCCTTAAAAATTTATGGTCTTTTTGTTGGCCCCTTCTAACCATAACAAAAAATCTTATTTCGTGAATAATATACAAAAGGTATTTTTTTTAATAATCAATAAAGAATCCCATTCCTTTTTGGAAATTTTTGGTAAACCTTAAGAAATAAAAATATCACTTGTAAAAGGTAAAAGGTAAAAATATTTAACCTAATTAGATTTATTTTTTATTTTGAATTGGGAGTTTTTTAAGAGTTCTTTTTTTTTTTGGCCACAACATCTTTATTTAAATTTTGAAACCTATTGATCTTATAAACTAATGTCCACTTATTTACAGCATTTTACACTCTTATATCAAAAATATAGTTGATTTAGTTTTATTTCTTTTTTTAAACAAATTAAATTATTGTGATAATTTAAATATCTCTTGCAAAATAAGGACATATAATGAAAATTTATGTAGTGTAATTTTGTATTTATGTTTGATGTTCTATACAACACACATTAGTGGGGAAAATTAATTTCTAATGCAAGAGTGGATCCAATCAATCCGACAATAAGCTGAATAAGCTTTCTTATATTTCTATTAAAATAAAATATTGTTTCATCCCCTAAGGTTGTAAAGACCTTAGATTTCTGCTGTTGTTATAACGATATTTGTAAATTAAACGATGTAACGTCATTATTTAACAAACTTGTTTATATGGACAAAAAATCACACTTATATTTATACCTATACAGTTAGTCAAATAAATCTTAACACTAAAGATAAAATGTATATACAAACTTTTGATCATGTTAAGTTAAGAATTTGGCTAATGTAAGTAAATGTGATTTGTTTTAATTTCTTAAATTAAGCTAGCATTTCAATAAAATATATACAATATTTCTATGTAGGAACATTAAACTTATTATTTCTACATTAAAAACTGAAAAAAAAAAAACTTAACAAAAATATTGAAATAAAAGCTCAGATTATCAAAATTTCAAATTTAAGAAAAAAGAAAGCATTTTTTTATCTTTATGTTGTGGTTGCCTTTTTGAATTCAAAAGACCGAAATAATTTTAAATTAGAAGATATCCTTTGAAAATGATAAAATAAAAAAATATTATTATGTAAAAAGCTAAAAAACTAATTTAAAAAGAAGATTCGTTTTTTTTTTTTTAAGGAAATGTCAAATGCAAAAAGGATATTTCTATCTTGTATTAATTTTTATGAATTAGACTTTTAAAAACATAATCAAAATATAATATTTATGTTAAGTGGTTTCCCAAATTGAGATAATATGTATATTTGGAAAACAAAATTAGTTATATAAAAATTAAAAATTTCTTTCTTATAATTCTATGTATATGTTTCTTATTATAGTTAATAATATCAATTTTATTTGAATATATATGTTAATTATAATAATGATTTTAATGGGAATGAAAAATTTTTAGAAATTAAGTTTTGTGCTATTTAAATTGTGAAGCGTATTGCACCATGAATTTTGTGAATAATAATTTGGGTTTTAGTAGAGCAACAAATGAACAAAACTTTCAGAATTTAGCTTACTGCGATAACCAATTAGATCTGTGATGATAGTTATATTATGATACGTAAAAGATTTCAATGGGGATATGTTCATGTTGGAGCTGTTATACATCTTAAAACTGTATAAATTCAATATACTATAACAGCGTTTCTCAACCTTTCTACTATTGCGACCTATAAAATATGAATACAAAATAACGCGACCCTCAATCTGAAAAATAACGCGACGAAATCTGAAAAATTTAATGACAAGCTAAGTACTTCTAGAAAGACACCTTTAAAATGTTTTATTTATTTTTATTTTAACGACTTATAATATGTTGTTGACACATTCATTTGATAATTAATTTTTTTTCGTTCGATTTGTTTAAAGCGAATGAATTTTAAAAGCTGTTTTATTATTATCAATCTAAAAACAGAGCAATCTGTTAGAAAATAGATGTATAGATTAATTCTTCTTACATAATCAAAATATTTTATTATTTTTGAAAAAATATATGTAGCATTTGTAATAGAATTTTTCCATTAAAACGATCCATTGAAAATCTTTCGCGACCCAAATTCGGGTCGCCACCCTAAGGTTGAGAAACACTGTACTATAACATACTTTTGCGTTTTGCGTTTACATAGTAAAATAAAAACCAATGAATATTTATTAAATTAAATTTTTCATCAAAAATATACTGTACTTGCAATTAAAATTAATTTAGTTTTTATTACTTTAACGCGATGCATTAACATAATCTTTATTCAAAAGGATGTTCGTTTTATAATATAGAATATATATATAGTTTAACTACCCAGACGGGATTGCGACTATTTTTGCATTCAAAGAATTGAAATTTATTGGGCAGTTCTAAAGCATTATAGTGCAGGTCGAACAGTGAACAATTAATTCCGTATTTTTTCTTTGGAAACCAGTTTAAAGAAGATACATTTTTTTATTCATTAGTTTGGATCGTGATTTATAATATTTAGGGGAAAACTAAAATATTTTTGCTAATTTTTTGGGAATTCAACGTTGCATAAAAGTTATAAATAAAAAAATAATACAAAAATGTATTTTGTATTTTAATTTGTACTCAATTTATTTATTTTTTTTTTGTTCTTGATTTAATAAGTTTCTTTACCTCAATTTTGTGAAATAAAAAATTACTTTGATTTGTATCTTAACACGTTTGCGAACCCTCTTCATTTTATAGTAATTTTTTTTTATTCTAAATATGTACATTTTTTTTTTTACTCTATATTTTATACTATCCATTAAAAAGCTTCTCGACACTTTGTCTAAAATTGTTACATAACACATTTTGAATAATTTAGAAAAAGAAAACTGTTATGTTAGGTAAACTTTAAAAAAATAATTTATCATGGATATACAAAGATGAGTTCTAAGGGTTCTCAGAGAATTAAAAATTACAATATGATTGAAAATATAGAAAATTGATCCAAATTTTATATTTTTTTCCTTTTCAAACATGTTCAAAATATTTTTGTGTTGTTTTAAAAAATTGGTTCTTATAAAAGATATGCTGTTTTCGAAAAAAAATGTTATTAAAAACAAAATCAATTTTTTTTTGATCAAAAGATACGGACTATTCATTAGCACTAGCAGTGGAATATAATATAGTTACAGAATATAATATAGCCACTTATTTATATAATATAGAATATAATATAGCCACTTATTTATATAATATAGAATATAATAAAGCCACTTATTTATATACAAAAAAAAAAATTCATGTTTTGATGAGTGCCGGGCGAAATTTTGTTCCAATGAACCTAAAAATAGTCCCCACCAAATAACATTGTTAACCCGTCCCGCTGAAATTTTGAAAAAATGTCGTAGGACTCGTAGATTCTGCTAACAGAAAATTTTTTGAACAAAAAATAAATAATTTATGAAGTTTAGCGAGTCCGGAATAATGATTTTTCGATTTTTTAGATTATTTTTATAACTCGTAAAGAAATATTTCTAGTACTCAACCAGAGAAGTCTTGGAACAACGTTTCTGCCCGGAAATTCAAACTTTAAAAAATAATTAGTATTAGGACTTTGTATTTACAAATATAGTATTGTAATAATTTGAAAATCTTATTTGATGTTATATCCAAAAAATTAAATTAAGTAAAGAGTAATTTTATGACACTGTGTAACGCTCAAATGAATGAAAAAACGAAAAAAAAGAATTCTAGTAAAATATAGGAAAATCTAACCGCCAAGCGGGTCGTTTTAATGGTATCCAATTGAGCTAAAATTTTTGTGGGCATGGTTTTAAGATATAATATTCCGCCCGGCACTCCCAAAAAAAATCAAAATAAGTGGCACCCTAATGGACACCTATACTACGTTCTTCGTACTTTTTTTTTTATTTTTTACCATCAATAATAATCTATATAACTAAACATAATATAATACATAGTTTCAGATTTTTTTATTTTTATTTTTTTGTAAGAAATAATTTAACACCTTTACACAAATTTTTTTTCAACTATAATACATTTTTTTAAAATTGATATTCTACTTTATTTAAGAAATAAAAAAAAAAAAACAAAAGGAAAAAGAATATCTATCGAAAGTTTTAACTTTTTGTGTATCTTTGTTTTTTATTTTTTTTTTCTCTACAGAAAAGTTGTATGTATTTTTTTTTTTATCCCCTGTTGACTTTAGATATTTTTCATTTTGATTGATTATCAAAGGATTTAAAGAATAATGACTTTTATTTTTTTTTTTATTTGTTTTTTTTTGCTACTGAAAGATGGTTGAATTTAAATATACATACATATATACATAACTTTTCTTTTTTTGGTTTCTGTCAATGTAGCAGAATAAAAAAATAAATAAATAGTTCCAAAAAAACAACAATTTTTTATTGAAAAATTTTTATTGAAAAATTTTCAGGTTTAAATAAAAAAAAATATTTGCAAATTGATCGTATTAAAAGTTAATTAACAACATAACAAGACTTTTTGATTCTCTGAAAATTAGTAGTATTTTTTTGGAAAATTTTTGGAATTTATTGAAATATTATAAATTAATTTTTTTATTTCCATTAAATATGTTGCTATAATATTCACTTTAGATTTTGTACCGACTAGAGGTTTGTTTTCGGATACTTAGATAGTTGTTTCTTAAATAGTGTTCTTGGAATGTTATAAAATTTTTATTAACTCTTCTTCAATCAGTTTGTTGTTTTAGAGGTGATAGTGACAAAAAATACCCTAGTATTCCTAGAGTAGGCTGTAACAAAACAGAACATCCTTAATTTAGCTTTACTTAGGCAAAATAAATAGTTAGAAATTTTATTTTCTTTTTTTATACTCATATTTTTTTTAAAATAAAAAATCTAATTTTTTAGAAAAAATAATATTACTTCAATTAAATTTTTCTTTCATCTAAAAGTTTTATTATTATTGTGAAAATATTTATATGTTACATAAAATCGTTACAAAGTTATCCACTTTTTAGTATTGTGAATAATCTTTACTTATACCATATGATTAGCTACTGATAACTTTTGTTCTGAACAGAATATTAGTTATTTTTGTTTTTATACAAAATATTGCGCGCAAATTTCTATAAATTTCAATATTTTGGAAAAAATTTCAACAAAACTTTAAATAAATTATTTTTTTTATTAAAATGTCTTAATCGTTTTTTAAATGAGTTTGCGAAATCACTATTACTTAATTTTTGAAATTCTAAAGGTACATTTTTAGTATGTAAGATGTGAGCCCCCAAATAATCAATATGGCATTTATCCTTGAAACCGAAGTTCCGTGTATATAAATTATCACGTTTTGGAACCTCAATAATATATATAAAGATTACTACGATTTGATGCAGCAGTAATCTATAGATATGAATTATTTTGTATATTATGGTTTTTCATATGGATTAATGTCACATAGTTTATTTCATGGGGCCGTAAGTATACATTATACATTTATATACATTTTAAACGTAAGTACAATATATACCAGAAAATAAATTAATTTTTTGTCAATTTAAATTCGTATTTTGTGAATGATTTTCTTGAATGAATTTCAATTTTTATAAATAAAGTTATGGGTTGGGTACATGGAAAATAAATGTTTTAGCTGTTTTTTTTTTTTTTTTTGAATCTTTTTTCCCTAAATTTTTTTTAATACAAATTTTTTCTTTTATTAATTTTATTTTTGTTTTAACATTTTTCTTATATAAAATAGATTTCTGGAAAGCGTTAAGGAATAATAAAAAAAAGTTAAATTCCTAATGGAACAATAATTTTCATACCTTTTCGTATAAAACTTTAGTCAGCAAAATTCTGCTCAGAATATCAATTAGATTTTTTCGATAATTTTTTTTACTTTTTTATTAAAGTTAAAAAAAAAGGTATTGAAAATTTTTTTTTATAATATACGAAAATTTTTCAAGAATAATAATTTTTTGATGATATTCGATGTTAAAAATTTTTACCCAAAATTCGTTTCTTCGTACCTGTTTAAGAACTTGTTTAAGAAATTCTTTGTTAAATAATATTCAGTGCAATATCAAAAATGGCTTTTTGGGTTGTTAATTCGCCCTAGTATGTTATATAAATGTCAAAACCAGATAACAATGTTTCTCTGTCCTCTGTCCTCTATCACGCCTAAACCGCTGGACCGATTTGGCTGAAATTTTGAACTTAAGTATCATTGGGGCCCGAGATGGTTATAGAGTACTAGAAATTTTGATCCGAAGCCCCGACGGGGGGCTATCTTAGAAGCCGGTTTTGCAATTTAGGTATATTCCGATAAAATATTATAGCGTTGGACCCGAATCGACTATTAAGAAGACTGGATGTGTTAACGCACCGGGGAAGTGGATATTTACCAAATTTTGAAATTCTGTTTTTTTTTTTAGTGCACAAAATCTGGATTAAAGTGTTTTGATATTAATATAAGTTCGGGACTACCGTGCGAAGCCGGGTATTTCGATTAGTTTATAATATTTGAATTGATATTAATTTTCTTTAAAAAAAAAAAAACCACGAGTTAGATTTATCCCAAAAATATTGTTTTTAAATTTATAAAAAAGGTAACGCAAAATAACTGCATAGTGAATACAAGTGATTAGGAAAATAAAATATAGAAAATCATAATGATTGGAATTTTATTTTCTACCAGTAAGCGAAAGATATTTGCATAAAAATGAAGAAAAAAAAAAGGTTTGTACAAATTAAAAAGAAGGAAATAAATAGACAGAAATCAATACAAACATTTGCATATAAATTTGTTAATTAATAGACAAAATATATACGAGAAGACCTAAGTATACCTAATGTAGGTAGTTTAAGTCTTTCTGTATAAGAAAACTAAAAATTATGAAAATAATAAAATAGAATTTTTTTATTTTTCATATATACAAAGACGAGAATAGAGTAAATAGTGAAATTTGTTTTTTTTTTATCTTTTTTTTTTTTTATATAAATCACATTGTGTTTATTATGACATAAAAATTCCTTTTATAACAAAATTAATAAATACTAACATATAACATCGCTAATATATCTTCACTTTTTAAGTAAGCCCTTAAACATCAGTAATTTTTTTATCATTATTATGAAAATTTTTCGTTTCATCGGCAATCTCTTGGGCAATGGCATTCCATGATCCTAAGCTGGATGATTCTATAGAGACTCGATTTTCTAAACGGTTTAACATCGATTTACCAATTTTAGTTGACAATAAATAAGGTGTGAAAAATAGTTCTAATTTGATTGGTCCGACAGCATCATCTTGTTCAAGTATATAAACATCAGAATCTTGCTGTTTGAAAACAATTTTGGTAATCAATAACGCATCAAACGCTAGAAGGTTGTGCAATAAATATATTCCAGATGTGAATAAGCATATTATACTTTGGAGCCTACTAGAAGCAAAAAATGGATGCACAGTTTCTTCAGTTTCCGATAAATATAATAGATGAAAATCATTTTCAGCGTGAAGCATTGAAAATATTGAAGTTATTAAATAACAAAAAAATCCACAGAGTGAAATTAATGCTTCATAAACAAGTTGAGGCGCCGGCATGATGCACATTCTAACATTACCCAATATTGATATTGCCGCGAATGAAAAAAATGTTCCACAAAAATACATATGATGTGGTAATGGTTCGGTTTCATCTAAAAAACCATTAATGTGAATTACTGCACAAGTTATCGAAAGAATTAATTCAATAATACGAAAAAAAAACCAAACTTCATTCATTCTTTGAAATTTATTTAATAAATTAATGATTTCAAAATAATTTTACTCTCTGATTATTAAAATATAAATATTTTTTTTTTATTAATTTGATTAAAAATAATATAGTAACAATTTTTGACTGACAATAAGTAATATGAAACATCCGCTTTAATATCAATCATTACGAAAATTCAATAAGTTTTCAACATCGTGACAAGCGCAAATCCAAAGATAAATTGTACCTTAAGTATTATAAAAGTGAATAATTCTAAGGGTACTTTTATTTTCGATAGAAGAGATTGATAGCTCTTATTTGTCCATGATATTAATGTTCATTTTTTCAATTTAATCTTTGATTTATGTAAATTTACGATATATTCTCTAACACAGTTCACAACGAATGATCTCATGCTTTAAAATGGTTAAAAGAATCGGCTAAAGCTAAGTGCTTGAATTCTTTTCAAAACTATTTTTTATGCCATATAATAGAAACGGCTTCTCAATCAAATTTTGGGACAAAAAATGCCACCGTTCCTTTCGACCATATGCTCCAACATAAACGATTCCTATGGTATTCTCAAACTCATACATGCTGACTATTTAGTAGGTATATTAATTGTCATCCTAATAATAATATATTTTTAATAATCTTTATGTATACAAAAACATGTCGTATAATGTATAAATAAATTATTATATATTTAATTTAATTGACGAAAATCTACGCAGATATTTTTAATATTCGCTAGATTTTCCATAATATAATAATAAAATGAATTGAAGAAAATTAGTTATTATGAGACTACGATAACGATATTGTATTAAATTAAGTTTAATGATGTTTTGTCATAACAGTTTCTGTTCTTAAAAATAATTATGCTAATTTTGTTCAACATTGTCTTACACTTAAATATATATATATATATATTTAGTATTTTATAAATAATAGCTGGGAATAAGTATAATGTACTTATATTTATATACGTTATGTACATAGTAGATGGATTCATATATTTATTTATGTAATAATAAAGAATATAATGAACTATTTAATAAAATAACGAATATAATTTAAAATAATAAATATTTTAGTATTCGGATATTTAATATTAGTATAAAGGCTATTCGATTAATATATTTTCTTTTAAAATATATTTATGTATTTATGTATCCATATTATGCTCAATCAAAACTTTTTCGTATAGAAATCGTTTTAGACGAAAAATGTTTGCAATGTAAGGCTTGTTGATGATAGCAAGCAATGGAAAAGGTCCAAATAGAAAATGTATATAGTAGATAATAATAAAAAAAAGACAATGAATTGGAACGTACAATACGACTCCATGTATAGTAAAAATGTTAAAAGGACATTACGAAGCGACGACGTCAATAATGTGAATGCTATAAAAAACATTGAAAAGGCAAAATAATATTGTTCCATGTATATAGGTATAATAGTGTTATAATTTTGTTCATTTCACTTCACTTGAATGAAATTTTTTTTAAGGAAATGGTAAATAATTTAATCTATAATTTGAATCGTTTTTCTTTTTTTCTTTTAAATCTCACCTGACTTGTTATTATTATTTTTTTTTTTAATTTTTTTTTTTTTCGAAAATTTTATCTTCTTTCCTTAATTTTATTTAATTTTTTGCGTAAATTTACCCAAGGACGCAAATTTTTTTTCTAAAAAAATATTTTCCGGTTTTTATTTTTATTTATTTTTTTGTTATACAATATCCTGTAACAAATGTTACGTCATTTTATTAGATTTTTCCTATATCTGATTTCAGTAACTTATTTTTCCACATCGTGTTATTTTTTTATGAAATTGTAGAAAAGAAACTTTTCATTAGTTCGCATGTAATCTGATAAATATTTTCAAATATATGTAAGCATTTGACAGAGTGAATCCAAGGCTTCTGGTGAAAAAACTAGAGGCACTGGGCTTACACTCTTCTATGTTAACATGGGTTGCATCGTACTTGTCTAACAGAAAGCAAATAGTAGTAATTGAAAATGTTAAATCTTCAATTATTATAGACATTCAATCAGGAGTAGGGCAAGGCACTCATTTAGAACCTTTATTTTTCATTCTTTTTATAAATGACATTAGTACTTGCTTTAAATTTTGTAGCCATTTGATTTTTGCTGATGATCTCAAATTGTACACTGTGATCAATGAGCCATCAGATTCCTTACTAGTTCAGGCTGATTTGAATAATCTTAAAACATGGTGTGATTTAAACAAAATTAGTTTGAACATTGATAAATGTCGCATAGTTTCTTATTCTAGGAAACAAAATTTGATCCTTATTAGTTTTAAATTTCATGATACTAATATCAGTAGGGTTAATCAAATTAAAGATTGCGGTGTTATTTTTAATAATGATATGTCCTTCAACTCCCACATTGAGATGATTATTTCTAAAGCTTACATGAGGCTTGGATTTTTAAAAAGAAATTGTTTAAATTTCAAGGATCCTTATACACTTAAAGCTATTTATACACAGAAAAAAATTTGCTCGTACTCATTACGTCAAAAAAGTTCGTTAATGACATTCTCGTTAAGATAACGAAAAATAATGAATAATTACGTTTTTGTAACGTAAATTTCGTTTATTTTCTTATTACGAACATTTTTTTCATTTTTAGTAATCGTTAAAAAAGTTCGTTATCGTTAAATACGGGAAACAAAAATTTCAATCCATAAGAACTTATATTTTCCATTTTACACATTGCCGCAAATGTAGTTCATAGCTCAGTGGCAGAGTTGATGGATTGCAATGTTTAGGACAGTGGTTCGAAGCTACAAGCGGGCATAAAAAAAATTATTAAAAAAAAATTAAAAAAAAAATTTGAAAATAAATTAAAAAATAGAAACTAAATAAAAAAAATTAATAAATAAAAAAAAATAAATAAAATAAAAAAAATAAATAAAAAAATAAAAAAAATAAAAAAATAAATACAAAAAAAAAATTAAAAAAAAAAAAAAATTACAAAAAAAAAAAAAAATAAATAAATAAAAAATAAATAAATAAAAAATTAAATAAATAATAAAAAAAAATGTTGTCTAGTAAATTTTTTTTTTCGTATTTGCGGTGTTTTTGCTGAAGAATTTGAAAGGTTTTTGGTTTTGTGGTATAACGAACTTTTTTAACGAACTACGAGCTTTTTTCAACGAAATGTTCGTTGTAGCCAAAATAACGAATTTTTCGTTGATTTTAACGAATTATTTAGTTATTAGTACACTGTAAAAAATAATGTAAAATTACACAAAACTTTACACTGCTAGACACGTAAATTTACAGTACCTACCAGGTAAAATTTTTTTCATGGAACATTACAGAATTTTACGTTACAATATTACACAAATTCTACAAATTTCCTGAATTTTTTGTACTTTTGCAAATCAAACTGAGTTTTTACACAAATTTCTATTAAAATTACATAGATTCTGGAAAAGTAATATGTATTTTTAGTAAACAAAGTAAAATTGGATGGTTTTTGGCGTCTAAAACTACATTCTGTAAAACTGTAAAATTACAAACCAGGTGAAAATTTACATTTTGGAAAAACAAAATGTAATAGTTCATGAATTATCGTTGGATAGAAAAAACCAACGATAATTCATGTAAAACCACTAAAAATTTTTACCAGTGTACGAGCAAATTTTTTTCTGTGTACTACTCAGGTTAGATCGATTTTGGAATACGCCTCTATTGTTTGGATGCCTTACTACCAGATTCATATAAATAAAATAGAAAGTGTGCAAAAAAGATTTATCAAGTTTTGTCTAAGGTCTCTTAAATGCAGATTAATCGGGTTAGAAACCTTATATAATAGAAGAATTGTAGCTAGTACAATCTTTGCTTATGACGTTATTACTTCGAAATTAAATTGTCCAAATTTAATCGGTCTATTTGATATAAGAATTCCTAGAAGTGGTTTGCGATCTAAATCATTTTTATCTGTTCCGTTTCGTAGAACAAATCATTCGTATTATGAGCCTTTAAGTAATTGTATACGTAATTTTAATGCTTATTATGAATTAATGGATTTCAGTTGTTCAAGAAAAGTATTCAAAAACTCTATCTTTAAGAATTTTTATTAATGAATTAAAACTTATTATCTTATTATTGTAAAATATTATATTTATATTTTTAATCTCTTATTATTATCAGTCTTATTAATAGACTAAGTGTAATTGAAATCGTTAGAATTAAATAGTTCTGTAAAGTTCTTATCCTGATTAAATATTGAATTAGATTAATAGTTTAAGTGAAATTGAAATTGTTCGAAATATAAGTTCTGTAAAGGTTTTGTATCCTGATAGAATAAATAAATAAATAAATAAATAAATAAATAAATAAATAAAACCTTGTTTACATACAACGGGCAAACGAAATCCAGTAATAGTAATATAAGCAATGAAAAAAAAAACATAGTTAGAGAATAAATAAATCAGAAAAGAAGAATTATGACTAAAATTTCGTTATTTTAAGGCAGTAAACGCTGAAAACTTGGATTTCTTATTATAAACAAACATATTAAATCGTCCAAAAATGTTAAGCAATTGAATTGTAGCAAAAATTGCTATATCAAACTTATGGTTTTTATTGCTATTTCCACTATTTCGTTTTGACATCAAGCAAGCTACATATATGTTTTTTTTAGTTTAGTAATATTCTTCTTTTAACAGTATGGAATAATCCATTTAGTTGATGTTTCACTTGACATATTTTCGTTTATATGATGTTTACCCTTAAAAAGTAAATATCAACAAAAAAGTGAAAAATGTACACACTTGCTTAAGTGATTATAGGTGGTGTACATATTTTTTATTTTTGTTTTTTTTTGAATAAAATGAACAATGTAATTATTTTTTTGGGGAAAATTTTCCTCCTACAAAACAGAACTTTTCTCCATTTCTTTGTTTTTTAACTTTGTAATTAATTTTATTAAAAATTCCATAATAAAATAAAAATGTAAAACAGATTGATTTCAATATATTTTTACAAAGTTTTTTTTTTTTTTTTGTCTTTAATAAAAATAAATTGCAATGTTTGGTAAATTTTGTTTTTCATCACATATAAAAACAACAAAAACAAAAAAAAAAAACAATATTATCCGCTTTCACGAAAGAAATCTTTATAATTTTCCATATTTGCTATTATTGTGTAAAAAAAAAAATGTAAAAGTTTATGTTAAAAAAATAAAATAAATAAACAAAAAAAAATAACAAAATAAATAAATCAAGTTTTGGAGAATACTGTCAAAAAGTTTTTCCGCACAGTTTTCCTATTTTTCGTGGAAAAACTTTTCCTTTTATACATATTATATTGTATATTTAGAAAAAAAAAAAAACAAAAAAATTATATATTTCGGAAAATATAAAAATGTAGGAAAAATAATAAAATTATAAACTTTTATTTTTTGAAAAAATATATATAATTTTTTTTTCCAAAAATAAAAGAATGAACAATTTGTAGAAATTGATGATGAATTCATTTAAAAAAACTGATAAGAGAAAATATTTCAATGCAAATAAATTTTTTTTAATATTTTTATACTATGGTAGGTACTATACCCTTTTATATAATACATATGCTATAGTAGATATTATTTTTATTTAAAATATTAGGGTAACAGAAAAGTTATTATTATTATGCTTTTGTACTTTCATACAAGCGATTTAATTTTTTAAATGAAATGCAAAATTTATTAAAATCTTTATAGAACTAATAGTTTTTTTTTTGATGTGGCTGAGTAAGGGTCACATATATTATTATTTGGCATCATTAACTTATTTTTGAAAATTTTTCAATTGGTCCAATAATTCGATCACAGACTCATTTTTAGGTTAGAAAAATGAATCCCAGTTAAAAAATATAACAGAATTTTCTCAAAATAAATGTATAGTCCAAGAATGAATAGTAAATTAAATGTACCTAACCTAACGATGCTTCTAGCGAAAAATTTATTACAGGAAATAATGGTATACGAGTTATTTTTCATTCCTATCACTAATAGCTTATCGTATGTATATTATGTATATAACAAGTGATATTCAGTAATTATATATATTATAGGTAAATAATATATTTTGCTCAACATAATTTTAAAGTATATTTTGATTATTATTTTTTTTTTTCAAACAATTATCATTATAAAGAAGTCATGTCGAAAATTTTAATAAATTAAATTAAAAAAATTTATTTTTATTTGTCATAAATACATAAATATTGGAAGTCCTTAACAACTGTTTTACCTTATATAAAAAAAAATTTAAAAAAATAAAAATCGTAATGATTTCCCTTTTATAAATTGCTTATTCTCTAAAAAATAATAATATCTACTTATCCTGTTGAATTGGGAAAGCTTTTCACCACACATACAAAAAAAAAATAAATAAGAATCCATATACAAATATCTACAAATGTATCTATATATAGTTCAAAAAAGTTGTTCCCTGTCATTGCTAAACACAAAAATTAAAGAAAAAAAAAATAAATTTTGCTATACTTTTAGTTTGTAGAAAATCAGTGTTCTCATTGTGGTTTTTATTTTTGTTTTTCAAATCAGATTATTTTTTTGTGAAAAAAGAACAAAAATCGAATTTTAAAAATTAAAAGGAAAATAAAATCTATGTATTATATAAAATATTATAATTGTTAGAAATATAAAAAAAAAAATATAACATTTAATTGATTTATTTCGAACAAAACCTAAAAAAAAAAAAAATTAAAACAAAAAAGCAATATTTACTTGATAAAAATTTTTCAAACAAAAAAAAAAAAAGAAAGAAAATTTTAGTTGGAAAAGGAAATTTGCCCATCATCATCATACGAAAATAGTATAATATACTTTTTTTTTGTTACACTAAACACAAATACATAACAGAACATTACCGTGTGTTACTTAAAAAATATAATACATATATACATTTAAAAGCATACTTTATTAAAGCTTTACTGTGAAAGCGTACTATATATTATTTTAGATACAATTTTTTTTTTTATATAAAGTTTGTATTTTGTTTTCATACATTTTATTTGTGTGTATTGTGTTTTCGCTTATAAAATTAAATATACATATATATTTTAAATTTAGTAACAACAGCATATAAAAAATAAAATCTATAAAATAAAAAAAAAAATTCTTATTTAAAAGTGCAACGAATTTAAAATAAAAAAAAATATAAAAATAAACAAATTGAATTATAAATAAAAAAAAAAATAATAAAAATTAATTAATTTTAACTAAAGTTTTCATAATATTAATTTGTGTTGGTGCCTTGTACCCTAAAAAAAAAAAAAGTTAAAAAGAAAAACGGAAAATCACAACTTTGGGTTTTCATTTTACAAAGTTTGTTTTTTATATCTTGTTTTTTTTTTTGCCATTTTAACTCTGTGTGAGTAAAATTCATATGACCATAAAAAAGTAAACAAAAAAAAAATTGTTTTTTTCTACTTTTAAAAATATTTATAAAAATTTTTTCTTTATTTTTTAATTTTGATAAAAATCAAATTACAGTCTCAAGAAAATAATTGGGATAAGAAACGAAAAAAAAAATAATAAAAATCAATAAAAAATTTTCAATTTAAGGTAAGAATTTGTTGAAATTGTTTTTCTATTAAAAAAGAAAATTATTTTCTTTTTTTTTTTGTACTCTCTTTTATTATTATGTCAATATGAAAATTTTTAGATGTAAAAAAACTCAATTTTTTTTCACATAATAATTTATTAAGGAAGGAAGAAATAAAAAAAAAAAAAAACTTAAAATTAATTAGTTGTATGAAAAAATATAAATTATTTCCTTTTAGGTATATAATTTAGAATTCATGAATTTACCGCATAAAAAAAACTAAATAAATTTTTATAAATTTTTTTTTAGTTATTGACTTGGAACTATTATATTATTATGTTGTTTTGAAAATTAATGACGTCATTTTGAAAAAAACCCAAAAAAAAAGAAAAAGAAAACCACAATTATGACGCAAGGCAGTAAACACGTTTACATTTTTTTAATGACGTAAAATTATTTAAAATGTCAAAATACTGATTTTTTTTTTGTTTTTTTTACTATTCAATTCGATGTCATTTAACTTATATAATTTTAATTTATTTCAGTTTTTTTTTTTTTTTAGTTTTTTGTTTTTATATATTTTTCACCTCAAATGAGGTCATTGCTTAATATTCTATTTGATTTTTAATCTAAAATAATAATATATATAATGAAAAATGAAGGACGATTTTTCAAAGGTCAATTTTACTAATAGTAATACTATATATTTTATAAAATCTGAAATAAAATGGTGACAACAAAGTCTATAATATAAGACATCAATTTTTTCTTTTAAATTAATTGATTCAAATTCAATCATAAAATATTCCAAATGCCATATAAATTGTGTTGGTGTTACAATAATTATAGGAAAAATTAAATTACTCTGATTGATGACTATATGTACATATAATCGTAGAATAATAACTGTACATAAAATTAATCAATAACCAAATATTTATATAGTTATTTACATATTTGATTTAATTATACATATATCTTTTTAACATATTATAATTCCGAATTATTAATACTATCTTTAGAAAGGTCTAGGAAAACATTACATAATTTCCCAACCGAAACCAAACGAAAAATTATTAGCTAAGGTGTAATAAACAAAAAATATGAGTTTTAATTGATTAAATTGTGTAAGTTTTTCTCGGAATTTTGTAGACAAATAAATAAAATTCTGCTTAAAAACTATTTTCGCAGCGTTATAAAAATTTTCCTTTATTCAATCTTTTGACTCGAATTTATATTATTGATGACGGGACTGCAGATATAATGTAAAAAATAAATTTTTATACATTAATTTAAATACGTTTTCTAGTTTGAAATATTTTAAATAAAAAAAATGCATCTTTAATAACAAATACAGCTTTTAATACCCACTTCGAAGAACTAATAATAGTCTAATTCGTTCTAAAAAAACTGAAAAATATTTTCCATGAAATAATTTACCATTTATCTTCTTCTTTTACATATTTATGAAGATTAAAATTGGAATTTATTCATTCATAATTCCTAGGATTACAATTTTTTAATAATTTGTTCTTTTCTATTTGATAAGCTTAAGAATATAGAATTGATATAATAATCCAAAATTCTGGAAACACAATATTATTTCAAATTGATTACAAAATGCTGTATGTATTCCTATTAAGTATTTTTTTAATTTGTTTTAACCCATTTTATATAAATTTTTTCTTTCAAATGTATGTAAATTTAATTATTAATAAAAAGTTCAGTCTTTAGTATTTTTTTAACCGTTTAAAATAAGTTAAAGAGCATTCAGATCAAATTAAATTTTTGAATTAAAATAGATTACCTAAATTGAATTAATAATAATTTAATAATGACAATTAAGTTTTTCTTTTTTTTATTTTTGGTTTCTAAATCTATAAAAATGTTTGACAATAAATTAAATAAATCACTAAAGGAATGTCATGCAATTTCTGAAATTATGGACAGAGAATATAACTAAATTTTCTGTAATGTCTTTATCTTTTGAAATAAAATAATTATTTACTCGACGAAGGACGTAGGGATATTTTCCTTTGTTCATTAAAAAAAAATAAAATAAAAAAAAGTTATGTCCTGTAAGCTGAAAAAATAAGCCTTTTTTTGTTGATCAAAGTTGAAAAAAAAAAAGGATTTTTGTTTTTTAATTTATTAGGTATATAAAATGGTTTCTTTTAGATCTATGGCGAAAAAAATACGATTATAAAAAGAATTATTGTTTGAGTATAGAACTTTAATGCGTTCTTATTGGGTTCAAGATATAAATAAAAAAACCTGTACTTATTGTTAAAATTTTCTTAATATTCCTCAAAACCCTTCAGCTTTTATTTGACATAGTTACGGGTATTGAGATTTTTTATTGCGATGATGTTATTCAGTTTTTTTGAAGCACCTACCGCCAGAAAATAAAACAGTTTTAGTTATTTATAATTTTAACCTGTCTGCTGACTTTACACCGAGTTCAGTATTATTATATTAAAATACCAAGTTCAGTTTTAGATTTCTTGTAACTTGAGGCATAAACATATTTGGAAATATTATTTGAAAAAAAAATTATTCTATCCGGTGAAAATAGGATTAAAACTTTTTAAATTTAAAAGTTTACTTATATAGTTATTGTTGTTGAAATTCGATTTCGTCTTATCACAAAATTTAGAAAAAAAAAAAAATAATAAATTTATTTATTACTTTTATTTTCCCTTAGAAATGAGATTATGGGTAATAACTTTTTTTTTATAAATATTTCCAAAAAATTGAACTCTTTCGAACTGTTTGTAATTGAATTATTTTTATATATTTATGACAGTAAATGTCACATTATTTACTTTTGAAATAAAATAGGGAAAATATTTATTGGAAATTACATTGATAATAATAAAAAAAAAAATTGTATTCCATATACCAAATATTTTTTATGATATTATTGAACCAGATGGGGTTTCAAATGATGTGACAGTTAACATTAATTTTTTTTTTCAAGTTATTTTGAAATTTATTAGAAAACTTTTACATTAAAGGTGTTAAGATAAATGTTTTACATTCAATATTTTTTATGTGCATATATGCTGAATATAATGTATAATGTAATGTACTGTGCACATGATGTCTAAATGTATCTAATGATTTTAAGTGCATTTAGACATGCAGAAAATCTATCAAACTGTATATGACTTTTGACAATGGAAATAGGTAAGCGATGAGAAAATACTATTAACATTGCCACAGGGCCCACAGGCCTCCTTAAAGTAAATTTTCCGAACTAAGCAAGAGCTTTAAATTTTGGAAGGTTATGTTAAAATTGATAATAATTCATCTACTTTTTTTCAAACAAAATTAATGACAAAATTTTAAATTCGAAGTTTAAACAGTAATGGAAATTATTTGAAATTTAGTTTTTTTTTTTTAAATAATTCTAGAAATCAGTTTGACAACATTTTATTCTAAATTAAATTATTATAAACTTATCCGATTTGATGATACAGATATCCTTGTAAACCCTAAATTAAATAAGAACACTTCTTACAAAATTGAAATTAGTTTTTAATTGAAATATAAAATAAACTAGTTTATTCAAATTTTATTACATGTTCGTATAATGTTATATGAAAAAAAAGGGTTAACATAACACAATATTAAAATACAGAAAAGGAAAAAAAAAAAAACATTAAGTCTACTGTATTTCAATTATTGAATTCTTTCCTCAATTATTTATTAATTAACTGAGAACAATGAATTAGAAACCATAAATGAACCCATTCTTATATTTTATTCTATGGCAAAAGACCTTTTTCCAACGAATTAAATTACCTAAAAAAAAAAAAATACAAACATAAAAACCTATAAGGATATACATACATATTATATTTTTACTATGATAACAAAAATTTTAAAGTATAATTATTTTATACAAAAAATTTAATAAAACAAAAAATATTGTAAAATAATCCTATTAAATATCGATATTTTTTCAGGGAAAAAAAAAAAAAGTTCAAATAAATAAAAATTGTCCTTTTAAGCCAATTAAATTTTAAATAAAAAAATTATATATACCCACTTTTATCTTTATGAAAAATTACAGATGAAAATAAATTCTTGAGAATATTCGGTTTATTCAAGTGATGTTATGTTTTATTAACCAATATATGTTTTTACTAAATAAAATCGTTTTCTATACTTTAATTAAAGTTTTACATGACGATTAATGCATATTCTTTGATGTTCGATTATTGAAAAAAATTGTGACGAACACACTATGTAATGTTTCAAATTAAACTATTATTAAACTATTTTTCTAAATTTATTATTTCTACTCTTCTCATTTGATAAAGTTTCAAATTATAATATAAGTATAAGTTTATGTATTATTATTTATCCAATCAAAGCTGTTGGTACCAAATTTATGAACCGATTTCGATAATTTTTCTTTTTAAATTAAGGCATCATAGTTTTGTTTGCGCCTTTTGACTAGGAAAGTTAAATCTATTTAGTTGAAGATATCAATTGCAAACCAATCTTGTTCATACAATCTCCGTTACCAAAACTATCATTTAATTGTTTTTTTTTTTTAAATTATGAACAGCTGGTATAAATCCTATAAAAATGGTAAACAATCTTACCAAATTATGTTTATTCTTAAATTTTGATTAAAATTAAATAACAGATGTTATATATAAAGCTTTATGTTACAAAATGAAAGTAATTGAATATTAAGCAATATCTCGTATCTTGCAACATTTAGGATGTAGTAACTTAATAAAAATATAAAAAAAAAACTTTACATTGGGTACGTAATAAAATATAAAATTTAATTATATTTTGATTAATTTTTCTTTTGTGTAAGAGGAAAATTGAAAAAAAAGGGAATTTTATTCAGTTACAAAGGGGCATTCTCTGCTTCTCCTTTACTTTATTTTTTTTTTTCATAAAGCTTGAACACGATACTTTTTGTAAATTGAATTTTAATTAAATTAACCTGAAAATATTGTTAACTAAGTACACATTTTTTATGAAGTTTTAAGTTTCATTGAATGTCCATGATATATATTTAGTTGAATAACATTATTAAATTTAAAGTTTATTTTTAAATTAAATAGAGTATTTGCATGTACTAGAGAAATAACAATTTTGTATAACTTTGTATAATTTTGTAAATCGAAGTTCTGCACCTATAAGTATACTTAAAGTCAAATAAATAGATTCTTTTTAAAATAGATTCTTTAGGTGAATATTAAATTATATAAATAGCTTTTACAATTCTTCTTTTTATCTACAAACCTATTAAGCTTTTCTTTATTATTCTTTACTGAAGAGTGCATTAACTTTATTTGTTAATAAATTTTCAAATTCGTTTAAAATTATATTTAAATTGCGATAGGCGATTTATTCCATACGGCAAAGAGATTATATGGGTTAGCCATCTAAAATAATAAATTATTTAAATATTTTGAGAAAGAATTTAAATATTTTGAGAAAGAAAATGTGAATGATTGGTTTCTAACAATATTTCTTTCTGTGATACTTTCTATTTTCTGTTTTTTTCATATATAGTGCTTCATATAATACTTATTTGCTGAGAGCTAATACTCTGATATAGAAATTTAATTCCAATAATAATAAAAATTCTAAATTTGATTTCATCCTAAAAAAATCCGTGATAAACAAATAATTTAGAACAAAAAAATCAATATTGCTGAAAAATAAATTTTGGAAAATATAAAATTGTTTTCGTAGTAAATTAGTAGTCATGGCTGTTTTGATTTGATCACTCTAAAGATCTATTGAACAACTGATAAAATATTTTATAATTTAAGCTAGTATAAAATGAAGAAAGTTTTTTATTTTTACTTTTCTAGCTGAAAAATTGTCATTAAATAAATTTAATGAATAAAGAATAATAATAATAATAATTAAAATTTTATATAATATACAATATATTTACATACATTTTCATAAATGCGTGAGTAAATGTATGTGTTTATATGATTTTGTGAATATATATTATTTTAGCATAAATACATGTGTTCATTTAGCTATCGCTTTATGCTATAAGCATATATATTTATATATTATGTTAGATGTATGAAACATATTTCTCAAGTCAAAATTTTATATAAGTTTTTGAAATCAAAACTTTTTTTTTTCTGTTTTTTAAGTAAAACCTTTTTATATTTCCCAAGGAAAAATTAATTTTTCTTTATTTAAGGACAAAAAACAAAAAAAAAAAAAAATTGAAACAGAAACATGGCGCATGCTTGTAAATATTTCAAAACCGATTTTTCTAATCATTTACAAAAAAAATAAATAAAAAAATAAAAACCAACAAAAATATATATTTCTGATAAACTCAATACATTTGCGAAAATGAACAAAATTTTCTATTTAACTGATACAGAGAAAACGGTTAAAATGTATTACATTCTATATATATTTATTCTGTTTCTTGTATAAAATTTATATTTATATAACATATATATATATATATATATATATATTTTACTATATAAGTATATAATAATGCCTATTAATATGCCTATTCGTTATATCACTCAATTATAGGAAAATCTTAAAAGCTTTTTTAAACAAAAACACTGTAAGAAGTGATAATGAATCGGTTTTTAACATATTGGTATGAAAGAGATGAAAATATTATTTTTTTAAAAATATTAAATTTATTTTTATTGATTTGACTTATACATTTGAAATTTTGCGAAAATTCAATACAATGAAAATTGTGAGAGATTTTCTCTTATGTATATACCGGAGACTACTTGACCCAGACTTATTTATTTTTTTTTTGTGAACGTTCTTACAATTTGTGGGTTGAGAAGATTTTTAATTTACTTTAAAAATTAATTTTTTTTTTTTGCTTCATTAAATTTTAAAAATTCAACTATGAACACACCGGTTTAAATGTCTTCTAATGTTTGTTTAAAACTTATACAGTTGTCTAAAATTTTTCTTTACTTTTTTTTCCTATTTAGATAAGTTATATTAATTGTATAATTTTCCTATAAATGTATAAACCTGATGACTTGAATAGAATTTTTTGTAATAAGAATTTTTAAAAAAATTATTAATTAGATTTAATAATAACTTTAAATAATTTATTTTATTTTATTTTTGCCAACAACTTTTGATATGATAGAGGATAATGTTAAGATACCATACCTTACCCAACATTGCCGGTATTAATGAACCTAGTTAAATAAGCCTAAACCGGTATAATTGATAAAAATCAAGAACAAATAATGTTGATAGTAGATAACACTCGCCTATTTTCGGCGGAACTATAGATATTATTCTCTTTACAATTTATAATTTTGTTTTTTCAAAAAGAAATTTATTGGTCCTTCTTTTAACCAAAAAAATTAAAATACTTCTTTTAAGAGAAAAAATATTTTTTTTTACCAAGTGTAATAAAAAAGTTAAGTACTCGTATGTATATTTACAAAAAAAAAAAAATAATAACTTTAAACTTCTAGTCTATATAATCAATTCATTTTCTCAGAGTCTAAAATGTCTCTAGTGAGAAAGAAAAACCAAAAACAAAATATAGAAATTTATGAGAAAATTTTTCTCCAACTATAATAAAGCTCATCAGAAAATAACATGTAACAAAAAAGGATAACAACAATCTTTATAAACAAAAAAAATAAAAAGAATTTTCATTTTTTCAGTATTCCTTAAATAGAAGCTTTCAGCTGTCAGAACGAAATGACTATATAAAAGTGTAATATTGTTTACAAAAAAAAAACATAAAAAATCTCTACCCTTAAAAAATAAAATGTGAGGGAAATTTATTTTTTTTATTTTTTTTTGTTTTTTCACTTTTATCGGTACCCATAGGGAATGTATCAATTTTCTAATGATTAGTATAGGAGCAGTTGTGCCCCGTAAAAGAGTAAAAAAATTTTCTATAATTTTCTTATTCCATTGCGTTAAGTAGTGTGATTCAAAAAAAAAAAAAAAAAAAAATAAAAAATTTAATAACAATAATATAATATTATATACTTTAAATTAATAAAGTAAAAATAAAAATCTAAAACATATATATAACTTATATATATAGTATATAAATTTTAATGTATATGTTTTTTTCATGAAATAATTTTTATTTTAGTTTTTTTTTTGTTCAAAACATATATAACTAAATATTTCCTGGAAAAAGTTAAGAAAATAGGAAAAAAAAAATAATTTCTTTTTTCAAAAACTATATTGTGAATTTTATTTGATTGAAAAGAAAAAAATCATATAAATATTAGTTAAAAAAAAACATTTTTAATTCCTCTCTTCTATGCAAAGAAAAACTATAAATAGAAAATTTTCTTTATTCTGTGAAACTACAAAAATTTCTTAGATCTTTTAATCTAAACTTTTGGTATGTATTTAATGTGTTTTTTTTTTGTTTGCTTTTTATTAACTATTAATTTATATCTAAATTAAATATAAACTTCAATTATTTTGTGTGCCTTTTATTTCATATATAAATGTGGGGTTTGTTTTGTGTTTGTTTCTTATATAAAATCTGAATTATAAATTTGTTACATAAGCTGAGCTGTTAAATTTCAAAGAAAAAAACAAACTCACTTCAACTTGATGACCGGTGTGAATTCTTACATCAACTATGGTACGCTAATAAAAATTTAGGTACTCTAAAATTGAAAAAAAAAAAAAGAAAATGCAATTATTCGATATTATTAGGTTTAGTCGGCATCTACTGCGGCATGATAAGATTGGCTTTTCTCCAAAATGGAAACTTTTTTTTTTTTTACTTTTTCCTGTAATGCGATTCAATTTGTTTTTTTTTTCACATAATTTTCCAAACTGAAAATGCATAAAAAATCAATAAAACCATTAAACTTGAATAAGAAGAAAACAATTTTTTTTTATTTTCAAGGTTGTTAGTATTATAGTTTTCATTTTGTAATTTTCGTTTTTATTTTTTATATGTTATTTTTTTTTTCTGTTTTTGTTTTTGTTTCAACCGAATCATCAATCAATAAATGATAGAAATCTCAACAAAAAAAAAATGTTTTTTTGTAAGTCCCTTTATTCTTAAATTTGGGGAAGAAGTAGAAAATAATGATTTAAATTTTTTTTTTGTTTCTTTTTTTTTTTTTTTAAATAAAATACAAAGTTTAATGAAATTTACGATCTTAATTTTTTACCTATAGAACTACGCAGAACTCGGAAATTTTGAAGCTTTTCATGCATATTTTATAAAAAAATTTCAATCAGAACGTGATTAGGTTTATCAGTAAGTATGAAACTTTTTGATTGAACACCAAGATTATGTCATTTTTTTCGACCAGTTTTTGTTCAAAAAAATACTATATTTTCAATATTATGCGACACTACTTGTCATTGAATTCGATATTTCAGCAGTTGTGTTTTCAAGAATTTTGCTATTAAAATACTAAAAGTTAAAAAAATTAACATAAATGTATTCAAACCCCATCCTTGAAAAGCCATTACGGCTCTGCCTAGTCAGTTATTAAGGAAACGAAATTAAAAAGATTAAATTTATAGTTAAGAACGACAATATTCTTTATTAATGACATCATCAGAAATATAGGAAGCTATTAAATGTTAAAAAAAATAAAAATAAATTTTATACATTTTCAAAATTCTTAATCTAATTTTATTTTTTTTCAACCTTCTCAAATATAAAATTTTTAATCTTCATTTAATTAATTTTTTATTTTTATTCTTTTTTCAAACGGAGAAATTTATTATATAGAGTCCACAATTGCATATTTTTCTTGTACACGTTTCAATCGTAAAACCACGGTTAAAGTGTAATAAAATTTTTAAATTCACAGTATAAAATATACTATATTTTTTTAAGTATATTAAAATTTATTTAAAAAATTCCATTAAAGTTATTTCTTTTTTTTTCTTCGGTTCCAGAATATCCTTCAATTTTAAGTTGAAGCAATTTTCAGTAAAAGTCTAATTAAAATTAAAGATATCGTTTTTTTTAAATTTTCATTGTTTTGGAAAATCTATCTTATTCATTAAATTAATTCTCAAGGCGACAAATTAAGTCCTTGCGGTATTATAAAATACAGAAATAAAGCATTTAAAATTTAAATATTTAATTAGAACAATAAATAATTATCTATTTAATTTTTGGCATATATTATTTTGCTATTATAGAAAATGATAGAAAACGAATTTTCTGTTTAAAAATATTGTTTGGCAGAAGGGCGATGAACGTCAGATTTAAAAAAAATGGACAATTTTATTTTCTTTAAATTCAATAATTGAATAAAAATATGAACATTTATCAAAGAGCTTATTTTTCTGTATTAACGAACTTTCAATAAAGTATCAATAAACTCAATATATGAATTATACTTTTTTCCAAAGTGAGGATAAAATTGAACTATTATTATAATCACTAAATATCGATTTTATCAATTATAAATGAACTAAATTAAATATGCTGAATATGAAATCAGATCTGAAAATAATATTAAAAAAAAAAAAAAATCGAAAAAAAAATAAATATATTTCTATGTACTAAGTATATGTTTTTTTGAAAAAAGCGTATATGTATAAAAACTTTTGAAATATATATTTTACAATAAAATCCCAAATGTTAAACAAAATATCATTATACTTTCATATCTAAAAAAGAAAATTTTCATTGATTTTTGTTTTTTATTACATAAGTTTCTATATACTTATAAATATTATTATGCATAAATGTTAACATCGTTTTTCTGGAAAATAAGGTTAGGTTATTTATAACATAAAATAATTAACGATTATTGTCATGATTTCTATATTTTTAACATTTTGTTGCTAATTATTATATATAATAATATTATATAAGTTTTATGAATCAGTTTTTAAGTATTGAACAAGCTACTGATTACAAGTTACTGATAATATTGAAAAAACGTAAAGTTTAAATGCTTTAATTTTAATTTTAATTTTAAAACTAAATATATATTCAATTCAGTCAAACAAGCTTATATAGCTTTTCATTTAATGAACTAAAATTGTTTTGATTCAAAAAGAGTATCTGTATGAAATGAATAGATATATACTTAGTCCAGTTCTCTCATTCAGCTTCAGTTTAGATCAGAGTTAACTATTTTCAATATTGGTTTATTTATTATTTTTCAATATTACGAGAGAATTTTAGAAAGTTTATTTTTCACAAATTTTATCAATTAATATAGATAGAAAAAATAATTATTTGAAATATAAACCTTATTCTAATGAACAGTCGATGATTTATTTAAATGTTTTACTAATATTTATAATTTCTCGTTTTTTTATTTTTTGTTTTTGTAAAAATAAAATCGATTTGAATTTATTATTAATATTTAAATAACGATTATTTCCATCAATTTACATTTACGATATATTGATAAAATTCTCTCTTGGTAAATATTGTAAATAGGGATTATGTATGATTTTCATTCATATATCATAAACATTTAATTGCTATTTTCATTTTAAAAACAATCAATAATAGTTATTTATATATGTATACTACGCAGTTGAATAATATTATACCTTTGAAATATTTTATTATCGAGTACATACATAAGTATTGAAAATTCAAAAACATTATATTGATTGAAGAAATAATAAAGTTTTCACTATAATTACTTTATTTTTTATAATGAATGCATTATCCATTTATTGATTTATGGATGTCTAATGTATTAATAAGATTCTTTATTCCTGTGCGTTCTAGAATAGACATAAGTACATTAATGTATGTATGTTCAATTAGATAAATATTTCGAATTTAAATAATTTAATTCTCATTTCTTGTAGTATTAACGTTAATAATATATTTTCAATAAAAATCTAAAGCAATTTTTTGAAGTATTGTTTAGTTTTTTTTTATACTAATCTATTATGAAAACAAAATTCGAAAGACATAAAATTTTTGCTGTTATAAGTCAAAGTTAAATTTGAACTTTTTAAATTGAGTTTGTAGTCATGAAATATTTTTAACCTAAAAAAAATGGAAATATTTTCAAACTTAAATAAAAACTATTAAAAAGTTTTTTTTTTAGTGAAGACTACTTTAACATATACCCACTTCAGTTATTCAGTTTATAAGAACGTTCTTTATTTTACACAAGAAAGTTTACCTACTTGTCATTTATTTAATCAAATTTTATGAATGAGAACATTAAATGTGAATACAATATAAATTTATTTGACTAAAGTTGGCGCCATTAGTATAATCCCAATCTCCATTAGGAAAAATGTTTGATTTTATTCTTTTTCATTTTTATTTTTTGTTAATTTATCTTTTGTTTATTTTGAATCCAAATGACTTTTTGATTTAATATCAAATCAGTATGATAGATATATTATTTTTTTTCTGTCATTGAAATTGATATTTTTCAATTTCACCTCGACTTTTTTACATTGAAATGTTTTTAGCTTAAAAAAAAGAGAAATTACCCGTCGGCCAAAAAGAAATAAAATTTTATCATTATTATTATTCAATATCTTTATTGTCAATAAAAAAATAAAAAAATGACAAAAATAATACGTCGAATGTAAAAAAAAATTTGTACTTACATATGTACTATGTATTATGTATTTTTTTTATGTATTTCTCTAGGATATTGTTATGCAGAAATAGTTAAAATTTTATATTTTTTTTTGTTACTTACGATTTTGATACATTGAACATAATATGCACATAAATGTGTAATGTGCATTTTTTAAAAATTATTCAATTAGTTGATAAAATTTTCTCATTCACTGACGACATTATTGTGTTTTTTGAAAAGAGTTTTTCAAAAAATTAAAATTTCATTTCAACCAGTAATGTTGATAATTTGAAATAATATGAAAGTTTTGACCAATTTTCAGCAAAATAATAGCTTTTGTTAACTTTTTGTTTTTTTTTTACAATTAATTTACTAAATTGGCAAAACATAAAAATGAGGAAAAATAAATATTGTTTTGTTTGCAAATAAATAAGTTTATAAAATTTTTTATATCTATATATATCTACATATAAATAGATAGCTATCTACATAAATTATATTTTTGTATAACACATTTCATTTATGGAATATCGAAAATAATACATAAAACACACAAATATATATATTTTTTTGGTTTATTTAACATGAAGCTAGTCGAAATAGTTTTTCAAGTACTTCTTATTTTTTATTAATACAACAGAGCTTAATCATTGAAAATTAATATAGAAATAAAATGAACATAAATTTGTGTACATGTGTAAATTATTTTTATATTAGATACATATAGATACATATATGAATCTTTGCATGGTTAATTGATACTATATTTACTATTAAATAAGTAATATAAGACTTGTCTTTAAAACATTTCTGTCTCTTAACAAGTTCATAGAATAGGTATGTAATTTTTTATAAGAGTTTTTTATTTTCTGAAATTCTCAAAATATTTTAAAAATTATATATTTGTATTTGTTTAGTTTTTATATTACGAATAGAAGATTGAGTAGAAGAAAATTGAGTAGAAGTATTATAATATAGTACTAGATTTTATTATTATTTTTATTATTGTTCTTATTCCTAATTTCACACTGACATTAATATATCAATGATACACTATCAATTTGTTAGTTTAATTAATAAAATATTATTTTCTTTGGTTCCCATTTGAAAACATTTTATTTACAATTTAATCTTCTTAAACATTTTTTTTTTGGGTTTCGATTTTATTTACAATAAAAATAATAATGGAATTTTTTTTCGGTAATCATGTTTTTTTTGGTCATTGAACGAAAACTATAATAATAAAGGATTAACGATGATATTTTTGTAATCTAAAAGAAATTAATAGTAATTCAATAGTAACCACAATATATAAAAAATCAATGATGAGGAAATTATTTTTTTATGTCATTAATATTTTTTTCAAGCTTAATATATTATTTTCCTAAAGATTATAATGGAAAACTTTTTTTAAATTTTCTTTTTTTTCTTTTTCGTAAAATATATTTATGTCACAAAAAAAAACTCTTTTCATTGCAGACTCTGATTAACAGATTTATATTTTTTATTTTTCATTTTTAATTTTATAATTCAATAAATTAAGGTCAAATTTCTCGGACCAAATTCTTATTAACAAAATATGCTTGTAAGCAAAAATGAAAAAAAAATGTTTTCTCTCCTCATAATATATATATTAAAAAAAAAAAAAAGGAATAAAAAAATTGATGACACCACAGAAAATTAATATTATTTTTACACCCAAAAAGGAATATATAATTTTTTTGGAATATTATACTCGTCGTATAAAGAAAAATAAATTCGCATGTCACAGATTAAAAATATACTTTGTTGAAATTTTCATGGCATAAGTATTAATTTTTTAACGCCTATTGGATTAAATTAATGAGACAATTTATATTATTCATTTTTTCCTTTATATATATATACATTTTTTTTTTGTGTAAATTATAAGAAGGAACTTGACAAACCAAATTATAATCCACTGAAAATATAATGTGACTTCTATATATGTAATGATCGTAAATTTAATTTGTAAATTGACAATGAAATTTTAATAATGCCAGAATTTTGTTATTATTATTTTTAAATAAAATAGTAAGTTTCATATGTCACAACACAATGTATTTAGTTCGTTCTCAATTGCGTAGGTAGTTTAAATGTTATTATGGTATGTTAAATAAAACTTATCAAAAAAGACTTATAATGAAAGTTTTTGTTAAACGACTGAACATATACATGTAAAATGTTTTAATGTGCATGTGATCGGTAAGTTGTATTTACAATCGTAAATTTAACTCGGTAACAGTATACAAAACACATTAAAACAGTATACAAAACATGTTACTAAAATTTGTTATACAGCTCGTTGTTTATATACACAAAAACACATGGACACTTGTCAATATTATATCACTCGAGCTAACGGTGATATAAGTATTGACCATGTGTTTTTGTGTATACACAACTCGTTGTAATAACAAATTTTCTTAACATGTGTTGTAATCTACTATTAATAAGCGTTTTACTTATTTTTAATTTTCATAATTTTTAAGAAGAATAGATTTTTCATTGAAATAATAATCTTGTCATATTTATGTTAATATGCTAATATGCAAAATTAAAAAACTTTTTGCTCATAATATATGATATTTAATTAAAAAAATAATTTGAATAAACATATTTTAGTGCGCAGTTTAATAATGACAGAATAAAATTATTTTGTACTGCAAGGCGAAGTTTTTGTTTTGAAAGAATGTGGAATAATAATTGTGCAAAGGGGGTAAATTTGAAATTACAACACTATAATGAAGATGAAAATCAAAAATAAATTAAAAACTTTATCACCAGGTGAAAACTTAAAACTTTTGATTCAAAACAAAAGGAAAAGATTTGTGATGAAAAAAAGTTATTTTATTAAATCAAAAATGCGTTTATTTTAGCAGGCGACTTGAGTCAGATTATCATCTCCGATGAAAGCGAACAAATTTTTTAATCGTTTGAAACGTTTTTATTCACCAAGATTATATAAAGCACAACAATTAAATTTCATTGAATAAATTCTGTTTTCGCTTTCATCGAAGGTGTGAAGAGAGCTTAAATCATACGAAAGTTTGACGATTTTTACTGGGCATCTACAAAAATTCGTTTGATTGTTTAAAATCGGTTTATTTATAAGGGAGGTAGATCATTTCTACGAACAGTATTTTTAAATCTAGGACCTCTTAATATAAATTTATATATATTTGAGTCGTATGGGAAAGCTTAAAATAATTTTAATAACAAATTATTATTTTGACGTAATTGTTTTCTATTAACTAATTTTTCATATTCTATTAATTTTGAATAATAATATTGCTCTACTATATAAAAACTTTTTAATATTTTAAATTGAATTTTTCAAAAAAATATTTCACATCTTTTTCTTGTTGACAAGTTAAATCCATTAAAAGTCCTTTCATTATTCTCGTAAATTTTCAAGAAAGTGCTTTTTGTGAATTGTTATTTCTAGCAAAATTTTTTATTCAATTAAATATTCATTCACATGAAGTAGTTTTAATTCAAGATATTTTTTTTGTGTAAAATTCCAATTTTAAAACTTATATATTTTTTTCAATAGTTAGAAAACGATTACTGATACACTTTTTTAAAAAAAAATATATTTTTCATAATTTTTCATCAGCTACATTCTATTTACCCATTAACTATATACGGTCAATTTTTTTGTTTCCGTTTTTGCTATACAATCTTATATAATGTATAGATGCTTGTAGATTGTCCCAAATAAAAATTTGTACATCATGATAGAGAGAAAAAAAAACAGGATCGATAATTTCATTTCTGGTTTAATTTTTTTTTTTAATGGTTTTCTTTTAATATAAAAAAAATATATATTTTGGCACTATGCCCATAATTTTTTCTTCTCATTTATTTCCAATGTGTGATATTTTATATTTCAATTTTTTTTTTGTTCTTAAATAAATTTAGAAAATATCATCCAACACCCTTACTTTAACCTAAAAAAAAAAAAAAAATAAATAAATTATAGGGAAAATTGCAAAATTATGTGGAAAACATGAAAATGTTGCCAATTTGTTAAAAATCACGAGAACTATTTCAAATTTTCGTTTAAGTTATTTTCTTATATCGAACATAAATTTAACTAAACTTTTTAAGGTTTTTCATTTCTGACTTTCTTTAACATTGAATCAAAAGTTGAAGTGTTGGAATTCAAAGGCTACTCGAAATTAATAAAATCCAAAACTTTCGTACTTAACTATCTACTGCTCTGCTTTATTTTGATACCTATTGTTACCTGAAACCTCAATAACATCTTTTTTAATCTTTGACTATTTTTCTATTTAATTCCAAATTTAATAGCTTCAAAAGTAAAAAAATTTTATTAAATTCAACTTTTATATTAAGAAAGTTAAAATTATATCCTGTTCCCCAAAAAAACACGTCTATCACATGTGAAATTTTATTACCTTAACTACAACGCGAAATAAATTTAATTTTTTTTTTTTTTGCAATAAAATAAAACAAATTACAGATTTGTGTGTACGACGACGATTGTATTAAATTCATTTGATATCAGAAACTCATCTCTAAAATAAATAAATATAACATTACAAAAAATAATAAATTTCACAACACTTTATTTTTATTATTATTTTTTTGTGTGTTCCTTATTTTGTTTTGTACACAAGATCAAATTATTATTATTATTATTTTTATTTTTTTTGCCATCAAAAAGGACACACATCATGTTGGCTCACATATTATTGAAATAAATTATCTCAAACAAAAATTTATTAGACATTATTCTAAAAGTATAATAAAAAATATTTTATTAATCTAATTTTTGTGTTTTTTCGTAATTCGATTGCATTACTATTTACCTGATATACCATTTCTATTCTATATATAAGAAGCTGTATAATTTTAGTCCTAAAAATGTTACAATATACTTTTTAAGAGAAAAAGATAAAATTTTTTTTTTTAAATATAAATTATTTATTCTTAGTAAAAAAATTATTAAATAGAAAGAAATAAAAATTTTTTATCAATACTCAAATATCGATTTATTTTATGTTGCGGTCAAATTATAAACAACCTAATTTCATTATTTGATTCATTTTCCTGTGCGGTTGAAGTATATAAAAGTATATTTGTACTTTTTTTTATACAACATATTAAACAGAAGTATATAAAAATACTTTATGTAGGTATATAATTCAGAATTTATATAACTTTCCTGTAATTATGATCAACAAAAAAAAGAAAACCTTTTAAATTTCATAAAATGTCAATATTGTCAATAAAATTCCTCACCACATATTTTTGACATACTTTTGGGAAGTAAATTTTGAAACCACAGAAATTGTCTGTTTTGGGTGAAGGATTCCATAAAAAGTAATTAAAATTCAGTAAAAAAAAGTTATATGAAAAATCTTCAAAACATTAAATTATTATGAGAATCCTTTTTTAGACAAAGTTTATTTAAATTTGTTTTTTCTTTTTTTTTGGAAACAAAAGGATTTTATTTTAATATGTATTTACAAAATATGGAAAAAAAAACTTTTTTATTTTATACGTAAGAAAGAAAATATTAATAACACGCACAGTAGTAACATATTTTTGAAGACATATAAATCTTTTTGACATAATTTGTAACAAAAAAAAAATGTATAGTATTGTGTTCATATGTGTAAAGTTTTTCTAACAAAAGTTTATTTTTCTTTCTTTTTTTTTTGTAAATTTCAATATGGGCCCTAACTTGGCATAAATATATGATTAAATATCATTTATTGCCTATTGTTTTACATCACATTATTATTTTTTAAATCGACTCCATTACGCGAATATGTTGCTTTCGTTTTTATTGATAATGCTATTTTTATCCCAAATGTTAATTAAATTTTTTTTAAATTTTTTATTCATTGATCCTATAAGAATATGATTAGTTTATATATTGATTTTGATTTGTATTCACAACTGCTGAGGTGTGAAGGTTCAGTTTCTGTTGTTAAAAATATTTTGTAAAATTTCTGAACTAACTATTTCACGTATGTAGTACTCAGATGGCTTTTCTGTAGTTATAATAATTTTAAACTTAGGTCCAATAATCCCTAAGCTTTACAGTTAAGACAATGGCCTGGTTCTGAATTCAAAAAGATGTTTTAAAAACGCGATATATGTATAAAAAAAATGTATTCTAATAATTATTTCCTGCTTTTTAGTGCGTGATTTTTTTCAATTAATTTTAAACAACTTGGTGATATTATGATAGGGACAAGTGGCGAATTTCAGGTTTCCTTCAATTCTCTCTACCGAACAGATAAACAAACAAACATACAGACAAGAAAACGATATATATCATTGTCATCCAGTTCTGAGCTATGTTTGTATCTTCAAGCTTCTAGTTCATTAGAAAATTAATGTAAAGTAGATTGCACCGAACAGATAAAGAAAAGTTATGCTTTAACCTCTTAGCCTACCTTAAATCATAATAACAAAAAAAAAAGGTGTCTGACCTGAAATCTTATCAATTAAATATACCAAATTATTAATTAGTCAGAAGTATATTTCAGTCGCAAAAAAAAAAAAAAAAGATTTCGATAAAAAATAAATTGTAATATTTTATTAAAATGAATTATTATTAATCTATTAAATATGTCTGACTTATATTTTTAGAATTCACCGATCTCAAGGGACATCAGATATTTAATTTAATGAGATAAATTATTTAATCTAAGGGTAAATTCATATTTTTTAACATCATTTGTAATAAAAAAAAACAACATCTCTAGATAGTAAGAAAAACTTTTTCTCTTTTTTGAATGAATGGAAAAATATACGAATCAGTATTATAACAATTTTAATCTTTTTAATAGCTTTTAATTTTTTAAAAAGTTTTTTTTTTTCCTTTTTTTATACTATATATATAATTTATAAAAATGAAAGTAGACATATATTATTATTATTGTTGTTATTATTATTATTAATATACATTTTAGACATATGTATGTAGAATAATTTTTTATGTTCAGAAAATTAAATTTATTATAGCCATAAAATGATATGAATAAGTTTTTCGCTCAGAAGTTGTGTAAAAAATTGGAAAATAATTTCAACAATAATATAATAAAATATAGCTTTATACTCATTCCAGAGAAGTTGGTGCTCTTAAAAATCTTAAAATATGCATGCACTTAAAACCTATGAAATATGCCCTAAAAAATGGGCTGAAATTTATAATCCTAAAATACATACATTATACAATAATTAACGCAACAAAAAAAAAAAAACTAAAACTGCGAAAACTTAGTTTAATTTACATATTTGATTTTTAATTTTTAAAATTTTGATTATTGTACAACGTTGGTACCTACCTAATTTATCCCACTCAAAAAATTTCAAACATGTCCCAATTCGAGTTTACGATCTTTTAAATTAAAGTATAAAAAATTGGCATTCGTTTAAAATGTAGACGTATTACAGAATTTTACCATAGATAGGAGTCGGCGGAATAATTTACATTTCCTTCGTTCTTTGGTCCGTGATAATTTGATGTTCTTATACTGAGAGTATTTTCATATTTGAAATTTCTATTTTATTTTATGGTTAAACACTAGAAAAAGTGATCTTTAATTATAAAGAAATGAAAATTAAGTCTAATTTCGGCCGTATTTAGCATCATTATCAATAATCTTAAGAACTCATTACAAGGATTTTTATATTATATATATATTTTGTATATTTATATATATAAAGGTAATTATAGTTTTCTCGTTGAATAATTACGTAGACTTTTTTTTGTTTTTACACATTAAAATAATAGCAACAAGAATAAAAAAATATGTATATAAATATATTTTTTTTTTAATATCCAAGGACTTGTTAAATGTATATACATAATGTATAATTGTACATATATGTAGATTATATCAGTCATAGGTAAATTTTTAAAAGGTAATTATAGGATTAATATTTTTTGTTCGCTATGGTTTTTGTGTGGAACAAAAAGGAAGAGGTCATGTATTATTAATGATTACAACATAAAATTCAATGTAATACATATCCTCGTAAAGAGAGATAATTGTGTAGCAAAAAAAAAAAAAAAACAACAAAAAGTACAAAATAAAAACAAAACAAAAAAAAAAATTAATACATTCAAGCAAAAATAGAAATTAAATGTTTTAATGAGTTTTTGTTTACTGGCTTCTCTATTTAGGAAAATTGCAGTCATAAAATAATTGAAATAAGGAACAGCTGCGAATATAATAGGAAATGTAATTATATTTATTTTTATTTATTTTTTATTATATTTTTAAAAAGATTAGATTTAATGTTTTTTTAATTTTTTGTTCGTTTACAATTTTTTTTTTTTTCGTCCTGGTGAACAATTTATAATTTGGTCCAGAGAATGAAATAAATACATGAACATGCTTTATTTTAGGTTTTTGTTCTTTAATGTATAGAAATTTTATTATTAATTTTCAATTAAAATTGTCAGAAGTCAATAAATTGTGAGTATTTAAAAGCTATAAATACATGGATTCATTACAAAACCAGATTAATGAATTGAACATTCGTTCTGTGAGAATTCAGTCAAGCGATTTTTATTTTTTTATTTTGAATATTAATTAAGTTGACTCACTGTGAGTCTTAGCTGGATGATCATTCGGTTCACTTAATTTGGAGCTGTTATCGCTTTCGTAGTATTTCAATGAATTTTTTCATTAGGAAGGATTTTAGCGAGGTTAGTATGATGTCAGAATTGAAATTTAATATGTTTTTTTTTTTAAATATATAAATATCTTTTTTAAATCGATTTTAATAATTTAAAAAAAAAAAATTAAATTCTTAGGGCCTACTAACCTCGCTAAAATCCTTCCAATAAAAATTCCATCTTCAGGAATTTTTGCTTATATGTGTATGTCTATCAAAAATTAATAATTACGCATATCATATTTCTTTAAATTGTAAACTTCTCAAATTAGCTTTATCAGATTAAACAATTTGGCTTGAAATAAACAAATAATACTAATAGTAAAAAAAACAATTAAATTAAAAAACAGAATACGATGAAATTTTTTTTTAATATCTGTCCAATTTCAAATAAAAAATTGATGAACTCTCTTGATCAAATAAATTTTATTGTATTTTTTTTTTTATTTTATTTTATCATTCCGAAAATCGATGGATTATCCTTTTGAAATAAAATTTTCTTTTTTATTTTTGTTTCATTTTGTCAATTTGATTAACTCGATTTTTTCTCATTTTTATTATCAAACAAAATTGGAAAGCATTTTGTGTAAATAGAAATTTTTAAAAAACATCTGAAAGAAATTTTTTTTGTACAATTTTATTTAAAAAAAATAAAAATAATAATAATAAATTAAAATATTTTTATAGAGCTAGTTTATATTTTGATTAAATATAGGTTTTAAATAGTATAGTACAGGATAAATGAAACAGATTTAGAATTCATGTGATGTGAGTCTTTCATAAGTAAGTAAAAATTATTCTCAAATAACAGCAATAGAACTTATGATCCCTGTATGAATTTAAAATAATTGCTTTCACGTTACAATAATGTCTACTAATAAAACTTAATAACCGAGGGCGTAAGAACCTCACTTAAATTCTCTTAAAAACTTTGAATTTTATTTTTTATTTTTTGTTTTTGTGCCTGCACTGCGCTCGAGCGAAACAACGTTCGCGCCGAGATCGACTCGTTTAAGATGATTTATTTTTAAAATTAAAATTTTTGTTTCAAGTTTAAAAATAGTTTTTCTATTGACTAAGAGAAAAGAAAACAAAATTTTAATTAAAATTATACAAAGTATTATTTTTAGATATGGTTTTTGTTTATCAACATGATAAATAATTATTATTTAATTGATATTAGTTACAAACAAAAAAATTGTTTATTTCTTAAGAGTCTCTATTTTCAAAAAGACATTGAGAAAGCTTAATTAATTTGTCTACTTCTATATATTTTTTGTACACAGATAGATTTATAGTACTAAAACAAAAGATATCACTAGGTATATAATTTTCTTTTTTAAAATTAAACTTATAATCTCCCAAAATATAAAATTTTCTAAAGAGATTTCTTAAAAATGATAAAACAAAAGAAAACTTATTATCAGTTTGAAAAGTGTTATACTTATGATGTTGTATTCTTGTGTAAAAGAAAAATTCGGTATTTAAGATGAAGGAGTTAAATAAGAAAATCTAATGTTTGTACATAAATTTTAAATGGCCTTAACCGCAAACTTAATAAATTTTGTTCTCTTTTTCTGTTTCTTTTATTTATTACCTTGTTTGTTTTGTTTTTGAATAAACAACTTAATTTTTTTTGTTTTGTCAATAAGATTTATATACTAATTTTATACATTGTATGTATTTATGTAATATGAAATTCATGTTGAGAAATATAAAATACATCAGATCAAATATTGAATGTAAGCACCATTATATACAAGCTTATATTATGTTCCCTTTTTAAAGCAATATTTCGGTAAGTAAAAGATAAATCAAAAATATCGCATATTATTTTGTAAAGAATTTTAATGTGAATTCAAAGATAACTTAATTTTATAACATAGCTGAATTTATCTTGTAGATATAGTTAGATCAATTTATTTTTAAAATTGATTATCTCGATATTATGTTCAATTCAAAAGCGATTTTGCGCTATGCAAGTATTTAATAGAGACTATAAAACAAACTAAAATAAAATTTTTTTCAATTCATAAACGTTTCGGTTTAACTTACAGCTTGCTTGATGTTTAAAATATTCATCATTCAGTCGAGAATAGTCTAAATTACATACAAATACAATGAACACTGGCATAAAAAGATTCTGTTGGTTGAAATAAGCAAGTATTATACATAGTACATGGTTTGCTTTTAGATTTACCTATGTCTCGAAGATTAAAATGTACTAAAATTCTTTAAAAAATAAAGTAAGGTAAATTTTTAAAGTTATTATAACATATAAAATAATAAGTAATAAAAAAGAGCAATATTTTTCTATATATATATTTTATCAATATAGTATCGTAAGTATGGAAAAAAAAGACATTCATCCGTACAACAAACGTATGTTAATGTACATATAATCAAATCATAATTTCTTTCCATTAGAATTTCCTTTTAAAAAAAATTTCACGGAAAATTCCAAAACAAATAAAAATTTAATATTATATAAAATGACTCTGATAATTTTTTTTTTCTCTCTTAATTTCCAATTCAACGCAAAATAAAATTTTCAAAGCAATACTGAGTCAAATTAAATTAACTTCTATTCAGTGATTTTTTGAAATAAATTTTCAATTTTAAATAAGAAGAGTTAGTAGGTTAGAAATTTAATAAGAAATTGTGACGAAAAAAAATTTTATTTTTATTTTAATAAATAACTCGATAATAAATAGTCAGTTAGCAAGCACATGAAAGATGGTGAAAGAAATAACTTAGGTCGCACAAAACAAGTGGTGTTTTCCAAAGATAACAAGGAAATATTTTTTATGCAGCGAAAAAGATTTGACATATTACTTCAAGGCTTAAAATTACAATTCATTTTATTCATTTTAAATTGTAAAATTAATTGCACGGACGGAAATCGGTGTGTTTGAATTATTCGGAACATCGGAATAAATTTTATATGGTAATTGCACATACTATGAACGACGATTTCTCATCGTATAGATTTGGGGGGTTGGACATTTGTCCGCGATTTGTTTTTGTATCGCGGACATAAAAATGACATTTGTCCGCGATTCGAAATGTCTTTTATCGCCACATTTTCCAAAATGTCATTTGTCCGCGATAAAAATTAATCGCGGACAAATGACATTTTGCAAAATGACATTTGTCCGCTAAAAATTTAAAAAATCAATCGCGGAAAATGACATTTTGCAAAATGACATTTGTCCGCTAAAAATTTAAAAAATCAATCGCGGACAAATGACATTTTGCAAAATGACATTTGTCCGCTAAAAATTTAAAATAGCAATCGCGGACAAATGACATTTTGCAAAATGACATTTGTCCGCTAAAAATTTGAGGCTAAAGTGCAGATGACGTGAACCAATCAGAATCGGCAGAACGAGAGAGAGGTGGGTGACGGCGGGCGGGCGGGTGGACTGGTGGTTCAAATCCCACTGACCAACCACCAGTCCACCCGCAAATCCCACTGACCAACCACCAGTCCACCCGCCGCCCCGCACCACTCTCTCTTTAAGGGGCAAATCGGGCAAAAAAAAATAATTGCACCTACAAAATGATGAAGAATTTGGGGGCCTCTACCCCTCTACCCTTTTCCAAGCTTCAGACGATTCTGAGTGGTTCACGTAATCTGCAGTATCTGCAAAATTGAAAAATCAATCGCGGACAAATGACATTTTGCAAAATAACATTTGTCCGCTAAAAAAACTGAAAAATCAATCGCGGACAAATGACATTTTTCAAAATGACATTTGTCCGCTAAAAATTAAAAATTTCAATCGCGGACAAATGACATTTTGCAAAATGACATTTGTCCGCTAAAAATTCGAAAAATCAATCGCTGACAAATGACATTTTGCAAAATGACATTTGTCCGCTAAAGTTAAAAAATTCAATCGCGGACAAATGTCATTTTGCAAAATGTCATTTGTCCGCTAATTTTGAGACATTTGTCCGCGGCGGACAAATGTCATTTTACAATCGCGGACAAATGACATTTTGCAAAATGACATTTGTCCGCGAAGTTTTCCATACAAATTTCATCGCGGACAAATGTCCCGCGGACAAAGTCACGGCGCCTAGATTTGACATAAAGAAAATATTGAACAGAAATTAATTAAAATAACTTATTTTTACTTCAGAGAATTGATTCCATGGATAAATTCCATTTCCATTTTCCACATCGTATCAAAAATAAAACTTTCGTTATGTTTCACAAAGAATTTAATAAAAAAAAAATTCCAAAAATTCATTTACAATTCAAAAAAATAAAAAAAATTCAAGGTTTTGATGTCACAGAAAATTGATTGATGAGTCGTCAATTTTTTTTTTCTTTTTTTTCAATTTTCCTTTTATTTTTTTTTTATTTTGCATTTGTTAAATAATTTGCCTTACAATTTTTTTTTCTGAGAATCTAATGAATTTTTAATGCCTGGATATTTGAACCCACCAAATAAATTATACACTTGTGATTGTTATTCACATTATTTAAGCTTTGTCTTTCTGTATTAAAGGGAAAAAAAAAATCAATTTTACTTTTTTATGTTTTTTTTTTGTTTGGCACCTTTCCATTTTTGTTATAAATATTATTTTGCTTCAGTGGGATAGTACGTATAATTCAAAAATGTCAGATAAATTAAAATGGTCATACAGATACCTACTTTTTATTCATGGCGGAGTTTTAGAAAGTATGCTAAAATGTTTTCAATAGTATTTTAAATTTTCAAACTTGTAATCACAAAAATAAATTATGTTACAATTACTATTTTTTTTTAACATTTTTAAAAGTATGTACTTCAGAACGTACATACGTATCAAATATTTGAACATTCTTCTGCAAAAATCTGAAGCAGAGACTATCTTATACTTTCGATAGAATCACATACAGGCGTATTGTTCAGTTTAACTCAATTCAAGAGCTTTTGGTTGGCTGGCATTTGGGTTGATACATAGGACTATATTTTGATTGGGATTTTTTTATATAGAATTTCAATAGATTGGTTTGCATTCTTATAATTTTAATGTTTAATATATATTTAGATTAAAATTTTTCTCTTTGGGCAAAGAAAAAAATTAGACTTATGTTGCTTTGAAAATTGATATTAAATATTATGTATATATTAAGGCTTAAAAAATTATAAAAATTTCATACGAATTTTTCATTTTTATAAAATTCTATTAACATTTCTCATTTTTAATATAAACTAAGTAAAACAGGTACAGGTATATAGATTGTTTTTTTTTTGAAAAATATTACAAAAAAGAAAAACAATTTTAAAGAAAAAGAAAATTGTTTACCAAAAAAAAAAATGTGTGATTTAAAAATTCTATTTCAGCATTTTATTTCGTCATCACGCCTTATTTTTCTGTGTTTTACATATAATAATCTTTTTTTTTTCCTTTATTTTTCAACATTTTCTAAAAAACATTTCTGGGCAAGGATTTTACCGGTATTATATAAATAATTCTTTACAGGTAAAGATAGCGTGAATTTTGATATTTTATAACACTTTCCGCTAAAATAGGGGTTCTATTATATATTAAAGAAAAAAATTTATTCCATAAAAATTGGGACATCTTAGTAGTAGTAAACTTTTATTAATGGAAATTCACAAGTTATTTTACTATTAACTTAGTTTGTCGATTGATAGTTTAGACTTTCTTTGATAGTTAAGTCAATAGCGCTCTATGAATATCTCGAACAATAATCACATACTTGTAGTCGAATTTAGTCAAATTTAACTTGTTTTTATTTCTTTCTTCATATTGGCTCGTCTTAACTTTTTGTCATATATAAATATTTTCAAAATTGGTTCATTCCATATATTGGAGGGAAAATACGAACATGTACACAATGAAAATTATCAGTAATGGCAGATTTAAAAAAAAAAAGAAACGAATGGATTTTCCGTAATTTTAAATATATATGAGAATAATTTAATAGTTTGAACTTGGTTCGTCCAATAACTATTTTTCCAAATTAAGCAAGAGTTGGAACTTAGTAAAAAAAATTTCTGTTATTTATATTTTAAGATTGAGATACTCTATGCCAAAATAAAATGAAGTTAATTAGGGGTTGGGTACTTTTGCCCGAATTCATTTGACCGGAATTCTTTTGACCGGAAATCATTTGCCCGGAATTTTTTTTGCCCGGAATTTCTTTTGCCCGGAATTTCATTTGACTGCTTTTCATTTGCCTGAAATTTTTGATTGGACCGGAATATAAATTATACCTCTTGATACAAAATATACCTAGATTTAATATTTTTTTTGTTAAAATTTCAGGCAAAAATATTTCCCGGGAAAATAAAATTTCAGGCAAAAAAAGTTCCGGGTTAATAAAATCCGGGTAAAAAATAAAAATTCCGGTCAAATGTTATTCCGATCAAATGAAATCCTGGAAAAGGTGCCGCTCCCGTTAATTAGGTATTTTCCGAAAAGAAAAGTAGAATAATTTTAAACTTTTCATTGTTTCCTATAATCTATAAACATATATATGTATTTTAGTATAATCTGTTTTTATTTATTTTTTATTTAATAATAAAATTCTTTTTTGGTCTATTTTATTGAGTCCGTGAAATTAAATTTTTAGATTTTATTCAAAATTTCTAAATATAACCGGTGGTATACAATTTAATCTATAATTTTATTCCTCTTTCCTTTTCCTGTGTTGTTTATTGCTAAACATCATGGAAGAAAACATATAATTTTGTTTTTTTTTTTCCATCTTGATATTGCCATATTTCTATATTTTTTAGGAAAACAAAATATTGAGGAAAAATAAGAGAAATTATTTTTTATTTAATTTTATTTTTATTTTATTTTTTTTTTCAAGAAAAATTGAAAACATCAAATGATGAAAAAAATATTTTCTATTTAAATTTTCGTTTATTTATTTTTTATTATTTTTTTTTTATAAGAGAAATTTATTTTTTATTTAATTTTATTTTATTTTATTTATTTATTTATTTTTTTATATGTAGCTAGGTATATATATATATTTTCTTATTTTTTTTTCTATTCTAAAAAAGATATCGAATTTTTATTTTAGTTGTTTGTGGATAAAAAAATAATAATAACAAAAAAGAAAAACTCAAAATAAAGGGAATAATATTTTGAACAAAAAATAAAAAAAAAGGAAAGAAATTCAAATTAGAGTTGTGGTTATTTGTTTTTTTTTTTTTTTTACTTAAATTTAACCAAAATTTTTCTTGATTCCGGAATTTTTTGTTTTCGGTTTTTTTGTTTTTTTTTTATAATTAAATATGTTGTTTCAGGAAAAAAAAATTAGTCCTTGAATTAATTGATTTTGCAATCTAGTTTGAAAAATTAGATAATTTTATTATAATAAAGAACAAGAATTAAATTTGATTGAACATACTTCGTTGTCGCTTTCATCGTAGGTCTACTAAAATGTGTCTATGGAATTGATGTGGCCTCGTAAAAAAGAAAATAAACATCAAAGTTTCTTATACTGACAATATCACAATAGTAATGCCAAACATTCCTTATGATATGACAACGAGTTAAAAATTTACTTATACTTTTGAAATATTACTATATCTACATTTTAATATAATTGCTATATTGTTTGAATTGATTAATAATCTAATTATTACGAATAATATTTTTTAATTTTTTTTTTTAAATTTTTTAATATTATACATACTTTGTTATAACTCTTCGTACTGAGAATTTAACACTTTTTTTTTTCATAATAGAACTTTTCGATTTAATAATAATGCTTACCAATATTTACAATATCAATTAAAAAACTTGTTTAATTAATTATTTAAAATTAGGTAGGTACCTAAAATTTTTGATTATTACATTAATTCCAATTGTAAATTTATTCTCTATGTTTCTATTATATGTTGTCGAAAAAAAACATGTGTAAAGTTATGAATAATATGTACCTATATTTAAATACATAAATATAATAATAATAAACAAAATTAAGTACGCGCATTTTTATATACAATATATGTACAACATTGTATAGGTGATATCTGTAATGAATAAACATAACATTTGATAATTAGTATACTTAAATTTTAAATCATAAAATTTCGTGATTATAATTCTAAAAATATGTTCTAAATAAAATACGCATATATATGTTTTTGTTTTTCGTATTAATGCTGTTTATCTTTTGTAAGAGCGAATAAATATCAACAATCACTATAAAGTAAAACAAAAAAATAAAATAAAATAAAAAAAAAATTTTTTTTTACGTGAAAATTTTCTTATTTCCTAAAATTTCTGCTGTTAATAAAATTTTTATTTTTTTTATTTATTTATTTTTTTTTAATTTAATTAGAATTTTCTTATAAAAAAAAAATAAATATTCTGTTTACAAACAGAAAATATAAAAAAAAAAAAGTTTATTTATTTTGTTTGTAATCTTTTGACTTTGTTTTCGCATGTGATATTTATTTAAAGCGAACATATATTTATGTATATACATATGTAACATAGATATTTTTTTTTCAACAACAATACATATTTCTATAGGTATGTATTATAAATTTAAGGATTTTAAGAATGTATGCCTCATTCCATATACTTACAAGTATTTATTCAACGAAAGTTATTATTAATTTCCCTAAGCACGAGGAATGTGCAAAATAAAACACTGTCGGAAAATTCATTTTAATTTTTTTGATTTTTTAAACCTTATATCTTGTACAAACTAAAGAATTGTTGTTGGATAATTCTTGAGTTATTAAATAATTTTCATACAAAATTTATCTCAGATTAGCAGGTGGGTTAGTTTCTGAACTAACTAATCCAGGAACTTTTTCTTCATTTTGTTCGGCTAAAGTACGCTGAGTTTTTTTCACAGCTTCGTTATTTTGCCATAGTTTTTGAAATGTAAAAATAAAAAATATGTATAAACAAAATTATTGGAATTATTTTTATTTATTATTATTATATTAAATATAATTATAATTTTTTATTAAAAAATTCGTTAAAAAATTTGGAATGCTCTCCCTTCAAAATTGTTCCCTACAGCTGGCGGACCTTTGATTTACGACTCGCGCCGCTTTAAGAATTTTTTAATCCCGTCTAAACTTCCTGTCCCCATTATGAAATCCATACTTCTTTAAGTATAAAAGGTATCCCACCTAGTGATTTCGTAACTTTAATAAAAAAAAAAAAATAAATAAATAAATAAAACAACAAAATAATCCTAAAATAATCCATAATCGTGTGGAAACAGTGGTTTCTGTTCTATGATAATTGCCGGATTAGCCGCTGATTATTTCTGTGTCTGTCCACGATATTAATAAACAAATTAATAAACAATTTCAGAGGATAACTAAATTGATATCATAATAATAATCACAAACAATTTCTACTAAAAATTACTTATTTAATTCAAAAATTTTTTAAAAATGTCTGTATTTATTTTTTAAAGTAAGAAATAGAGGATCTCTTAATCGTCTTTTACATGCAAAAAATTTTAAACTTCTGAATCTGAATGTTTTATAGTTTTTTAAAATTATACTCATTAGTTTCGTAGAAGTCAACATAACAAAAAAAAAGTTTAATAAAGTGCTTGAAGCTTAATAAAAAAAAGGAAACTTTTTTCTTGAATTATGTAACGATATATATAATCTATTGAAAAACAAATTATTCACATTTTAAAAAAATGAGAAATTATTATTAATAATTTCACAATTTCATAGTTCTAAAAATTATTTATTATCACATTCGCTCTTAAGGATTAATTCCAAAATTTTAATACAATTCAGAGTTATACATATATATTATATAATTAAATTTAACTTAAACGAATAAAATTTCTTTTAAATTATGTTTAATCACATTTGGTGTAAATATTTTGTTGAATAATTTTTTTTTTTACTGTTTTTCTGTTAAATTTTACTTAACGTTTATTTACATACTTATACTTTGTATCCATAATTTCATACATTTGCATGTAATTAAAAACAGACCTAAATAATGACTTTATGTTTTATTATATGCTATAGATATATAATAATGTTAAAGAAAATGCTCTCTAAAATAAATGATGAAAATATTTCAGTTATGTTGATTTTACAGAAAAGTTTATATTGTAGATTTTGCATTGTTATTAGCGCTTTTTAATTCCTTGTATCACATTTCTCTAATATTGACTTTAATAATTTTCATGTTTTATATCCATTTGGGTGGAAAAATACAGTAAAAACGAATTATGTTATATTTAATAGCTCTTACAAAAAGGATTTAGTTAAATTTTTCCAATGGAAATGAATTACCAAAGCCAATGAATGGATAACATATACTTAAGTCATATGAATCAAAATTATAGAATAATTGGAATGTTTTGGTATTGACAAGTATATATATACCACTAAGTATGTATTTTGTTTACCATTAAGGGCAAAATTAATTGAAATCGAAATATCTAATACATATATGTAAGAGAACATTTTTGCATATCCATGCTTTCAAAATTTTATGATTTTTCATAGTGAATAATATATATTTATTTTAAATGTCTTTCATATATATGTATGTAATATATTAAATATTTGTTTTAAAAGAGTGCGTGTGTTTTGTAAAGTATATTTTTAAGGATTGGCACTTCAAAGAAGATTAATTACTCTAAATGTCAATCATTGTTGTTAATTATACACAATACATAACATATTTCATTCATAAATAATTAATTTTTTACATAAACAAATTATGTCTACATATATAGTATATATTTATTTGATAAATAATATTTATAAAACAAACATAATGTATGTTATACACATTTATAAATACATATAATCCACAACAGGCTTAAGAATAAACAAATAACACGTTATCATTTTGTTATACTTATGCCTCACATAATCTAATTAAACTATTTTGATTTTTTTTGGGAAAATGAGGTAAAAAATTATTATCTATTAATTATGCTTGTATATATGTAATAATATATATGTACGTTGTATAAGTGTATTATATGATTATGAAATTAGAATTATATTTTGTGAAGAAAATATATATTATGAAGGAATCAAGAAAACTTTTCAATTATTTCGTATTCACAAAATTTTGAAATAACTATTAACAATAATATATACTAAGTACGTACATACATAATTACTTATAATTTTTTTTTTTTGAAATTAGATTTATACGTAAAAGTGAATTAATAGTCTATTATTTGAGTTGATTTTTATTTATCTCAAACAACCAGAAATTGTTACATATAAAATTATTTTTTTAGTTTAGTATTATTATGCTAGGAACCATTAAATCAAATTCAATATTTTATTCTAAGTGCTTTTTTCAATTAAAATTTATTATTCGGATACAATAATGAGTATAACATTTCAATCTATTTCATATATCATTCAATTGATAAAAATATAATATAATTTAAAACATATATTTCAATAAGGATCATTATACAGCATATTATATATAATATTATACGGTTACCCACTCCATTTCGAACTTAATTGAATTAAATTTTGTTCACTAATGATGAAAATATATAAATACGAAATTTAATGTACGACAATTATTTAATATAGAAAATAATACCTAATATACGTTTAATTATTTCATTAAAATTTCGTTAATTCTTTAATGTAATAAATTTAATTTAGAAATATCTAATTTGAAGTTATTAAATGAATTTGAAGAATTTTGTTTTCTTATTTGACTACTTTTGCTATAAAATTAATCGAAAGTCTGAACATATCGTAATTATTTAAAATTTTATATTTTAGATACTGTTTTTATATTTATATTTTAGATAATGTCCACAACTTCACATTAAAGTCTTACTGCACAAGAAAATGAATAAAGTTTTTTTTTTATTATTTTTTAATATTATACAATTTTCATTCGTTTTAATTGGTTTCGTTTATTTTCAAATGAAAGAAATACTTTAATTAAACATCATAATTGGATATCTTTTTGAATTAATTAATAGATATATATGTAGACGTAGGAAATGGAATTTCTAAATAAATCAAATAAAGGAAATGTTTCGGAAATCTCTGGTTCCATTATGTAAATATTGACACTTAAGTATACGGTAATGTCTAATGTAAATTAATGAAATATATTAATTAACGTTGAATTTTTGAATTAAAAGTGAAATAAATTATTATTTTGAGTTAGAAATAAAACTATAAAGTTTCAAATATATTCCATGATAGAGAAGCACATTTTATACTCAGAACACCAACTCGTTCCATTTACAGCGTTCCATTTACAGCTTTTCTGAGATATATTTAATACTTCGAGAAATTGAAATTTTTCTTCCACTAATTTGACTTTTATTGCTACAAAAAGTTATAAAAACGTAATAGAAGAAAAATAACATCCAACTTATGTAAAAATATAATAATGCTTTCTGTCTCTGCTTCATATTGATTTTTAAATTATTTAAAAATTCTGAAAAAATATATAAAAAACCATTTTAAATGAAAATCGTAAATTTAATAGGGCTTTTTTATATACTTTCTAGGATATAAAAATGGGAATATTATTTGAAATTGAAAAGATTTATGCTAATATTGTATTGGCAAGCATCACTAAAAATGGATATAAATTTGATGTTTTTTTTTTACTTTGTGAAAGTGTAAAAAGTGTCACATTTTATTGCACATAAAAGCTTAATGCATTTTCAATTCATTTTTCTTTCATTTTTGTGTGTAATAACTACATAATTTATTTTTCCATTTAAGCCATTTTATTATTAAAACTTAAAAATGGATAACCACTTTTAAAAATATAGTTATAATAAAAATACTGAAAACCTCTACAGGATACTCTGCAGGATACGTAATTATCTATAAAATTAAATTAATAAAATAACGTATTCAAATCAGAGTAAAAAAAAAAGATACATATATCCACAATGTGTATGATATTCAAGACAAAAATATCTTTCGAAGAAACCTTCACTCAACGAATATTTTCATAGCCTCTACTTAGATACTTGGTTTTTATAATTGTCTTCAATTTTCTATAAATATTTCGAAAACGCCTTTAATTAATTCTTAACTAATATAAAATATTTTCAAAAATATTCCTATTTTCACAAGGTCAATAAAATCGTAGGTAAAATAATATGATTCTGCAGAGTATTTAAAAATGCTTAACATTCAGGGCAAATAAATATAGATTGATCTATTTTTCTTCAAATTCATAAAATAGTCCTTTAAAATGAATAAATATTTTCAAAAAAAACATATATAATTATGTGTAGGTATGTATACATAATATTTAATATATTTTACTACGATATTTCCAGAATAAGTGGCATTGAATGTTATTTGATGCAGAACATAACATTAAGGTAAAATCATCCGGTATAAAATATCTATTTTTTTTATTCTTGAATACCTATTTAGGATATTAGATAATAGTTTTTGAAATGAAAATCATTATAATTTTTTTTTTTAGATATTTTAATAATGTATTTGTGCATTATGCATAATACTTCAAGTTTATTCAAGACAGATTATTTATTTAAATTGATTTTACATTTAAGTAGAGACTACTTAATAGATATACTATACTTTAAAAACATGATATATATATTTATAATATTTCTTCATTAATCTAAAGAATAAAAATGTAATTCAAATTAATTTAAATAAATAATTGGGTTGATCCAAAAATAGTATATTGATTTTAAGATAAAAAGTTTCATTGGCAAATCACATTATAAATTCCATACGAACAAATACAGTAGAAATTTCAGACATTTTAGCATTCTAACTACTATATTACTATATTACTTCTTCATTAATACGAAAAAAATAGCATTATTTGAATTTTCAAATAAATATAATGTATATCTAATATCTATTTGTTTGAAATTATATTAAATTAAGTAAGTGAAATACAAATTTTATTTTCAAAACAATTTCTCTATCAGTGAATAAAGTTAATAAAAGAAAAAAAAATAAAAAGTAAATTATTTTTATTTCATGAAAATTGTATGAATTGAGAGAAAAATTGTTCTAATATACATTGAAATTTATTTTTCGCATTTAAATATTAGATAATTTTTTTTTTATTTTTTTTTTATTTATTTTATTTGTTTGCAATTGACAAACGTTCAGCAATTTAACTTTGTATTTTAATAAAATGTAAATTAAATTAAATCAGTTTTCATATATAATGAAAGTTTTCTGGGTGGTTTTAAAATTTAAAGCTTCTCCCTAGCTATTTATTTAGACTTTCACAGATGTTAAAAAACTTCATAGAAAAATGTATGTATCTGAAATAAAATTACAATAAATATATGTTACTGCATAATGCTTGTACAAATTGCGATGATGAGTATATATGATATTTTTTATGCATTGATAACTATTATTTTAATAGATTTACTAAGCCGTGTGTGATAAACAAGTGCAATCATATAATAATGACGAAATCGATATATATTTTTTTTATTATTCAAATTTCAAAATTATATTATTAATATTTCAATATTATTTATAATAAAAATAATTAAATATTAAATTACTGAATTATTATAAGAGTAAAATTGTCATGTAAAAACACTAAACAGGCCGCATACCTATTTGATTATATAAAGCAGTGGTGCCCAAACTAATGGCCGCGGGCCACTACCGGTCCGCGAAGCATTTTTATCCGGCCCGGTTTGAGTTTTATTATTAATACATCTACTTCAAATTTTCATAAAATATTTCACATTTATGAAAAAAAGATTCTTATATGTTTCCATTCTTTTAAGAATTTAAAAAGAATATAAAATAAAAGTTTTCTTATAATTTATTTTTATTTATTTTTTATTTCGTGCAGTAATAATTCTTAAAAAGAAAAAAAAAATTTTTTTTTTTTAATTTGGCTGCTAATTTTGTATACGAATTCATACATAATTAGTTATTAGAAAAATATAGTAAAAATATAGCTATTTTGTTTACATTAAAACCCTACTTGGATGTCTACAAAATCTAAAACGACAAGTTATTAGTTTTACAGACTCGCGATACTTTTCCAAAAAGTATATATATTGACACATTATAATTAACAGAGTTGTGAAGTGTTTATATTTTTAACTGAATTATAGTGAACTAAAATCACCGCAATGAACAAGAAGCGTAAAATTGATAATAAAATTTTGTTTTTTTTTAATATTTTCAATAAATTTTTCTAAAATATTAAAATGCGTCATTTATGTGTAATATGTATGCAGACCTAAGTTGAAAGAATAATTTGTTTTAATATTTGGCCCCGAACCCTTGATGTTATTTTAAATGGCCCTTGGCTATAAAAGATTGGGCACCACTGAGGATTCGTCAGAATATTGAACTTCCAATCTAAAATCTGTTCATCAAACTTTTATTGATTATGTGTGTGGTCTCTTTTTTTAGATGGACATTTTAATTAATTCGATAATTTAATAATATTCTGTATTCAAAAACTATATTTTTCGTAATTTTAAACACTACCGCACAGCAACTACTTAGTAGAATAACTAGTGTGACTAGAAAAATGAAACCATTTTATTTCAACAAAATGAATTGAATAAATATTTTTTCCCAAAATTTCTTAATTCACGCTCAAACTGTACTTATTATTTAAAAAAATGTATATATTTGATATATGTATATTTTAAACTTTTTTTCAGTCATAAGATATAATTATCTCAAAATATAGCAGACAGAGTAATCTGGGTACTTTATTTTGTAGAATTTTTTTTTTTTTTTTTAACTTAAATATTTTTAATGAAAATATTTATAATACACAAATATAATAATGTATGTATATATCTAAATTTTATTATTTTGTTAAAATTGCAATTTCGTTTCATTTCAAGTTAATACAGATAACTAACTACATTATTTAAGTGAATTTATTTCAAGAAAATTAAATAAAAGCACAGTCAGTTATCCTAGAAATTCAAGAAAAAAATAAAAATATTTCGTTTTTACTTTATTAAATTTTCATCATTTTCATTTAAAATAATAAAGGAAAAATAAAATTATTTTCATGAATATTATAAAACATCTTCTTGGCATCTTAATAATGGTACAAAAGTTTTCAAGCAGAAATTTAAGAGAAAATTAAATTTTTAAAAAATTTAATTTAAAAAAAAATATATAAAATAAAATAATAATATGGTATTATAACAATTTGCAACTGTTTTTAATTAATTTTTTTTTTTCTTTTTTAATTAATTGAGAAAACTTTTTGTTTTATTATTTTTAAACACGATTTTATTTACTTTAATTTTTGAATGGCGCGAGGGTGTTTAGTTTAGAAATATTTAAAATATTTTCAGTCTTTCGAAAGAATTATTTTTTTTTTCTCAAAATTATTTTTTTTTTCTCAAAATTTTTGATTTTTCAATATTTCATTGAAATGTTAATTATAGTTTTTATAATCAGCAACATCTATGTGGGCAGTTATGAATTTTTTATTTTCAAATTTAAGGAAATATTTTTTAATTAATTTTATATTCTAGTAGAAAGAATTTGAACCAAAATATCTTTTTAAAAATATACAATATCATATATAAAATATACATAAATAAATATTTTAAGTATATATTATTTTTTAATTGCCTAGAAATTTTCATAATTCTATTTGTTTTTTCCAAAAATTTATTAAATCTTTTTCCCTGCTTTTTTTGTTCCTTATTTTTTTTTTATACTTCTTAGTATTATATATATTATTACAGTTATTACATTTTCATATTTTATTAAGAGCAATAGTAAAAAAATACCCAAAAATTTATTATTTTTTAGTCTGTGCTGTTGTCTAGGTATTTCATTTAACGATATATATATATAAACATTTTTACAAATAGTATAAATAATTCAAATTTTTTATGTTATCTAATTTAATGAATAATTTAAATAATCTTATTTTAGTATCTTAAAGAAAAATTTTAAAATTATTTTTCTATTTATACAACAGTAAAAAAAATATATAGATATATAATTTAATTTCTTCCTTATAACATAATTTTTTTTTTCTCATCAAAAATTAAAACGGAAAATTTCATTTTCCTATTTCTAATAGGGTAAACCTCTCTACAAGAAAAAAAAAAAAAAAATTAGAAAATATTAAATTTGAATCGATTTTCCTATCTTCATAAAAATAATAAAAAAAAATTTATTTTTATCATTTCCATTTTATATATGGTATTACAAATGTTTTTAGTCATAAACGACGACGTTATTTGTTAAGAGAATCTGTTAAAAAAATATAAGTACAACAGTATCTCATAAAGGAAGTATGAAGTATAAAGAATGTCTGTTTTAACTTTTTGATTTATTATGCTTGTTAAATAGTTTTAAACATATTTCTTAAAAATCATGTAAAATTAAACAATTTCATCGAAACAATCAGCGTATAATATCATTATGGATCAATCAGAGCATTTATACCCATTTTTTTAAGTTCCTCTAACATCTATCCAGCCAACACAAAAATTAGAATTTAGATATATATAAAACATTTTATATAAAAATCATTTAGACCCTTGGCTGGTTGAGAGCCTAACATCCAAACCTGAAATCGTTATGTTTAATCCTTTAGTCGAGGTGAAATTGGACGATATTGCTCAAGAATTGAAATCGATTAGGCAGCTGATTACTTATAATAAGCATTTAAGCAACGAATGGACGGGTTGAAAAAGGGGCCAATTAAATACAAATGTAGCCCACGAAAAAGAGGATGAACTTGATGCAGTATTAAAGTTTTTGAATCATTTTGATTAACTGATTTTACATAGACTATAAGTTCTGTTTTCATTAACATCATTTCTCTTTTTTTGATGATAAAAGTTTGACTATAATGCTTACAGTATGAAAAAAAATCTAAATTAAAGTGAATTTAATAAAATATCTAGTGTACTATTATAAATTTTAATTTGTAGCTTGCATTTATGTTAATAAGTATTATTTCTGAAAAAGTTTTGAAGGATTCTTAAGAACTTTAATTTATTTAAGAATTCATTCGATTGAAGCCAATATACATTTTTTTTTTCTGTTTGAAAAATAATATTTTTTTTTTTTGTAAATTGCTATTGGCAATGGCTTCAAAAATATTTTTGTCCTTTAAAATAAAATCAAATTCAAAATACATATACTAAGCGTATATATATTCTTTTCTATACTGTATTTTAATTTTGCATATATGACTTTTTTTATGGTGATGATGATGAGGCCTAATAAGATTTTTTTCCATGAATAAAAATGATCAATTTTTCTAAAATAAAAAAAAAATGAAAATTTTTGTATGAAAAAAAAAATTTTTTTTCCTCTTCTTTTATTCGGGAAATTATTTTATTTTGTTTATATAATTTGGTTATAAAAGTCTCATTTCATTTTAAACGAGCTAGGGGTGTAATAAAATAGATACATCTTTGTATGCAAATTAACTTTATATGCAAATTAAGTTACTTGACATGCGACAAATTTAATTTGAGGATTTTCCTTTTTTTTGTTTTGTTTTTGCTTAACATGTATTTTTTTTTTGTTATGTTTAAAGCGACAAATAACTTTGTTTTTAACACTTGTTTACTTGTTCTTACTCCCTGCAGCTATTTTCATGTTTATTGATAGTCATTTTTATCTTCAATTATCAACAAAAAAAAAAAATTATCAGAAAATGTTTTTCTCTTTTTTAGTTAAATTATCTCAATTTAATGTTTTTAATATCAAACCGTGTAACTATACACAAATATAACCAAATTGTGTGAAAAAAAATATATTTTATCCACTAAAAGGGTTTATTTAACTTTTATAGTAATTTTGTTTTTCAATATTACTATAATACTGAGTTTAAAATATGAAAAAATAAAAAACTTTTTAAAACTGAATCGTATATAAGTTTCATAAAATTTGTTTTAGGAATTTGAAGAGTTTCAGTGTGCTATTTTAAGTAGATAACTTCTCAATTTCTAGAGTTATATAAAAATACAAAGTTTGTTTTCCACAAGTTCAAAAAATAAAAACTTTTAATCTCTTGAAAATTGAAAGGCTTTAGTATCAATTAAAAGCAAAATAAAAATTTTATGTTTCTAATAAAATAATATTGTTGAATCATTTTCTGTTATATTTTGCTTCAATTTTCAACAGATTGAAATTTCTAATTTCTTTGAAATTATTTCCTGTGAAGGATATGACTTAAAAATTTCTTAAGGAAACTATTCAGTTTTTATTTATATTATTTCTGTTAAATAAGCTATTCAATGTTTTAAACTATTTTTTTTTTTTTGTAAGTTAATAGTATGATGATAACTAAATTTTTTATTTTATTTTGAAGAAGAGAATTCTTGAAAATATCAAATATGAACAACACATTGCCATTTTTAATGTAAGTTTCTGATATTCGTGAAGCGAGGGAAAAAATTATTCAGTGGTTTTTATTAGAAAAATCAGCCTATAACAGTTCTATACGATTATAAGAAGTAAGAAAGGAAAGACCATTTCTTTTATTAATGCGAATAATTCGAACTAGATACCAAAACTGAAGCTTCAGATATGAATTTGATGAAATTTTTAGTATTATTTTTTTTTAATTGGGTAATAGTAGATTACAACACATGTTAAGAAAATTTGTTATTACAACGAGTTGTGTATACACAAAAACACATAGACACGAGTCAATACTTATATCACGACACCGTTAGGTTGAGTGATATAATGTTGACCAGTGTATATGTGTTTTTGTGTATATACTCAACGAGCTGTATAACAAATTTTATTAACATGCTTGTATACTGTTTTAATGTGCATGTGAGAGGTAATTGCAATCAATACATTTGCAATGCAAAAAATAAACAAAAGTTCAAAATGAAGAAAGTAAATAAAATTTACTTAATACGGAGAATGTATTGACGCATGTACCATTTATCGAGCTAAATTTACGATTGTAAATACAACTTACCGATCACATGCACATTAAAATTTATTTCACTCAATTAATTTTTTTTTTTTTTTGGATTAGTTTAATATCGAATGATAAAGTTTGGAAAAAGTTTCCCAGAACGAAAAACAAAAAAAATTCTTACTAAAATATTAAGTAAAATTTTTTAGTTTATTTTAAGAACGTGATTTTTGAGTAAAAAACGTGAAAAGAATGAAAAAGTTTTTTTTTTTGAAATATATACATACACCTACACATATCTTAATAAAATTTAAATGCATATAACGAATAATTAATTCAGCTTTGATGATTAGAGGGTGTATATGTTGAATTTTCTTTTTAAATAAATATTAAATTCACTGTAGAAATACATAAATGTTCAATGTTTTATTTTTTAACTCTTTTTTTTTTTTGAAAATTATTGATAACCTCAACTTAAATTTCCGTTTTATTTTTCATTATACAACATAAAAGCTCAACGAATATGCGGCTTTCAAAGTCACGTCGATTTTTTATTACGTGTTCAAATTATACATATAAGTTAAAATGTATATATTATTAACATTACACATTCTAAATAAAATTAAATTTTTTTTTGGCAATAATTGTCACACATCCCGCAAATATTTCAACAAATTTATAAATTTTATCTAATTTTAATTTTATAAATGATTGTATTGTTAAATTTAAAAAAAAAAAAAAATAATAAATAAATATTTCACTACCAAAATAAATTTTTAAGGATGATTATGCATTTTAAGTGCGAATAAAATAACCCCGCAAAAAAATTTGCTTCAAATTTGTTTCTTTTTTTATTTTTTTATTTTACTTTTATATAAAAAAAAAATAATACTGAACTAAATACATTTTATGACGTTGAAAAAGATAATAAAGAAAGTTATACAATTTTCATGAATTCATGCAGGGAATTTTTTTTTGTTTTTTTTTTTAAGTTAAAAAGTTATCCGAAAAAAAAATAAGGCCTGTGTTAACGAGAAGCTGTAAGAAATATTGGAAATTTATAGAGTTTGTCAATAAGTCAATTAGACATTAATCCATTTCCATGGTATATTCTGTGTTAAATTTCATACAGATAAGGTTAAAATACACAACTATATACCTATATATTGTATGAATAAATTCAGATAAAAAAAATGATTGAGTCTACGTGTGTTCAAATTTTTTCTCTGTTCCAAATTTGACATAGGTAGAAAAAAAATTTTATAAAAATTTACCCAATCATTATGTACATTGCACACATGTATTCATAGTTCTATTTGTCAGTGATTTTTTGTTATTATTATTTTTATTATTTTCTTTTTAACGTGAACAAATTGAACTTTAACTTAACTTTAATTTTTTAAATTTTATGTTCATTAATTATAATTTTTCATTCTAGCAAAAATTACATCATTATTTTTGTTCTTTTTTCTGATTTAAACAAAAAACAAATTTTTATCATATTATTGAATTATCTAAATTACAACATTATCTAAATTATCCTCCTAAAAGTTTTTTTCAAGTAAATACTTGATTGAGGTAATATTTCATTAAAAAATGTATATAAAGATTTTATTTAGATATACGACGAACGATAAAAATATCTATTTTTAATGGATACATTCTTCTAATCATTACACAGTTCGTCCTGCATAAAATCTATGTATTTTTAGATAATGTTATTTTAAATTTAAATATTAGAGTGAAAAAAAAAATTCAAATCATAATTCAAACTTTTTTCTTTAAATTATAAATCATCAATCTGCAATGTGTTAAGTATTTCCCTCTTTGCTGTTTACCTGTAATTTGTTGAAAAAGAAAATTTTTTTTTTCGCAAGGATTGATAAATAATGAAACTTTAAGGGAAAGTAATTAGTAGATGGCATTATGTAAAAAATTTAGCCAAACAAAATAATACTGAAACTAAAACAATCTAGATTCTCTTCGCTTCAAATGTTGTAGAAAGTGTTATAGTAAAATAAAATAAAGTTATGTAAAAATTTAAAAACTAACTAAATTTTTAAGAACAAAATTTAGAATTTTAAGCAGGCCCTTGGAGCGGCAAAACTTTTTTGGTTGCCCCTGTCTAGCTCCGCTCTAATAGTTGCTCACACCCCGCTCATTCCTCCGCTCCTAGGTCCACCACAAGTTTCACATTAAAATTTTTAATAGTTTTGTAAAAAAAATTAAACACATAAATTTATTTAAATAGTGGAGATACACACTTTTATTAAATTATTAATTTAACATCAAAAATTATAAAATGAAAAATTTATATTATTTGGCGTTATCAAACAGTGGAGCGTGGAGCAATCAATATTTTTTTTTAATTTTTGTGCTCCAGCCCTACTCACGCTCCAACCAAAAGATCGCAGCTCCGCTGCTCTGAGCTCCTCTCCAAAGGCCTGATTTTAAGTAAAAGTTTTATTTATTTTGAAATAATAGTCGAACAGACAGACATTATTTGAAAATAAAAGCTAAAAATTTTCTTTATTCAGAAAAACAGAATTTTTCTTCTTTTCTTTTATATATTTAAAAAATAAAAGAAAAGTAAATGAAAAACGTTTTGTTATGCATAAGTATATTTTTTTGAACGAAATATTATTTCATACAGAAGAATGCTTTTCTTTTTGGTAAAAAAAAAAGTATGGAAAAAAAAAAGTTATAAAATTTAATAATATAATCCATAATGTTAAAGAAAAGTATAACGTCGTACAATTTTTTTTTATATATACATATACGATTAGCAGCCTAACCCGTTTTTTATTTGGGAACTAAAAGTGTACTTTCATTTTTAGCAGTATTTTTTTTTTTTTTTTTACATTTGTTACGAAAAAAAAAAAAAAACAACAACATCTTTTTAAGTTCCCTTCGTTATATTTTATGCTAAAATGTTTATTTCTTCTTTAACAATATACACACCTGTGTAAATTTTATGGTTACAAAAAGTGTTACAAAGAAATAAAAAAAAATCAATGAAAATAATTTTTAAAAGGGATATAAAGGTAGGACAACTCAGTAATAAAATACAAGGCTAAATTTAGCTTTAAATTGATTTTAATTTTTTTATTTTATATAACTTCTCTCTTTGGAATATTATGAAAAAAAAAAAAAAAAATTTTCCTCATTTTCCTTTTGTTGATCTAAATCTAAAAGAATATACAACTTAACATATAAAATATATAATATTATGTTATGCAATAGATTTTTAAATTCGATGACAGTTACATAAATTTTGATGGTTTTCATAATGTCTATAACATTATGTGATTTCAGAACTCCCTATATATTAGTTAAGTCAGCAGTGATTTTAACTGAAAGAAATTATTGTTATGATCTTTTTCGGGCGATGGAATAAATTTTGAAACTATTGTTAAAATTAATTAAAATTTACTATTAAATAGATATGAAAATTTAAAATTTTATAGAATTTGTGTAAAATATGATTTAAATTTTATATGGCATGGCAAAACTCGATAATTTTTAAGCTGACAGCACAAGTAAACAAAATAAAAAAAAATTGATTTTTTTTTTTTTTTTTCATATTAATGATTGACGTATATTTATTGTATTTCAAGTTTTAATTTCAAGTGAATTTTAAGGTCAAAAAGGTATTAAAATAAAATAAAAAAAAAATTTAAGTGAACTTAATAATTACATTTCATTATTTTGTACGACTTTTAGAGAGCATTCAGAGTAGTGGCATAATAACGTTTGAAAATTATTGAAAAACAGAAGGAATAGTGGGTGTGTGTAGGAGAAAACTTAATTTCTAAATAAAAAACGGCTATATATACTTAGAAAAATAAAATTATCATAAATTTTTTTTTTCATTTCTTTCATAAGGTATAAGACTACTTAATTTAGTGCTGTGTAAACTTTGTTGAAAAAAAATCTTACAAAAATTGTTAAAAAAAATATTATATTTCACACAATTTTGTTTTTTCCTTTTTTTCTTTGAAAATTATATGTTTTTTAAATTCTTCTACTATTTGTATTTTTACATTCATATAGGTAAAAGAATTTTATGTTCAAAATTAGCTCGTGATGTTTATGTTTGTAAAAAAAAATTTTTTGGTAAACTTTTTTTTTAATAATTTTTAACACTTTATATTGTTAAAAAAGTAAAATGCAATCGCAACATTTTTTTACACTTGCTAGTTGTTGTTAATTTTCATCATAAATAAAAATGAATTTTAATAGTATATTGTAAAATAGTTTTATAATACTATAAAATATAGCTAAAAGAAAATTTAATATGAAAAATTATAATGCAAAAATAAGATTTAAAAAATATATAAATATACTTTGAAATATTTACATATATATTTACATATATTACTATATACCTATTCTATACACACATTTGTATAATTGTAGACTTATATTATATACATATTATTAGACTACACTTTTAATACAACCATATATGCGCAAAATTGGACTGGAAAAATTGTATTAATTTTATTGATACTTTACATTCAATAATAATTATTATTTCTAGCAAATGAATAAAAATTAATGCGTTTTTTATACAAAAAACAAAATTAAAACTAACTATATATCAGTTTCAGTTTTACATAAAATATTAAAACTTAATTATATATATAACACAATGCATTTTCAGGCTATTAAAATACCAGATAGTTCTCTTTTACGGATTGATTGAAAGTTTTAGTTTTCCAAAAGCTTCAAATCTTCTAATATAATAAAAGGTGAACTCACCTCTTAAACGACCTTGGCAGTGTTGGCACTTTCCTCTATTTATTTTTTTAAACATAAATAATAAATAAAATACCCGAATGACTATGCAACACTGAATGCAAGGCGTACTTTGATAAAAACTTTTAAATGTAAACAAAAAAAATCAAGGCGTACTTTATCAACAAAAAATTAAAAGCATTCTTTTCGAAATGACAAAAATCAACGCATAGTTACTAGGCTAGGCCTGCACTATTTTTTCTGTGCAAGCTTTTTTCTAGTAATCGAATAAAGTTTGGAATTTGACTTTTTGCGCACAACTCTTCCTAGGATAATAAAACATCAAAAAATAATTACCATTATATTTTGAAGTAATTTTAATGGGTTCATGTTAACTATGTAATGTTACACACTCTGTCTCCTTCGAGAAAAAAAAAATTATACATATATTCAAAATACAAATCCCTTAACATATATTATAATTAAATCCAAAGTCACGTTTAAGACACTTTGAATAATTTAATCTTGAAAAATTTTTATAGCATAAAATAACTTATTTTTCCACTATGGTTAATTTTTACCTTTCTTAAAAAGATTTAAAAAAAAATAAGAAAATTCTTTAAAACACTCGAGGTAGGTAATAAAATGAAATGTGTGTTATATAATTTTCGAATCGAAATACCATCACGTATTTCTTTTTAATATTTTAGTATTATACTTTTAATATTAAAATATGAAAAGGTCACATTAATCAGATTATTATTAAGTATTTTTTTTTTATTTTGCTGACCCTTTGGGAACTATAGGTCCCAAATCAAAAAAAAAATAAAAGGAAAAAGAAATTTTTTTTTTTATTCCATTTTGCATGTTATAATTATTAACTAGAATTGTGAGAAGCGTAAGCAATATTTTTGAGTTCCTATAGATTTTTTTTAAATTTAGATTAGAAGCAATATAAACAATGGCAATCAAATACCAAGTTTTTCTTATTTTGAAAATAAAATTTTAAACAAGCAAATATGAATGTTTATCTAATTAAGTTAACTTTTTTTCCAATTACAGATATTTCTCATCTTCATTAATCTGACTTACTGGTAAGTACATACTTATTATTATAGTAGTTTAATTTTGGGTGATAATTAAATGTATTTGATATTTAAAGATATTAATTAATTGCTTATAAATAATAATTAAATTTATTTTGAAATTCCGCCCGTAATTGTAAATTAAAAGGATATATTTCAATAAAATTTATTTTATCCATTATATCATATTAAAAAATGTATATTCCTAAGGCTCAAGATGCATTCGCGTTGACGATAACTTGATAAGAAACATATAAGAATGAACTTTTTTCACCTACATAATGCCTGTATACATTCAGTATATGTTGAGTTTATTTCTTCATTAAACTTTAAGTTATCTATTTATTTTAGGGTTAAAGTACTTAATTCTAAATAATCAGTTTGTTTTTAATTCCCACCCAATCCATATCTTTTGATCTTATAATAAATATAAAAATACATATGTATTGTATATACCATACAAATAAAGTAAATATATTTTCACTAATTTAATTTTATTTACTTTTAAAACTCTTTAATCACTTTCTTATACCAAATAATTTGTAAAATTTATGTTACACATTATTTCAGTTCGTAAGGAAAAGCAGAAAAAACTTTTTTAAGCTATTATTATCGCATGAACGTGTCTTCTTTAAATTAATCTTCACAACTTGTTTCGATTTTCTTATTACTTTTATTTTTTATTCGTTTTCTTTGCTTGAAAAAAGTTAAAGAACATTTTTTTTTTATTCTCCTTAACAAAGATATAATAAATTGTACTTTACCAATAATATACTTTTTTTTTTTTTTGAGATATTAGGAAATAATGGAATTAGGATGTATCATACATAATTCAAAAATTTTTGAAATTTTTTGGCAAAATATATAATGTAAGGGTATGTTTTTTTTTTTTTTTTGAAAGACAGCAAAAGCTATCTCTATTTGAAGACAGGCTTAGTAAATATTAATGTAAAGTTTAGTTCAATAAAAGTTCGAGGTTTCAATAACCTTACGTCCATCTAATTTTTGTTGACACATAGCACTCATGCTTTTAAAAAAACGAACATATATTTTCTTAAAACTAATTAGATTCGAATTCATAGACTTTAATTTGTAAATTTTGACACAATAATATGTTTTCAATAACAAATAGTTCAATACTTGATACTGAAGGCTTCAAAAAAAGTATTAAAATCATTGAACTTGGATGAAACTTGGAATGGATTTCCACATTTTTTAAATTGAACTTTCTCTTCATTAAAACGTACCGAAAACGAAAACTTTTATTAAACTATATTATTTGATAAGTATAATGAAGTAGTTTCCAAAAAGTTCCAAAATTACAACCAATGAAGTCTTCTTGATGCAAAGTTAAATGTAATCAATATTCTAATTTCTAAAACATAATATAAGCCCTTTATTACATAGCTCAGAATGTTTATAAATGTTTTAATAGAAATAAAACTATCTATGTTTCACTTTTTTCTGCCAACACAATGATTTTAACTATTTGCTTTGCTCTATATGATACAAAATTTAATTCAAAAGCTATTTCTGCGTAAATTAAAGGTAAAGAGTTTAAACTTTTATAAATTCATAAATCTCTTATGACGTTGAAAAATTGAAAAAGTTTAAAAAAAAACTTAATTGTCGTTTAAGAAAAATCTGCCCCAAAGTTTTCTTTAGAAAATATTTAAGGGATTTACGAATACACTTTTTTTTAAAAGAATTTTTATAATAATTTTTGATTTATTGTAGATGATTTTGCTGTTAAATAGTAATGTATAAGAATAACGAAAAACGTGTATAATGTATAATGTCGTATGTTCAACTGATTTAAAAAATTAACAGAAGTGATTTTAAGATTTAAGTATATATATATAAGATGAAAATTTTTTCAAGGGAAAATTAAAATTTTTCTCGTAATAAAAATTATCTTAAGAATTTCTGAAAATAAAATGTCTCGCTTATTTTTAATTATCAAAATTAAATTAAATAACATGTCTTAAGTATTAAAAGCTGGCTGGCTCTTGTGTTCTAATATAGATAAAATTAAATTTTTTGTGAATTAATCACATTTTTTTTTCACAATTTTAATGATGAAAATGATAAATACTTATATTATAAAAAGTCATATAAGTTACTTTTGTATATATTATACATTAAGTCCGTTCTATTTGAATCGATTCTTATTTTTAAGGTCGTAGATTAAGTTGCAGTAAAGATAAGACAAAAATGACAATGCGAAATAAATTGGCTCTAGAAACTTATCTGTAGAATAAGCGCTTTTCGGGACTAGTTCAGAAAAATTTCCAAATAATTTATTCCGGAAATATTTTATTTAATTTTTTTAATTTTTTTAAAAATAATACAATTTTGTGGTACTTTTTATATTATGTTGTGGTTGACAACAATATTTGATGTCAAAGTATCAAACAAATTGCTATTTAGAATTTACTTTTTCAGTTTATTTATTTTTGCATTTGCAATGCGAACGACAATCGTTATTCCGGAATAATTAGTGAATAATTTTGAAATGCAGATACGTTATGTATCGCTATGCATTTATTTATATTTATTTATTTATAAACTTATATGTTATGAGTTCTTAGAACCTGAATCACAACTCTGTAACTATAATTTTTTATTTAATCATTTTGCAGAAATTTCTATATAATTAAAAAGATCAAAATTAGCACATTAATGAATTTTTTTTTGTCCTTTTACTTACATTATAAATTGTAGCCTTATTTTGGTTTTAATAAATTATGTAGTAATTTAACCTCATTTTTAGCAAACACATAATTTATTATTAACCTATTAATAAAAATATAAATTCAGTTTTTTTTATGTCTATAAAAATAAATCTGACAAATTGATGCACTGAATTATATTATATAATACTAGAAAATAAAATTTTCATATCAAGGACAACAAATAAGATACTGATTTGGTGTAGTGTAGTGTCGTTATCCAACGAAATTTTAGAATGGTTATTTAATCTTGATTATAAAATATTTGAAAAAGATTTTTGTGTTGTCTTCCAAAGTAAATTGATATTTACCTATATTTTCAACATTTATATGGCCAAAAAATAAATCGTATGATTTTACATTGAGTATTTTCACATATTATACCTATATCAAAAATTGTTATTTTTGTATAATTAGATACTATCATTTTATATCTTTCACAAATTAAATTTTTATTGATTAAAATTAAAAAAAATTGTTTTTAAAGATTAAAATGTATAAATAAACATTTTTTTTGAAATCTAAAATTTTGTAAATCCATTGAACGAAACCTTATTCGTTTATGAAAAACTTTTTCAATGCCACAAGCATTTCTGACAATAAAATATGATTCAAAATTTCTCTGTTTTATTTGTATGAAAAAAATTGTTTTTATTAAAGACAAAAAAACAACGTTAAATATTTTAAGAAAACTCAAGGCAGCTTTTATTTATTTATTTATTTTTATAATTAATTTATTAATTTCATTTTCCGCTTGAACATTTATCTTTTTTAATGATGTTCACGGCGATGAGAAAAATTAAAATTTATTTATATTTTTTAGGGCAACAAAAGAAAGTTTTATTTAATCGCATTACCTCAAAAGCCAAAAAAATTTTTATCATTTATTTCGATTAAGATTTCCAATAATAGGTACCTATATTATTAAAAAAAAAAGAAAAGGTTTTTTCTTTTTTTTTGAAAATGGATTATTTGTTTATGGAGTGGGCTTATTTATATTAATAATTTATTTTGATAATAAAGAGTTTTCTTTCATAAGATTTTGTTATATATTTCATATATAATTTCTAATAACGAAAATAAGTTTTATTCACTCTGTTTTTTAGCAAAAAAAAAAGGAATTGTTTCAAACTTTTTACTCGTTGCAAAGAATTTACAAATAAGTAATATACATTTTTAGATATCAATGATTTGAAGCTGGTTTAATAAGATATAATAAGTTTAATAAGTAATAAATTTTTGTCGGACTAAAGTGATATTTAGTCAAAAAAAAAAAAAAAGAAGTATTGGGCCGTTTTCATAATTGATTTAGGATATTTTAGTTTCAAGATACCTCGGTCACAATCATGGGATAAACATATTTTTTAGAGGCCCTTCAATATCTTTCATAGAATTTAAATCTAAACCATTAGAAAGTGAATGGGATTACGCTTGTTGGCATGAAGATCGCTTGGCTGGTTCAAAAGCTATAAGTATTTTAGTTGCGGTTATTTAATGGAAATATATAATCTGTTTTTTAATTTTTGATGGAAAATGGACTAAAAACTATTTCACTACACTTTTTCATCCTTCAGTTTATATTTTAAATTTTAAACAAAATTTAGAAATTATATTCGTAGTTATAAATATGTTATTCTTATTTATTTTAATTACTTTTGTTTCATAATTGTGTCCATATCGATTTTAAAATGATTTCGAAATTGCCATTGTGGCAATATAAAGTTCTGAATTCAAAAACCGCACATTAAATTCAGTGGAAGAAATATTAATAAATATGAAATTTTGTAATATTTGAATTAAGCAATACCTGTTTAATAATACATATGAGGACACAGAAAATACTACATTAATATTGTCATAGTGCAATCACTTTAGTTTTTGTAAATTATATTGTGGTTTGCTTTATCTTATTTATTAATAATAATTTTTTATTTCCAAAGTAGCGGTTTGCAGTTGCGGTTGAAGTTGGTTTAAAATGACTAAAATATTTAAAGTAGCAGAGAAATTTAGATTAAAATTAAAAAATATTGAATCAAAATATCTGCAATTCAAGATTTTTAGTAAAAATATAATTTTAATTTTTCTATAAATTTAGTGCATAACTAGAGCTACAATTACCAAAAACAGCCAGTATGTTGAATTACTACTCATTTATATGAATGTTTGTTAAACACAATTTTGATAATATACATTTTATTTCAATTGCTGTATTTTATTTTTAATTATGAATCTTATCATTTTCATATATAAACTTAAACAATATATCAAAGCAACCTCTTAGCTAAGAGCTTACTTTTGTGGTTTAAATTGATAACGATGTTAATAAAAGAAACAAAGTTTGCTTAGAGATGTAAAAATCGGAGCATTGCAAAAGCTTTTATTTAAATAAGTATATTACATATTTTAACATAATATGTTCATAATTTTTTGCCTTAAAGATATTTCTATAAAATATAGTGATTGATTAAAACATTCTTTTAATAAATGCATACACAAAATACATAACCACTTTTATATATGCAGTGTAAATACAAATATGCCCAACGTAGAATTAAAAATTATTCATTATACCTAAATTTTATACATTTTTGTGAATTTGGAAATGAAAATATTCAAGTATATTTTTTTTATCTTTTAATGAAATATTTTAAATATATGTAATATGTGTAAGCAAAAAGGAATTTTTATAGTCAGAAAACAAAAATTAATTTGTTACATAAACTCAAATAAATATTTTTGACATTTCATTTCGTATGTGAGCAACCTTTTTGAATATCATTTTACAATATTAAAATTTGGATAAATTGCTTCACATTTAAATTTTTGATTAATTAAAAAAAAATTTGATAGAAAGTAATTTATCGCCAAGAAACTAAAAATGTATATTATTAAATTATAACTAAAAGTTAGTGAACTATGTAGTTAAATCTACATTATACATTACAAAAACGAAATATTCTATTAGAGTTTTTGTAAATTACGAACAAAATATATAATGTACTTTAGTCTTTTTTAACGTATTACGATAATTAAAGCATTTCAAGGCAAAATTTCATAAATCTGTTTTAAATTGTATGTATTCTTTATGTATAAAAAGATACATGTTTTTTGTGATAATATCAACAAACGCAAGCTATTACTTTTATGTCGCAAACTACCGATGCTAGTTTGAAGCAAACTGTTTTATGTTTGTAATAGGTACTAGCAGTGCTGTCGTTTTCAGTTTTCATGAAACATTAGAAATACAAAAGATAAAGCAGTAGAAATATATTCTTTATATATAATATATATAAGAACATATATATAACATAAAAATAACATATAAATCTTACATACAAATTTAAGTCTAATTTTCTCATCCGTACAACTATAGCATTAATAATTAAATCTCCTACATAATTAAATGCGGAATTGTGTAAGAACATAAGTTAAATTATTTAGTTTGCAGAATAACGGCTAGAGCCAAAAATTCTTTAACTTTAACTTTTTTTTCTCGACAACAAACAACATAGAAACGTCACTTTAAGATCCTTAATGTCAGAAACACAAATCTTTTATTTTTATATTGCTCTTTTTTTTATGTTGAAGTGAAATTAAATAATTACAAATTGATTTAAGTCGTCGAAAATTTATAATACACATATTATACATAGGTAAACTACACTTAATTAATCAAATTGAATCTCATAATCATAAGTATTTTATTTTCAATCTTAGAAATATAATTGTGATTTATTTTATTTAATACAGTTGAAATTAAATTTAAATGTAAATTTATCTTGATAATGTGTCAAAATTAAAAATTCAAAATTTATTATTCACAATTTTATAAGAACATGATGGTAATAATATTAAATTTAATTTTATATATCTTTAATTATAATCGGCCTGTCTAAATTCAAGTACAACACATACATACTTATACATACCTTTTGGGAATTTTTTTCTAACTTAATACTGGATTACGTTTAAAATGTTTTGTATGTTACATGATGTTTCTAGGATTATATAATTTTAATATAAAATGAACTAGTTTTAAAAAGACTACCTATCTAATAATCTAATGATGCACAGGATAAAATTAGATTTAAAAATACATGACGAATTAATAATATAGTGCATAATTTTATGAACTAAAATTTATGCGCATAGAAATGGAATAATAAAATAGTTTATTTATTCGTTTATTAGTAGGTAAAAGTAAATAAAATGCAAAAAAAAAAATTATTTATTAGGGCTATAGGTTGACAAATAATCCTTGAATACAAAATAATTTAATGAAATTTTGTTAAATTCAATCATCCATATTATATGAAATATCGTTGTGGTTAAAATAAGTTACATATATTCTCTCTGTATCTTAATCGGATTTACCTTGTATAAAACTAATTTGGTGTTTTTTTTATACCTAAATAATAGGTAGTAAAGATATAAATAAAATGATAAAAAATTAATACTTTTTTCAAATGCGTTGTATGTACTTATTGGCTGTATATTATTTGAATGCAAACACTTACTTTAAAAAATAATTTTAATCTTTGGTTTAAATTAAATTAATTTTCTATAATATACCTAAATCAAAAATTTCAATATAAATAAAAGATAAATTCCAATTTTGAAAAGTATTAAAATAAAACCTCGATGACGTATTTCCCCTTTTTAATTAGGAAATTCTGTTTAAAATAAAAAAATTAATAATTCGCCGTTCGGGAGAACATTTCTGAATATAAATTTATAGGTTTATGACTGTTGTATATGAATTTGCGGTCAATATATTTGACTATTATACGGAACAAGATTTAAAATGTTGAAAGTTTTTTCTGCATGAACTTTATTGTAATTTTATTTTTTTAGTTATGATTTTTTTTTTCAAGGAAAGAACAAAAAAAAGTTTTTTTCTCCACAAAACTTTTCTTTTAGTGACCAATTAGTTTCACTAAAATGAAACTACATTATATTAAATTCAAACAAAATGTAAATTATTTTTAAATTATAGCCTTTGGTTAGAGAACAGAGTTAGAAATTTCAATCATGTTTTCTACATTTTTTTATAAAAACATTATTGTATACTAAGTTATAATAATATACGGTGTTCAATTCTTAATGTTGTATGAGTTGTATTAAGTCACTGATAAATCACCAGTCCTTAAATATAAAGATAATTAAAATATTACAAATATTAATTCTTTATTTGTCATATTTATTAGCCATATTTAAGTAAAATACAAGTCTTACAATAATAAATGTTTGTATTTTTCGGTAAATTATTAAATTTGGCTGAATAATTTTTAGCCGGTTTTCTATTAAAAATGAAAAACTGATTATGTTTCCATTAAATGTCCATTTTTCTGTCCTAACTAACCTGCTTATAATAACTAATGAACTACCCAATCGATTTCAATTCTGTGAATGCTAAAATATGAGCAACCTCGTTCACTTCCAGGCCATACCAAAAATGAGGTTATACGATGTTGAATTCGGGAATTAAATGGTCTCTACTAGCCAAAGGTCTAATAAAATTTCATATCAAATTTATATATTATGTATTTTTTTTAAATTTTAATTGATTCCGGTAAATCTCTGGTACTTCATTTATGTGGTACTGTTCTAAATTTTCCATTTGTGATCGAAATGAAATGCGAATAAATATTTAATATTTATAAAATTTTACTTTAATAAAAGAAAAAAATATTTTTGTTTAAATAAGTAGTTTGCCACAATGTTTATTGGTAATTTTGTTATTTCCAGTGTCATTATTGGTGTCTTTCTCTAATTGCCTATAATTTATAGGATAGTTCTAACCCACATTATCGCTAATTTAATCAATCGTGTTTATTTCTCATAAACATTAACTATTATTATTTTTCCAAAAATATTAATCCTTATTATTCTCTTTACTTGCGTCTTCAATTTCAAACAATTAGTTAGATTATGCTATCCAGACATATTGACTTACATATATTAATAAAATGCTATATGAGAAAACTATTCTACTTCATGCATTCATTCAAAAAAAAAAATGTTTATTTGATGTGGCCTTAATATTTAAAATGATGCTCTGTGTGTACATACAGTACAAAATGTTAAATAAAAAACTCTTGAAAAAAATTGTTTTAATGCTAAAAGAGGATAAATATATATATAGGATTGTATATAGTATTCGTGTATGTATAATATTTTTCTTTATGATTTTTTTTTTTATTATGCTTATCTGCATATAAAAATGCGGGAAAACTTTATAAATTGCACAAAAATAAAATAAAATAATAAAAAAAAAAAAAAAAACTTTTGAATTGATGAAAAAACAATATTGTTTCATGGTTGAAAACATTTCTTTTTTTTATTTTTTTGAAATTTTTTGTTCTGTTAAAAAACAATATTAGGTTAACAGGGCATGTTTGTAATACTCAAAAGGATAACGATAAAAAAAAAAAGTTTTTTTTTTATTTTCACAAACTTTTCATTATTATAGTTGTAAAATTTTAAAGTAAATTTTAAAAAACAAAAAAAAACCACACATACAATTTGCGACTTCCCATGATAATTACTGGATTATTTATTTGCTTATTTTAATTTTAAAATATTCTAATAAACTTTAAATTTTTATTTTATTAAAAAAATATGTATGTTCTTCGATTAATTTACGAAAAGTTTATATCTACCTGAAGAATCGTATAAGTTTCAAGGCAAAAAAAACCATCTCTAGTTCTAAGAAAACAATCAGCTCTTCAGGTTTATGAAGTTTCTTATCAGATGCTTTCAGTCAATTTCGGTATTTTTTCCATCAACCCAAATGCCATATATCTCTGATTTAAAAATTATGCACTTAATTTGATTTTTATTTTGTTAAAAACAAAATCACTTCAAAAAGAAGATCTGAAGCTTTTTGTGTTCAATATAATATAAACCCTGTGTACATATATAAATTTATTTCTAAACTATAACAAAAGCAAATAGAGATGAGTGTTGAAATTAAGCTTTTACTTTATCTAAAGATAAACATTTTTTTTTATAAATATTATTTTTCAAGCTTTTACTTTTAACTTTTCATTTTAATAATAACTCAGATGATATTCATAAAGTTTTAAAATTTTAATCTTTTTCTATTTTATATAACTCATGTGTTTAATTTATGGCAAACAAACAAATATCATCAAATGGAAAATAAATAAAAGTTTATATGCATTTATTATTGAAAAGAAACTTTTTCCCATTTTTTTTTTTGGGAAGAAGAAAAAACTTTTTATTATTTGCGAACATTGGAAACTGAATTTTAATATAAATACATTATTATTTTTATCTCGAAGTTTTTGGGAGGATTCTTAGTGAGGTTTTCAATTCTTAAGTCTATATATTGCTTGCTATTTGAGAATATTTTTTACTTGAAATTACTGAAAAAATATTTAATTGTTTCGTTCTGACAATTCTTGATTAAATTACATATACATAATTTATTATCCTCAATTGTTTTATGATTGTGTATTCCACTAATCAATCTATATCTTATCTATATTTATCTTGTCTATATTTATTTAAATTTTTAATAATAAGTTACACAAAGGCTGGTATTTTAGTTTATTGAACACAAAAAGTTTTACATTTTTTTTGAAGTGATTTTGTTTTTTTTTTAAACAATAAAAATCATTATACATATCGTATGTTAAAAATATATAAGGATATTATAATCCCAAATGCTCTTAAAACTTGAAGCGTATAATTGACCTTGGTTTTTGATAACAATGATGAACATTAAAATTTCTCGAACTTATCAAAGTTTTTTAATTCGAGAATAAGAAATTAAAAGGACATTTTTCTAAAACGAAAAAAACTTTTTTTAATAAGAAAAAGAAATTAATGTATTTTTTTTTGTTTAGAGATTTTATGTTTCAAGGTTCTTGCCAAGAAAGTTTATCAAAGGAAATCACAATTTATTTATAATTTTTTTTTTTCTGTTTTAATTTTTATTTTCTTTCTCCTGAGTTGACAGTTAAAACTTCATTATGATAATGCTTTCATATTTTATAATACTGTATCAAAATATTTGATATTTTAGTAAAAAAAAATAAAGGAAATTATTAAGATATATATTTTTTGAGAAGTTATTTTAAGACTGCTTTAAAATGTTATCCTTATAATGTACTTTCAAAATTATGTATTTTCATACAGTATATGTATATAATTCTATTAATTTTATATAATTAAATCTACAGAATTGGGTTGATAGTATTACGTTTAAACTATAATTAGAATTATATAATTTATAATTGTTTTTATTCAAAAATTGATATGCAATTTTGACATTCTGCTTCCTTTTTGACATTTTGATTCACATTTTATTAATCAATCACTTAGATGATATTGCGATTCTATTGATTTAAAGTTCTCCTATAGCCTACATACTAGCATTTATTATTGAGAAGACGCTTAATTATAAATATCTGCTTCATGGTATTATTACTTATATTATACCAGTGGTGCCCAGACTACGACCCGCGGGCCACATTGATTTTTATGATTAATACATCTACTTCAAATTTTCATAAAATTATACGGATTTCTTTTTAGAATTTAAAAAAAAAATAAAATAAAAGTTTTATTTTCTTATTTTTTATTTCGTACAGTAATAATTCTATAACAGAAAAAACTATTTTCTGTTTTGGCTTCCCAGTACCAAGAATACTCGATTGCTTTTTATATGAATTCATGCATAGTTAATTAGTAATTAGAAAAATATAAAAGGTTTATTTTTTTACATTTAAAGCTTGAATGTATATTAAATTCAAAACGACAAGTTATTAGTTTTAAAGGCTCGAGATACTTTCCCAAAAAAATTATATATATATACACATTATAATTAACATAGTTGTGAAGTGCTTATATTTTGAACTGAATTAAGTGAACTAAAAAAATTGATAATAAAATTTTGTTTTTTTAATGTTTTCAATAAATTTTTTTAAAATATCAAAATATGTCATTTATTTGTAATATGTAGAGCTAGGTTGAAAGAATGATTTTTTTAATATTTGGCCCCAAACCCTCTGATGTTTTTTAAAATGGCTCATGATTACAAAAGATTGGGCACCAATTTATTATACCATACTAATTTGTATATATTTTTTGATAATATTTATTTTATCTTAAAGATTTTTAAACTTTCAATAAAATATTCTCTAGAGTGTTAAAATTTTCTAATTTATTTAAAATAAAAAATTTTCGTGTATATTTACAAAATTTATTAACATTTTTTTATTATAGTAAAAATATATATTTGTTATAATACATATTAATATATAGAATAAATATTTGTATAAAATAAAAATGTTTTCGAAAATATTTTCAATTTCCTTGAAAACAATGCAATCAAATTGATTTCCCACTTGAAAAATTTATCTATGTTCTTTAGTTTTTCACATAAAAAAAAAATTTTTTTTTTTATTCAAATCAAAATATCTCTTTTTATTTTTATTTTATTTTTTTTGTATGAAATACCAAAGATTTTCATAAAATACCAATATATATGTACATTACATAGAAAGGACAATAAAAAAAAATTAATAAATAAATAAATATTCTGTCATTCTTAATGACCACAAGCAAAAAAAATTGTCGTCTTGCTCTGGTATATTTTCATAAAAATTCACAATACGAAAGAATCTCATGAGTACAATAAATTTATTGGATATTAATTTGAAATAAGAAAGGATAAATAGAAAAATTATTTAAATTCAAAAAGAAGAAAAAAAAAAAACAAAAAAATCATTCTATTAGCATTACATTAAAAAAATGAAAATAAAATAAAAATCTTTTAGATTTTATTGAAATCGAAATTTTCTGATTAAAAATTTAGTGTCTCTGGTTATGTCAAGAAAATATAAATTTCAAATTAAGATTATGTCCTTAAGCATAAGGACTAGATATAGATTACAAATAAAAAAAAAAAATGTTTTCAACATTTTTCTTGAAAATCGCCTGATGGGAATTAAATTGTTTGTCATTGTTAATCAACATATTCCTATCAAAAATTAAAATCCTGTAATTCGAATCTATGCTTTAGTTTGTTTATTAGGAATTTTTTTTTAATCTTGATATAGTAATCATAACATTAAATGTAGATCTTAGCTAATTATTTCTAATTTTTCTTTTTCACTATGCGTTGTTGATTTATTATATTACTAAACTTGATAACAATTAATTAGAGGTTATTTCACTCAGAAAAATGGCTTTAAGCTAATTCAATATTATGCAATTCTAATGTACTTTTTTCTGTTTTTTTCTTTAAATACTTGTTTCAAATATTTGAATTAAAAAAAAAATTTAATAATTTATGGCACGAAAAAAAAAAAAAACTTTTTCGTTGTGCACATCAAAACTTTGCCACATCAAAAAGTTTGCCTCATTGTTGATTTCTGCTATACTAGGTATTGGAGATTCAAATTTGATTATAAACTCAATTCATAAATTAAAATATTTTTTCACTTCCTTCGTTAAAAAAAAAATTCCTAAATAATTTTAACATAAATAAATTATGCTCTGATAAAATAATAATAGGGAGGTAAAAGTAATAATAATTTTCAATAATGAATTATTATCGGAAAAGTTATTTCATCGTAGAAATTATTTAAAGTAAAAAAAAGAGAAGAAATTTTTGAAGCTATAAATTTAAATTGTTGTGGTGTCATAGACTTTGATATTGACTGTATACATAATTATAGCTGTAGGACTCGCTGATGACTTTATTAAGAACAATATTATGTTCAAAGAGCTAGTTCGGAGAGGTTAATTAATTTACTTTTCTTTTTTTTTTTTCGATTTATCAATGTGATCGGCAATGAAGATAGTTAAATTAAATTAAGTTCAATGACTTAATATTCTTAGATTTAACTTATATAAGCATTAGGAATTAATATCCAGGATAAAAATATAACTTAAATTTTTTTTTTGTTAATTTAATTTTAATTTAACTTGTACTTTATTTTAGTCATATATTTACATAGTGTATACAGAATTTATTTTTATGAGATATGAAAACTGTCTTTTCTTACAGCACTAACTAATTATTTTGTTTTTGAATATAATAACTTATTATGATATGTATTAATAAGGAAAATAAGAAAAACCTCATTTGATAATTTTTGGTATAACCATAGATTAAGAATATACATAGATTCTTAGCTTCATACGACATTATTTTTGGTATTTTCATGTGAATGTGTTAGTAAAACAAAATAAAATACGTGATAATTATCAATGCATGAAAAGAATTTTATTTAGTTTTACTAACACCCTCACATACAAATACCAAAAAAGACTGAAAAAATTTTGTATGAAGCTATAAATCTTTCTGTATTCTTAATCTATGGTATAACTAATAACTTAAATAATACTAGTTTTTTCGAATTAAAAAATAACTATAGTGCAATTTGGAATTACTTGTTTAACTAAATTAACGCTTCAGTCAACGAAAAATTACTCTGTTTCATGCAATTATGTTCCAATTAAATTCAAGGCAATTACAATCGATTGGCTGTTAGAAATACCTTGAAATAAAGATAATTTAATAAATAGTAAAAATTGTAAATTTTCAGTTATGTACAATTTTACATAACCACATTAAAATTATAATTTATTTAATTTAAATAAAATATTTATAAATTTATATAACTTTAATGGTAATAAATTTTTTACAACCTTGAATATTCGTAAATTATTTTGAATTTTTAACCAGCAGCATTAACATTCGGAATTAAATTCTAAGTTATAAAAATGTCAACCTATAAAAGTTTTAAAAAACATTAAAACGATGAAATAGTAATAACAGTTAAAACGATAATTTTTATCAATTTAAAATAAAAAAAAAGGTTAAAATCTTAATGCTTTTCATTTGATTTTTCCAAAGTAGGTACATAAAAGTGAATGATCCAATTTAATAATCCTAATTTAATGTAGTTCGCTTGAATGAGTTTTCTATGAAATTTTATAAATACATAAGTATGTATGAAGAAAAAAATTAAGTAAAATAAAATCTACAAAATATTATAAACGTATATATTTTTTTATTTTATTTCCCGTAAATACACTTATTTAGGTGAGAACAAATTTCAGTCCTTTATAGTTGGTTTTATTTTCGAAGTAAATTTTTTTCATATAATATGTTTCATAAGCACTGTTTTGTAAAATACCCAGTCTAAAGGAAAATATTACGAAAATTTCATTCCCAAATTCTATTCTATGATATTTATAGAATATCATATTCTGTCAATGGAAATGTGAATATTAAATAAACATGCATTTGCACTTAAACATGCATTTGCACTTGCACTTACACTTACGACCTATGTCAAATTTCGTCGACAAAGCTATTATTTATTAAATTTTTAAATAAAATTCGTAATATAATATTTTCAGTGAATTATTTTTAATTAAATTAATACGAAATAGAATAAATTTTTTGATAATTTTTCACGATAAGAAATTCTTCTTCAATTGATTTAATTAAGAAAATCAAAGTTTTCTAATTATCATAAGTAAAAAACTTTTTTCTTTAATTTTACCCGCCCGACCGCGTTATATTGTCCTAATAAAACAACTAAAGATTAAGTTCCAAAAATGTTCTCCTTTCAAATATGTAGGACTTCGCACAACATAAAATCCAAAAAAAATATTGAAATCCTTTTTAAAATTCAATTTTTCAGGTCATAGAATTTTATACTTTCTTTGGAGTAATTTATTTATTTTTTTTTATTCATACAATGTTCTTTATATAATTTTAGGCCTAAAATGGTTTTTTTACTCTTCCTTCTTACATCTAATCAAAAGATTATTGAAATAAAAAAAAAAAAGAAATCTTAAAAATCCTAAAAGGAAATAGATTTCAAATTATTTTTGAAAGGTGAAGGATTTTAAGTGTACTTAAAAAAATGAGCAAATTTTAAAAATGGAAAGAAAAAATAATTTTGATTTATATTATATATTTATAGCTTTATTGTTATTATTATATTATTTAACATTTCAAGTAAAAATAAATATTTTTTTCAAGAAGAAAAAATTGTTCCGATAAAAATAAAAAGCAATAGAAAATTATGTAACCGAGTTATTATACCTAATGTTCCAATAAAAATTAGAAAGTTACGATCTCAAATAACTTAAAATATTGATTAAAAAAATTATAAAACAAATTTTTTAGATTAACCTGATTTCAATATTAATTCTTAAGTGCCAGTTTGATTCCCGTCTGATTCAAAATTTGTTTAAAATTTATCTCGTTGAGTTAAGCAAAGAAAGTGAGTTACTGATCACATTATTTTTATAGGCCTAAATATGCAAAATCTCTTTCACTTCCAGAACGATTAAAATTTGGTATTCTATCATTTTGGTTTTGGGAGTTAGAGGTTCTCAATCTGCCAAGGGTCTAAATCATTTTTATGAATTATGTGAAAGTTTAAATGAATTCTGATTAAAATAACTATGTGGATAGGCGAATGCCGATTAGAGGCACTGAGAAAAATGATTGGAACCCAAGGATTCGGACTAGAGTATACATTTTGATAATAATTGTTTTTTTTTTTTAATTTATTTTTTTTATTAAAGTAACCAAATCACTAGTTGGGATACCTTTTATACTAAAGAAGTATGGATTTGGTAATGAGGACAGGAAGTTTAGACGGGATTAAAAAGTGGGACAGTTAGTAGGTAATCATTTACATTTTTCTTAAAACGACGCAAGTCGTAAATTAAGCGTCCACCAGCTGTCGGGAACAACTTTAATGGAAGAGCATTCCCCATTCTCGAGGTGCGAATTGAAAACGAATCTCCGAAGCTCGTTCTATCACATCTGGGAATTTTTAAGAAATATGGGTGTGAAGTTGAAGCAGTACGTGTTTGGCGTGAAAATACTTGAAGTTGGGGAAGTAGGGCTTTTACTTCCAGGGAACACGTATCCATTCCAAGAAGGTATTTATAAAAAATGGAAAGTGAACCTACATTACGACGGTGGTTGAGTGATGTTAATGAGCTGGTGGTTTGGTGATTGTTTATCAATCTAATAGCCCTTCTCTGAACTTTGTCAAGGTATTCAAGATGGGTTTTGGGAGCACCAGCCCATATATGCGAATTGTATTCTAATTTTGGTCGTATGTAGGATTTGTAAATGTTTAAGAGATATATTCGATGTTATATTCCTACATAATATATGGTTTTAATGGAGTTCGACCAAAAATTAGTGTATTAGGTGGATGGATGTCTTAAAAATAAAAGGAATAGGGCTAGAGTTTGAATTTCGATGAAAATTATTATATTTGTGCATATGACAAAATTGTGTTGGTATAATGATATTGAACAAACACTTAAAAAATATGTTAAGCCCCTGATTGTGACCGAGGTATCTTAAAATTAAAGTATCCTAAACGGGTCCCTATACTTCATTTATGACATGCTGTTCTATATTTTTATTTAATATTTGCAACATTTAGTAAAAATTATTATAAAAAAAGACTTAAATGAAATATAAATTTAACTATTATAATTTTTATTTCACATTTTTTTTAGAACAATTTTATTTTTTATTTTTATGTGATGGAATTTATATTTTCAAGGAATTTCTGTTCACGAAATAAAATATCATAGATTCCAATATTAAATTTTTGACTTTAATTAAAGTTCATGGAAAAATTTTCTTTGCTTTTTAAAAACATTTTCTTGCATTATGACTGTTTGTGAATTACATAACTTAATAATATGATTCTAATGCTTTTGTGGAAAATTAAATACCCCTACAATATTAAATATATGTATATAATATTGTCCTTTTTTTCATAAAATTTCTATCAAATAATTTAGGTTAAAAGTCTTAAAAATAATAAAATCTTTAATGTAACCAAAAACCACATAGTGAGGCGCCAATTGTCTAGACATTACGCCGTCTGAAATACGAAAGTATGAAGTACAGTTCTTTTGGGTATGACAGATTTGCGCATTATCTTATTGTGATGTTGTTGGTATATGAATTTTTATTGTGAATAATTTTTTTTTTCTTTTTAGTATGGGAATAATAATTGAAATTCTTTATTTGAAAGTTGTCATTAAAAATTCCCATTAGTGATTTTCTATTAAACAATATCTAATGAAATTATTTAAAAAGAATACTCTTATTATTCTGTTACCTGCTTAAACAATTATTTTGACAATTTTAACAATTATTACTTTAACTTAACATAATGCAGGTAGAAAGATGTAAGCTTTAAATTTAGTTTTCGTTGTTGTTCTGTCAGAGAGAAATAAATTTTACGCAATTTTGATAATAAGAAAAAGACATTAATTCCGTTGGGATAATAAAAATGTTTATTATATTGGAAAAAAAAAAATTTTTTTTTTTGCATCTCTGTCGTCTAAAATCCTTTTTCCGCCATAAAATTTATTTATTCAAATTGTTTAATGGAACTTGTACATTATGTATGTCTCTTTCGTTGAATATTCCTTATATTTACTGAACTGAAATTTATAATTATTTTGAAATTATATCATAAAAAGGTGCATTATTAATTGTATAACATATAACATATTTATACATATTTTACATTTATTTATTTATTCATTCAATTAAACCAATTGCAGTAATTTTTACAGGCTTATAAATAAAAAAAAATTAATAAAGCCTCGCACAATAAATTAGTCCGAGAAACAACAAAACAAAATAATTTTCAGAAAAGTGATATTTTTACAGTATGACAATCTTCAACTTTTTGTATCACAGCTATCTTTAAGATAAAAATTATATAATAAAAACATTAAATCAGAATGTATATATATTAAGAATTCATGTGAACAATAAAATAGAATCATTTAATAAAAAGTTAAGAAAAAAAATCAGTTTTTGTATATTTTGAATTATTATTAATCCATTATTTTTTTAAATGGATTTTATAAGCCAAAACTGCTAAATATCTGAAACGGCTAGAATCGACCAATTTCTTGCAAGTGCTTGTTTATAGGGCAGTTCTACTTAATAATCCATTTTTATTCTTGTTTCTAACAATCTTTTACAAATCCACCAGTTGTGGCGGCTAAGCCTTCACGTTTATAACATTTTCTTCTAGTCCATTTTTAGCAAGACTCAAAGTGGGTTTCGGGTCATTAGCAGCCTGAAAATTCCAAATAAGTCGCATATTCTACTCAACACATAGGACAACATATTGTCTTGAAGTGTTTCGCCGTACAAATATTTTTTGAATTTTTGTTACCATTTAGCAGAATTATAGAAAAAACAAATTACAATATATTTAAATTTTAAATTTTAAATTCAAAAATATTAATAATTTAAATTTTCTCCAAAAAAAAAAATAAGTAAATAAAAAAAATTACTAAATCAAATTAAAAGACACAGAACAAAAAAAAAAAAAAAAATTGGAATAAATAAATAATATTTATTCAAATAATCCTTTATTGACATTTTAATTTTTGTTTTGCTTTTGTTTTTGTTCTATATATAAATTCATTCATGTTGTTATCCCTGTGATCAACGAAATTCTCTTGGGATCTTTATTTAAAAAATTTAAATCCATTTTAATATTTTAAATTTGATGACAAAAATAACAAGCCCAATTTAATTTAATTTTTTTTTTTTTTCTTTTTATTTTCAGATAAAATATCATTTAGTTTGTTGTTTAAAGCTAAATAATTTTTCCTTTAATCAAAACGTTATTTTTATTAAAACTTTAATTGTGTATTTGTACACTTTTCTGTTTTATTAACTGAAACGTTAGAAAACTTTTGAAAAATGGCTGCGTTTGTTGCTAAACAGATGATTGGGAATAAAATGAGCGCTGTAAAAGGTAAGTTGTTTTTTTTTTATTGTTATTAAATAAATTCATTATCGTAAAAGTTATGAAATTCTCGGCTCATTAAGATATTTTAATGTGCATGTGTTCGGTAAGTTGAATTTACTACCGTAGAATTTAGCTCAGTAAATGGTATATTACCTGCGTCAATACACATGTAATTATTTACTTAAGTAAATTTTATTTACCACTTCCGTATTAAGTAAATTTTATTTACTTACTTCATTTTGAACTTTTGTTTATTTTTCGCATTGCAAATGTACAGATTGCAACTACCTCTTACATGCACATTAAAGCAGTATACAAAACATGTTAATAAAATTTGTTATACAGCTCGTTGTGTATTTACACAAAAACACATGCACACTTGTCAATTAATATTGACGCGTGTGCATGGGTTCTTGTGTATACACAACTCGTTGTAATAACAAATTTTATTAACATGTGATGTAATCTACTATTACTAAAGAATATGCTGCCAACGTTATATGTTAACACTTTGGCAATAGTTGACGCTATCATCTCAAGCACTATGTCTTCGCTGAATAACTCAAATAATAGACCATAATCAATATTCTACCTTAGTGTTGTTATAAATTAAACTCTTTTAACACTGCTAGTGTTTTTGATTATAAACCATAGCTTACGGAAAAAAGCAATTGAATGAAATCCAATATTTCTGATTTTCAATCATTTTTTAATCAAAATGGTGATGCTCTTGCATTAAAGAAAGGCCCATATAAGCTTAATATATACTCTTACAATGCTTCAGAAATAAAGAAGTTTTAACTATGATTTTAATCTCCTTGCAAAAATTTATTTGCAAAAAAAATCAACGCAATATTGAGATCTCTATCTATGTCATTACCATCAAAATTCTTAACTTCACTTCGTTTCAATTGTGAAATTTTTGGCATATTATAATAATGGTAAAAAAATGTATTAGAAAATTGTAATCAAAATGATATGAAAAATAATTTTACATTTTCACAATAATATTTTCCTATCTCCTTGAATTAATAATAAGCATAGACAGAATGAGTCTCTCAAAAAATGTTATTTTCAAATTTGCTTTGATCATTATACTTTCACATGTTAAATTTATTTAAATAAAAAACAAAATACATTTTTCTTTAGACTTAAGGCCAAAAAGAAGCACCAGAGTTGAAAAAGGTTGATATCCTCTAAAAAAATAAAAATAGAATGTCTACTTTTGTGATTTGGATTTTTTTTTTATTATAATAGACCTACGTGTAATATTTAATTAAAAAAAAAGTTTAGTAGGTATGTATGTACATTATTTTCATTATATACAAAAATGATTTCGCGCCAACATTAAGGCTAAACAAATTAAATTGCTCTTGGGTATTAACGTGTATATATACTATTGAAACGGGAATAAAATATTTGATGTTTCATTTGTATTATATAAGTAAAAAATCTTAAAGTTGCATGAAAAAAAATTATAATCAAAACCAATGCAAAGTTGTCCCAACATTAGGTCTTTAAAATAGTATATATAAGAAATTGTAAAAATGTGAAAAAAAAAAAAAAAGGAATGAAGACGATGCCAATTTCAATTAGGAATGCTCGAATTGTTTTAAATTCTTTATATGTTAAAATTGTTTTTGCTCATTTGAGATTGTTTTAGTTAGAGAATCAAAAATATTTCTTAACCATGATATAATTCTATTTTTTGCTATCGAAATTTCTTTAAATATTCTTTGAACTCAATGTTATCAAAAATTCCAAAATTTAAACTTAAACAATTTCTGGCATGAAATAATGAAAATGTGAAATATTTTAATTAAAAAATAGTTTCTAGAAAAGTTTTCCTTAATTGAAGACTACATTATAATTGGATTACATTAATTTCTGTTTTTTTTAATTAAACAAGAAAATAAATCAAAAATTATTGAAATATTTATTTTGCATAAAAAGTTTTTAGAAACAAAATTTATAAAATTTATCAGAAATTTTAATCATTTAGTCATTATTTTTTGTATATATAAAAAATTTAAAAATAAATATTTAAGTAGATAATAATGTATATGAATAAAAATTTGAAAATTTGCCTTATTCTTTATAAAAACTTTTTTATTTAAAAGAAATTTGAAATATCAAAAACATAATCATTTAATTGTAATCATGATTTCTAGTCAGTTTATTATGATGATTTTGTTTTGAAGTTTCTTTTTATATGGATATGACATACAAAAAATATAAGCAATTAATATTCTTTTTGTCTATTAATAAAATTCGTTATAATGTTGAAAGTTATAACAAAAAGATGCTCAAAATCAAAAACATGAAAGTTTGTTAAAATTAAAAAAAAAAAATCATGAATTAATAAATTTTTTCAGAGATTTCAATTATATGTTAAGAGATTACGTTACATAAACCAATTTGAAGCTATATGTGAATATTTAAAACTGATTCAAAAAATTTTTTCTGGTATGCTTATCATTTAGCAACGAAAGCTCATCATTTAGCAACGAAGAGTTTTCAAGGATCACACCCGCGTAAAATTTTAAATTAGAATTACATCTATTTCGAAGTGTATATATTAATTATAATTACTATAGTCATTGATGTCCAACAATATTAAATTTTGAAAATAAGAATTTGAATGCAATACTTGGCTGCGCGAATTATATAATTTTTATAAACTCATTAATAAAAGGAAGGGAAAAAGAGGCATAAATTTTTTATCTTGTGAACATATTTCTGTATTATATGCATGTAGGTATATAGATTTGACATTCAAAAATTCAAATAACTTGTACTTAAAATTTTCCATACCTACTACTTATAATATTATCATATTTTATTTATAAGAATTTGGCATTCATCCAAAAAAAATTGCTTTAAATTCTGATACATTATATATCAGATTATATAGCCAAAAAAAATAAATAAAAATAATCGCAATGCACTATTAATATTATTTTGCTGACGTTTCCCATTTTTAAATAAGCTCATTTTATATGGGTAACTTTGATATAAAAGAATTTTTCATACACAAAACCTCTATATACATTTTTAATTGAAATCATTTTTAAAAATTAATAAAAATAATTTTTCAAAATAAAATAAATTGTTTATCTATATTTTGTTGAATTAAGAAATATAAAACACATTTTAATAATATCATCTTTAATGTTTTTTGTTCTTCGATGTATAAACCATATACGTCATGACACAATGTAAAAAAGGACATGAAGTCTATTGACGTTATGTCTCATTTGTTTACCAGATGACACCCACCAAAAGTAACACTATATAAAATTTCTGATAAATAATTTAATTTCATTCTGCAGCAAAAAAAAAATAAAAAAATTATAAAATTATGCAAACTTCACATTGATTATATGCCGGACGATGTAAAACTTTTCATTTTCCAAGAAATTATATTTTATACTTTAACTTTTTTTTTAATAGTATCCACACCTTCAATTTACGGAATAATATTATGGGAAACATATCATATTTGTATAATTTTATTCGCAATTAAATTACATTATATAGAAATTTTTAATTAAAAAATGTACTAAACCATTCAGTTCGCAAAAAAATTTTAACAAGTTCTCTGATTTCAATATTACGTGCGAAAAACATAATTTCTTACCAACATTTTTATTTTACTTTAAAGTAAAAAAAGAAAATTGGTCTTGATTTACATAATATTTACCACATAGACATAATATATACATACAATCTAGATTGTAAAAATTCAAATACTTTCGATATTCAAATACAAAGTAAGTACAATTACTTTTAATCAATGCTTCAATTTCTTTTTAAGAAAAGTATTCATTACTTTTTCAAATACAACTACTTTGTAATCATTACTAGCATACTCAATACCAAAGTATTTGAATTTTCGCAGCTCTGCATACAACGTACTACAATATTTTTAAAAATAATAAAAATAGTTAGTTATACATATTTATTTGAATTTTATAAAACTTAAAAAACAAAATAAAGTATATACAAAAATATGAAATAGTTTATGTAAGCAAAAATCTTCGTACAGAAAACTTAATGATGATTTGCCCAAGTATATACACAAGTATAAAATTATTGTTATGTTCTGAAGCTATTCAATGCAGATGTTGAAAAAAATTAAATGTAGGTTTTTGGTACAAAGTTTAAAAATATTTTATGTGAATAGTTTTTATAATAATGTTTTTTTTATTTTTTTTTTTTATTTGTGCAATTTTTTGTTATCCCCAAGTATTATATAACAAGTAAAAATTCTGAATCAAATTGTCGTAAAATTATATCTTTAAACAATTTTTTCTCACAATATTATTATTTTTTTATTTTTATTTTGTTGGAAAAATAAATAAATAGATGTCATTATGATTTTTAAAGTCGACTGCCGGAAAAGATCTGAAAAAAAAAACTACAACGGGATTTGGATAATAGTTGGTTTTAAAAAGGAATAGACACAAGTGTTTGAAGAACAAAAAATGTATAAGATACTCAAAAGAAATGAAACAAACATAATTCAGTTGAATCTAATAATTAATTATAAAACTTTCTCGACGGTCAGTCGAAAGTGCAACAAACAGAGCTATCTTAATATATTTAATCGAAGTATCATGAAGAATTCCAACAATTTATCTTTATTTTTCGTTTTTAGAAATATACTATTTTACAAAAAAAAAAAATCTTTTTTATATACTTTGACCACATTTAATCTTCCACCAAGAGATAATAAAATTTGAAAAACGACACAGCTGTGCATCGAATAAAAATCAAAATAAAATAAAAGGTGAAACAATTCAAATAAAATTTTGTTCGTTACAAGAAAAATAGAAAAACATAAAGTTTGGGTATGTTATGTTCATTGCCAGCTATTGTGTATATAAGAAAGATAAAAACTAAATAAATGCACTCAACTGTAACTAAAACCATAAATCATCAAAATTGTATTGTGAGAAAGAAAACTAACAAAGTTTTAAATTTTTGTATTGCATTGCAAATATATGTTTCAAATGTATAAATATAATAAAATGTATATAATATGATTCATATGTAATATGTAATAAAAAAAATCCTTAAAATATCTACATATATATGCACTTGGTATATTGTAGTTAGATTTATGTGAATAATGTTGCACTGTGTTTATGAATTTTATTTTGGGTATTTCTACATTAATATTATGATTTATTATTCATTTTCTATATATTGTTAAATTTAAATATGCACTTTAAAAATTTTCATTCGATAAACATTAAAAATCAAAACCAAATTAATGTTTTCTCATACCTCATCAAATAAAAATAAAAAAGGAATAAAATATTTTAGATTATTTGGTATAAATTATGATCCTTATTTTCCTGATAACACCACAACTATTATAATAGTAAGTTTAGAGAAATAATTTCTTAAATAGCATAAAAAATAATATAAAACTTGATTGTTTTTTATTTATTTTTTTTTAGCCAGAACTATATTCAACCGAAATTGACATATAGTGCAATGTTAATGTTTTATAATTTTCTTGCATATACTACAAAAATAAAATTGATACTAACTTGAGCAGAAAACCGAAATAATATAAATTCCCAAAAATATGTTTAAAATGATCACTTGACTGGGAGCTATTATCAAGTATTAATTCTGAAAGCAAAATCTTAATTTCATACATAATCCAGTGGTGGGATGTTAAGATTTCGAAAAATTCGATATTCGACATTCGATCAAATGGCAGTATGTTATGACAAAATCGCTTTTACGTTTTCTCGCCACGGTATCACAAAAATTTTTTCAAGTGATACGGAATCGAATAAAAAAAATGTATGTAAACGAGAAATTATTTTTATTCAAAATTATTTATAAAAATTAATTTTGAATAAACAAAAATATTTTTTTTTAAATTATTTAAAAATAAAATAATTAAAAAAAAATTATTTTAATATTTAATAAAAACAAAATTAATCTAAAGGTAGGTAAACATTTTTATTTATAAAAATTAAAAAATTAATTTTAATAAATGTAAATAAAAATAACTAGGTATGATAAATTATTTATTATTATTTACTTTTTGTTTTTTTTTAACGTCAAAAATCATTTCAGAAAATGATTTTTGAAAGTATCGAAACGAGAAAATCTTAACATGTTGCCAAAAAATCCACTCTCTTCGATGTTCAATACATCTTCGCTGTTCGAATGACAACTTAACATGCCACCACAGCTGTTTACATAAAAGTTGAATATTTTCCCAAGCATTCTTTTAAATATATTTTTACTGTAGCATTGAATACAAAAATGATTAAATCAAAAGTACATAATATAATTGAAAATAAATTTTTATCATTAAAATAGAACTAAATTAAAAACTCCAGATCCACCCGTGCAACACTTGTTAGAATATGAGTTAATCTATATGGCAACATTAATTAAATTAAAAAGTTGAAAATAAATTAAAGAAAACTTAGGAATATGATGAAACAAATAAAAATTAAAAAAAAAAAAATAAAAACAAGAAAAACTATTAACTAGAATTTACAAAAAAAATTAAAAAAATAAAATTGTTTTAAAAGTCAGAAAAATTTGTCACTTTGATTAACCCTACTGCCACCATGTATATAGTAAAAAAGTAATTATTAACATTTTTTTCCCCTTTTACTAAAGTTTTTGTCAATTCAAAGTTGTTAAAAGGTTTTTTTTTTTTGTTTTTTGTTGGAAAATAAAATAAAGAAAAGTAAAACTTATATATTTGAAAAGTTCTTCATTTTTTATTTACTTAATAAAAAAAAAAAATTAAGAAGATAAACTCTTTTGCATAAAAAAAAAAAAATTTTTTTGCGTAATTTCTTGCGTTTTTTTTTTTTTTGTTGCGAGAAAAAAAAAATCAAATTTTTTATAAGAATTCCAATGAGTTTTTCTTTCTTTAATTTTCCTTTTTTCATTTCCTGAAACTTGTTCATTTCAGTATTATTATTTTTTATTTTTTTCTTCTTTCTTGTTAATAGGAAATTCCTCTTGATGATTTTTTTTTTTTTATTTCAAGTATTCCTCATTATTTTATTTTACTTGCTTTTTTTTTTTTCTAGAAAATTAAAAAAAAAAAAATTTCCTACGATGTGAATGACATACAGAAAATGTCATTATTCACATTTCTATGACATCAGCTATATAAAGGGAATGAAGTACAGAAAAAAAAAAAAAAAAGAACTGAATTCTTTAAATGAAGAAAAAAGCAAAGCATTTGAAGGATAAAATTCCAAGAAAATCTTAAGATTCCTTTTGATTCCTTATTAAAATATGTTATTAAGATTTTGTGTTAATAATAGCTTTATTTTTTATTTAATTTTTTTTTTTTATTATAGAAAGAATTTTTTTTTTTATTATTTTTCTTAAATGCACATCCAAGATGAACTTTACTTATAACTAACTATACGTTTTTTGTTTTTTTTTTTTTTTTTTTATGCTCTTATGGCATACGGAAGGAAATTGGAATTTATGTAAGGAATCATGAAGACAAATAAAATTGACTAAAAATTATATATTAAATAAACTATATTATATTATTTTGAATTTTTGGTGGTAAAATTCTTGAGAAGAATTAATTTTTACACACTATGTATAATAAAAATAATGTTAAGCGATAGATGAGGAATATAGCAAGGTTCGATAAAAATTTTGGCTCCGGTATAGCCAGGATGAAATAATAAGCCAATTGTCGATTGTTTAAATTTTATTTTGTCAGCTCTTAAGATCTCTTAAAATGTTAATATTGATTTTATATAAAATTTTATAGCATTTTTACACCACAAAATACTACCTAATATTCATATTTAATTTGTATAAAGGTTCGCTTGAAAAAAATACTAATCGAAATGTAATTGATATGGTTGCGATGAATACTAAAATTTAGTTGTCAATATTTTCCTTACTATTTAATCGCATGCAAATCGAACAAAAATAATTTTAAATTGGATCAATCTAGGTGTCTAAAAATGTTTTTTAACTCTTACATTTTTCGATTTTAATAAAGATTTTAAAAAATATCGATCGGTTGTTATTTTATATAGAAAACTTCAATGTAAAACCTAGAAAGTTAATAAAAATGTTTAAAAATTTGTGAACTATTAAGTATATGTGTTATGCAAGCCAATTTATGTTTAGGATGTATTTTTTAAGGAACAGAGTGTTACAAATTTTAATGGAATTCTGTAAAAATGATTGTCTCTAAATAAATATTTTAATATCGCGGTAATAACAAATATTAAAGTTCAGATGTTAATTAAGCTAAGCTATGACTATATCATAATCTAATTACAAGATTTTGATTTCCACAATTACAAAATAATTCTTTTTTTATTTATTTTTTCAAATTATCATTTTATTAAATGTTTTGTGAAGTTTTATTAAGATTTATGAAAACAACTAACGAATCCCTACATAAGCCATTCAAAATTAATTCTTATCCCTAGAAAAATCATGATCTTTTTAATTGCACTCATGTATATTAAATAATATGTATCTTCATGAAAAATCATTTTAACAGATTTTAATTAGTTAAATAAATATTAAAAATATATTTATAAAAAATATATAAATACGTGCGCCCATATAAGCCAGAAAAATAATAAAAAAAAATAAAAATTCTGTTAAATTGAAAAATTTTGCAGATGGGATCATTTCGTTTTGCCATGGAATTTTCAAATTAAGGAGCAAAAAATATATATATATATGAAAGCAAAATCTCATTATTGCTTTACAATATATACATCTGATGTCGTCATTAACACAAAAAAAAAAAAAAAATAAAAAATAAAATCGAAATTAAATTAAACAGAAGAGAAAGGTTAAATTTTCAAACCAACAATACAATAAAATACATACATAATGTATCTTATAGTATAATTTTTTTTGTCACCAATTCCTATTATCATTTTAATGTCATTATAATATAATATATATTTATTATATAATTGAATTCATTTTAAAGAGTTTTTCTTATTCAAAGATTATGTAATTTCGAAGTCCATATAAAAATCCTTAAAATTTCGCCTATAGCTTCCCACATTTTTGTTTTTTCTTTTAAATTAATGTGAAAAAACAATTTCTCATCTTGGAAAAATAATTATAATATTTTAATCAGAAAACATTAAGCGAAATTTCAATTTTGGATGGGATGGGACTTTTTCCACAAACTTAGAAAGTCAAAATTGACCCACTTCGCGGTATCCCATCGAGATGAAATTTTGTACATCGCTTTGTAGTCGATGACAATGGACTTTGGCATCGATACATTCACCTTTATATTCATTTCACCACCGAGTCCGCCAACTTAGAAAGTCAAAATTGACCCACTTGCCGGTATCCAATCGAGCTAAAATTAAGCACATTGCTTTGTCGTCGATGACAATTCACTTTGGCATCGACACATTCACACTCACACACCTTTATCTACCCTATTCTGTATATCAACTTCATGGCCGTTTCCACAAACTTAGAAAGTCAAAATTCACCCACTTCCCGATATCCAATCGAGCTGAAATTTTGTACATCGCTTTGTAGTCGATGACAATCGACTTTGGCATCGATACAAAGAAAACAAAATTTAAATAAATATCAATTGCCTAGCATATAAAGGATTTATATCAAAAACTTGTTTTTATGGGTTGTGTTTTTTATAAATAAAATTTCAAATATATTATTACATTCTTTGATTTTTTTCATTTAAACAATAGTATTTCAGGAACACTAATGCATTAAGTGATGCACAAGAAAGACGAGATTTAATTTTGGTACAAAAATTTCATGAAACCGAAAAAGTTCTCTCTGAGTCAGTTGAAGTCGGCTTCGCTGTTTTCAGTGCCATATAAAGCAATTCCAGATTTTGTGTTCTTTTAAGAGTTTTTTTGAAAATGTTAAATTCTTGCTTTAAAGTACTATTATTTGATATTCCTATCTGTTTAAAAACTTAAAATTGCTAACCGTGAGATTTTTAACGGATATCGGATACGGTTAAGAGTATAAATAACTGTGGATACCGGATACAGATATATCCGTTTTGGAAACCCTAAGCCTGTTATGTGTGTTTCAGAATATATTAGCTGAAAAATTAACATAACATAGGTCTTGTATTAATTTTTGATAGTAACTTTTAATATCATGCCGGATAATTAATTGTTGGTTTAGGGAAGCTTAAAATTTTATACGTCCCTTTTAAAATATATATTTTTTTTGTATATTTTAAATACTTCCGTATAAGAAATTTGATTCAAAAGTCCACAACTATATTAAAAGGACGTTATAATTAACTTAAAATCCTTTTTTAACCATAAGAATCATATTAATTTAACAACAGCTAACAATGTCTTGAAATTGTCAGAATCGGTCATTAATAATAATAAAAATAAAAAAAAAATCATATTCTACAAGCCAAAACTTATTATATTTTAATAAGTAGTTTATATTCATAAAAAATTCTGAAAAAAAAGAAAAAAAGAAATAAATTAATTAAAGGAAACCTTAACAGAAACTTTTATTGAATATTAAAAAAAAAAATAAAAAAAAAATATGATGTGTTCATCAATCATTCAAAGAAATTCATCTTCATCACTTTGGATTTTTTTTTTACATATTTTTATGAGAACATTTTTACAGCATTTTTCTACGTACATAACTACCTACATACATAAGCTTATTTATTTATATATGAAAATATTCATAAATTTAATTTGAGAAGTTTTAGGATAATTTCTTTTTGTTAAAAAATTAACATTAAAACAAATAAAGCTTTTGTTGTTTTAGATATAAAAGTTCTTGCGCCGATGATTCAATTTTTCATTAAAAATTTTCCTTTCTTGCTGAAATTCTTGACTTATGAGTGACAGCTATTTTCAAAATCAAATTCATGATACATTTTATAGCATCAGGTGAATACTATACATAGAAAAAAATCATGACAATAATTTCGTGTTATAAAGTCTAACTAAATACGTAGTATGTTTTGGAAATTTAAGAGTCTTTCTTTGAGCCGAGACGAACAAGCTAATGCTAATTATATTTCGCAACTTTAATAAAAATATTAAATATATTTTTTTTTTTACTTTTAGGTAAGAATGAAGCCTTTAAAATAAACATATTAAAAATGATTGCATAGATATATATTTGTCAGCTATGTAAGTATTATGATAATAATTTTAATTCAATATTCCCATTTTTACTGATCAAATGAGTTTCATGATATTGTTTTACATTATGGTTGATAAATAAAAATAAATTTAGTCGAAATCTTATCTTTAAAAGTATGCATAAACATTAAAAATTTCAAATATTTTATGAAATTATTTTAAATTTCTTTCTGTGATTAAAATTTTAAGTTGAAGAAGGGAGACGATTTTATTTTCTATAGTTAGACAAGACTTTTAGGCGGCGAAACCAATTATACTTATTTATAGAAATTGTGAAACCGTTTATTAAGGGACTTGGTACCAGTTTGAATTTTTTGTCCCAAATTTTTTTTGAAAAGCAGTTTTAGATTATTTTAAAGTTAAATTTAGAACAAACATTTCATTCACAACCTCCGAACTGTTTGATACTTTAAAATGGTATAAGACTTTTTAGAATCGGTTAAGGCTAAATGCTCGAAATCTCTTCAAAACCATTGTTATGTGTCACAAAATGGTTTTGAAGAGATTTCGAGCACTTAGCCTTAACCGATTCTGAAAAGTTTTATGTCATTTTAAACTATGAAACATTCCTGAGGTTGTGAATGAAATGTTTTTTTTAAATTAAACTTTAAAATAATCTAAAACGGCTCTACAATCAGTTTTTGGGACAAAAAACCGCAACTGGTACCACGTCCTCTTAAGACATTTTTAAGACACGGTTTCATTTATTTTGAAAATAACTGAATGGAAACCTTGTGCATTTTAAGTTTTCATGTTTTTCATAACTTTATCATATTTTTAATTGTACTTCAGATAGAAGCGGAGCGCGAGACTGCCGCAAGATTTTTTCATTTAAATTTTTTAATTTCTTATTTCTCGAATAACGTTTATTACTCCTGTAGCATGACCATATCGGCCTAAAATGAAATTTTATTATTAAAAACTAAGATATAATATAATTGAATATGTTCAATTGTACACTATCAATCAAAAGCGAAATACTATATTTTTTACTTTAATTCGAAACAGACTTTACAAACATTTTTTTAATTTATACATTTTTAGACATTTTAGACATCGTAGAAAAATAAATTATAATACCTATACTTAAAAATTATTTTCTGGCATGTAAATTTTGTTGACCAAATTAAATTAGCTTACACCACTTACAACACTGAATTAATTTTCTGAAAAAAAAAAAATCTTTTAACAACATTCTTGGCAAGAGAAAAGAAGATTAAAAAAGTTCTATATAATTTTATCCAAAAAATTTCAAATATTCAACATTTTAGTTTAAGTTTAAAAAATAAAACTGATAAAAATTAAATGCTTCTGATTAAAATTAAAACTTAAATGAATTTAATTTTTTTGTGTAGTGCAATATAAAAATATATGTAGATATTAGTATCGAAAATTTTGCCTAACCTTATCTGAATATTTGAAATTTTTTTTTTTAATTTGCGACTTTCCAAATATGCGAAAAATATTTTACCATTGAAAATACTTACCTACATCATGCAAAGTTTTCTTTTTAATAAAATCTAATATGATATGAAGTATTTAAAAACTTTTTAAACAATTTTATGGTAAACTATAAAATATTAAATAATTTTTATTTCATGGAAAATTCATTATATACATTATAATATATAAACTTTATTTTTCGTTTCAAAGTTAAGAGTGGAAATATAAAACAAAATTATATGATGAAACCATTCAAAAGCCTATAATATAATCAACTATAAATTGCCAGAAATTATAATACGAGATCTGGGCTTATAAGTATTCAATCGTAAAAAAAAAAGAATACATGTAATAGGTGTTTGAGAATTTTGTGCTTAAATATCAACCTTTTTTATGTTTCATTTTCACTTGATTATTGCGATTACTTAAATATAGAAAATTTATGAAATATAGTTAAATAGTTTTTCTAGTTTTGTTACTGCCGTCAATCAATATATATAAGATTTAATAATAAATTTTTTCTAAAAGCTTAAAATTCCAATTGCGAGCCCACTTGTTCGGTTCATATATATAAACTAATATTATATAGAATGAAGGTTTTATAATAATTTTAAGAGTTTTTATTATATTTTTTTTTTAAGTGCTTACATTTGTTCAAACAGAATGTGATAAATTCTGGGATTGAATTTTACCTTAACAATTTATTTTTATATACAATAATAATAATAATATTTTTTTTTTTTTATTTTATTTTCACAATAAATAAAATTACTTTATGCTTGAATGTTTTTTCGCTTGGAAAAATAAGAAAATTTATTTTAAGGTATATAAACATAAAGAAAAATTATTCTTAAAATGTTTTTCATTTTAGAAATATTCCATTGAAAAGTTAAGATTTTATTTTTTTTTTCAAGTGGTCACTTCTAAACGTTCATTTTGTTAAATTTTATTCATTCTTTAAATAAAAAAAAAAAAAAACAAATCTAAAATTAATTCTCAATTTTCAAGAAAAATTCTTCTTAATTTTTGTTCACTTAATGTTTGTACTTTAGTCTTCTTCACACCACTTAAATTTTTTGATTGACAAATAAAGACGAAAAAAGTTTTCTCTTCTTAATTTCGTAGGATTTAACACAGAAGTCGACTTAATTCGTATTTTGATATTTTACATTAGAATTCGAATTTATTGCAGAAGCTTCCACTTAAATTTTGGTTTCATTTTTTTCGTGATATTTATATTTTCTTTCTTTCATTTAGTCAAATGACTTTATATTTTAGTATAAAAACTATAAAAGCTTAAATCTATCTAAGTATCCATTGTTAACACTATAGCAATTTTTTTTACGATTGCATTTATTGTCCAAACTTAATAAATCCTTTTAAATGTACAACAAGAATGACCGTTAGAACATGTAAAAGCTTTTAACTTTCTTAATTAAATAAAGTTTTTTTTTTTTATAAATTTGTGTGTGTATTTCATGAACATAATATATTTTCTTTTCTTATCCATTTGCTATTTTGATGTTTGAACCAAATGTTACCCCTTTATAGTTCTCCTTAAAATATTTTTGGGGTATGATTGATAATAGAAAATTATATATCTACTTCGTTCGTAGAGTTCAGATTTAATAGGCCTACAGAAATTTTTTTATAGTTCTATCACAAAACAAAACTTTAGTTGATTGCAGATCAAGCTGGGACTCATTATCGAAATAGCTCTTAATTCGTTTAGTTTAAGAAATTCATACTAACAAATTTTATAATTTTTTTATCTTATAAAATTTTTTGCATTGCTGAAATTTATGTGTATATATATACCATAAGTACTTACTGCATTTACTATATGGAATGAAACACTAATAATAAATTCTTCTTTAAATCGTTATGAAAATGTCAAACCATATGCAATATAAAATTCATTTAAATGTTTTTTGTATTTTTCATGCACATAAAATTATATATTAATAATATGTATTTACGATGTACATATACATACCTGTGTGCTCAATTACAAAAAATTAAAAAAATTGACATATAAACATTTAATGGATCTCAGCTAATTAAAACCACTAAAACATTTACCATGTTAATATTCTGATTACATTATTCTAGATTATATTTATTCACTTTTACGTAAAATTACAGCCGACTGTGTTGGCATCAATATGTAACAAATTCTTGAAATTTATATTTGAGGTAAATTATTAGAGCAGAATAAGTGAATAAAAAAAATTAATGTGAATAAAAATTTAAGCATAATATAGTTTTCCTAAAGTAATAATATTCGCAAACAATATACAAAATGTTATTTGTAACAAATTTTACTCATTGTGCTTTAATTATGTAGTTTCATGAAGGAATTGAAAGAAAATTATTTATATCCTGTGTTTCTGTATATTTGTTTAATTAAAGTTTATATAGCAATAAATATATATCCATTTGTCATATATTTTTGGTTTTTTTTATTACCGTATTCGTAAAAATTATACTATATATACATATATATGGAGGTATGTATATAATTATGAGCGTTAGGCAATAGCAATTAACCTAACATAAAAAATTAATAATATTTCATTGCAAAATGATTGAATATGAAAGTATATGTATATAGTATATATATGTTGTATACCGTATATAAAAAAAATTTACACGATTATGTTGAATAAAATATATTATGCTAATTTAAAATTTATTAAGATTTTACTCATTTAGCCCGTTTTCAATAAAATATTAATGAACGGACTATGCTCGCCCTAATATCTACTTAATTTTTACATATCTATCTGTACAATAGAACCATACACCACCAGGATAAGATTTTTCACTTTAAACCCAATTTTACTCCAATATAAGTATTTTAAGATTTACTCAATTAAATGCCATTTAAAAAGCCATACAATCTATTCTCAACAGCATTCGTAACATAATGATTAAAGAAGTTAAAAAATAATATTGTCAAGAATAAGAGAAGAATCTCAGATAAAAGTGTCAACTTAAACAATTTACTTAACATAAATTGGAGTCAACTAGTTTACAATACATATATTCCCACACGGGACAAAAAAATTAATCTAAACCAATTCTGGTGGTTAAATTCTATGAACCAAGAACGAGTTGAGTCACAGTTTATTTCGAACTAGATAAGTTATAGTTTATTAGGTTAAGGATAGGTTAAGCAATTAGGAATAAGTTTTATTTTACACAAAAAAATAAAATCGCTAATTTTGGTTTTTTGTTTTAAAAAATGTTTTTCCAAAAATTAATTCATAATTATGTTAAAAAAATTATAAATAAGATTATAATAAAATTAGTATATATTCAAATTATTTAAACAAACTAAGAGCGCACAAATGTAGCCATTTAGTTTTTATATATAAGATATTCTGTTAGTTTTTTTTTCTTTTAATTTTATTTCTACTAAATTGTAAAAAATATTGAATTCGTAATAAAAATAAAAATTAATAAAAAAAAAAAAAAAAATAATATTGTCAAGAAAATAACTCCTAATGATAAAATTTAAGTTCTTGAAGAAAGGTGTCAAAAACTTTCGTTTGCCTGTTTTATGATTATTGTTTCTTATTATTTTTAATTTTTTTGACAAATATCCTAGTAAAAAAAATATCGAATTTTGTTTTTTTTATGTATTTGATATTCCATCAAGGCGGACAAATTTTTCTAAAAAAGTGATTTTTTTGAATAAAATATTCGAATTCCTTAAAATTATTCTTCACAACAATTTTTTCTATATAAAAAAAAATAATTTAATAAAAAAAAAAGAAGCAAATATGGTATTATTTCTGATATTGCTTTACAATGATGTAACATTTTTCTGAAAAGCTTGAAAATCACCATGACATGAATAAGGAAAATCTCATTTAGATAAATTTTCCATGATAAAACCGCTGATTTCTAAACGTGCTTTAATTTTTTATGTTTTTTTTTGAATATATAAAAATGATAAAATGGAAAAAAAAAACAGATTTTCTGTTGCTAAAATCTGCCTTGATGAACATAGAAATAAAAAAAATTTCACCTTATATTAAAAGCTGTACAATTTTCATGTATGTTAATATATTTGGACATGACCTAATAAAATTCCCTACAATTTATCTTTAATCCTCTGTTATTCTGTGTACTACGATTAGGTTCTTTATTTTTTTTCTATTTTTTTGGCTCCTTCCTGGTATAGAAAATGTTTTTATTTATTTCTTTTACAACCTTTTTACTGAAGTTATTTTCATTAGCAGGCAATTAACAAGGATAAAATACCTTTTATTCACTCTATCAGGTATTAAACAAAAAAATATAATTTAATGAATAACTTTTTCAGATTTCTGAATATATTTAATCTTATTTTCGATTTGCAACTTCAAGCTCATACATCAACTTATTGAATTGTTATTTGGAATATTGATTCTTATTAATATCAGAATATTGTCAACCTTAAAAATTAATTGGTTTGTTTCGAATTTCCCCCGTTCTGAGTGAGTATGGTTGAGAAAATGTTTTAAAAAAAATATTCTTTGCTTCCGAAAAACGTCAAGAGAAGATGCCTAAAATGCTTAATGTGTGAGCTTTATGTTTTTTAATGTTTAAATGTGTTTTTACTGTATGTATACTTAATCAAAACAATAAAAAATCAAAGAAAATTACTAAGATGATAAGTTATATAAACGGATGTTTACAAAATAAAGAATTATGTAAGCATTATCCTAACTAAATAACGAAACAAAATAAGAAAAGAGTTGCTTATCAAAAACCCTTTTTGCCGATAGCATTGAAAAACAATTTTCTTATATTTATGTAGTTTTATAATAATATCAAGTATTATCACAAGAAGTATATATTTCTATATATTTTATGTCATACTTATACGTATATTATAACTTTTGCAACTAAATTTGTGATGTATTAAAAAAAAACAAAATTTACTATAATAATGACGTTTAGCTTTAAACATTTTTTAAGGAATTTGGAAAACAATTTTTTTTTAGTATAAAACAATAAGTTTTGTAATTGGCAAAAAAAAATTGTCATATCTTTTAATTACAAGCTTTAAGTCAATAGTCTTTTAAAATCAAAAAAATAGATAAATAACTTATACCGTAAGTTAAAAAAAATTATAAGCTTGGATTTTTTTTCAATAAAATTATTCAATTCTATATCATTAATTCGAAAAGCTAGAATCTTTATTTTAAAAGCCATTAAATAATTCCTACATAATAAAGAATTAGATATAAAACGTTTAAAAATTTTTACACAAACAAAATTCTATTTACAAATAAAATTTAATGCAAAATTAAATTTTGCTAATAAATTTTATCTTCTAGAAAATATACTGTACAAAATATTCCAAGGGACATCGTAGATAATAAAAAAAAATATATGTATGTACATGAACATTTTTTTTTTTATTTTCTAAGAAGAAATTTCCAATAACAGAAGTGTGTAAACCTTTTTATTATATTGAACATGTATTTAAGATTTAAGATGCTAACAGTCAAGTTTACCTTTGTTCTTTTAAATATTCTCATGCATAATTCATCATTTTCTTGCTTGACTTTCAAATGAAATTGGATGAATGTAACTATTAATCTATAAATCTATAAACCTCTTATATGAGGTATTTATTTAATGTCATTATTATGAATTATGGTCCCTACCAACAATTCTATTCCAGTAACTCATATTAAAATTAGTGATTGTCTAATTATTTTATTTAGTAATTTTATGTGTATATATATTTTAATTCAAATACTAACTCTAGAATTAAATAGTAAACTATCTAGGCGTAGGACTTATCAATATAGAGATACTCAAGCAGTAACGTAAATTCTATACCCATTAACACAAAATTTCGAACATAAAAATAAACATTATTATATAAATATTTTCAACAGAATTCTATTTATTTACTAAATTTATTTATTATATTTTTCTCATTTTAAGTAAAATAGATAAATTTTTCTTTTGGAATAAATTTTCTATTTAAATTATTATAGAAAAAATAAAATCTGGTTGCCAGGTGCAGAATAAGGTAGAAAAAGCTAAATTTACGATAAGTGCTTTGAATTTATTAAGGATTGAAAAATATTTTATGTAAACCGAATTTTTAAGCATTGCTAACTCAATGTTCTGCAGTAATCAAATCACGTAACATAATTTTAAATTGACAAAAATGATATATTCGGATAATCTTTTCCACAAAATTAATGAAATAATATGTTTAAAAATAAATCAATTTTCATTTTCACAATTTTCATTATACTTATCGATCCCAAAATATATTTGTGTTTTACCTATAGTTATATAATTTCAAATTATAATTTTGAGTGCAGAATTAGATCTAAAGGATTCTTTCGAATTATAGTCACAAGATAAAAAACTAAAACAGAATTAATTTGAGAGACAATTTTGAAGACATACCTATGTCCTGTACATAATATACTTATTTTTTATGTTTATTTTTTTTTATTATATCTATTTTGAGTTCATTAATTTCTTATATATATATATTCATATATATATATATACATTTAAAGATTATACCTGTCGTTTAACAACTAAAAATAAGTAAATAATAATAATAATAAAAATAATAAAAACATTTCCACACGCTAGGCTCATCATTAAGCTTATTGTCTGAGATGGGATATAGAAAATCGACATATGTATATCTCTCAACATTATTATGAGAAGATATTTCAGAATATTGTAAATAATTCTTGAAATTTAATCCTAATAGCATTTTTATATACATTCTACACATAGTACTATGTACGCAAAAATTATAACATAGGTAGTAAGTGGAAAAAATGATTGTATATATATATAAAATAACAAAAGGGAAATAAAATAATTTTTATGTTTGATTTGTAAAATTATTCAAGAACACGAAATTGATGTTTATAATTTTTGAATATAGATTAAATTGATGTTCAATGGTCTAGATAAATAGAAATATGTACAAATAAATATATGTATGTATCTTCGAATTTTATTTATTTCATATGTGTATAGAAAAAGAAAAAAATTATTTATTTTTCATGTATGCATTAAATATTTAATTTTTTTTTCTTCTTATATTTTTATTTTTATTTTCTTATTATTATAAATCTATACCGGTAGTAAACATAAAATATAATACATACAACATACATATTAAATATACAAATGTACATAGTACCTTCATGAATAAAAGCATAAAATAAGGTAAAATGTGTGTAAATATATGAACAAAGTAAAAGAAGAAGAAGAAAAAAAAAAACTTTTATATTAATTGAAATTGTTTTTCCTAATAAGTCTAAAAGAAAATTGTTGATTTAATAATGAACTTTTTAATAACAGAAATTTTTGTTTTTGCTTTAAAATCAACTTGTACGCTTATGTTTTGAGATTTCGGTCTAAATACGAATTGTACGAATCATTTTATTGCACCACGACGAATTGCACGACAATTTTTCAATGAGGTATTACTTAAAAATTATGACTTTGACAATATGATGTCATAATTGTGCCAAATTTGACATTTTGTAAAAATTCAGAGAATTATGAAATTAAAATTTAAATGTGTAGGTATTTTGTACACTTTTTGTATTAAATTAACTTAACTAAGCACAGTTACAGCATAATATGAAAATTTGAAAACTTATGGAACTGAAAGAAACTTAATTTGACATTGTTTTTAATGATATTTTTAACTGAATTTCATTTTACAATTAATAAAATGTGAAAATGAGTTTGAAAACTTTATGCTTTTACAAAATGCGCTTCATACATATATTTTTTAATAAAAACTTTTTTTGTATGCATCATGATGATATCTTCATAAAATAATATAAATGTTAATGTAAAATTAAGTATTTTTTTCTGAAAAGTGAATGAACTTATACATATTATGTGTACGTAATACTTTAGTTCTTCACACTATTATACCTATAGTTTTTTACTATATTATTAAAACATGAATATACTTATCCTGAAAATTATATAATCCCGAAAATTATATAATCAATATGAACTCTAATCAATATAGCATTTTTGTATGTACCGATATGTATATTAAAGTGAATCGTCCTACAAAAATTTATCTTAAATGTTCAATAAATTTAATAATAAATGATCATTAACACGTAGACGGCAACGCGAATTATGTACGATCAAAATACAACTTAACTTTATCATAATATCTACATATGAATTTTATCTTCTCTTATAATTCTATCTTTTTTAAATTTTATCTTTTATTTCAAACAAATCATCTTCAATATACAATTAACTAAACCCTTTTTTCAAAAGATTTGTTAAATTGAATTGGACTGTATATTTAAATTTGTTACTTTTTTAACAAAATTTTTTATGAGGTTGTATACGTAACGTATAATATCAAATTGCACATGTTTTCTAGGAAAATCCTAAAATTTGCATATAACAATATTTGGTATCGATGAAATTGATATACCATTATAGGAAATTAAGTTTTAATAGAAGTGAAATGTCAACGATATCATGTTTTAGCTATTAGATTTGAATTTCGGAAAGAAAATATATAAAAGTCAATAAATAAAAATAAATTTTGCCTTAATAGCAATAATGGAGAATAATCTTAAGACACGTACATTTCAACAGTTCGTTCAATATAGAGAAGTTTTCATTACTATAATTGATGTCAAATCATATTCATAAATTTGTTTATGTAGCTGTTATTTACAGAACATAGATATTGAGTACCTATAGTTTTCGGGCTTTACTGTAGCAAGACCTTTTTTTTTTTTTTTGGAACGACTGTATCGTAGCACATTCCAAAAATTTTTCAACTTTTCAAATATTTTCCAAACTTAAGCTTTACCATGTCTATTCTATAATAAATTTTTATTATTTTTCAAATAAAAATAATTGGTTTTTTTTCACACCAGTGTAAGTGCAAACTATATAAAATCTTTAACACTATCCCACATTTAATTTTCTCAAGTCTTATATTGTCTGTTCAGACTAAAATGAATGACAAGATAATAAAAGAAAATAAGAAAATCATATACTATATTGAAAATACTGTCAATATCAGTATAATTATTATTTTAGGTTCTGTTTTGATCGTGTACGAGATAAAAATATTTAAAACATTTTCTATTTCGTAGTTCATAAAAAACTTATTTTATACTCCTTTCATATATACCTAGTCGTTACATAATTTTTGCATGATGTTCTTTTCTAAGAATTTGAAATTATAAAAAATATGTAAGTAGAACCTTTTTTTTTTTTTTTGTAATTCTTTAAAAAGTAAAATTTTTTAAGTAAACCATTTTATTTGGATGGATGCGTTCATAACATTTGATTAATTTTTGCGAAATGGAAGAGAAAGCAAATATAAATATGTGTATATGTGTATTTATATATAATATGTTTAAAGTTAAAAAAGTACATAGATTTTATTTGTGTTTCTTATTTTCAACACACAAAACTCTTTTCTAAATTTCTAAAATGTTTATTTGTTTGATTGAAAAGTCTCCTTAAGGGTTGTTTATTTGTCTGGTTTATTTTGATTGCCTTTTAATACGAATTATATAAGTATATGTACAATTGTACAATGTTCAAATACTTAATGTTCCTGCAGAACTAAACATTTCTATTATATAGAAAAATTCATGAAGCCAAATGCATTACACTTTTATATCGCACCATCTATACGTGCAATATTCCGTTCATTAATGTACTCTTAATTAAAATAAGAAAGAAAAAAAAATGATTGAAGCTGAGAATATAATAACTAATGATTCTAATTGAATTTCTTTGTAAGTTAAAGAAGAAGAAAAAAAATTTATTTCTCCTTTTAGCTTTATCAATTTATTGTAGCATCAGAAATCAATTAGATTTTTCTTGGTATACAATTACGATTCTTGAAGGTTTCAATAAAATATATACGAATTCTTAACTTCCAGTTATAATGTTTAAATGTCATAATTAATATTAGAATTTATAATGATGTGTAGCTAAGAACAAAAATGTTTAAGATGCCGTCTTCGTTGAATATAAAACCCAAATTGTCAGTGTTGCTCAACAATTTGGATTTTTATTCAACCGAGAAGGTATCTTACATTTTTATAATAATTTATTTGCACGATTTCTCTGAATGGATTTGAAATTGGATTTGAATACGATTTTATTATGATTAAAAGTTATAGGATAAAGTACCAAATAAAAAACCAAAATACAATATCTTCTAAAATACAAAGAAAATTTAATTTTAAATTAAGTATAAAACCTAAAAATGCAAATTAAAAGAAAAAAAATTTACAAAACCAATGTCAGTTTTACATTTAAAATTTATTAAACTTTTATGTCATCAAAATAAAAAGAAAAATACAATAAATGTAATATATGTACATATGTATGTTCATAGTTGAAGTTTTTTTTTTATAGAATTGTGATTCGCATGGGTTAATGGTTAAATAAATATCAAACTCTGTCGAAGAACTCTCATTTTAACCACCCTCTGTTAATAGTTGGAATGCTTGTTAAATTTGCTTTTATAATGAAGTATGTATTATAATATCATTGTACTATATATGTTTATATATTATACTTAAGACTTATATTATGTTCAATATTATTTTATCGTAAGAAACATAGAGAGCGAAAAAGAAAAATTATTTCATATGAAATGAATGTCAATCATTTGTGTAATGAGTTTTTAAATATCTTAAAGAATTTCGAAGGAATCGTTGGAAAAATATTATTCTTAATCCATAACTTTTAGTAATTGTTATATTGAATTTTAAGGAAACTCTTTCAGAATTAAATAGACCAAACTTGACCTAAAAAAAAAGTAACAACCAATATTGTATGAAATATTATTTTCTGTTCTGTTCTGAATATTCAGTGATATCTACATAATATTGTATATTAAACTGTATATTGAAATTCTTTGATGGGCGGGAAAACGAGTATAAAACACGATGACTATATTTGTTCTTTTAAAAATAGTACATATTTTTTATTTTTCGCAAATATCCGGAAAACTTAATATGTAATAAGTAACTCCTACCCCTTGATAGTTTTTGAAATTCTTGGGCTTGTTGAATAGATAATTAAAAGTTGGATTTACGGTCATCGACCTCAAAAATGTAATAAAACGCACCGTTTGTGAGATATTTGCGAAAACATAAATATTCTTAACATGTCCTTTTTTTAATAGGACAAATATAATCAACGGGTGACTTGATACATAAACAACGCTTTACTTAGTTCCTTAAAAGTTTAAATCGAATTTGTTTAAGTATAATATCAAAGTTCTTCAAAATTAAGTATTTTTAATTCAAAGTATTTTCTATAATAAAAAGAAATTGGATTTTGTAACAAATGCTTTGCTCAAACTAAGGGTTGTCAGTAAGGAACATCAATGCTAAAATTTATTTTTGTGTTATGAACAGATGAATGTTTTTATTTCTTTGCATTAAAAAAAACACAGAAAATGGTATGATATAATCATGTAAAGTTCGTGACAAGTGGAATATGTTAAAAGCATTTTCATATACTGTATATACATAATGTATATATAGTAAGTAGTTTTTATTTTATTTTTAACTATTATATCGTATGGTAGTCACTATTACCCCTTGTATATAAAATTATTAAATTCTTTAGGTAAATAGTGGCATTCACTATATAACAATATTTTTCTTTTGCATAATCATAGGTTAGGCAAGTCTGTTGTTACATTCATACGTATGTAATTTATGCTTTTGGTTTTTGAGAATCAAATCCATTAGATGTTCATATTGTAATTGTATCTATATTTAATTTATTTATTTATTTATTTATCTGTTTATAATTTTCCCTGGAAATCGTCTCTCCAAAAAAAATCTATAAAAAATAAATGTTATTAAGTATAAAATATTATGTAATATACCATTTACCAGATATTTCTCCTATACACAAATTCTAGCACAATGTATACCCTTATGTTGTTCCTAATTTCTGATAAGTTGACAAAACGAGCTGGTTTTTTTTATGTACTTTTAAGGAGTATAGAAATAGAAAAGAAAACAAATCATTTTTTCAACAATAATAATGATTTTGTTTAAAGTTTGCTTAGACTGCAAAGTGAAAAATCACAATATTAATAAAATGTAAAAAAATTGTATTAAAAAAAAAAAATTTAAAAATTAATTAAACAAAATTGGTATTATAACTGAAAAAAAACGTACAAGTTCAATTTCGTACGTTTAAAGTTAGTTTATATTATGAAAATATCTTAAGGAAATATTGAGAAAGAAATTGAGAAGAAATGTTCTTTAAATTTGACATGTACTAATTTGGCGGAACTGTAATCACGATTCACGGAGCATCCTGTTTAAAAAACTTAAACATATTCTGTCAAATACCTATCCGGTCCCTAACATAAAAGTCTTACCCCTTTTGCCATTAATTTTTTAATAAACAGAACGACTCATGCATGCAGTTTATGCCTGTATTCTTTAAATATTTCGGAAAGGCTCAATTAACATTGAATTCAAGAAGGAATCTTGGAAAAATATCTAATAAACTCTCGACCCAAAAAATTTTTAACAATGTCAAGACTTTAGTGAGTAAGTTTTAGGATCTACAATGCAATCTAATATAACTCTATGGGAGAAATTGCAACTTCTGAAAAATCTAAAAGACTATTTCTTTTTAAGTCTAATACAATTTTATATTTCAATATTATTTTCTTTTAAAAATCTAGTGATTCAATAAATAGATCTAGTTACGGTATAAATAATCTATCATATTTTTTTTTTTAACTTTAAATCTCTCATAAGTAGTTTTTCTTTAGCACTTAGGAAGTCCATTTTGTCCATTATTTTTATTTTTTTTTTTCTATTCCAAAAGAAAAAATAAAATCTTAAATCACTTGAGCCTAAATTATATTCGAGTATATTTTTTTTTATCCAAATATAAAAAAAGTATGTTAACTTCAAGTTAACAAAAAAAACCAAAAAAAAAAAAAAATAAGTATATGAAATTGAAATTTTATTTTAATGTAATATACTTTATGCCTAATGTAAGTAATATTTCAATTCAAGTATCATCTATGACAGATGTTTGTCATTTTCCATATCATTGGAAACTATTTTTCTGCATCTAAATAGTTGTAGTTCAAGCAACTGGTGGGAACAATAATCAAAATATATTTTTGGTTTATATAATACTTAAGTATTACAGATCTTGTCTTTATATTTGCTAAGCGAAGAAGAAAGTTTATATCTATCATAAAATATGGTGTAACCTAATTAACTTTTCTCCTTTTATAGAACAAATTAATCAACAAATTAATTCAATTATTTTATTTTCGAAAAACTGTCACATTAACTATTTTTTACCATGTCCTTTAAATTTTTAACTATGATAGAAAACTCACTGAAAATAATACATTAATACTATACTATACATTAATAATTAACTAAATAAAATTAATTTTAATGTAACAGTAACTTGGGCCTTGAACATTGAAAGGTAATTCTTATTTTCAATCCGAATATTTTTCAAAATTTATACTTCATACTATCTATTTCTCTGAATTTGTTTTGAAACTGTTCTTAACTTATTCGAATCTAAGTTTGTATTATCCATATAATATATATATATATATACATTTTTTTTTCAAGAATGAAATCAACTTCAATTTCCTTTATAAGTTCTTCCTACAAAAAAAAAAAAAAATTGAAAAAGTAATGGTTTAAATCTCTAAAATGAGAAAAGAAAACATAATTTTTAACTAAAATAAATATTTTCTTTACATTTTAGCCTTATTTTTTTCAATTCCACTTTTTTTCTCCATTATACGGAATATATCAAGCAATTCTATCAAGATTTTTCCAATTTTTCATTCTTAATGTTTGCCAAAGAAAAAAAAAAAACAAAATAAAGGAAGAAAAAAAAAATAATAATAAATAAAAGCATAGAAAAATGTGAAGCATATATGTGTGAAATTTATCAACAAGAACTCTAAAATACTTTCGGATTTACTTCTAATATCCTTAGAATTTTTTTTTTTATTTCCATTATACCTATAATAAAAAAAAAAAAGTGAAAAAGAATGAAAAAAGCATTAAGTCCCATTAAAATAAACGTGAAATTGTTAAAATACACCTAACTAAGAAAAAAAAAAAATAATAATAAAAACATAAAAAACAATATCTCTGGCCTTTATTATAATTTTTGTTTTTTTCTGCAAAAAATTAAAATGCCTTGATCTTAAGCTTCTTTCACTTGTATCGTCATTAACATAATTCTCGTTCAACGAAAGGCAATACACTACACTTTATGGCAACAGCGATTTTCATCTTTATTTTATTCATTCTATTTATTCACGTACTGTAATGGCAAAAAGATATATTGGCGGACATTTGGGTATTTGCATTTTCATTATTGCATCAATCTAGCTAATCCTTATCGTTAATTCGCATCCGCTACAATGAAGAAAATGCAAAAGAAGCTGATAATAAATGCAACAAAATATCCGTATTTAGCCTACATTTATAGGTACTTTCAACATAACCAGAATATTAATTGAAAAATTAAGAACTTGTTGAATGTTCTAATATTCTAACTTGTACAGCCATAGGGATTGAATGTTAAAAATATTTTCTTGACAAAAAAAAAAGTAAAAGGAAAATGTGGAAATAATATTTTCACACATACTTTTTTCCTATCACTTTTTGAAGCACGTCTCTAATTCTGAAATTATTACTTTGTTATCGCGATCAAAAAAAAAAAGAAAGCATTAACTATTTTTTGTTTTTTTTTTTTTATTACAAAATCTACTTTGATTTTACTTTTTATAAAAGATATAAGTTATAAGTATTAAAAATCAGATTTATTTTTTTTTTTCGGAATTTTATTTTACTTTTGTGATGTGAGCTATAATAAATGATCAAATCACAATAGAAATTTAAGCGAATTCTGAAAGCAATAAAAAATAAGTTAGATAAATATACTTAGTAGGTATATAAAATTATATAATTAAAATAAATTTTGCCAGATAATTTTTTTTTTCAATTTATTAGAAAATATTTTTATATTTCTTTGTATATATAAATTTGAAATGTGTGGAGTCCCAAAATTTCATTAAACAAAAAAATAACCACACAGAAAATGGAAAAAATTTTAAATTTGAGGATAATAGAATCTCGTTCTTTCCTATTATACAAATTCGTAATCTTGCATTTATTTTTTTTTATCTCTACTTCGTTACATAAGTAGATGTCAATGGAAGGAACATTAAAAATGTTAAAAATTATGACCAAGGGTTCAAAATGAGGAAAATGAGGACAGAAAGAGGATTTCGATGAAAATTTAAGTCTGCTGGAGTGTAGCTTGATGGATAGACATCGACTGTAGATATATTAAAAAAGTCATTTTTCCGAAACAGTGTCAGTGTTAAACCGAAATGTTGATTACGAGTTCAACATCAATTTTCAGATTTAGTTTACATGAACACATAAAAAATATTTGGTTGCTGTTAGATCTAGTTTTAAAGCCTCAAATGGTTAAGGTCATGAAATAAAATAATTTTCATTCTCTAAGTTAATTTCGATAAATTTAAAACTAAAAATTTAAAACTCACATACAAAATTATTATAAAATTGATTTAAATACTTTTAAAAAAGTTTAAATTAACATAAGAAAAACTTTGTCCTGAGAACATCGTCCTTAATGATAATACGATGAAATAATAACTAAATTTGTATATAATTCTCTTAAAAATGATGTAATTCGAAACATTACACTAAAAACACATAAAACTAAATGGTAATAATTTATTTTTTTTTTTATTTAATTTATAAAAATTTTATTGAAATGAATAAGAGATAAAAAAAAAATAGAAGTTCAATAACACTTTTATACAACCAAAAAATCTATGAAATAATTTTTCTTGTCTCCCAAAAAAAAAAAAAAGGGACATTCTTAAAATATTTTTTAACAAAAAAAATGTGTATTTTAAATAAGAAAAAAAAAATATTAAAATTCAACTTTTACAATGTCAAAAAAAAAAAAAAACAGAAAACAAAAAAAGAAAAATTACAACTTTTAAGAATTTTTTCATAAACTTTTAGCTTTGTCAGAATTTTATAAAGTTAAGAAAAGAAAAGAAAATTAAATTAAATATTCACAACATTCCTTCATCCCTTTCTCAGGAATTTAATATCAATTTTTGGAATTTTTTTTGTTTATAAGAAAAATAATGAAATGCATTAAACATATGAGCACGAAATAAGGATCAAAGTCAAGACGTGAATGAATTTTTATTTTCTGAGTGTTTGGTTTTTTTTTTTTGTGATGTTTATATAATATATGAATAAAACATAAATTCTTATTCACATATAGAGAGAGAGATAAAAACCTCAACCTAAAAATAAGAAAAATTAAAATAAGGGTTTTCAATATGCTTGATTAAATGCATTTTTTTTTTCTTCCTGATTTTTTTATCCCCATATTCTGTATTAAAATATATCTACCTATATGTACAAATATCATTTTATCTTGAAAAATATACTTTTACAGGATAATAATATGAACTATAAATATATTTTTATAAAATACAAGGAATCTTATATGAAATCGTGACGTGAACCATTCTTAAAAAATATTAAAAACCATGAAAAGTGATAGTCTGTCGTAAATATTACAAAAAAAATTTTTAACTTCTAATGAAAATTTTATAAAGCTTTCGTCATTTTTCATTATTATATGAATAAATTGTCAAAAGGTATTTGGATATTTCGTATATTTTTATTTTTTTTCATTTTACTTATGATAACGATTTTCTACAAGCAAAACTTATATCTGTGATTGCTATTAAACTATAAGCAAATCAGTTTTTATGAAATTTATTCCAATGAACTAAACAAATATTTTAATTTTAGTATCTTTGCGAGAAAAATTACTATTCTATCTAATGCAAAAAAAAAGAACAGCATATATTAATATTATTTCCTTATTATGCATGTGACAACAATTTATTCTTAAATTTAAAGAATTTGTAATTTTATTTTTGTAAATTTCATACAAATAGTCCTTAATTCGAACTATCATCGTCGTAATCAATATAAGGACTCTGTATATTTAAAATAAATTACAAAATATATTCATTTTAACATATATTCTATCTGTACTGTGCATACACCTTATAAAATTTTATTTGATTAGATTTGACCACATTATTTATTAGCTTTTAAAAGATATGTTTGTAGAATTAATTTATTATAATGATAAATTTTTTTTTTCTACCCAAGAAATAACTATGAATGATACGAAAAAAGATATATAACTGTGTATATATGTAACCAAGAATAACATAATGTATACGTATATACATTTTTTTTTTTTTTGAAAATTACACATAACATCACATATGTTTGAAATAAAGAAAGGAAGGAAAATTAAAGATAATTTAATGAATTTGATTAAATTACGCTCTACATTATTCTCAACATATTTAATGATTTAAGGATATGTGAATGTGAATTAAAAAAAAATAAAGAATATATATAAAAATAAAGAACACAATATAATATATCAACTATATAATGTAGATATAGTGTTAAAATTAATTCTATTAAGATACTCAGTACTAATGATGTTTTTATGTTAAAATTTTTTATTTAATTAAATCTATTGAAATTTACTTTATGGTTTTCAGATTCAAAGGTATTAAAATGTTTAATTTTTCTCTTCACAATATTATTAAATACAATTTCACTGGAATTTTTTTTTTTTTTTTTTTTTGTTAACGTAATAAGTTTTTCATATAATATCTCGAAAATTTGTACTTTATATAATTATTTATATAGTATATACTCTGTCCGTAAAAAATAAATAAAAGTTGGACCGTGTGATAAAAATTTATCATGTGGCATTAATAAAAAGCATTAGAATATAAGGCGTTAAGAAAAAGTAAATTTTAATTCAAAACCTTAAGAAATTAAATTAACTTAATTATTAAGAAAATAAAATTCTCTGCATCTATCATGTTTTGTTTCACACGTAGGTATATTCAAAAATTGATATCTATAAATATTTCAGATAATTTTAGTGGTTAGTTAAATCTATGAAAAATTGAATTTAATTTATATCACACTTTATAATGTCTAGCTATGTATGTACTTTACATTTAATAAAAAAAAATAAATTCTCTATTTTTTATTCTGTCCTAAGATATTTTAATTATCTTGAGCTCTTAAGATCCTTAACTATCAATTTATTTACAACAAATATATATGTATAATTTTTTTTTTTTGCGATGATTATAATTATACTGAAAACCAAGCTATATGCAGAGATTAAATTAAATTCTTCCTTCATTCCTTTCGAGAGAGAGAAAAAAAGAAACGTAATAGTAAATAAAGACAAATTATTTTCTATTTTATTATAAGAAAATAATAATGAAAAAAAATAAGAAGAAAAACTAGAAGAAAGCATCATTAGCACATTCAGTTAAAGACGAAAAATTCTATTTGACACCGCCAATGCCGAACCACATTGACTATACGATAACCATAGTATGTCTTCTAAGAATATAATTTTTTTTTTCCCTTGAAGGAAATTATGTTGAAATTATTTATTTTATTTTTTATTTTTTTTATTTATTTTTTTTTCGTCTCCGTCTTAATTTGAACCATCATCATTCATCAACGAAACTTATGAAATATTTATAGAGAGCAATATATAGCAAAGTTATGTATTTATGTATGTCGAATGGTTTTACTGAAGGCATTATGATTACCGCAAAAAAAAGTTGGAAAAAAAATAAAATAAAATTTAATATATAAATCAACTCTGCGAAACCATAATCCGATAAGCAAATGAAAAAGAGATATATATATTTTTTTTTACTAAACAGATATCAATTGAATTAATGTACATTCACTATAAAGTATTTATTTAATTTTTTTTCAATTTGCTATGGCATTGCGTATGTTAAGAGATATTTCGCAAAAGCTAGAGTTATGTCATTTTAATACAACAGTACAGATTGCGACAATTTTTTGGTTCTAAAGTTAAGAAGAACTAATAGCAGAACAGAAAAACAACTTTAGCCGATTCGGTCAGGTCTCACAAATATTTACTCAAACATTAAAAAATTTTAATTGAACGGAAACACAGCCAACAAAATTATTATTTATTTTTGTTATTTGTTTTTATAATATGAATATTTCAGCCAACTTAAAATACCAGTTTATTTTTACAACGAATGGAATTCTGAATCTATAATTTCAACAACATTTACATTTACAAAGCTAATTACATTTACTATTTACAATAATATGCAAATACTGCTTGTATATTTAATTATAAAATAAAATCAAATGATTAGAAACAATTTTCTTTCTTAAAAATATTATTCAAAATATTATCAATTTATGAAAATAAAAAATAAAATGTATACATTACCTCAAATTTATATTGAAAAAGTTAAATTTAAAAAAAATATTATAATGCTGTTAATGGAAAATTATTGTTTTTTCTTTTCTTTTTTTTAATCGAATTTCATCTTGTAAATCTTTACTCGATAAATTGAAAACTTTTAAACTTATAAATCCTTGAATCTTTCTATCTTATGTCTTTGGTATCAGATTAATATTTTAATAAATAAATTTTCAAAGAAGGTGAAAGTAATTGCTCTTATCTCACTTCATAATTTTTATAATCCTTCATATTCCTTCGATAAGATAGTATATAAATTCTTTGGAAAATTTTAAATAGTTTTTTTTTTTATTCCAAAAAGTTTCTTTTATCTTTAAGCTCTTTTAAAAATATAAAAAAAAAAAATATATTAAACTATTTATTAAAAATAAAGTTCGACATTTTTCTACATAATATTTTTAATTTTTTGGTAAATTCATTTCATAAAATTTCCAATGTTGAATTCTTGAATTTGAAAGTTTTAGTACTTACATAATCCTACTAAGTCATATATATCGTATCATCATTTATATTCGCTATAGTTATTTTGTCTTCTTAACATTGCTTATCAAATTTTTATAAAATAACTTTAATATTCATTTATCCAGGTACTTATTACAGGGTGTAAAATAAATGAGATGAATCAGTATAGTAGAATTAATAATAATATTTGTAAGTTGTATAGCAGTATTAATAAAATTCAATTTTAAAAGTAATTTAAATTTGATAACAATTTTAATCCTTACTTATTGTAGACACATTACACGTACTGAGCCTTAAGTTCTGCACTTTTAGTCAGTAATATTTATACCAGTTCGTCTATTTTATTTAATAATGCTCTTTTGTAGTATGTTTATGATCTAGTAATCAGGACAAAGAAAGTTTTTTCTTTTATGTTAACTACCGAATGTAGTTGTCCTCATTGAAGTTGAATAATCGAATTCCAGCCTTTCTCTTCGGGGTCAGATAGGACAAGTTTTTATAGAAATTTAAAAAAATGTTAAGAGCATAATTTACAATTTAAAAAAGGTAGAATTTTCAATTTCCTTACAACAGATGGAACAAAATTACTAATACTGCCTAGGAAATTTAGAATTCTAATTCATATTACACAGGGAAAATAAATAAAGGCAAAGATTTAATATTCTCGACTTTAATGCCTCTAAAAAAATTTTATATTAATTTAAGAAGGCATTCATTTCAAGAAATCTCAATTTATGCATTTTAAAGATTTTTCATTATTTTCCTCTTGAGATCAAAGAAAATAATTTTGCCGCATAAAATGTTTGTATGTTCATTAAAATATGTATATAATATGATGTTGAGGTTATGTTCATTACTGTAATTTTGTTCATTCTATTCTCACATTTCTTAGCACACTTATTTTATTTTACTATTTTAACATATTATAATGAACACAGTAATGAAGAAGAAAATACTCACATTGGATCTAAATAGCATTCGAAGATAGTATTCGAAGAAATAGTATTTGAAGAAACTATCAATTTTATTTACTAATTATTCTTTCTTTTGTTTCATTTCAGGTATGTAACTCATAAAATTATATCTACTTAATTTTCTGCAAATTAAAAGTGGTAAGCTGTAATGAAATATATTATTTATATAACATTTGTATTACATTTTTTCCGACATAGAGAATTTAGAAGCCGTTTCTATTCCAAATTTACTATTTGGCCTTCAATTCATGCACGAATAAAATATATTAAAAATATGTTTTTTTTTCATTGTGAGAAAGATCGAATAATTTGGTGTGGGCTCTTCAGCCGGACAATTCTTGGTAATGATGTCGCAATTATTGAGCATTTAGTGCTTAATTTGTGACTATTAGTACCACAAAAACTCGAATTTGTACTCGCTTAGTTTTTGATCGAATTTCGAACAAGGGTCAACGAGTATCTCTGGCCGGATTCGAATTTCCAAAAAAAATTATGCTATCATTTAGTCCTTAATTTGTGTCTATTTGTTCTACAAAAACTAGAATTTGTGCTCTTCAAAATTATGTAAAAACAATTTTTTTAGATTAGGCCAAAATTCCAAATTTGAACCGATTTTTTTTTTCGTCGAATTTTGAAAAAGCCAAAATGCCACCATTTAGTGCTTGCGTTTATTGTACTTTGTGATGATTAGTTTTATCAAAAAAAAATATTTATGCCGCGCCGAAAAAAATGTAAGCTCGAAAACATTTCAACTTGAGCCATCAGGATAGGGTGCGGGCGACGAAATTCGAATCTGGCCAGAGAGACCCCTTGACCGATGTTCGAAATTCGAAAATCAAAATTTCTCAAAAACCAAGCGAGATCAAATTCTAGTTTTTGTGGCTCTAATAGTCACAAATTAAGCACTAAATGCTCAATAATTGTGACATCAATTACCAAGAATTGTCCGGCTGAAGAGCCTCCACCAAATAATTTTTGAATATTAATTTGAAATTATTTGAAGAAAATTCTATTAATTTTATGATTTTTATATAAATTGGAAGCTTCATTGGTCTATGTCTAATGAATCATATCACCAAAACTATTATAAGCGTGAGAGAAACAACCCCGTTATAATTCAACGAAATAATAACTCAAGTCTAGGACCAAAAATAAATTTCAAGTCCAAAAAACAAAAGGAATATTTCTTCAAAATGATGTTTATGTTATATGGGTTCATTGCAAATGATATTGGATTTTTTTTTTCTAGATTTGATATTTCCTCTGAACATTTTTATTTTCATTTGAAACTTTTCTTCTTCAAAATTAAAATAAGAAAATCATTTGCTCTCTAGTGACATAGTATTCACTTTTATTGATAGTTTGTGTATTATTATACAGAGAGATGTGAAAAAATTGTTTTTTTTTTTAAATCGAATGTTAAAGCTGCATAATATGTTAAGGCAAAATACGAAAATAAATAAAAGATTTTTCCGGAAATTAATTGTACGAATCTTTTTTATGTTATATAATGTTATGTCAAGTTTTTGTTGTTTTTTCTGTTCAAAAAAAAAAAAAATGTTTCTCATTAAAAAATGAAGAAGAAGAAGCAAACTAACAAAATGTGTAAAAAAAATAATAATATGTCGTAGTTATAATTCTATATAATATTAAGTTGCATTTTTGCTATTTAATTAAAAGCATTGTTGGAATTGTTAAAAGTAATGGATCTATTTTTTTCATAAAAATTAAATAATACTCGACTTGAAGTCACAATTCAATTATACAAAAAATGAAGAAAAATGATATATTTCTAGAATTCTGCAAAAAGAATTTATTCACTTTATTATTCACTTTATTATACAAATTAACAACATATTTCATATAATTACTCACATCATTAAAAATATAAATTTCATTCAAATTAAAAATAAAAAAAATTAAACTATGAATCTTAATATTTAATTGCTTTCAGGTCACATTACTTATTAATAAAAGTTAAGAATTGAGCACATACAAAACCTTACTAACAAGAATCCTACCAAACATCCATTTGTTAAATTAATTTGCACCAACTTGACTTATTGGCAATATGACTCAATGACAAATACTCTTGTATTTACTTTTCGCAACCGTCGTCGTGAGGACAAAAATAACTATTGAAAATTAAAAAAGTAGTTATACGAAACTTGCATCACACACATTTAAAAATATGCTCTGAAGGTTTTTCATTATATAATTATTTGTTCTTTTAATGGCTTTTCACAAAAAATAAAAACAAAATAAAAGCTATAGTCGAAAAATACTGCAAACATTATTTCAATATTGCTTATACTATTTTTATTTGTATAACTTATTTAAAAATAAAATTTCATTTCTTTGAAAAAATAATTATGTTGAATGAAATAATGATAATTAAAAATATAATTAAAAAAAAAAAAATTGAATAGCAGAATCAGATGTGTTATAAGAACTTTCATTTCCAATCAAATTCTACATTCGCGACCCTTCAAAATAAAACTCTAAAGAGAAAGAATTTTTATTTAATCGAGATCAAATTATTGAAGAAAACTGGACTTACTATCATTCAAAACAATTTTCCCAAATAATATTTTGATGAAATTCGATCAACTATCAATTTCATATTAATTTTATTGAGTTTTCAGGATATAAAATAATGAAATTGTTAAAATAATGTTTATCAATATTATAAATATTACTATTTATAAATTTCTTTAATAAAAAATAATTCCTATTTTAAAATGAACTTGTCGTTAATGGAATACAAAAAATATAACTACTTTTATATGTATAAATACATTTTATTCACAAATTTTACTTTCGCATTTGTGAAAAACTATTTTTATTTCTTATATAAGTTTCGTTATTATGCTTATCTGTACAATTTACTTGTGCTTTGAATTTTTGAAAATTTACCAGCCCTCACTTTTGCAAGTAAAAGCAAAAATTTTTTAAACTCATAACAGCATTATTTTTTGTACACATTCATATCGCTCTAATTTCTGTTCGCTAACTACGAAGTGTATAACTATTAGATGCAAAGAAATAAAATATTCTATATAGCATGATGGATAAACTCTTCGTCTTTATTTTTCATATATTAAAGCAAAAATATACTGAAATTTAAATATTAAAATATATATTTAAAAAAAATATCTCTTGTTTCATTTGTTCCACATAACACATTTTCAATTAGATCATATTTAATATAACATTGAATAATATTTTTTATTGTACGTATTTTAAAAAAAATCTTTAAATTATCATGCTGATTCAGTTACATAGAACATATTATGTAACTAATATTTTTCCAATTCGATGATAAAATAAAATAAAATTTTCAAAAAACCTACACCAATGATTATTAATTTTAAATTTTTCTTTATTTAATCAGGTCAGATATTAGCATTCATTATAATTATCATTTATTCGCTGTTTAACTATCTGTAGAGAATTTGCACATATTACATATACACATATATTAAATTCACAATTTATTCAATCTTAGGGTAAATATTTATTTTTCTCCATCATTTAAAATTTAATAAAATATTAAAAATATTCCTGCTAGCAATTTGGAAAATATTTATCATTATTTGAAAAAATATCACTATCTATGCGTTAAAAGAAGAAAAAGAGGAAAAATTAGCATCATATGTGGTTTGTGGGATGTTTTGAATCATTTAGGTAAATAAGTAATTGAATTAAATAATTTATGAGTTTAAAATTATTGCTTCTAAACATTTTTTGCTTCTATGAAGTGAGGTCTACTGAAAAGCAATGAATATAGCTTCATAATATTTTAAAATAAAATTTTTGTGTCCAATTATATTTATTTACATATTTATATTTATTTCATTATACATAACTTTTCACAGTCTTTACAGTCCAAATAAGTATTGCTTTATTATCATTTAGTTATTTTTATACGCATTAAAATATTGATTATTAAAAAATGGAACATTTTATTTGATTTTCATTAAGTTAAATTTTTTAAAAATATTAATAAATTTTTCAAAACCTTGTGCGTTATTTTAATACATAATACTATACATTTATATATATATAATTTTTCCTTTTTTATTCCACATAAATTATTTGAAAGAAAATTTCGGAAAAAGCGAAAAAAAAAAAAGGAAAATTTTCTCATCTATTTTTAATTTATTTAACTGTCGCATAGTAATGTGGGTTCGCATAAATTTTGTTTAGGTTTTTTGATGTACATAGAAGAAAAAAAGGACAGAAATGTATGATGTGTTTAAAAATAAAATTTATTTTCACGATATTTTAATTTTAGGTTTTTTTTTTTCAAACATAAAACATAAAACATTTATAAATTATTAAACGTTAAAGAATTTTTAATTTCAATGCATAATTTTCTACAACAACAAAAAAAAAATACTGCAAAAAACATTAAACATTTCGTATAAAATAAATATTTTATTTAATTCATATTTCACATTGGAATTTATATTTTTTTTTTGTCAATATTATTTTAATTATTTTTTAAAGGCTTTCTCATTAATTTTTAATCAAATAAATATTTTTGTTCATGATTGTTGAAATTAATAATTGAGCAATATTTTTTACTTAATTCAAGTTTAGCGGTTATTTGAATTTAAATTTATATTAGAATTTTTAGAAAATCAATTATATAGAAAACAAAAATTTTTCAACTAATTAGAAGAAAATATGTTGTGCTACAAAAGGGTTATTATTACTACAGGCGCACTATAATAAAACATATTTCTTCAAACTTTAAAATTTTTAGGCGCTACATTCTATCTGCACTTAAATTTAAAGGTTAATTCTAAGGCCTCCTTTCCAAAATGCGTACACAACATTTTTATTTTTAGCTGTTTACTTTTTGATTCAGTTTTTTTTTTATATCAAAGACAACAATTTCAATCGTCAGAAAATACAAAAAAAATTGAAAATACCTTTTTATTAGTCTTCAAGTTTAGTTCCAAGCAAAGGTTACTTTTAAGGTCCAAGTTCACATATATACCATTAGCAAACAGAGCAAACTTACTAAATTGCTTCTTTACATAAAAATGCAACTTTAAATTATACATAAATATAAAATATTTTTCCATAACTTTATAGATATACTACTACTATAGCTATATTGTATAAATATAAATAAAAAAAAATACCTAAATGTAAATATAGTATCTTAAAATAACAAAACCAGCGTTATTGAAGCAGAGAGAACAAGAATTGATTTTATTTTCTCTAAAAAAAAAATTAAAAAAAAAATATGATTCCATTCTTTTTTGGTTAATCAAAATCATTAGTGTGGAAAAAAGATAAACAGATTATTAAAAATTTGTAAATCCTTTTTTTTTTTAATATTGATTTGTTAAACGTACAACCATTTCTTATTTCAATGAATTTTATTGAATGTTTTCTTTAAAAAAAAAAACTCAAAAAAAAAATAAAAAAAAATAAAATTTGTATGAGACTATAGCTTTTTTAGCTCTTTTAATACTAAACTTTCGTTTCCATTTAATTACACGATTTATAGTAAGTATCAATTCAAAATGAAGAATGAAGCACTGAAAAAAAAACCCTTTTAGTGAATCCTCAATACTTTTTTCTTTCTTATTTTCGAATAAAAGAAAAAAAAAAGATTTTCCGAATAAATATTGAAAAAAACCATTTTCAAAAAAAAAAGATTAAATTAATATTATTGCAGTTTTTTGTTTTTATTTATGAAATCCTTGTAAAAAAAAAATTAAAATTAAAATTATAATAAATAATAAGAAAATATTGATGCCTGAAACCTTTTTGTTTTTTCAATTTTTTGTTTTCTAAAAGAAAAATTTATATGGAAAAAAAAAAGATAAAATTATTGAAAAATATCAGAGAATCCTTTTTTAATCCTTTATCCTTGTTATATGGTAGACGCGTGCTTTTCAAATTGCAAAAAAATAAAATAAAAGACAACAATAAAAAATAAAATAAAAAAAAATTATGAACATTTTTTTATTGTAAAACAGCACAAAAAAAAAAAAAGAAGATATTTATTTATAAAGCTATTTATTTTTGCTTTAATTCTTTTGGTTTTTTAACCATTTTTCTCGCAAAATTATAAACATATATATGTATGTATATATAGAATCTCAAATCTTCCGGAAAATGATCCAATAAAAAAAAAATTTCTAGATATAAGTTTTTTTTTTTATTTTATTCCCAAAAGGATATTTTTTGTTGTTTTTGTTGAAAAGCGTTCTATGTCTTAATGCTAAAAAAAAAAAAAAAATGACAAAAATGAAGATTGTTTTGGGGTTTAAAAGAAACAAAAAAAAAAAATTAAAACATTCTTTAGTGAGGACAATATTATTTCATCGTTAATTTTGTAAGAAAATTTTAAAACATAATAATAAGACGGCACGAAAATTTCAATTATTATACCTATAATATAAGAGCGTGTTCGCATTAAGGGAATTAAAGTACATAGGAAATTGACGAAATTGAAGAACATTGATATAATGTTGTTTGTTATTCTAATAATTTTTCTGTCAAATTAATATTTCACTTTTCTTCTAAGCCCAAAAAAAACTAGGCAGTTGTTGGAATGATTTTTCAACTTACTATCATGGAAGTATTATTCTAAAAAAAATTCTTATAAAACAATATAAACATATATGCGTTGAAATTATATAAATAAACATATTTAATCGAATAAAATTAGAATTTATGAGCAAAATTCAATTTCTCTAGTTAAGTTTAAGTTTCCTTAGCGCTTTAGCATTTTGACTATTGATTTTGACATTCTGGTTCCCTTTTGACATATTGATTCCTTTTTAATCAATCACTTTTATGCCGCTTATACCTATACATTATATCAGGATTCTATTGATTTTAAGCTCTTTTTACTGTCCTTACTCGCATAAGTCAGGTTTTCAAATTATGATTTATAAAATATCATTGAATTAAAATAAAAATTATATCATTCTGTTGAGCCAAATGTACTACTTCCAAAAAATTTGAATCAAATCAATTTTTTTTATGTTATCAAATTTATATTCGAAATAAATTTATTTATGAACATATTTTTATATGTAAATATGAATTATATTGTAATACAACATAACATATATTTTTAGAATTTTGTTTTTTTTCTCCCAGCGCATTTACACTTCACAGGAATTAACATTAAAAATATACGGATAAATAATCCTGTCGCCCTACTCCAACATCATCGTTATGAATTTCTTGAAATTATAAAAATAAAAACTATAAATTAAAATTAATTCAATCTAAATGACATTTTTTCAGTTTAAAAAAATGTTTAATAAATAGTTCAAAATACTAGAATCTAACAAATAAAATTTTTTCAAATCTAAAATAATATACAAATAAAGAAGGTTATAATTTTTGAAATAGAATAGTATTAATTTATTTTGCACATTTATTTTATATATTGAGTATTGGGTTGTTATCCAATCAAATTTAATTAATGTTGAAGAATTTATTATATACAAATATAGTAAATGATTCCTTAAATTGGTACTTATTCAGGGTTTTAACTTACAAGAAAATGTTTTATTAGTTTTTTTTTTTTGTGTGAGGGCGATTTAATGATTTTTAAGTAGTATCCTTCGGGTTACATATCTTCCTTTTTTCCAAGAAAAATGAATTAATACCGATTATTTCTTAATTTAATTAAAATTATAGGTATTATTTATAAAATGAATAAAATATGTATTTCTTTCTTATTTATTTTTTATTTTGATGATTTTATTAACAATAATATTATAATTATTGTATAAGGATTGCATTATTTCGAAATGATATTTACAACATATTAGAATATTATGTATATTTGATCACAATATATGCAAATTGCAACAGAGAAATAAAATAACTATAATAGAATTAAAGTGTAAAATTTTTACATCAATGTAATATATGTATATGTAGAAAAAAAATACAATTTTAAGTTCAATGGTACACTAAAGAGATTAATTTTGGATTTTTTTTTTTATTATTATTACAAAAAAGGATATAGATATCTAAAATTTAAAATTGGAAAATGAAATAAAATATAAATTTTCCAGATAAAATAAAAATAAAATTTTATATCATAAAAATATTGGCATTTTATGTACAAAAAAAAAAAAATTTTTTTTTGTATAATATTTTATTGCTTCAAGCATTGAAAAAGGAAAATTTTCAAATTAATAAATTTTCTTTTTAAATTTAATTTTTTTTTTTTCCTTCATGAGAAAATTTGTTTTTTTTCTCAATGAAGTATGAAAATTCTAAATAACATGGAATGGACGTCCTATACGGGTTCGTTTTTACACATAAAAATAAAGTACTAAAATTGTCAGTTTTTGTCTGTTTCATTTAAATGTAAATTATGAAACTGAATTTTTTTATTTTATTAAAAATTTGGAGAAAAACTTATGAACTTATCATTTTTGTTCATTTTTAAATAAAAAATATAACTAAAATTATTTTTAATGTGTTCGAAAGCAGATAACATCAGCATAGTATGTATCGCGCGGTAATGTTATTCAAATATGTCTACAAGTTGTATTCCATATCCTGTACATTGCAAATGATTCTGGGTTTTAAAAATCATAATATTGAGAAGCGATATAATATAAATAATATTTCGCTCAAAACTTACACATTAGCTGGTGAATTGTTTTTCGAATTTGAAAATTTAGAAGTAATCTTTGAAAACTTTTAAGTTAAATTATGTTTTTATTTTGCTGTTATCAACATTGACTGACTTTCACGAGTAAAATGCAACTTAATAGAACCCTGATTCTCTGATCTAACAAATTAAATTTATTATTGCCATAGCGTTTTCAAAAGTATTCACAATTATGTGATTTAGAAATTCAATAATTTTCGATATATTTGACCTTAATTATTATTTATATTAAGAGTTGACAAAATACATATTATTAAAAAAAATATATATTATTAATCAAGAATGTTTTCTTAATTATATATAATTTAATTAATTATGTATTAAATGCAATATGCAATAACTATACATTATGACATTCCTTATTCTTTTTCGATTGATCATAATTAAATTGGATATTTTTTTTAACGAATACCTCGATTCGAAGAAAAATATTTTTTTGTTTTTAATGTTAAAAAATTTCAATTTTACATAACAAAGCCCACTTTCATTTTTATCAATTCCTTTACGTTTTTCATTCATTATAATACCTTGAATTATATATAACCCTGACAGTTGTATCGAACACAATGTGTATTTTTTCGTAATTTTGTTTATTTTCTTTTCATTTAAAATTTGCAAATAATTTTCTTAATGTTTTATTTTATATAATTATTTTCATTTTTTTTCTGCAAAAAAATTATAAAAGTTTGTATTTATTTATTTTTAAGAATAATATAAAACAAAACATATATGTGTACCAGTGGTACTCATCGAAATCGAAATGTTCGAACTTGAGGAAATGTTCGGCTCTAATTATTTATACGATTCTGAATTTTCGAATATCAGAAAACTTTGACAGATATAAATTTAAACTCCTGTTTAAGAACTTGCCTTAGTAAGTAAAATTTGCAAATGAAATGCAATGTAGAACATCCAACTTATATATATTTTTTAATTTGATTGAAAAATTAAAAATATTAATAATTTAATTTGGCCTTTTTTAACCCCCGACGCAAAACAAAGGGGTGTTATGCGTTTAACGTGTCTGTGTGTATGTATATCTGTTTGTGGCATCGTAGCTCCCGAACGAATGAACCGATTTTGATTTTTCTTTTTTTATTTGAAAGGTGAATTAGTCGAGAGTGTTCTTAGCTATGTTTGATTAAAATCGGTCCAAGATGGCTGCCGCCACAAAATGGCGGATTACATATTTTTTCACAACTCCCTCAATATGGGTATCAAATGAAAGGGCTTGACTAGTAGAATACTATACACTATATTGAAAGGGATTGAAGAATATTAACAAACGAAATTAAAACTTGAAAATATTAAAAAAAAAAAAAACAATTTAACTTAAAAAAAAAATTTTTTTATTACTTATTCTTTTGGTTGAAAGGTTAATTAAAATAATAATAATAATACGGCAAGTTTGATTTAAATCGCTTTAGCTGTTTAATATGATGGGAGGTTCAAGTGGAGATGACCAATATTTAATCTTTACTGCTTCTCAGTCTATGAAATTCTGCCAAAGCCAATTTGTCACAAGAAATTAAAAAAAATAAAATAAAAAAATTATGGATTCCCTATAAAAAGCATGAAATAAAAAAAAATTAAATTAAAAATTTAAAAAACCCCCGACACAAAAAAATCACTTCGGTTATCGGAACTAGGTTTAAATTTCAAAAGTAGATCCACTGTATATACATTATTTATTTATTTACATATATATATATATTTTCTCAAGAAAACAAAAAAAAATTTATAATTGTAATTTTTGTAATATCTGAAAGAATAAAGGAAAAGAATTTTTTTTTTTTGAAATTTGTTAGAGCTTTATACTTTGATTTTTTTCTTTAAATTTTGAAAAACTCCTTTTTTTTATTTTTTTTTTACCTTGAGGCTACTTTTCCAACACCATATTTTCCGAGGAAAAAATTATTTTTATTTCTAAACAATTTTCTTCAAAGTGAAAGATATTCTCGAATAAAAAAAAAAAAAAAGTCGGTTTATATAAAACTTAAAATAATTTTTTTTATTTTCTTTCTTTATTTATATATTATATTATATATATACATATATTTCCTCTTGAAACAAAAATTCTCAAAAGATTTTCTTTTTTTTATATAATATTTTTTTATAATAAAATTTTATTTTAGCGATTAAAATAAAACTACAAAAGAAATTCAAATCTGATAAGAAAAAGATGAGAAAAAAAAGCAAAAAAAAAATAAAATAAATAAATATAAAAAAAAATTACGAATAAATAAAAGGAGAAGATAAATCACAACTAGCCCTTAGGGAGAAAGCAGTTTATCCGTGAATGATTTGCCGCAGTAAAACACCTTTATATATAAATATATATATTTATTCTTTTATTATGTCATTCTATAAATTCAAAGTTAAGATACCGCACCACCGATATTAAATTGCGATATGATAATATCATTTAAGCTAATTTTGAAGCTTTTATTTTTTTCATTTTTTTTTTCATGATTTATGTGACTTTTTTTTTTTCTTATGCAAAAAGTTACAAAAAAAACGAAGAGATTAATGATTAAAATATTAAAAAAGAATGTTAACAATGAATTTACAAAAAAAAAAAAATTCTATTAGGTAATCTAGAAATATCGTTTAAGCAAGCAACATAGCTTCAACGAAATCTTTTTCCGGCGAGCCATCCTGTAATTCTTTTTCTATCCACTTTCTTTTCCACTAACAAATAATTTTTTTCAAATATTAAAATCATGTTAAAAAAAACTTAATTAGGATTAATTATAAAAAAAAAAAAAAAAACAATCAAAATCTATTTTAAAATGTTAGTTAATTCATTTAAGATTCTAATCATAATAAATAATTTATATCACGGTTGAAATTTATTTGAAAACCAATAAAATTAAACACCAATTTTTTTGTTCCTTTTTTTTTTTTTCATGTTTTTTATCTTAATTACCTTTGGGTGCGTAAAGTTTTTAAAAAGCTTTTAATATTATTGAAGCAATAAAATAAAAATGAAAAATGCAACCTTTAACAACAATTAATTATTCATAATATTTATGTATCGGGGTCAAATTTTGAATAAAAATAAACTTTAATTTATATTTTAGTTACATGTTAATAAATATTGGTTTTTTTTTTCAATTTTCTCATAGAATTTTATTCAAACAACAAATCTTAAAGGTGAAATTAGTTATGGAAAAATACAAAAACACAATACTTACCTACCTAACTTTCTTAGACGGAAAAAATCATATTTTATTTGTTCTGATAAAGTCACGCAAAACAATCAAGAAATTTATTATTCGTTCCACTTTATTTCATATAAAAAAAAAAATTATGTCATTTAGTTGTAAATGTAAAACTTCAATATATAAAAAAAAAAAATTAATTTACATTATTTAATTCATGCAAACTTGATGGCGGCGCGGCGGCGGAAAATATTTCAATATATTTTTTCATATTAAATAATAGATTTTTTCTAATGGATGTATAGTTCATATATGCTATAGTTATCAAAGTATAAATTAGAAAATTTTTATATAATGTTAATTTTATATTTTTAACTATTCAACAAAATTTTTGATGACTTTTTAAAATAATGAGTTTTTTTTTTATAAAATGTTTATGATTAAGTTATCGATTGGTTCATTTTGGATTTTGATGAGTTAATTTATTTTTGAGTTCATCGAGACCTATAATAATTTATAAATGCTAATTAAAGCTGATATTAAGAAAATTTAAAGTTAAAATAAAGCATAGTAATAATATCGTCTAATAAATAATAACTAGAAAATTAATTTTGGTAGGCACTGATAAATTTCATTGTCAATTTTAGCAAAGATTATTTATCATGGGAAAATATTATCCAATCTTTTGTATAATATTTTTTTTCCTTCAAAGACTATCAAAAACCAGACCAATACTTTGAGTATTAATCGTTTTATTTTTTTTTTATTTTAAATCATATTTCACAGACCAATCTTTAAGTTTTCTATAGTAATTTTTTCATACATTACTCATGCTTTGAATGTATTTATTTCTATACTTTCTAGAGGGCTTGAAATTTATGTCAAATAAAAATAATACTAAAGTAAGTAAACATTTTTTTTTTTGCTTCAATAGAAACCCAAATTTTCGTTTTTTAACCAAATTATAATATCATAATTGGGATCAAATTATTAATTAATGTCAAAAAAAAAAAAATTTCATTTTTATTTATTTCTTAAAAATTTATGCTATATTTTCAATAATAACATTAAAAATACATAATGCTATATATACATATATGTAAAATTATAAAAAAAAAAATCAAAATAAGAAATAACTTATTTTTTCTCTCGGTATAATGTGTAAAAAATTCTTAACTTAAATTAGATAAATCTAATTTTTTATTTAGGCTTATTATAAATTGCCTTTTTATAATAAAGTACACGGTTTTACTCGAATTATTGTATAAACCAAAAAAAAAAAAAGACTTATGAAAAAATATATATGACATTTGTGTATATGTATATCCTACATGTACATCATAGTATGATGATTTGATGCCATGCGCAATAATTTTATGCGGTTATCTCATTTATTACGAAACAGTATTTTTTTTTTCTATATTTGTAATTTTTTCTATATTTTTTTTGTTCAACATTGTTTTCCCCAATTTGGAGAAAAAAAAAACAAACACAAATGTCACTTATAGATATTTTTTTGTTAAAAGTATCACAAATCAAACTCATTCAAACTCATTGAATTCATACTTAATATACAGATTGAAAATATCTCTCGTTATATCCCTCTATGCTCATATGAAACATTCCCTTCCCCAGAAGAAGAAAAAAAAAAAAAAAACGAAAACTCCAAAAAGTTTTACAAACCAAACTCATTGAACATTTTTTTCATTTTTTTTTGTAAATAAAATTATTATAAAAAAAATATCTCTCTTAACTAATATTTTTGTTTTTCAAAGAAAAGCTTTAATTTTTTTTGTTAACAAAAAAAAAATTCCTTTTGGTATTATTATTTATATTCAAAACTTCTCAATTTTTTTTTTTTTTTCTTCTCACAAAAGTACATTAAGTATAATAATAATAAATAATTTATTAAGTTATAAATAAGTGATAATAATTCAATAATATTTATCATTATATATGTTATAAAATATATCGTAAGTCTATAAATTTTATTTTTAATGTGAATTTAGAAAAAAAAAAAATTTGATATATGACAGGATATTCTATCATTTAGAAAATGTTATGAATTTATTATTTTTTTTTATATATTTCTATATAATAGTGATTATAAACATTTCGCATATATTTTTATAAGTCAGGCAAAGACTTTAAGTATGACATAAAATAATTTTTTTTTTTTGAGATTATATTTCTAAGTCACATGAACTTTTATTATAATAATTCAAATGTAACTCGTTTGCAAATTAAATTATTTAAAAAAATGTATATTTGTTTTACTTTTCCTACAAAAATTGCTTCCATAGATCATGATATTTGATATGTTTAGCAATCATAGTTTTTAAATATACTATTTTCTTTTCATATCAACACTAACTAAATTATTCGCAATACAAAAAACAATTACTATATTAAAGTCATATAAATAAATATGTAATATTACTTAAAAAAAAAATTGATAAGAGAAGGAACAAAAAAAAATATATATTATGTATATATTTGAATGATATGAAAAACATATGTTCAGCGTTCCAATTTTTTTTTTTTAATAACATATCTCTCATTTTATTAATAGAAAGAAGTTAAGTAAATATCCTTGTAAGAATAAAAGAGAAATTTTTTTTTTATATATATAACTTTACTTATATACACACAAACACATACAATGAAAATAGAAACAGAGTTTTCCTTCTTTTTTAACAATAATAATGGAAAAAAAAATTTCCAAAAGAAAATTTCCCAATACAGAAAAAAGCAATAAAAATAGGTATTTAAAAAAAAAAAAAATATGTTGTAAAAAATTTTTTTATTTTTTTGTTTTTTTTTTTTCAATATTATGGAATAACTTTTATTTTTGCCAAGAAATTTTTTATTTTTAGTTTAGTGCACAAAGTGCGTCAGTGCAAGTGGGGTCTTTTAACAGTTAACACAAAAATCAAAAATTTAAAAATTAATTTTTTTCATTTTTTCTTTAATTTTTTCTTTTAACTATATTATTTTTTAAGTTTTTCTATAAAGTCAAAAATACATTTTAACAATATAAAGAAAAATTTATTCAATAAAATTTTCCTTGACAAACAACATAAGTTAAACTATATAAAAAAAAAATCCAGTAAATATAATTATTTTCTAACAAATAAAACACAATAAAACTTAATACTTTTTAAAACTTACTTATCTTTCAAATAATATTATTTTCTTTTAATTAACTTTTTACTTCTAAATTAAAACTGATAAAAAATATATAATAAATAAATATAAAATAATAAACCAATAATTAATATTTAAAAAAATTAAAAAATAATAATAATAATTTCAATAAAATAATAATAATAAAAATTAATAGGATTCTGAAGAGATTAAAAACGAGAAAAACTTTATTCAATTAATTTTTACCAAAACGGACTCTTTAGTAAGGTAGCACTTAACTAAAGCGCCAATATGAATTTCATTGGTACGTTAAAAATTTCTATTTTAATTATTAACAAATTTTACTTTTAAAATAATAACTTAAATAATTTATATTATATTTTATATTTTATACGTATAATATTAAATATAAATATATGTACAATCCAAGATTTTAGATCTAAAATAATTTAACAAAAAATCTGAAGTTAAATGTTGATATAAGAGTTTCAAAATATATCAATACTGAGCATAAAAACTAAAAGCATAAATCCAGCATCCAAATTGAAGACACAAAAAAACAGTCAAAATCAGAAATTTCTAGAATTTTTCGAATATTTCGAGCTGAGCAATTTCAGAAGAGGCCCATAAATAAGGAAAATAGTTTTAACCAAGTGCATCGAAAAAACATTTGAAACCACTCTTTTAGCAAAATCACAAAAAAATACGTTCCAGATTTTTTTGCCTACGAATCTTAAAAAATGTCTAATAATTAAAATATTTATTTAAGTAAATTAAATTTAAAATAATGTATTCATTTGAAGAAATATTTCGTATACTACAAAAAAGATGAAAAGAAATTTTTTTTTGATAAACTACTATGATATACGAAAAATCGTGCCTTTTAATTTATGCGTGAATATAACATTATGTTAGAAGTAAAATAAAAATTAAGTTACCTAAAATTAGGCTCATATGATTTGTGGCATTTTTAAATCAAAATTATTTAATCTCTTTGATGTTATCAAAAATCTTGAATGTTGTTAACACGAGTTAAAATAAATTAAATTTGTTTTTTTTTTTTATATATTAAATTATGTTGTTCCTTAAGAGCCTTAACTTATTTTAATTAACTTTTGGGATTTGTTAAAGATTTACACATGAGTAATAATTTTTAAAAGTTGTATAACATTATAATAATCGATAAAAAATTAAAAATTTATTTCATGTAAAAATTTTGTAATGATGGTAAAAATTTTTTTTGTGTATTTTCACTTGAACAAAATCTTTATTTCTGTAGGAAAAAACAATGTTTATAAAATTTTGTATTTTGAGTGTGGAAGGGAAATAATTATGGAAATAAATTTATCTGCATTTGACAATGTCAAAATTAACAGTAAAACAATTTGAAATTATTTAATATAGAAATAATGTTTAGTTTAAGAATACAAGAAAGAAATGTTAATTTTTGCAGCTGTAAGGAATGGAATAAAATTTTTTAATCTCATGAAAACTAAAATAAGAATCGAGATATTAGAATCCCTTTTAAAGAAGCTCACGTTCAACTATAACGATAACCAAATAAACTGATAATTCAGTAAATATATAAAAAATTCTTCGAATCGTTAAAACAGACAAAATTGCAACAATTTAATATTATATTTTCAAGATGATTCAACCAAAATTTTTAAAATCTTTGTAGTTGTGCCGAGACAATGACGTTATAGATCATGGTAACCAAGTTGATAGTTTCAGATTAAATTATGTAAAAATCAAACCAACATTGATCTACAAAAATTTTTAAAATTATTTAAATTACAATAAAGTCCATACCTAACAATATACCTAACTATGTTAACAATACATAATAAATACGTACAAAATATTGTCTACCTAAATTCAAATCAATAAAAAAACGAGAACATAAATTGAAAAAGCTAATTACATAATTTATTTATGAAAATCTTGAAATTTCAAATTTGAATTCTTCATAAAAAAATAAAAAGAAAATATTAATAATTTCTTTTTGTTCAACTTTTCTTTTTGATTAACTATATACTTTCTTAATATTCTTATATTTATTTTCATTCTACTTTTTCAATTACCTTGAGAATTTTATAATTTAGTAAATTTTTCGATTTGATTCTTTGTACACAAAAATTAGAGTTATTTTACTGGTGAGTATCACAGTCCTCTATTTGGCCTTTAATTTAAATAAGAGCAATTTATCTTCTATTATTCTGCTCTTATGAAAAGTTTTTAGTTTGCATTTCTTTCTCATATAATAAAGTCTTGAAATTTTTCGAATTAATTATAAGATTATATTAGATGTATTTTATGTGTAATTTTTGCTATATACATGGTTCAAATCAAAGTAGTGAATGACTTTATTAAAATTTGGTATTTGGCATCTTAATCATAATTGAATAAACAGAACCCTAAATTTTCCGAAAGAGTCAACAATCAATCTACCTTTTGAAACAAGATATTTGCAAACTTTTATTTTCCTTTCTGTTAAAACTAAAAAAATAAATTCTTAATATCTTCAAAATGTTATTAACAATAATACTCTCTAAAATCGTTAATATCTTCAAAAGAAAACATTTACTTTGACCACCCTCTTAACAATAACAATAAATTAATATTTTTATTTATTTAAGTGATACTTATTGATTTTTAAATTAGGTTAGAAAAAAAATCGCTTTATTATTGATCTAGTTTCAATTTTTATTTTAATTTTTGCCCTTTGATTCTAAAAATAAAAACTTTTTGAAGGTTTTCTAAGTTCATTTTAAAAGGAAAAATAATAACATAAAATATATAAAGTATCACTTTTATTATAGTTTTTGATGTATTTTTTTTTTTTTTATTATTATGAATATGACTTTATTGTGTCTATATTATATAGAAAAACTCGAAAATCATACCAAAATGTATACTATACAAAATTATTTTCTAACATTGATAGTTTTTAGGTTTAGAGGTTTTTAATATTGATTTTATTGCACAATATACCATTGAAAAATAGAAGTATATGAAATATGTATAATAGTATATGGAAATTCAGTAAATAAAAAAATTGATTTTTAAAAAATAAACCCCATAATATAGGTATATTGGAAATATAAATTTTCAGATTTATTTTATACTAAATTTCATTAAAAAATTATAGCTTAGAAGAATATTAAAATTATTATGTTTTAGTATAATTTTAGAATTTATATCTGCTTAAAAACTCTTTTTATTTGATCCTCGAAACTTTTTTGGTGACTCTAAAAGAATATTAATAAAAATAATAAATATGATATGGAGAAAATTAAAATGTACTAATAAAAAATTAAATTTTAATTTTTAAATCGGAAAATGAATTGAATAAATTGATTAAATTTCAACATTTTAAAGCCGACGGTAATTATTAGGATCTAACATTTGTGAATCATTTTTTTTAACACTATGATGTCACTAGAAAATAATATTTACAATTATCAGACCAGAAAAAATTACGAAATGTATGTGATGCTGACGAGAATTTTCATTAAGAAGCATACATTTTTTATTCACTCAATCTTTACATTTAGTTTAGAAATAATGTTTTGTTCCAGAAACATTTTTTTATTGACAGAATCGTTGTCGTCACGCTTTTTCAGATTCTAATAAATTAGAAAATATGCAATTTTTTTTTTACAATTTTATTTAATTTTCGACCAATAAAATAATAAGAATTTTCTAAGTAAGTAGCTCTGTTTTTCGTGAGTGACGCTTGTGAAAAGTTCTTATGCATAATAATCCTTAACATTTCTTTCATGTTAAACATCTCGTAAGAAAAATTATTAGTTAACTAGACGACATACGAATAATACTAAGAATATTTAAAATAAAAATTTCAAAAAAACTTAAAATAAGCGTAATGGTATATTTTTTATGCCAGATAATACCCGAAATAAAAATATGATTTTAAAATTTTCCATGCATAATAAAAATTCAATTTAAAAATAAAATAAATAAAATTAATTATCTTAGAAATTACGATGTAATTGAAATTTTATTTTGTTAAACCTCATTTAAAGATAATTAAAATTTAAAATATTTTATTATGTTAATAAAGATAAAATAAAAGTAAATAATTGATATAATATTTATAAAAATTTAATATAATATAAATATTGTTTTATAATTTTTTTTAAGCTTTTATATTATTTTGCAGTAATACTAACTATAACTAACACATGATTTATTAAGTTATAATGGGAAAATTTAACATCCTGATTTTATTGCTACATATTATTATTATTATTATTATTATTATTATTATTATTATTATTATTATTATTATTATTATTATTATTTTTTGATAGCGGTTGTAAACATTTTTTAATATTTTGTATAATTCGCATCATATCTAATAAAGTTACAAAAATATAGGTCTAATTGAACCTGGCAGTATTTTATTCTGCTTTCGAAGATGTGATTAAGCATTTTATTTTTTAGCCACATTTACTAAAATATTAAAAAAAATCAATAATATTCAGTTTTTATTCTACTATGAGAACTAAGATCTGTCATTTTAAGAAACTTATATAAATTTAACTAACAATCCGAAGATCTTAAGAAGATAATGAAATTAATTTGTACAACGGCCGACGAGGATTTGTATTTTTATTTTAACTTTTTTTCCATACATTCTCCTAAATTTGTGATAAACTCATAACCGCAACAAATTCAAAAATTATATATTTATTTAACGTACCCATGTTTTAAGTGTGGTAGTTAATGTATTTTAAGAAATATATATCAAAAATATAGATGTTAGTTATTATATTTATAGTTACAAAAAATTAATGAAAATCGTATAATGCAATTTTCGTAAACGCATTTAGCAGGTGAGTTTTGGAACAATTATTTAATTCTCATAAAATTATATTAAGTAACACGTATTTAAATCGATTTTACGGTAAATCGTTATGATAAATTTTTTAAAAACTTTATAATATTCAATTCATAAAATATTTTAGTGACGGCTTAATTTTTTGACCACTTCAATTAAAATTTATTATCATATTCATTTCATAAATTTTATCTGTAATAATATTATTTTATATTTAATGCGAAATTATTATCTTTTATGAAAATTCGATTATATTATTTATATAACTTTATCATTAAACCTACTGTATAATTAATAAATTTGATAAATAGTTAGTTTTGTTAAACAAATCAATTACATCATTTAAATAAAGAATTTAAAGCCGACGATATTTAACAAGTTTCTCTGTCATCACTGATACTTTGATACTTTTGATATTTGAGAAAGATAATTTTTTATTATTTATATTATTATATAATATTTTTCATAATATTGTTTCAATATAAAATATTAAAACTTGCTTATGTCTACAATCTCAGTATTTCATAAAAAATAGCTTAACAGTTCTCGACCTCGCATATAGTTTTCTGCGTAACTATTTCAAAATTTCATGAATTTTTTTATTAACATAATTATGTGCATATGTACAAATATTAATACTTAACGTTATTACTTACAATACGAGTGATATTAAGAGAAATTTTATAATTAAGATAAGTATAATGTTTTTTCTTCTTGTCATAATAAAGTACTATTTGGTTTTCAAAATATTAAGATATTTTTTGAAATATTTTTATTTTTCTATGAAACTGATGAACCATTGATCGAAACCAAATACCAAGCAGAGTTGAAACTTATAATTACCCAAAAATATTTTCAATATAATTTTAAAATGAACAATTAATTCTCTTGGTTCTATACTTATTTCAATATAAATGCAATTAATAGAATCATTTTCAATAAATTCTTTTAATAAAACACAAAAAAATTTATTTCTCCATAAACATAATATTTTTTTAATTTTTAATATTTTTTTTTCTGCTGTTTTTTTTGGTCAAATTAAAATTCCAACATAGTTTACGAATAAATTTTTATGAAATAATTAAATTCATTTATTACTTTTGTGGTATGTATTGTTAAAATACCAATTGTTTTACTTAAATATTTCCAAAAATAAAAATAAAACCCTATAAATAAGAATTCCCTTTTATTTTTGAATATGAATAAAAATTAATTTTTTTTTTTTTAGTAAAAATTGTTTTGGCCTTATTTTTAAAAATGGGAATTCTTTTTTATGTTTTCTCATGAATTATTTAATTTTGATGGATATAAATTCCCTTCGGAATCAATAGTAAAGAATATTTTAATATTAGCCTTATTCATTGCTTTGACTTCAGTATTTGTTATTAATAGTATTATTGATATATTTTGAAATGGCAGGAAATTTTAAAGTTTCAGGATTGTTCATCGCATCTTGTTTGAAGTTTTATAAATTCCAAACCAAGCCTTAAGATCAAAAAGGAAATTTTAGGATAATAAAATAATAACTCCCTCCCTCAATATAAATGATGATAATACACCTTTTGGTTGTAAAAATATAATAGCTCGTGATTATTAAGGATTAAACTTTTTTCTGTTTTCTAATTAAGTCTGTCTAGACATAATTGGTTAAATAACGTGTTCAATGAACTGGTTATACTTGGTATATTAAAGAAAAACATATTATTTAGATAGTGATTTGGAAACATTTTTTGAATATCAACTTGAAGTTCTTTATCTCGTTTCGAGTTAGCCCTTAAAATAATATACATAAATTTGATAATGAGCAAATAAAAATTTCTTTAATACTTAATAAACTTTCTAATGATTATTGTAACAAAATTTCATCTTTATAAAATACTTAAATGTATTTATTATACACAAACATGTACATAATAATATTTTTTATATTATTAAAATTTATATGACAAAAGAAACGAATAAAAATCATTATTCATTTAACTATAAAATGAATTCATTAAACAATTCATGCCCGGAACATAAATTATGATAAATTTAATATAATTTTAACATTATATTTGACATACATAATCGTTATAGAGAATATAAGTTATTTCGAAAAAATATGTTTCATATTATGAAAAATGTTTTCAAATTTATTGTTATTTCATTTTATTTTTTGTTTTTTTTTTATATATTTCATATCTGTTATTCATGCTAAAAATGTGTTTTAGACTGGTTTTCCCTAATGTTACAAAAAAATTGATTTATCTCTGTAGGTATAAGTCTAATTGGTTTACAGATTTAGCCAATTTATCTGAAATGTTACACAATTTGTTGGAAAAAAAAAATAAATAAATGTATTTTTGTTTTTAACATAATATAATATATAAGTACATATTTTTCATTTTTACACATGTTAATAAATTCATTCAATAAATGTATAATTTATAAAAAAATAAAATATATATATTTTCAATATCCGTACAGGAAAAATGTGTAAGAAAATGAAATTCATAACTTTCTTTTGAACATAATATATTTTGGTAATAATTTCAATTAAATATTGTGTATATAGCTTTGATTTGATAAAATCTTTAATTCATATTGGTAATAAATATAGATTTTCAAAGTGTAAATAATTACATAAGAAGAATTTTATGAATTCATTTCGTAATTTCTTTTTAGACATATAATTGCTCCGTATATTTAAGTACAATATTAAGAACTAAATTTCGATATTTAAGATTTTTTTTTTTGAAAAGAAATACCATATTTAATAAGCTTTATTACTTCTCACTGCAAAATACTTTCAGTTAGCCCCGAAATAATACGGTGCAGTAGAGTAACGTCAACACAACATAACGTCAATTGGCTTTATGTCTCAGATATTAGATAAATAAGTTTCCAAAATAATAAAAAATTGTTATCTAGAAAAATTTTATTCTGTTTTCAAAGAATTTAGTTAATTAAACGATTTTTCTCGAAGTAGGGAATTTAACGAATGCAACATAATATAAATATACATACATAGTTTTATATATATAAAACATTTTAATACTGTAAGCCAATCATAATAAATTGCTAAATTGCTTAGTTTTTTATTTTTATGAAATAAAAATCAATAAGAAACATCCTTGAATACGTCACTGTAATTTAATATGTACTTTTAATTACCGCCATTAATATAAAATTCAGATTAAATTGAAGATTGAAGAGCTTTCTGTTTTGTTTAAAAGCTAATTATGAAATATTTTAGAAAACTTTCGTAGAAAATTTCTGACAATTTCTGATAAATGCTACTTCTTCTAACCTAAGCTCTAACTTTTAAAGAGAATTTTTAAATATAATCTGGTTTACCTATTCGTGATTGAGCAGCTATTTTTTATACGTATACAATTTATTACAAATAACTTACTATGAATTCAAAACTCATAATGATTAAATAGGCTCTTGTATCAGAACAGAATTAGAACTTTTATTTTTTCTTCGAAAAATTTGGAAATTTGCCAAAATTTATTTAGCAAAAAAAAAAAGCATACATCTATGTAGGTCAAAAGGACAAAGCAACTTGCAAATGATAAAAAAATACAAATTTAATAGATTTTATTCCATTAAATATTTTGTAGTTATTTGAATATATATGTACATATAATGTAGGTATTAGATATATTTATTTATTTTTAACGCACATATTTCTATTTTTACACAATTTAGTGAAAACATTTTCAAACATACAGCTTCTATTTCAACCATATACAGAAAAAAAAATTTATTGGCTATAGTGTGGCACCACAACACTCCAGGGTTCCATAAAAAAAATATTCTGCACCAGAAAAATATGAATATTAAATTTAAAGATTTCTGTAAAGTAATATTAGATTATACATTAAAAAAAAATCTTTTTTACTCCAGAGATCAAAATAAATTCCGTGAATTTTAGAAGGATCAAAGTTATTCAAGAAAATAAAATTATTGGAAAATAAAATAAAATGCAAAATACTATATGGAAAAGATAAGAAATTTTTCTTTTCCAAATGAAAAAAAGCATACTTTAATCAGCATACTTTAAGTTATGCGTGCAATATGAAAATTTATTCACATATATTCTGAGAGTATAAAAATTACTTGAATACATATACTGACAAAACCCCAATGAAAATTTAATATTTGAGTTTAATTATTTAAAAAAAAATGCAAGGCTTATAAGCTTCTTTTTTAAAATGCACACAAATTCAAAGAAAATTAAAAAAATGTTTGATTGATTTTCATTTAAGTTCTAATTCTAATTAAAAACACAAAATTTTAATTCACCTTTCCAAATAACACACATACTTAATCTATTTGTTTAAAATTTAGTAATGCACCAAAAAAAAAAATATTTTTATTTATGCAAATACCTTTAAAATCTTTCATAAAAGGATTAATTAAAAAAAATTGAGGGATATGATATTAAATTATCAATATTTCTTAATAATATTATTGTGATAAATTTATAATTTCTAACCAAAACTTTTAGTAATTATGTTTATGTAATTAATTTCTTATTTAGACATTATTTATGCATTTAATGACAAAAAAATTATATAATTTATCACCATTCGATAAATTTAATACTATATATTTATTTATATAATTATTATAAATCAATAATCTAATGATAGTAATTAATTTAGTTCTTGTAATATTTTTGTTATGACATTTTTGAATTGAAGCTAAACTGTATGAGCAATCAATAAAATTAAGAATTTAATAAAAAAAATACTTTAACCAATAAATTTAGATTATTATGTGGTTCGTAATATGCAATAATGCGGCCAGCAATCGTTATTCCAGAATAATTAGTGGAATAATTTTAATTACGAATACGTTATCATCTTTTCCTAGCAAGCTTTTCTATTATATGGATACACATGTATATTACAACATCAAAAAACAATATATGTTTGTTTCGAATAACAATTTAATTCATTTATATTTTTCGAATGAGTTTGTTTTTTTTTTCGAATAATTTAAACTTTCAATGTAGGAATCAGACAGAAGAAAAAATGACAAAAATAAAATCTGAAATTAACATAAATAATAAGAAATTAAAAGTAATTTTCATTTGTTTAACATAGGTAGTCCTGAAAAATACATATAAATAAATAATTAGAATGAGCAGTATAAATAAAACGAATTTTTATGGCCTTTTAACATTAAGAAAAACTTTATTAATTTTTAAAATATAAATTTCTAAATTTTAAATTGTCATGGGAAAGACAGAAAAAGAAAAATATTTAATTCCTTTCGTTTATCCAAACATTGGATGTGTGTACATGTTGCAAAGTACATATATAGAGAATACATAATATATATTTTTATTCGATAACTATTCAAAATATTATTTTAAATTCGTTAAGACATTGCCAAAAAAAAGGGTACAAAAAAAAAGGAAAATTTTTTTATTTTTGGCTCATTAAATAAAAAAAAAAATCAATTTAAAGAAAAATATAAAAGCAAGTTCATATATAAATAGCTTTCGTAAAATGTTCAATTTAGATTTTTTTTTTCAAAATCGTCAGTCTCATGCAACAATCACGAACTGTAAAAATATAGGATTTGTAAATTTAAGTTTTGGTACGTTTTCGCGAAAATAGAAATAGTCATTGTGGGTATATTTATGAGAGCTTTCAACTTCTGACTTTGAACATACAATTAAAATTTTGGGTTTTTTATAGATCAAAATGGCCAAAATTACAGTTTATTGATTTTTGCACGAGACTGACGATAAATGTCATCCAATATTTTCCATAAACTTTAAAAATTCTCTAAGATTAGAAAATTTTAGCGCAGAGAATAAATCATTCAAACATTTGAACATTATTATGTCTATATGTGCCAATCCTACTCAAATATTAACAGAAAAAATTTAAATTATGTATTCGTGATACTTTTTTAGAATATCAAAAAAAAAATACATTACAATTATGTTAGTAAGGCCAATAAAAAACATTGATTTCAATGTATCTACTATAGTTGAATCAAAATTTAGTTAATAAAATGAAAGAATTTGAACATTCATCGGAATTTTTGCATAAATTTTTTAATTTGAATAATACCTACACACAATAAAACACTTTGAATATATAAAAAAAAAGAAATCTTGAACATATTACATAAATCATAAAATTTTAGTTGAAACCAGAAACTTTCGATTTTTTGATGTAGAAAATTTAAATTTTGCTATTCAAGTTCTTTTTTTTTTCTAACATTTTCAAAATGTTTGCATTAAATTGTTATTTTTATGTGAATTTTTTACGAGATATTCTGACATAAATTTTTCCCTTCTATTTTTTTTCTTTTCAATAATCATATTTCAAGGGTTTTTATCCTCATAACTTTCTTCTTTTTTTTTTTTTTGAAAAATTCGAAAAGACTTAAGTTTTTTTTTTTGTTCAAAAGAATGAAAAATAAGAAGAAAAATAAACATAAATTGTTAAGAATTGATTTAGATTTTTTTTTTCAATTAAATTATGGGTTTTACTTTTTATATATTTTCGTCTTCAAATTTTTTTTATGAAATTTAATTTTTAGAATGAAAATAAAAAAAAAGATGCGGTTCAGCATTAAAATTTCTATATCTCTTATTTTTTAATTAAATTTTTTTTTACTAGAAAAAAGTCGAAATTTTTTGCTGGTTTTTTTGTTCAATTTTAATATCTTCTATGCTTTATTATTATTATTATTATTATTATTTCATTTTCGAAATTTAATCGGATTTTATTTTTCTTTTTTTTTTGTACTTTATTTATACTTACGATTCTCAATTGGCTAGATTATAAAACTCAGGGAACACCTAATTATTATTTTTCCCTTTAAATTTATTAAAGATAATTTATTAAAGGTTTCAACGAGATTGACCGGAAGCTACATAAATCGGCATAAATGATACCTATACGAATGATTCCAAGAAAAAAAAATGTTTGTTGTAATATCATTGGTACCAATTGAACTGTCATCTTCAATTCTAATATAAATATATATGAAATTTTCTTTAACATTTACAATTCTGAAAAACAAATTCATGTTTTTTAATGTTTTAAAGTTGGTTAAAATTTTACGAAATTTACTTAGTTTTGTTACTAACTAAGTTTTGTCATAATATACAAGTTATACAACTAAAATAATCTTTTTTGGTCTTAACTAATCGTTAGACCATGTATTCATACATATAATCTAATCATAGTTGAATAAATCTAATATAAAAAAATTTTGCATAGATTTCATATATGTATATATGTTATGTAGTTATTATAACATTCATTTCATTCGATGAATGAATATATATTATTTCTATAACAAAATTGCTCAGAACTGTATAAATAAAATTGAGTTACAATCAAATTCTATAATCAATTATTTTACATATATATTGTACTCATGATGCAAAAATCTATACATGTATATTATGATTGTTAAATATTTTTTACTGAAATTCTTACAAATTGGAACAATTTGTTCAATGTTTCTATAAAAAAAAAATTTTTTTTTTTTTTTTTTATATTTTTCATATCCCCAATTGTTAACTATTCGAACAATTCAATTGAGATTTAAAAATGCAATTTAAATGCAAATATCAAATAACCACTTATGAAAACAGAAACAGTAGTTACAATATATATTATTTTGCTATAGGAAAGAAAGAAAAAAAGAGTAAAATACTTTAAAAAAAAAATGTTAAAAAAAAATCATAGTAATTTCAAAAAGAGAAAAAAAAATTTATAAGATTCTTTTTTTTTTTTTTATATTATTATTATTAAATAGATATTGTCTACAAAAAAAAAACTAAATAACATTTCATATTTTCATATAGTTAAGAAGATGACGACGAGCAAAGAAAGAAAAATAATATTGAAAGAAAATTGAAAATAATTGGAAATCCCTTGACTTGACTTTAAGTTGATTTAAGAATCTCTATTTTTTTTTTTTTTTTTATCTCATTTCTTATTTCTTCAGATACTTTTTTCATCTATTTTTCCAATTAGTCTTCGTTTTCAATTACCACAAACATATTATATTATATATATATAATATAATGTAAAAAACATGGCAAATCATAATACAAGTAGTACCTATATTTTTCATTATATGAACAAATTAAAATTACATTGTGCTTATTTATAATTTAACTTTAGAGAAAACTTATCAGATATAAAGAAAATTTTAAAAATTAAAGAAAAAAATTGAAGCTTCATTCTGTAATTTCTGTAAATGTTAGATAATTAAATAATTTTTTTATTTTCCAAAAATAATTTGATTTTTGTATTTACTATTCGAATGATTTTAAAGCTACGAAAGTGGTGCCGTCATATGGCGGTCGTTTTCTTACGTTTTCTTACGTAATATTAGGGCCCTTATTTATGAAGGCACCCCTTTCTAAGGAAACTATAGCTCAAATAATAAGTATTATATGTCTTGAGGTCTTGATTATGATGTTAATGACTGCGTTAAGTACTTTAAATTAAAAGTAACTTCATTTTGAATGAAACTGCCTTTATGTAATTGTTGCCAGTAGGTACTTTATTAAAAAATATTATTGAAAAAAGATTCAAAATGTCAAAACTTATTATGTAGGTATATATTTATCTTAACTTAAATATTGTTCATGTTTTTTATTTAATTCAACTTTGTATTAAAGGTTTTGGAAAATATTATGCTACGGTTTCATAAATAACACCCTGTAGTCATTTAATATTATTAAATGATTTCTATAATATTTAATAATTCTTTTATAAAATAAAACTAAAAAAAAAAAAGAAGAAAATAATACGAACACTTGAAAAATATAAAAGCTCCAGCATGAATTTTCATGAAAAATTCCTTCCGCAGAAGATTTACAATATATATTTAATTTATTGATTATGGAATCACAAAATGTTGTTACGCATTTTCTTTCTGACCATCAAAATCATTACAAACAAATTCTTTTCATAAATATTGACAAAAATATTTTTCATTGTTGTCATAAACAACCATAAGTACTTGTTTTGCTGATCCTTGAATATAGTTCTTTTTTTTTTGTTGTTTTTATTTGAGATTAATTCTTCGTGCCGGATGTAGTTTATGACGAACTAATTTTAAACGGATATGAATGCAAAAAAAAAAATTGCCATTGGTTCAAAATACTGATTTGAAAAAGGAATTACAAAAATACCTTAAATTGTTTATCTTGAAAATTTGTTAGAAAAGACTCCCAATATTTCGTTTTATAGGAAAATTAATTAACTATTTTATGTAAACTTGAGCTTTAAAGTAGTAGTTTTATTTCAAGCAGATTTTTAAAAAATGAAAAAAAAACATCAAGAACAATTTTACGTGACTCTATTGATGAACCTAAAATGTTTTTGGCACATTTGTCAAATCTTTGGACTAGAATGTAAATTTTATGTTTAAAGTTTGTTAGTTTTGAGAAATTCAATCGCAAAGCTTGTAAATTTTTCCTAAAAGTTCAATGTTGTCTAAAATTAACTTGAAAATAGCTAATTTATTAAACATTTTATTGTCCGATTATGGAATCTTTACGTGACTCAATAAAGGATAAATATAGTTAATTTTATTCGAAATTAGTTTTTAAGGATTTTTGTACTTTTTGTGTTTCTTAATCAATGAGGTAATAGAAAATTAATGGTTTTTTGTACAATAATCATCAGAGTGATCTCTTTTATAAATAAAATATAGTAATTTATTGTACCAATATACAATTCAAAACATTCGACAATCGTTTTCATATCTCAACAACTCAAAGAGTTATCAAAAAACGGTAGTGTGTCAATCGAAATTCGATTCCAAAAATTAAAAATATACCCATATAATAACATTCAATGTTCTGACTCGACGAAGTACATATGAAAAATATTTCAATTTCTTTATTTATATATTACATTATTAATATTTACCGAGTTTTTTTTTTGGTAAATGAAAATATTTTCGAAATCTAAAATCAGAAAATAATAACATTGATTTAAGTTTTTCAAACAAAAAAAAGAAAAACCTAAGCACAATAGCGTACTTTTCCCATTTTTTTTTTTCACAAATATTTTATGAACAAAAATGTATATTTTTTTATATCCAATCAAAAGTTAACGTGACTTCATTACATAAATTGCAATTTATTTTTTTTTTGTTTAGTAGCTGTTTTTAACTTTATTTATCAAGCATGTAATCCTTTTTTTTAAAATAATTTATTGGATAAATTTTTTAATGGTTTGAATACAAAATAAGATTTTTTTTTTTTTTTGCTTGCTTACTTTATATTTAAAGAACGGATTGGATGTGTAGTATTTTATAATTCAACATAGTACATAATGTACTATGCTCAATTATTTTGGATGTCACCACAATGTTTAAGAAAATATATTTGCACTAAAAAAAATTATTGTGTATGAAAAGAATGTATCTCCTTGTTAGGGCTGACACAAAAAAGCTTAAAATTATTATTGAAGCATTAATATTTTCAATAAGACTTAGCCAAACTTCCATTGAAATTTAACTTATTCTTGCTTATTCGTTCTGCATAAATTAATAAATATAATAATTCTGATTCCATTGAAATTATTAACGAAATTTATTTATAAATTACAATATTGAATCTCAACATTATTATAAAAGTACAAATTGTATAAAAAAAAAATTAATAAGAAAAAATTCTGAGAACATAATCTTGTGAAGTTCTTTCACTATAGTTTTATCAATAATTCACTGAAACTATACATTTATTAAATTATATATTATTATTGACTACGAGGTAAAATGAAAATAATATAAAAATACCTATATAAATACTCAAGATAAAATAAAAAAAAAATGTTTGATGAAAATTGTTGAACAAGATCCTTGAGTATTACACAAAAATATGTATAGTTTATTTGTTCAAAAAGCAATTAAAAAGCAATTAAGCCATAAAATTATTTATAACGAAGAGAGTATAGATATACGTTTCACAATATTAATATCTAAAATATTTATAAATATTTCCTATATAGGTAGATAGATATACATCAATACAGTTTTGTATACAAAAAATACATTATTTTCTTGACATTATTATAACATTCCTGAATTAACAATCAATTTCTTTGAAAATTCCACAAAATATAATGTATTTATTTTTTTTTATGACGAAACCTTATAATATAATGACTAGTAAATTTTTATATAAAAATATTATTTCCTAAATAATTGTACTTTGTTTGGAAACGAATATGATGAAGATAATAATATTAATAAAAAAAAAAATTAAAGTTCATCGAATCCAATTTTTCATGGTTGAATTTTTGATTGTCTGTAAATAAAGTTGTTACACTTTTTTATTATTCAGCTAACTCTATATACTTGTATGATTGAAGATGCTAATTAGGACTGTGTAAACGAATAAAATAAAAAGTCTTTTCAACGTTTTACTTAAAATATTTACTTTTATTTCAATTTCATCTTATAGTTTATTTATGAACATATGTTTAAATTTTTATCCTAAATTTATGTTCTACAATCAATATACAAGTATGTTTTTTTTGTTTCAAGAAGAGCAATGAAAAATATTTGAAAATTCCTCAAAATATTTAATAAAATATTCATTCAAGAAAATCTTGCTATCAGGTTTTTGAAAATTTTCTGCCCCAGTATGATGAACATGATTTTGTGAAATTTCATTTTGGCAATATCTTTTTGCAGCATTAATAAAAAATAACTTCTCATTTGATAAATTATTTAAAACTGTTTTACCCACGAAATTTCGTTCATTTGAATTTCTTTCAATAAATGAATTCATGGCCATTAAAGATTGACGTTCGCCTAAATAATTATAAATTAAAATTTCATTTAATTTATTATTTTCTAAAAATTCTTCAAAATTTTTATCGTTTTCAATAAAAATTTTACAATCAGATGAATTTTTCATAGATATTTTTATCATTTCTGTTGCCAAATTGACACCAACTGTTCCATAATTTATACCTAATATATTTAATTTTAATTTTCGTTCAAAAATCTCATAAAAATCATTAAAAACTGAATTTATTTCTTGAAAATTTTTCACATAATTTTTTAATAAATTTTCCAAATTTTCATAGAAATTATCGGATGTTATTTTCAAAGAAATACCATAAAATTTTTCTAAATATTTATCACCATTTAATAATTTATTTATTTGTTGATTTAAATAAATTTTTGCTTTTATTTTTAAATTTTCATCAAATTTACATGCATGAGAAATGTTATCATATGATTTGCCAATTTCACTGAATATAAGCAAAAAATTTCCATCACTTTTTATATCAATTTGATGGAAAATTTTCTCATAAACTGGTTTAAAATATATTTGCAATAAATTTTCACAATCTAATTTCGATTTATTTGATAAAAATTTAAACCAAATAAAATTCATGATTTCATCATTTTTTTCGCTATAAAGAAAACTCATTATATTTTCAAATAAATTTATATTTTTTATAAATATTAAATCATTTGACCGCAATTTTTTACCTAAAATTCTTTGAAAATATTGATTCCAATTGAATTTTGAATAAATTTGATTAAAATTTTCAAATGTTTTTTCTGAAAAATTGTTTTCATTCTCTGTTGAATAATTAATTGTTATATCGTTGTTATTGCTGGAAATTTTTTTATAACCTTTAAAAAACTCTAATAATCTCTCCATTGATTCATTATCCATAGTTATATCATTTTCTCGTAATGTTTCATGAATTTTTTGATAAAAATATTCTAAATTTTCTTTCAAATGTATTGGAAATATTTCGATAATTCTTTTATTATTTTTAATTTCAATTTTATGTTCGAAAAAATAATTTTCACCCAATAAATTAAATTCAGCCAAAACATTTTCTAATGAAAATAATTTTTCTAAATTATTCGATGACTTATTTTCCAGAATTTTCCAGCCACCAATTGATTTATATAAATTCGTTGCGTTAAGTTTTGTGCTAAGATTTCTCGCCTGTTTACATGTTTTATAAAAATTTTTAAATTTCATCTCAATTTCACTAAGATTTTCATTAATCAAAAATTTCTGCAATAATTTTTCTGAATTTTCTGTATTCATATTATTATTATTTGGATTATGTTGATTTTTACATGAAAATTCATAAAAATCTGTACATGGATTTACATCAAAATTAATTGATTCTGTTAAAATCTCAATTATTTTATTTTCACTTAATAAATTTTCATTTATATCATTATTTTGAGCATTAAATTGTTTTTGTTGATTACTACTACTTTCATAGGATGATGCTTCAGCTTTTGAATGATTAAGGAATGCCATTGAATAACATGTAAAAAGTAATAAAAATGTTACAAAATATTTAAAAATTTTTCTTCTTGAAGTTATAGCCATTTTTCTTATGACAACCAATTCCTTCTGGGATAAATTTTTTTATTATTTTTTTTTTTTTCAACTTCTTTCAAATAAATTACTTTTCTTTTTATGTTTAATGTTTCAAGAACTAATTTAAACTAATTATTTTGAATTCTTAAGATTATAGTTTTTTTTTTTCATTGTCTTGAGTTTTTGAAATATTATTCTCTTAATCACATATTTTGGTTCAGTATTAAACATAAAAATTATAATTTACAATTTCTCGATTAAATAAGAAAATTGTTTGAATGGAAAGAGAACTTTAGTGTATATATTCAACGTTTAACAGACCCCATAGTTCCCAACTCACCAGTAATTTCAGCTTATAAAAGTGAATATAAAACATCTTAACGAAAACTGAAACAAAGATTAGAACTAATAGAGAATCATTAATCCGTATTTAAAATATTTAATCTTTTCTTAAGTTTAATCGTTTCTTAGAAATTTCAAAACCAAGCTCTTTTACAGCAAGTATTTGTCAAAAATATAATTAATAAAAAATCTCAAAAATAATTTGACCACATTGAGTTGAAAGTAATAGTAATATGTACATTTAAATAAGTTTTTTATTAGAATTTTTTTTTTGGAAAATTTTCAAGTTGAAATTTTAATAGCAAAGCAATTTATACGAAACCCTATTATTTATTTTTGATAATTAATTTTAATCTTCTGAGACATTTTGTTATTATTATTTTTTTTTTCTCAAAATAAGTCAAAATAATATTATATGGTTGTATATTTATAAAGGTCATATTGTTAATGTTGATGTTGGTCATTTACTCTAACAAAAAATATTCATTCTTGATAAGAATTCCGAAATCAAACTGATAATGAATTTATTAAAGCTAAATTTATTTTGTAAATATATTAAAGGCGCAATCTTAAATGCTAACAAATTCAGAAAATTTAGAGTTAAATAAAAATTAAGTTTAAAAATAGAAAAAAAAGTACATAGTTGAATTGAAAACTATTTAATTGTACCCTTCAAAAGAAACTCTTGCTGCTGTGATAAATCTTCAATATTTTGTTTTGTATTGGGATTTCAAATGTTTCTATGTGCACTCTTTTGGTAGAAATATTTTGCAACATTCAAAGAAATAATTTTTATTTTTTCATAAAACCGCCTCAAAGCTTTGCGATATTTGAATTTGTTTTTTAATTTTTGATTTGTCTTTTTTTCTATTTTTTTTTTATGCGATTTCCAAAACCAATTATCTACGACATTATTTGGATATACGTTTTTTTTTTTATATATATTTTGAAAAGAAACATACAAATTCCATTCAAAATATTTTCTAAAAACAATTTCAAATAAAACATTTATTTTGTTTTTTTTTTTTTTCAAATGATGAAAATACCATAAATGTCTATACGAAACATACTTAAGTACTAAGAATATATATATACTTTATATTTGTATAAAGCAATTTTAAATCCAATTTGAAAAAAAAAAAAGAAAAAAATTTTTTTTCCGTCACACTTATCCTTTAAGTTTTACAACATTGTCAAATATTTTGATGTAACGATATTTTGAACGTGAAAATGTTAAATTGAGAAATAATAGATTTTCATATTGATTTTATATTTCTTTATATACTGTGTACATATATAATATAAAGTGTGTACATATATAATATGAGTTAAAAATAATTTTATTTTATTAAGTTTTTTTTTTTTGTATTATTATTATTATTTTTTCTTTTTAAAAGACAAACATACCGAAAACATCATCATAAACGAACCCCATAGAAATGACAGAAAGAACAAATGACAGGAATGTAAAACATGCCATTGAGTATATTGATAATTCGATTACAAATATTAGTGTATGAAGAAAAATTAGGAAAAATTAAATTCTATAGAACCAAAGTAAAACATCAGATTTTATTTCCAAGTCTTAGCCTCAGCCACATTTATCGTAAATCATTAAAGTAATTGATGTATTATTTAGATATACTTTAAAGTTGAAGCTGGTGTTAAACATTTTGAATTTAGTGAAAAAAAAAAAATTTTCAACAGAAAGTCTTTGACCTTAACTAAAAAGAAAAAAAAAAAGATTTTTATAACTTTTTTTTTTAAATAAAAATTAGTTTAATAAAAAATTTCTTTCAACTTTTTAGTTGTTCTTTCAGTTTTCCATTTTTATTCTATTTTTTTATTATTTTATTTTTATTTTTTTTATCTTATTTTATTTTTTATTTTTTTTTTTTTTCAAAAAAAAAGTTTTTTATCTTTGCTTACGTTGTTGATATAACAAGTAAAACTTAATGCATATTATATATCCTGTTTTGTTTTTATAAGAGTGTCATGCAAAACCACATTTCGAAATAAATTGCTATTTTGGTTTTATTCAGTCTTTTAGTTTTCTTTTTTTTTAGTAAAATTATTATCTAGGTATATGTACAGTTTTCTCCAACGAAAATAAGTTATATCATTAAAAAATTTCTAATGGCTTTACGCAGACATATATGGTATTTTTTTCGAACAAAAAATAAATTTTCCATGATGAAAATGAACATAAAAGTTCTGAAGATAGAATTTGAAAATTTAAGCTTATGTTTAGTTGCAATTGACAGTCTCATGTGCTTAAATTTTGTTTTAAACTCGGCTTACAGATTATCTTGGTTACATTGCTTGAAATTTAGCGATAAAATTCCGTAACATTCACTTAGACTAGAAAGGCCTAAAATACAAAACACAAAAGTAAAATGAAATAAAATGTAGAGTACTGGTGAAGTTGAGAATTTTTCTTAAAAATATTCAAAGAAAATATGTAGTATACCAATTTTAGCAGACGTTCATACAGTTCTCTGCATTAAATATGCACTATAAAGATAATAAATTATAGTACATAGTGAAATAAAAAATTAAAACATTAAAATTTAAATGAAAAATTCATTTTTAAAATAATAATATTTGGTTTGTTTATAGTGTGGTTAAATTTTTCAATTTTGCAATATGCTATAAAACAATAATATAATTTGTACATTAATAAATTGGTTCTTTAGTGGTTAAATGCTCGTATAATGTTAACCTTCAAACGTAGATAGTATAGTACAGTATCATATATACAAATATAAATATATAAATTAAGTCTACCGCATATATGATATTAATTTTTTTATCTAAAAAAATTCATTTTGTGTGATTATTTTCTGTACTTTACTTTAATAAGCCAAAACATTTTATGCAGATTAATTTTTTTTTGTTTGAAGATTTGACATACAAATAAAATTTAGAAATTATCTTACAGATTTAATCCACTAACATGTTTCTCATGGTATTAACGTTTGTGTTGAATTAACGTTTTAATTCAAAAGCATGTTGAATTAAAAATAAAAATTTATAACAAATGATGAGACGAAATTAATTATTTATTAATGAACGAGTTGGTAATCTTTCAAACAGTTCAAAGAAGGAGTTATGCAAAAGTTTTTTCTAAATTTTATTATTCCAGTTATAGAAAAGATTAATTTTCGAATGTTTAAAAAAAAAACCCCATCAAAATTTTAAACTTCCTTCATACCTCATTTGTACCAACTTACCTTCAAAACCAGTCGTAATTTCACAGGACAAAAAGTTTAAAAACTGCAAAACCAATTTCAATTTATGGCAGTTATATAGTTCTGATCTAAAATTCTAAAACAACATAAATATATTCCAATTTAAAGAATTTAGATTTCTAATAAAAATAAATTATATTTTATCAGAAATTTAAATTTATAATCTCTTTTATTATTTTAATTGCTAAATTTGCATAAAATTCGGAATAAAAATATTTATTTTTTATTAAAATTTCTTTTTCTCTCAACAATCAATTTAATTTAGATGATATTACAAAAATAAAAAATCCATTTATTATTTTATTTGAATAACAAAGTATACTTGAAAATTATTTTCCGGAAAATAATTTTTATATTTACAAGACTTATGTTTCCAGCAAATGCAAATGGAATAATACTTAATCTCTAATTAATTATGATTTGTGTATTATAATGAAAGCAATTAATTTTGTATTGTAAAAATTATATAAATTATAATAAATAAAAATATGTATATAATATTTATTGCATGCAAGTTAAATATAAAATAAATCAATATTTATATTTGTGAGTAAAAAAAACATTTACTGTATTTGCACAAACTAAGGGCGAGTGTTGTTGCGCAACATACAGAAGAAGCTGGTAAAAACAACAAAGCAAATTCAAACTCAATAAAATATTAATCTATTTTGCTTGTGTGATTTTTAATTTTAATTTTATGCTCTTTAATGTCAATTTATTTTTAATTTAATTTGTCGGCCGTCATGGAGTAGTGGTATTGCCTACGGCGTGGCGTGTTCGGTCGTGGTTCAATTCCCATCTCGGACTGGAATTTGTGTCAATTTTTCAATTTGTTCACTTGAATTAAGTGTTGTGTTGTTTTTATAAAAAAAATTTTAATTAATACATATTGTACATTTAATACATATTCTACATTTATATATATATATATATATGTCTACATATTGTAATTTAACGAATATATGTTAATTCATTATAATTATATTTTGAAATCAAATTGTAACCGAACCTATTACTGCACTCAAATTATTTATTAAAAATCTAACTTATTATAAATTTGAATAAAATATTTGAATCTAATAAGTAGAAATTTTAAAGAATTTCAAAATAATTAAAAATTTTAATAATTTCAAACAATTTGAAAATTAGATATTTTAATAATTCCATACATTCGGAATATTTTGTGAATGTACTACTAATACTTGTTTAAATAGTTTATTTGCCATCCAAAAAGATTTTTTGCTATTGTTTTTTTTTTGTTGAAATAAATTCCAAATGCAATATCTTTTTTATTTTAAAATAGAAACTTAGTTTGCACCATGCGTTATCCATACATTTACATTTTGCAGTACGATGTACAAAATATCAGTTGGCATTAAGTACATAAATATGATTTCAATTAAAATTTTATATAAAAGAAAAAATACAGCAAAATAATAAAATTTTTATTTTGCAAAGATGATTGATAACACTCGAGATTGATGCTACTGCAAAAAAATTCAATACAATACAATAATAACGAGTGCGTGTATAGTATAGCATTTCTAGTATTTCTATTACTTTTACAATTGAACAAAAAAAAAGGTGATATTGAAAATGAATAAATAAAAACGAAGCATAAAGCAAAAAATAATAAAAAAAATAATAATTGAATTTGATGACAGGAACCCTTACAAACATTGATAATTGAAAATGGACTTACAAATATTTTCAATTAATGTCAGTCGTCTTGTGATAGTGGGTAATTTCTACATACTTGCATAAATATAATTTTCAATAAAAACTACTATTTTCGTCCAAATATTGGGAACGCAAAATCACGATCCAATTACAATCAACATAATAAAAATTTTATTAGCTTTTTTTTACATTACATCACTTTTTAATTCAATTGTATGTAATAATAGAATTTTGTTAGTTAAATAATAATTAATTTATTTAATAGTTGTAAATAAATTATAGCATACCTGCTATCTTCAATCGATCATTATTGAAATTTCAAAATAAATAGTTTCTATTTGTTCTCGTTAAATAAGAAATATGGTTCAAAATTTAAATTACTCGATTATTATAACCTCTGACTGAACATCATACATATATTTTTTTTCTGATACTTTTTTCATTGTCATTTTATAAACAGTGCACACTTTCGTTCCGCAAGAAAGGAATAGTAAAAGTTGTATAAAATATTTTTAAATAAGAATTCTTTTTTTCAATCGAAATGATAATTTTTATGTCCTACCAACTATACACTAAAATTATCAACACGAGTGAATTCGAAAACAAAGAATAAAATAATGTAATTTCGTCGTCAATATTAATTTCTTAACTCATAAATTATGTAATATATATTTCTTTGTAGATAATTATCATAAATTTCAATATTATTAAAAATAAAAAACTGTTATCATAAAAAAACAAATAAAAAAAATTTTACAAAATATCTTGTTTACTTTTGACAATCATTTTCATTAAATCATGAATTTTATATTTCTGTTTTTGATTTCATTGTCATCTGAAGTGTATATAATTTTATAAAGATTTTCGAATAGACAAATAAATTCACAAATGTGAAGTATATAATACGTACATTGTACAAACAGTATACTTTACACACATTTTGTCAAAGTTGCGTTGTTTTTTTTCTGAATAATGAGATTAATATATTGAAATATGATTAATTACAGAACTGTTCTAAGCCAAACAAATCCAATTCTAAAACATAAAACAATCGTATATCCTACGACTTTATTATTAAATTAATTTTAATCCCAAACCACTCAGATTTTAAATATTTTCAGATTAATTTCAAATTTTAATCTAATTTAAATTCAGTTGATAAAACTTTTGAGATAGTACATAAAAAAGTTTAAGGATTTTTTTTTATATACCTACGAAATATTTTTCATATTATATATATTTTTTTTCACTGAATAAAATATGTTACAACCGTGCCCTAATTATATTAAAAAATTAGGAAAAGAATAATATATAGATAAGAAGTTTTTAAAATAAGATTTTCAGAAAGTAAAAAGCCAAATAAATAATTTTCAAAAGATACCTTAAATTTACTATTACTTAATATAAAATTTTAGAATTTTTTTTCCTTTTTGAATGTTGTAGGTATACAATTAAATTTTTCAACTCTTTAATTTTCCGTGCAATTTGCTATTAAAATTGTTAATATTTTATGTAAATTATTTTCGACAAAAAAAATTATTTACCTAAATATTTTATGATCCAAAGAAAAATAAAATAAAAAAGTTTTTGAAGAAAAAATGTGAAAAAAAAAAACAAAAATCTTTTCACATTTACATAAAGCTTATTAAACTTTCTTTTTCTCTAAAAAAAATAAAAAAAAAACTCTTTGTCTTTGAAAAAAAATAAGACAAACTTATTTAATTCAATATTTATTAATTTTCAATTGAAATTTCTTTACTATCTGCCTGTGCCTGTAACTCTTTTTTAAAAGGATATAAGAAAAAAAAAAGTTATCTTATAACTTTATTTTTCCAATATCTTTATTTAAAAGAAAAATTACCATATTAGCTTTTTAATATTCTTCAACAAAAAAAAAATAATAAACATTTTCTTCTCCTTTTTTTTCGCGATGAAACTATAATTCTTATGTGTATAAAACTTAACAATGAAATAAGATATTAAAAAAGATATTACTACCAAAGATATTGTTATACTATTAAATCTTTAATGCAGTGAAAATAATGTTTATACTATTTTATTGAAAATAGTATTTGCTATTTATTATTTATTCATGCCTGATTTATCCTCGCCTCAGACTTTATTAACACAACATTTTTTTTGAAAATTTTAATATAACAAATTCCAGACTAAAAGGTCAATGAAAGTCAGATAGATATTTTTCCCAAACTAACAAATAATATTGAACAAACAAATAATACAAATTATATTAATCGGTGAAGCTAATGTTATATTTCCATATACCCTGGAAAGTCAAGCATACAGAAAAATGAAATAATGAAATTCATTACAATGTGATGAAATGCATTACAGATATGTAATAAATTTCATTGCAAAAGCATTGCAAAAGTTTTGTGAATCAAAAATAAATCATTTCATTGCAATTAAATACAATTCATTGAAGTGTATGAATATTTGCATTATGATTTGCATTATGAATTACAAACTTAATAAATCACATTACAAATTTAATCGATTTCATTACAAATTTCTCTCTGTGTATGTTTAATAAAGTTATTTCAAACGAACTAAAAAAAAAAAAGTTGTCTTTTACTATGATCTTTTTTCCTTGTTCAAGAAGTTAAGTTTTAAAAAAAATTACTTATTTCTTCAAAAATATAATATGTTTATGTTTAAAGAAAAAAAAACTTTATTTCGCATGATATTTCATGTAAGAAATATATTTATGTGTTATTTTTCTCGTGAGTTTTTTTTTATTTTAAAATTAAAACTTTAATTTAAGTTTTCGAATTAAAAATTATTTTCTAAGATTTTAAATTGTGTTAAACATAAATAAGTTATATGAATTAAAAAGTTAATAGAATTTTTTTATTTCAATTTCATAAATAGATGAGAAAATGTGTAAAATTATATTTATATAACATTCACAATCATTTCGATTACATTAAATAATTTTTTATTTTTCTTTGCCGATAAGGTATCATTAAATATTTTTAGCGACAATCAAATCAAACTACAATTAGTTATTTTAAAATTTCGCTATAGTCTTTTTCAGTAAGACCATAGATTAAGAATACACATAGATTGTTAGCTTCATACAACATTATTTTTTGTATTTTTATGTGAATGTGTTAGGAAAACAAAATGAAATACGTGATAATTATCAATACATATATGAAAAGAATTTTATTTTGTTTTACTAAACCTTCACATAAAAATACCAAAAAAGGCTGAAAAATGTTGTATGAAGCTATAAATCTTTCTGTATTCTTAATCTATGGTAAGACATACGCCCCAGATCCATTCGAAGTTCTTTATTAGCATCACACAATGCGCAAATTTAAGTAAAACAAATTTCAAACAAAATAATAATTTTCCCTCAAAAATTTTCTTCATTTTATTAACATTTCCGAACGGAAATTTTTTTTAATTTCCTTTAATGCAAAAACTCATATAACTTCTTAGTTTTCTAAAGAAAAAATAAAAAATACATATGTAATTATATTACATATATAATTATGTGAATTTATTATTACTTTATTTTATACTAAAAAAATCAAATTTGTAAATTTGGATACACATTTTTGTTTTGAAATAGTCACTTTTTCTATCAAACTTTTCCAATGCAGACCAACCAATATAAAAATATAAATTTTATACTTTAAATAATAATAATTGATATTTTATTTTCTTTTTAACATTTTATTAATTCAATCAAATTTAAAAGCATCCGGCCATAAATTTGATTTTATTATAAAAATAAAAAACAAAAAAAAACCTCAACAAAACAGGAAGCTTAATGGGTTACCATGGAATATCCGTAATTGACTTTAAGACAATAATAATTGTTAATAAAAAATGTTTGTCATTTTAGTTTTGGATATAAGTAAGAAAACGAAAGAAAATTTCCTTCTTCAAAATTCGTACATAACGAAAGAAAAAAGTAAATTTAATATAATTTTAAAAACGTTTTTGCCATGACATAAAAATAAAAATGGAAAATAAAAAAATAAATAAAAAATAAAGCAAAAATAATTTATTACGCTTCGGTGAGCAATTTTGCGGCAGAAAACAAAAATCGTTAAAAGTATGAGAATCAAGATTTATAATTTTAGTTTTTCATTATTTTCTGTTTTGTTTTTCTTGTTATATATCGATTTTGGTTATGATGTTTGTTTTAGACATTAGATGTATTTTTCATTTTCAGTTGAAATTTTTTTTTTTTTTTTCATTTATATGGCCAAAGTTTTAATTTATATATTCAATGAAATACACCATAAAAATTTTCTAAACCTTTTCTTGCTACGGAATCTAAAAACTAAATCAAATTTTCGCTAAACTATTTTTAATATAAAAAATAATAAAGAATATTAAACACATTTTATTTTATTCGAATGTCCACAATTATAAAAAAAATTCCAATTAGATTCTAAAATTTTTATCGTCACTGGTACTATACAGTATTCCTTGAAATTAAAAATTATACCTATATAATACATTTTTTTTTTACATTTTCGCCACTTTAAAATTTATTGAAGATTTTCAAAACAAAAATTAATGGAAAAATAAGGAAAACTCAATTTCAAAAGTTTTTCCATTTGAAAAACAAAAAACAAAAATATAAATAACTTTTTGGAAAAGTATTTTATTTAGGAAAACAGAAAAAAAAAGTCAATATGAAAATGTGAAAAAAGGAAAAAGAAATAATATAAAAAAAATTAAAAAAAACAAGGAATGGAAGATAGAGCATGAAAAATTTAAATCTATATATTTTACATATATATTGTATCTATTTACAATATATATGTATATAATCTAGTTGATAAAATATGAGGAAAAATTAAACCGTAGTCCAAATAGATTAATTTTTTTCCTTCAACATTAAAATGATATTTACATAAATTTTAACGGTCAAAGAGTTTTGATTATTATTTTTTTAAATGCCCTTGAATACAATCTACTGACTTTGAAACTTAGAGGCCTCATTAGATTTTACTTTATAAAACAAAATGGAAATTTTTAAAAATATTAATTTTAATGAATTCAATCTTTGTATCAAACACAGACAAGGAAATCACAGCACAGCATTTTTATTTTTCTATTTTACTAATATAAATATATACTTATATAATAACAGTTTCAAATTTTACCTTTTTTGTTCAAATTTTTATTGATATTGGTAACCTAGTTATTAAAAATATTTTAAAAATAAAATATTTGCACTCTTTTACATTAATCAAAAACTCTATTAACTTCAGAAACTTAAAAAAAAATCTAAATAACAAAAGACCAAACATTCTTTGGAATTTATTAAAAGGCTTTTTGAGAACATATTTTACATTTTATGATTATATTCATGGTTACTATCTTTTTTATGAAATCTTATAAGTACAACATATAATAGACATCATACATAGCATAGGACAGATGTTTGTCATTATATTATAGAAGTGTTCTATACAGACTATATTCAAAATTCTTTTTTATCTTTTAAGCTTATAAAACACAAAATAAAAAATCTTTATACAAATAAAAGCGTTTTTTTTCATGTTAAAAATAAAAACATATTTATTTTTGGCAATATGAATGGAATCCAGGCCAAAGAACAAATTAAAAAAAAAAATCAATGAAAAAGCCCGTCAAAAATAGTAACGAAAATTGATATGTGAATAATAACATATATGGAAAATGGTATGTAAAGTGAGAAAATTCAATACAATAAAATTGAAATCAGCTTAGAAAACATTATTGAACTTGAATCAGGCTACACAAATGCTAAAAGCCGATAGCTTCAGTTTAAATTAGAAGTAAGCTATAATTATAACCTTTACAGTTATTTTTGTACCTGCACAAGACATCCTTAGTGACTGCTCGTTTGCATAATATCAAACAAAAAAGGTTTTTTTTTTTCAAAATTTTGTAACTTTTGTGTATCATCCCTTAAATTATGCCGCAAGCCTAAGCCACTGAACAAAAAAAATTTTACAACTATTACATAATACTATGTTATTATACTAGGTATATATGTGTATGTATAAGAAATTTTTTTAATAAATTATTCATTTAATGTTCTTAAAAAAATAATAATAAAAATTCAGGTCAAATATGAATGAACTGACTAGCTTTAAGTAAAAAATCAGTCACATCATTAATATACATAAATGTGAATTGAATCTTTAATAAAATGATGAAGCATTTACTTTTGACAAACTATTTTCTGAATCTTATTATAATTTTATTAAATAACTATTTTGACAAATCCATGGCTTAGTTTATTCTAAATAGGAAAACCTAAAACAAAAATTCGTTGACAAAAGATTTTGCATCATCAAGAAAAGTTGACTTTTGAATAGTTACGCATCCTACACGATGTGAATCATAGTATATTGAACACCATATTTTAGAAACTCCCATTATCTCTGTAACTAAGCTTAATGCTAAAATTAGAATATTTTATTTTTTAAAAAGTAACTTAATGTTAGCTATTAACTAGTTTTTTAACAAAAATTGTGGTTAGAACTATTAAATAAATAGAGAAAAAAAACTACACAGAAAATTAAAATTATATTTGTGTGAAAAAAACACTTAGGTCATTCATAATAGCCAAACAGCATAATTAAAAGTTTAACCAAAAATGAAATGTTTTAATGCACATTTTAGTAATTTACTAAAAAAAATAAAAAGGCTTTCGTGCACTCTCAAGGCATTATTTTTATTCATTTTTATTCAAGGTTAAAAAATGGAAAATATAAAAGTTTTCCGCATAAATTTTTTTCTTTTTAAAGTGGTCTTTTCAAACTCAAAGAATTATGTATGTGTACAGCAATATACACTCTGTATGTAATATACCTAGAATAAACAGCGAAAAATGTATAGCATAAAAAAAAAACATGTATAAAATTATAATGTTATCGTTATGTATAAATTTTGTATTATATAAAATAGAAGTGAACACAAAATATAACACTATTATTTTTGTGTACATAGAACTATTATTATTACAATCTACATAGAAAAAATTAATAGTACCTAAAAAAAATCATTAAAATAATAATTATGCCTTTGGGGGTTAAAACAATCTGTTCATAGCACACAGAGGCGTTTACTATTTATAATTGTAGCATGAATAAAAGAAAATATTACAGAAGAACATATTTTCATAAATATTTTTGTTTTTTTTGCACTTAGAACTCAATTAGATCTTTTTTATACCAAATTTTTTTTGAATTAATTATAGAAGTAAATTACTAATCATAAATTTTAATTAAAAATTAACGAGTTTTAAATCAGTCAAAACATGGAACAGAGTATAGAAAATATAAGAAATATCTTAATACTTATCTATATTAAGCACATTAATTCAATAGTTTGAATTTCTACATCAAAAACTATTTTTTTATTTTGTTGGTATAATCATAACTTTGCGTCTAACATTAGTTTTGCAAAAACAATATAAAACTATTAAAACTGTAAAACTTATTTAAATACACTCAGGACTCAGATTTGAAAAATTATGGAATGTAAATAAAAATGCATAATACCTACTTCAATTATTTATTTCTAGGAAAAAAAAATATATAATCAAAAAGAAATTACTTACATATTATATAGTTTTTGTTACCTTTTGAAAACTATATACCTACTGAAATGTTTTTTTTTTAAACATATACCTAAAAAACTCTATTCGGTAAGATACTTGAGTTTTAGTACTTGAAAATTTTCTATACATTAGAAATTTTCTCTTTATTAATAAAAGCAAAAGGAGTTTTTCATTCATTTTATTATTGGATACCATATATGATTTGCATGAGCTTTTACAATTTATAAAATGTTTTGGTTATAATTTTTATTATTAATAAAAATGTCAGAGCAGAATGATTTGATAATTTTAATTATAATTTTTCAGGTTAACAAAGGTTAGTAACTGAAAGTGTAATTCTTTTTTTTATGATCTGAGAGTAACACTATCATCATTCTGATTTACAATGTAATAAAAATTAAATTTCTTTTGATATTTATAATATTATGGTATTATGATCAGTTGCTTTAAAAGCTTGTTGTTTTCAGAAATTTTTTAAAATTCATTCTGCTGGCTTTGATAAGTTAATATTTGAATAACTTAATTTCTGGAGTCGGATATTTAAAATTCCATTAATAACAAACGAATTACTTTGAAGAAGGAATTTTCAATTTAAAAATATATTCCTTTAAAGCTTTAAATTATAAATTTTAATTCAAAACTACATTGAAAATCTTTTTCATTTGGATTACAATCATAAAAAACAAAATTAAAATAAAAAATTCTCAAAAGAAAATAATTTTTCAAGTTTCCTTTTCCTGAATTATTTTCTTTTCTAAAAATTCATAGTTCTTCGTTTCTGTTTTTTTTTTTCATTTTCCTTTTAATTTTCAAGTGAATTGAATGAAAAAAAAAATTTTTTTACTTCAGTTTGTTGTTCGACTTTTTTAAATTAAGATGAGAAATATAATAATCTTGTTCTAAATTCTACCAAGAATTTATATTTCACAAATAAAAAAAAAAACAAAATGTTAACCTACATTGAAAAATGAAGAAAATAAAAATTCTAAAAACACAAGCTAATTCTCATGTGACCCAAACTTAAATATGGATTTTCTCTTCTTTCAAAATGTGAAATATATGTTTTAGGACACTTGAAAGATACTTTAAAAATGGTATTATTATTAGGTAACAACATCTTTTTAAAGTGTATAAATTGTATAAAAATTTCGAAAGGACTTTTTTGTTCTTTGTTCTACTTGTTGTTCTTCATGGATTTGTTCTGATTCAAAATTTACAGAAAAGTAAATTATTAATTAAAGAAAGGAATTTTGATTAAACGTTCGTTAGAAGAAAGAAAGGAAGCTTAAATTATATTAATTTATTTATATGGTATAATTTTTTTTTTAAACATAACAATTATGCAAACAATACGTTGACGACATTTATATGGTATTTTCCAGTAAAATTGTCAAGAAATTTGTGAATAGTTATTTGCATTAAAAATTAATTCAATTCAATTCTTTTCTAAAGTATTTTCAAAATATTTCTTAAATATTAAACTTAAATTATTATTCCAAACAAAGTCCTTACCGAAATTCCTCGCACATAAGCAAAATATGTATATATGAACATATATGTGCTTATATGTTACATTTGTAATAACATTTCCCAAAACAGAGAATAAACAACATAAAAAACATTATTTTTCGGAAAATTTAATTTATCAAAGTAACCTCAAAATAAGTAAAAATAAAAATTTCGAAAAAACTTTTTGTTTTTATTCGAAATTTAAAAGTTTCATTAATTTTATGTTTTATTTTATTTTTTTATTTTTTTTTTTTGTGTTAATAGAGTGAAATAAAAAGTTTTTAAATAATTTTACTTCTGTCCACCTGACGTTCAAATTTGTTTTTTTTTTTTTTTTATTTATTTTTTTTTTTTGAACTTCAACAAATAAATTTTAATTAACTTTCTAAAACTTATTAGATTTTATTTTAGTTTTAAGTCTTAATATTGTTATTTTGCTGTTAAATTTAATGAGCACGTGCCTTTAACTTTTTAAATATAATTAAACAACTGTGGTTTTATTACTTAATTCCTACTATGAAGAGCTAAAAAAAAATAATAATAATAATAATAACTTAAAAGATACATATATCTTTTTTTAATTAACTATTTTCTAGAAAACAAAAATTTTCTTATTTGAAATTATAAGGATGAAAATTTTCTTCTTTTATATAAAAAAAAAAAACAAAAAATTATTATAGAAAATAAAATAAATCCAGAATAGAGATAATTTTCACTGAGGATTAAAGAAAATTGTAACAGCAGGTTATTTATTAAGGGACACACAAACCTTGAATTTTCGGCAAAACAAGAAAAAAAAAAAGGTTTACTTCATGAAAATTAAAATATTTCCAAAATTTGATGTATTTTCTTTTTATTTATTTTTTTTTTAATCAGGGTAATGTGCCAATTAGGGTTAGGCAACAATTTTATCTTATTTCTTTATTTATTTATTTTTGTATATATAATCTATAAAAAATGTATATATAGGATATGTATGTGCATATGTGTGATAATATTGGAATTTACATACATTATTCCAATTATTTTTTTTTAATCTCCAAAATGGTTTAACTAAATTCATGGTTCAAACTAGTTCAAATTCGTTTATAAAATTAATTTTAATTAGTTAAAAATTCATTCATTTTTGATTTATATTTATTTAGGAGAAGTAAAATCTTATTTAAACTAGTTTAATAATAGTCGATGTTATAGAAACGAAATAAACAATTAGTACAAACCTACATAAAGGTGATCCTATATTTTATGGATTAATATTCAATATTATTTTTACATTGCAAAAATATAATCATGTTTAAAAAATTGAAATAAATAAATTTTATAAAAGATCATAATTATAACATCAGCCTATTTTCAATGAATATTCAGAAAATTGAAACAACTTATAAAATATTCAATGAAGATAATTTTTAAAATACCTTAACTTTAATTAGAAAACAAAGTTAATTTTTAAAGGGTTGAATCATACCATTTTAATAAATTAAGAAATAATTTTATTGTTGACTGAAACAGAAAATAACATTATTTTACATTAAGAAAATATTCTTAATTTCTCTTTAAAAAAAAACATATACATATACAAAACATATACATATATATAAAATAAGTAACAAATAAAATAACATAACTATGTTTTTCATTCATTCTAGATATAAATGTTATATAAACATATAGAAATCAGTCGAACTGATATTTTTTTTTTAAATTTGTACTTATTGACTCACATCATTCTTTGAACTTTCAAGTGATATTGACCAAAAATAAAATATTTGGTAACGATCTAAATTCTGTCAAAAAAAAAAAATCACTGAAACTTTTCTTCAAAATTTATTTTAAGTCACGATAAAATGCCAACTAAAAATATGTAAGATAATATGATATAACTTTTACAATGTTACCGAATGGTCACAGCTTTTTTTTTTGTACATTCATCAGGACGAAAATGTGTCCTTATAACGAAATTAGCAACTTCATATTCCTACCATTAACATGGTAACCAAATCTGTTTGTTTTAAGTATTTCATATAATTAAAATTTAAATAAATTGGAATTATCTATCAATTAGCTCTGCATACATATAGTCTGCAAATAATGGCTGCATAAAATCACATTGAAATAAACAAAACAGATTAACAATTAAGAATAAAATTTTCGAGGTTTTCTATCAGCTCGATACAAATACATAAACATGTATGATGATTTGTTTTTTTTTTAAGATTCATTAAAATATGCCACTTCACATGTTGTTTGTTGTATTTTTTTGTGAACAAAAAATATTAGTTTTTGTCAGTCTGTTTATACTTTGTGTTCGCATTAGGGGAATATTTGTGCAATATGCTGGTTTCCGGAATATTTCAGGCAAATAAATTAACTGAATTTTCCAATTAAAAAAAATAAGTAAGTCTGCAAAATAAGTGGATTTTGAATCTGAATCCGAACATGGTATTAAAGACTTGTTATATAAAGTCTGTGATAAAACGAAAAATTAAAGACACGTAAGAAACATATTCTTCCTTTTTTTTCTAATATTTTTCAAAAAAATTGAAATTATTTCTCCTTTATTTTCTACCTATGTATACCTACAATACCTATGTACCTACTGTATACCTATATATATTTAATCGAAACAGTGTACAAGAAAAATAGTCTCATGAAAAAATGTTTTTATTTTTTTTTTGCTTTATTACACAAATTTATAGTCTTGTCACGTTTTATTAAATACTAAATATTTCAGAAAATTTTTTTTTAAAAAAATATGAGCATAACTCCATCAATATTATTATTTCTTATTTCATATAGAAGACAACCTTGAGTAATAAGAAAATCCAGGAAAAAAAAATCCAATTTTTTATCAATTTGAATTTGAAGAAAAAAAAATAAATAAATAAAAAATTAAATAAATAAGAAAATACATATAAATGAAATTTCTTCTAAATTATGCAACACAAACTCTTCAAAATATTAAAAATTATTGTACGAAGATAATATTTATTTTTATTTTTTTTTTTTTTTGCATATCAAGGACATTATTCCATTTATAATATTATTTTTTTTTTTTTTATGGTAAAGAATGAAAAAAAAATATACAAACAAGAAAAAATGAAAAAAAAAAAAAATTTTTTTTTTCCTTCCTTTGTTTGATACATTTTTGCTACAAATATGATTATGTTAGGTATATAAAAGATTATGAATGTAAACCTAAATATAAAATACAGGATTTAAGAAATAGTTTTCATTGAAAAAAAATTCAAATCTATTTTATCATTTAACATTCACTATCCTTCGTTTGGCGGGATGTAAAAAATTAGGTTAATATTGTTTTGAATTTTAACATTGTTAACATTGTTTTGAATTATACATAGTAAGGTTCAATTAAGATTAATTTGAAAATATTAAACAGCAATAGTATATTAGCCAATAACTCAAAATTCACATAATAAGGTTCAATTAAAATTTATTTGATAATATTATTCAGAAATATTATATATGGCCAATAACCCAAAATTTTAGAATACAATAAGTATTGATTTTCATTTTAATTTTCTCTAATATTTTATTTGCATTATTTTACATTTAAATTAAATATTCTTATGACTATTGATATATAGATAAATCAAGATTTAAAACAAAATTTTAAAAATTTCGTCATTAGATTGTCTGAACTGAAATATATCAAATTAATTTCAATAAAGGTTTTTAATTATAATAAACAAATCTAATTATCATCGATATAATCAATAGTCGAATGTGAATATATAAAATTATAAAAAGCTTTTAAAAAATTATTCAAAAATTTAAAAAAATATTAATATATGATTTTTAAATTATTTTTTTGCCGTATCTATATGAATAAAATGTTCAGTTCACAACTAGTGAGCAGAACATTAATATACTTTCAAATAAAAAAAATTGTCCAATCAATTTAAATGACCTCCTATGCATAATGCATAACAACAAAAACTAATTTGGACGATCTAACAAACCATTAGGCACTACTAAGGACAGCAATATTTTGTCTAGAGTGGTGTAATCGTGAAATTTATTTTTACTAAAAATTTAATTTAATTTTTTCATTTACACAAATAATTAATTTTTTTTAAAAATATCATTTTCTTGCATAGTTTTTTAAAAAAAATTCCCAGCACAAATGTACATACATAATACATATATTAATATATGTACATAAAAATTTGGTACAAGCAAGCGATTCTATATGAAAATTTAATTTTAATGTAAATTCTCAAAGGTTTTTAACTGTACATGCTCTCTAAAATAATATTGCTACGATAAATTTTTTAAAATAAAATTCAAAATTACTATTAGGATATTCTAACGTGAAAGTAAATGTTTGGAATTTTAAAATTTTTATTTGATGTTTTTTACTCTATATGTACAGAGATATTTAAATTTAGATCGTTTTGCAGTATACGATGGTTAAAATAAATACAAATTGCGAATATAAAAATTCTGAACCATTTTCATTTATGTATTTTAAACTAAGCTCAAAAAGTGTATCAGACTCACAATGACCTCCCGATAAGACAAGACTTTATCATTCTATTGATTTTAATGTTAAAAGGAACTTATAATTCAAAATTAAAACAAACAATAAATCTTGAATACAGGTTAACACTGTTGACAAATCTATATAGTACACATATTCCCAGGCTGCTGTATCCAATGACCCCCTAATGTGTAAAAATATAATTTCTCTGTGATACAGTTTTAAACTTCCTAATCCTATTTTCTAATCCCAATAGTTTTAGATTGTATATGAATGATTTAGTATTAAAAAATATATATATATTCATATAATACACACATTTTTTTTTTCAGCCCTAATACCATATAAATTTATACATAATATAATATCTGCTCCAAAAAAAAAAAACAAAAAAAAATAAAAAGAAAATGTATCCTACGGTTGAATTCATCATACTGACATAAATTTTTAATACAAACAAATATTCTGCTTTCAAAATTAAATAAAAAAAAAAAACTGTAGAAAAAAAAGAAACTCTTTATTTACTTAGGATATCAAAGAAAAACATGTAAACAAAAAAAAATTTTTATTTTTTATTTTGAAAATTGGCTCTTTAAAGAAAAGCACACATCATCAAATATTTATAAAACAAAACCATCAAATTATTATTATTTTTGTTATTTTTTTTTTTTTTATTTAAATTTGAGAAAGTTTTTAAACGAGCGATTTTAGATAGAACATAAAATATTGATTTTTTCTTTTAAATTGACCGAAAATGACAATCTATTTTAATTATCTATGTATGTTTATTTATATTTAAATAACTAATTCAAAGTTGTTAAACTAATGTCGTTCAACGACATTATTTTAGGATTTTGAAAATTGAGAACCATATCATCAAATGATAATATGATTCTCAATTTATCGGCTTATATATAACTCAAGCTTTAATATGCAAAATAATTTATATTAAAACACTGCTTTGCAACCTTATTTTTTTTATGCAAAATTACACCAAAAATTTGCATAAAAACTTTGAAAAATATTATGCTAATAATAAAAAAGTTAATTTTAATTTTTTTATTTTTGTATATAATTTAAATTCATAAAAATTCTGAATTCTTTTAGTTTTTGAATTCAATTTAAAACCAAAAACTTGAAAAATTTAATAGTACCTAAAAGTGAATAAATGTATTTTTTTGTTTTTTTAAATAAATGAATTTTTCTGATGCTGAAAAATATTTTTAAACTTTTACTGTGCGGTTTTGAATGAAAGCTTGCAAAATATTAAAAAAGGAAATCATACAGAAAAGAAAAATTTTTTATTATAAAATTATTCAAAAAAAAAAAAAGAAAAAGTTTACAATGTTAAAATTTAAATTCAAATAATAAAAATATTTTAAAAGTACATAAAAATATAAATGTAATAAATTTCATTTTTATATTCCGAATTTTAAAGTTTCAGAAACGGTTTCATTTTTTAACTTTGTTTGAAAAAGCAGACAATAAACATAAAAAGATGGTAATTAAAATTCTTTCTTATTCTATAACCTGTGGTTGTGATGAGAAATATACTCCCGCAGTCAAATTTTGTCAGCATTTCAACATCACACCGTGAAAATTTCTTTTTTCAGTGTATATAATTTACTAGAATTTTTACTTCTTTTTTGTATTTTAACCAACGTATGAATTATTTATAAATTGTTAAATTATATGCATACAAAATATAAAACTTGGAAGCAATTATCTCATATGTAAAATAATTTTAAGTGAACCTCAGGCATCATTTCGTGTCTAATATATTTTTTTTAACGTCATGTCACTATATAATTTTAGAACATAGCCAACAACATACCAACCATATAATTTAAGAACATAATTTATTGCCTCATAATTTATAATATTTGACATATAATCACAACTATATTTTTCAGGAAAAATTTTTATTTCATGTTATATAATATGAGCTATAACCTCAAATATTTGCTAAAGTTTTAGAATATAATAAGTGAAAAAAAAACACATTTGAGCATAAATAAATACATGCATATAGGTTTTTTAATAATTTATTACTTGTTAGTAAGATCAAAGCTTAAATTAACTAAAAGAAAAAAAAATTAATCATTGGTTGAAATAAAAAAACTAAACAGATTTCTACTTGCTTTGAATGAATATCGTTCAGTTTGGAAAGTGATTAATTTTTTTGTATAGTTGGGCTATATCATTAATTTTTTACAAAAGAAAATTCCATTTTATTTTTGTGCGATAAAAATGGGCAATGTTTCAATATATTTGCGGTAATAACCCTCAATTGTCTATTTTATGTATATGAATGCACATTATATTATAATGACAACTCATTATAATATTTTTATCTTTCAACTAAATCAACCCGTATTCAGGTAAATGTTGCATTTATCTGAGTATCCGATTATACATAATTTAATTAAGTTACAAAAATTCTCTACAAAAATATGCAGAATGTACTTATTGCAGTGTCGATATTTAGATAAGACTGCAATTACTTTTTTCTGAAATTTGTGTAAATTTTGTTAGTTAAGTAAAATAGTTTTTCGTTTATTTTGTTTTCCATTTACCATCAAAATTACTGATACAACTTTCAAAGTATGTATGATGAGCCAAAAAAATTACGGAAAATTTAATAGGGATATATCCAAATTTGATAATAAGAAAAATTTTTTAACCACTAGGAACTTATTGAAAAACTAAATAAAAATTTATAAATTTTGCTCTCTGAACATTTATCTCATTAATCATAAGCGTAAATTTTAAATTTTAAATAGACAAAAAAAATTGTATTAAGCATTTTATCTTGTTAATTTTCACTTCACAAAAACAGAAAATTTGCTTATTTATTTTCCTAAAACTATATACGTATGATAAATTATATAATCTCTTCTTCTTCTTTTTTAAATAAAAATAATAATTCAAAAAATTTTAAAATAATTATTTATTTATTATTCAATTCATAATTTTCCAAGAAGGAAATATATTATAAAAAAATAAGAAAAATGTTTACAGATAATAATTTCCTAAAATAAGAAATCATGTATAAATAATTTAATATAATATTAAGAAAAATAATAATTTTCTTAGTTAAACAGAAAATAATTGTAAGTAAAAAAAAAAATTGTAAAATATTTTTATAACTTTTTTGCAAACAACTATATACTTTGGATATAATAAAATATAGGAGAAAATTAAATACGGCTTCTTGAATAAAAAACATTTCTTATGCAAGAAAAAGAAAATGAAATGAAAAAATTTGCTATAAATAATATTTTCTTATATTTTCCTTCTTGTTTTTTAGTACAAATTTTTTTTTTATAACAATGCTCATAATTTATGATAATAAAGTTTTATTTTCTTTTTTTTTGAAATTTTAAATTGCACACCAAATAAAATTATTTCCTTTTTTCTTAATGAAAATAAGATGATTCATAAAATAATTATAATATCTGATGATAGCACTTTTTTGATAAATTATATTTATAATATCATTTCCTTAAAGATTTTAATGAAAAATAAATTCATATTTATTATATATAAATTTAATAATTTTAGCACAATATTTAATTTAGTTTCAATAATTTTTAATTAACACTATTGAAAACACTAAACATTTGGTTTTTGATGTTTTAGTCGGCCGTCATGGTCTAGTGGTATTTCCCTTATCCTACGGCGTGTTCGGTTGTGGGTTCGATTCCCACCTCGGACTGGAATTTGTGTCAATTTTTCAATTTGTGCACTTGAATTAAGTGTTGTGTTGTTTTTTTTTTTAAGACATCTGGTCTCAGACTCACAACTTCCCATTTACGTTTAACTTTAAATTTTAAGTTTTTTTTTAACTTCATGGTAAATTGTAACAATAATTAAATCGTAGTAAACTTATGTTTCGCGTTTTTCTTTATTTTTCGGTTTTTTAATATGAATTTTATATTTTTTGATTTTTCGAAATATTGTTAATTTTAATTTGTATATTAATTATCATTAGCTTTCAATTTTATTCCATAGTTTTAATGTAAAATACATATAGCTTGTAATAATAATTATTTTCGTTTTTGTTTTAATTGATTTAAGTTTGCTGTCTTATATTCATCTTGAATCTTCTGTTATCATTATAGAGTCATCATTATTATTATTCAAAAATGTTTTTCCTTCTTTTTTATACTATGGTGATTGAAAAAAATATTATAATATAAAAATTGCTCCAAAAATTAAAAAAAAAAATGGCCTGAAAACACGAAATTAATCATTACTAAAATACTTGTAACATTTTTTTTCTACTTCATAAAACCACCCTTTAATATATTTTTGTTATCAAAATAGTAAAAAATTGCCATGGAAATTAATTACAACCCAATTTTATTTTATTTTTTTTTCATGTTTAAAACGTAGAAAATAAATTAAGCACAAACTTCCACTTAATTAAGAAATAAAAATTATTAATTTCATTTATTACTTCATTTTTTTTTTCTTTACGCAGAAAAATATAAAATGTACATATACCTAAGTAAAAATAATATTTTTCCTTATTATGTTCGATATTCATTTCAAAAAAAAAAAAAATTTATTTAATACATAGGAAGCATATTTTTTCCAGAAATTTTATATTTATTTTTCATATTCTTTGAAAATATAAAAATTAATCTTTTCAATTATATTATATCTGGTATTTACGTTTGATTGTAATTTTTGTTTGTGCCAGCATACACATTGAAAGATATTAAGTATATATCTTTTTCTTTCTTAAGTTCGCTTTCTATATTTTGATAAATCTTATTAATGTTATATTTTTTTATATTATTACTTATGTATTTCCAATTATTTAAAAAACATTTATAATTAATTTTTATTCTTGATTAGATTTTTATATTAATCGATAAATCTTACACTGGGTTTTGGATCATTAATAACTTTAATTACATAATATTAATAAATGAATTATAATAATCTTATACATATAGTACTTCCATACATACATAAAAAATTGTAATTAAACTTTTGAAATATGTGTGGAAGTACTATTAGTTTGATGTTTAAATGTAGTACGAAATAAATCTGAATTAGTAATACTACCAAAATGGCTTTTTTAGAAATTTAGAATTTCAAGAAAATTAACTTTCAAATTTTAAATCTTAACTGTTCTTTCCAGTTTGATAGAAAGGTACTAACTTAAATTAATACTATCTGTTTAATATTTATTTAATAGTTATAACAAAATAACATAAGCAAAAATAATATAGAAATATTTTCATAAGTCTATTTTGTAATAATATTTATCATTAAGGATTTCTATATAAGGTTTATTTCTAGACATATGCTAGATTTTAGATTTTTCCTTTCCTTTCGAATATTTCTAAAATATTCTAAATGTTTTTTCGTATACATAATTATTAGGATTTTGTTAAAATTTATTAATACATATTTATATAAAAAAAATTATAAACACAACGATGGCCAAAAAAAAAGCACGATAATAAAATTTCAATAAAAATAAAATTTTAATCCTTTACTAAACAGCTTAAAGAAATAAAATAAAATTATATAAATTTTTAACCCATTAAAAGTTTTTAATTTGAAAAAAATTCTTCATTTTTATTTTCACTTTATTATATAATATATTTTTTTTTTTTTTTCAATTTTTAAGATAAATAAAATTAATCAACATAATAATACTTTTGATGAAAAAGGAAAAAGATTTTATTTTCTTTTTCCGTATTATTTTTGGTACAGGCCTTGTGGTTTGCCCTCTTTAAAAGTTCTGTCGAATTAATTCAATACATGTTATTTTGAAAAGGATCAAAATTTGAAAAGTACATAAAATGTCCTTTTTCTTGTCAAAAAGTTTTATCGTAACAAATTTTTTTTAAGTTTAGGTTCTTGAAAATTATTTTTTAAAGTCTATAGAAGTGTAAAAGTTTTAGAGTTTGTGAATATTATTTGTGTACAAAGCATTGTTAAAAACAAAAGAAAAATTATTCTTCAATCAAAAGAAATTATTCAAGATTACAATTTATGACTGTTTATAGAAATTCATAACATAGAATAAAATTGAAATTATATAACATTAATGATTTTAGCATAATATTGTAAATATCATAAACTGTTTCATTATTTATAATAATTTAAAGAGCACCTAATTTATCGAAGGCCACTAAAATTTAATAAATTTTAGTCTTGCTAAAGATTTGAATTACTTAAATATTCAATTTAATAATTATTAACTATTCTAAAAATAATTAATATTTTTTTTAGATAAACAAAAATGCATAAATATTTTGTTAGATAGATGACATAATAAGTATAATGACAATAATAAACAAAAATAAATTATATATGAAAAATGAATAATATTGAATGTATGTGTAGTTTCTTACGCGATAACTTATTGTACTATATAATTAAAACAACTTCGTATTTATTAAATATAAATAATTATGTAAAAATTATTTTAGGAAAACAAAAATTATTTTATGAAAATTAATAGTTTATTATGAAGTCAAAAAAGCCATCATCATCGTCATTATTAGCACTAACTTATAATTTAACCCTTTTTGAAATAAAGGACAAGTTAAATAATAATTAAGATATAATTACTTTATGGTATTTCCATTAAATTTAATATTTTATATTTTTACAATATATATGTATGTGTATTCAGAATTTATCAAAAAACTATTAGAACTTACTACTTACTATATTTATGTTTATATTATTAAAGATTTTAGCAAGAAAAAATAAATTGTAAATTTTATTAACAAAATATAAAAAAATTACCAAAAAAAAAAAAAAATTCAACATGAAGAAATATGTCAAAACCTTTTTCTCCTTGTTATTAATAAACTCTTCTTTTCAACATATTATTTTGTTGTGAAGAGGAAAAATATCATATCGAAAAATATTAAAGGATCAAAAAGATATCAATTTAGTTCAGATAATTTTATATTATATACATAAAAAAAATAATTTTTTTCTATTTTAATCAGAGATAAAATTAAATTTTGAAAAGACATGACAACATGACAATAACACCATTTTCCAACCTCATTTTGATAATTGAAATAAAATCCTCCTATTTAAAAATGTAGATATACATATTATTATACTTTATTGTAGATATATAGATATTACATTTAATGTGAACATAATATTTATAATTTTATTTGTATTGCAAAATATCCAACTATGTCTAAATCATATTTTCCCAATTTTATATTCAATTGATTTTGCAAGCGAACCTGAAAATTTTTTTATTCAATCAGTTTGTTTCAAGAGTAATACATTCTTGTGTAAGAAAAATAATCCATTCAATTTTATTAGAATAATATCTATGCATAAATAATTTTGTAAAATACAGCAGTTTTAGTAAGTTCTTTTTTAAATTTTAATTTAAAAAATTAATATTGGTCATGAATATTAAGTTATTTTAATTCTTTTCATCATTAATATGTCCAGTAAACATTCATATGTCCTGTAGAAACATTCATTTCGATCATCTACCAATTGAGTAAGTATAGTTAAAGAACAATATTTTTTTTTATATTTGGTTATATTTTAGATTCGCATTAAAATATACTTGTAACATATTAAAATTATGTACATCAATTATTTATCAAAAAAAATGAAAACCCCTCATTTATGTCCTTTTTTTTCTGATAAGGAAAAATTGTGCTATTTTTCAGGAAAATTAAATAAAGTCTCAGGTAAAAGGAATAAAAAGTTACATCAGAGACAAGTTGTAATTTAAAACTTTTATAGGTATTCTCAAAGGAGAACATTGTTACAAAAATTGTAAATTAAAATAAGATGCTTTTCATTGTTAAGAAAAGTTCAAAACTGGAAAATATTATTCAATTTTGAATAATAAAATCAATAATGAAATTTATTTCTGGAAAAGCAAGAAAAGGAAACTTCTTTTTTTTTTTTTTATTTTTGTAGAAAATAAGAGAAACTTTTTAATTTTTATAATTTGATTGCCATTTTAGCTAAAAAAAAAATTTCTAAAGGCAATAAATTATAATGTATATACAATACATATAGTCTACAAAGTCTCAAAGAGCTTTTAAAAGGAAACTCAACTTCCCTCGAGTTCTTTGTTACTTTTGTTTTGAAAAAAAATTGAACATAGGAAATAATAATTAATGTTATTAATGTAATTTGTCATACGAAAAAGGAGGATTCTTTCGGATCTGAGTCAACATTAAAATATTTATCATCCGAAAATTTGAATTAAAAAGAATCAAAATAATAATTCTTCATTCAAGCCACAGGAATTTCTTTTACTATAATTTGTAATCATAAAATATGCTCATGAAGCTTAATTTTTTTAGAAAATTCAACTATCTAACAGAATCACAACAACACTGAGCTTAGGCTTTTCTTAAAATATATATTAAACGACATTTTCGAATGAATATATAATGAAAAATCGTAAATAACTTTTATCAAATACGAACGATATTATTTGTTTTCGTATCATCTTAAAAATTAATTTTATTTGGTACCAACTATATTATTTCATTTTTAATTATGCAAATTTCGTTGTAATTTCAGAAGAGGAAGTTAAACCCGTTTTTTCACCGCAGAAAAACTAATTTATATTTATTGAACATTATTTTAACCAATCAATCATTTAATTTATTTATTGGATTTACTTGTTTATTATAATTATTATTATTATTTATTAAGCTCAATTATTTTATTGATCCAATTTTTGTTTTTTTTTTTTTTTATCTTTATGGTTTTCATTTATATTTTTTTTATAAATTAAAATTTTCCTTCCAAAAAGGAATCAATAATATAATAAACAGAGGTATAAGAAGAATTCATTATGTTTTTATGCTAAGTGGTTTTTAAATACATAAAATTTGCATATTTTTACGGCCTTAAATAAAAGCAACGAAAAATTTAAAAAAAAAAATATCCTAGGACCTAGACAATGTATAAATTTTAATCAAATACAACGCTTCTATAGAAAATGGATTTAAAAAAAAACAAAAATTCAATAAAATATTTCAGGTTTATTGTATCAATTTTTTAGTATACATATATGTTCAAAACTTAGAAAGTTCGAACAATATGGAACCGTTTGAATAAACAATTTTTGTACAGTGTAACATCATATTAAATTCAATGTTAACTGAAAAAAGATGAAAGCTATTTATTTTTTCATTTCAATTAAGAGCTATTGAAAAATATTTACTTTTATAATTAATAAAATTAAAAACATTGTTAAATATTGATTTTTCCTTTGAATCAAAAAATAGTAAACATTCAAATTTCTATACTTTTTTAATTGTTTTTAATTGCTAGCATAGTATTTTTATTGGCAATTAAAATTATAAAAGCGTCGTTGTATCGCTTTTTATTAACCACAAAATAATAAATTTTTAATAAATTTTTTTTTTTAAATAATACATAATAATGTGTATTTTATATGAGTTTATTGGTATAGCTCCAGTATAGTTATTAATTTTTCCAACTTCTCATAAAAAGCAAACATTTTGTGTTTAGCTCTTTTTTTTTTTGGAAAATTCAAGCTTAAGCCAAACACGATATTAAAAAATTAAAAATTAAAAATCTTGTAAAATAGACAAGCTTAACAACTTTACCACTTTTAATATAGATATAAAAAAAACCATTAACACAAAATTTATCGATCAAATTTGAATGTAATAAATTTTAATTTTATATGTATTTCTCATTCTCCAATTGAATATTGGAAATTACCAATTTAATGTATGTTATTTATGGCTAATAAAATTAAAGTTAAAATAGAAATTTTTAAATATAAAACTTACTCCGTTATTATAATAGAGAACTTTTGCGCTATGCTCTAATGTTGTTAAAAAAACATATGATGTTTTAAGGAAAACACTACGTACTACATTATTACAGCATAAAAATTTATCAAACATTTATTTAAATTATATTATTCATCAAATCTACATTCATATTTAAGGTGGTTTAAAGTTTAATTTCTATAAAGCTTTCAAGAAAATGTTTGAAAAAGTAACTTTTGAATGAGATAAAATTCTTTAAATTAATTCTACAATATATTATCGTCACAACACCGAATATAAATTAATATAAATCACTTTATATTAAAGGTAATCCGTACTATAAGTTAGGTTAGAAATTTAATGAAAAGTATTCTACCATATTGTAAACACAAAAAAAAATAGTTCTTATAGTAACATATTTTTTTTTCAATCGTTTGAACATCAATATATTGAAAACTTTTATTCATTTTCTCCGTTCTTGTTTCGTTTACAAAGACATTTTGTAGTGTACCATTGAGAACTAAATTTTCATAATATATTCCTAAATTTTTTTTTTTTTTAATTTTTATGTTTTCAATAAATCTTTAAAATCGAATTTTTTTGTGTTATGTGTAACATGATTACCATTACATGTTATGAATATTACGCACGCCTAAAAAAATATCCTTAATTTAATTCTATTATTTTTAAGTGAAACATACATACATGTTTTTATATACATAAATTATGTAAATTGTATGTTTTTTAACTTTGTGTTTATAGTTTAGGTTTTACATAAAATGTAGATTTTAGATTCTTTATTTTGTGTAGGTACGGGTATGTATAATATACAGTGAAGCATAAAATAATAGAGCTGATGAAGAAAAAAAAAACCTTCCTAAATTTGTAGTTTTCTGCAGTTTTGTATTTTTATCGATTAAAGGGTCCCTTTACCGCAATTATTCTTTGAAGTTGAATTTTTGGAAAAGAATACTATTCCAGAAGGATAATTTTTAATCCCTTACTCTGGATAATGTTGATTGAAAGAAACTTTTTCTAATACAATTAAAAGCCGATTATTTGAAGCCTGTTTCTTCTAAAATTGATTCAATGATAACATTTTTATTGTTGGCGTAAGAATTGAGGAAGAGTTATGTTACTTTATAATAATAATAGTAATTTTGACGATTTATAATGATTGAACTATAATGATTGATATCTTGTTAGCCAAAAATCTTGCTAAACAGTATAGATTACTGAAATAATAAAATTGGCTTGTTTTCAAATGTTTTTTAGCTATAACGATTTCTCGTTCCAATGTCTTACGAATTCTATTCAAATATAATTTTAATATAAAATAATGCAAAACAAAAAAGTTAATATTAAATCTTATCAGAATAATAAAAAAAATAAATTAACATATTTTTATTTCTATTTCAATGAACCAAGTTTATCACTTATCTCTGCATTGTTATTGAATCGTTTCTATACTTACCTTAGCAATAAACCTTATTTTCAATTATATTCATAAAACAAAATTAAAAACAATATAATTTTATTATTCTATAATTATTATTAATGTTTATTGCTTAGATCATTTCCATTAAAAACAAGTAATTTCAATTAAAACTAAACGATAATTTTACCTTATAAAATTTTTAAAATATCCTAATTTTAATCTTATAATATGCAAATTAATTCAACCACTTAACAAATATTTGGAATATAACAGCCGGCTCATCTTAGAATTTTAAAATTGTTTTTAAATTTTCCTTACACAGAACATAATAGTTATCTAAGTTAAGGAAAATGCGAAATAAGTCCATAAACAAAAAATGTTAAAACTATATTATACATAAATAAACTGAGCATATAGACACGTCCTTTCCTCAATTCAGGAATATTAAAATATGAATTATTATTAAAATAATGTTTTTTTTTTCTTTTCTATTCTAGGCGCAGTGGGCGGAGATGGCGAAGGCGATGATGCCGACGCAAAGGAGAAAGCAGAGGAAGAGGAAAGAGAGCGATTGGAAGCTATTAAAGAGGCTGAGGATCGACGTAAAGAAAAACATCGTAAAATGGAAGAGGAACGAGAAAAATTACGACAAGAGATTCGGGATAAGGTAAATAAATATTAATTTTGATTATAAAATAAATTTATATAAATTTTATTTAATTCATGCCGATTAAAATTTAAAACATAAAAAATATTCTATACGTTGGACCTTAAACATAAAAAAAAACATTCCAACAATGTGATTTCTCGTACTTTTAATTGGACAATAAATTAAAGGTATATATTTAAAAATGGAAAATCTTAACTATGCAATCTAGATAGAGACTAAATCAAAGAACGCTGTCAGAACTAATTGTTTTACTTTATTTTCTTAATTTTGCAATGAATTCTACTTTACAAACACATTTAATTAAGAATATTTTTAATGTTAAGAAAATTCCCTTAAAAAAAATATTTAAATATTAAAATACAAACCTTATCGCTAAACTGAATCCGCACATTCATTCAAAAATTATAACTACTAATTATAAATTTATATCCCTGAATATCCTTATTAAGAATTTTTTTTTAACATTTTTTTTTTGTTTTTTTTAATAAACATAATGTTGACCCTTATCATAAAAATGTTAAATTTTTTCTCCCTGCTTTTATTTTATTTTATATTATATTATTTCTTAAAAAAAAAGAAAGAAATGCGTAAAATATCATAATTTTTTATAACCAACTTTAAGCCACTTTATAACCTTTTTCTGTAATAATTCATAATCTGCTTTGTTTATTTTATGATAAAACACTTTTTTCCTATTGAGTTTTCTTACTTCTTGTCCGTGATTCGTGCCAAAATATACATATTAAAAATAAATTTAATGAAAATCGTTACATTTTATCTTGAAAAGAAAATGTAATAATATTTAATTGAATATTGAAAATGGAAAAAATTTATACTGGAACGTTATTTAAACATTTATCCTGTCATTGATAAATTGTAATGAGATGCAAAAAAAAAAATCTAATTTAAAGCAATTTTTATTTTAAGTCAAAATGATTTCCATTTTCAAAAATATTTTCATTCTTTAAGGCCTTTCACATTGAGCATGCTCTTGATTTGCATAACTGTGTTTTAAACGTTTAAAATAAAGCGGCTCGCAACTAATTTTCTTCATAATATTTCAAAAATATTATAGTGAACTTTAGAAGATTGTTATGAAAACAAATCATGAACTGGAAAAGAATGGTATATTTTGAAAAATTCTGACATCCATAATAAAGTTTAAACATCTTTTAGGTATATAACACATAAAAAAAAAGGATTTTATTTAATCCCACATCAAATAATCCTTAATTGGATTTTTTTTTTTCGGAATAATAAAGAAAAACAAAACTTAAGCAAATTTTAGGTGTAATTTTCATGTAAAAAATTTTAAGAAGAACAAAATTCTTTTTTAACCACATTTACATAGGTATTAAAAAAAAAAAACACAAAATTGACCCACTGGCCCTAAAGTTGAAAAAAGGTTAGTAGCCAATAAAAAGAAATTATTAAAATACCTTAGCGGTAGCTACTACACATAGTGATAATATTTTTTTTTTTTTTTACTTCAATATCAAGGCAATTTATCTAAAATTTTTTATAGGTACATTTTTCTTTAATATTGACTATTTTTACAATTTTTTTTTATACAGGGTTATTAAGAATTATAATTTAAAAATTTAAATTATTGACGGAAGTCAGATAAAATATTTAGTAATTAGAAATAGTTCTCAATTTTCCTCAATACTAATTTTGTAAAAATAATGTCAATGGTTTTTTTGTAACAACGAAAATAATTCTAAAATTTGTCTATCACCCTTTTTATTTCTAATTACGATAAATAACGTACAATAAGTTCAATATAATTTTTGTAATATTCAACACACCTTTTGCGGACCATAAATAAAGAAAACATACATACGTTATGTTTGATCATTTAAAATATGTAATTTTCTTATAAATTAGAGACTATTAAAGTTACAATGTTTTTTTTTGCAATATTAAAATCATGAATTATAAATTAGTTCCATTTAATTTCGATTTGTATCCCATTTTTATGTCATTAATTTAAAACAGAAATGACACAAAAAAATATAAAACATTTACCAGAGTTATTCTATTGTTAAAAGACATTTTCGCTATAAATTAACTTGACATAAACATCCTGTAGAATAAAAATAAAATACTATATACTTATTTTCTTTTCTTCCTTGTTAAAAAAAAAAACTTCAATTTCTTTTTATTTCTGTTAGGAAAAATGATAACACCTTGACTTACATTTTATGTTTTATATAATATACTACATAGATATATACATTTTTTATTTGTAAGCTTAGAACTTTTTTGTACCTAACTAACATTTGAAAAAAAAAATAAATAAAAATATCTTGTTCGTGTTATTTTTACTGACATTAAAATTTAAACGCTGATAAGACCAAAATAAACAAATGATTCTTATCGTGATAAATTTTACCACTTTTTTTCTTTTTTTTGATTCGAAGAAGAAAAACATCAAAAACTTTCTAAATTCATTTAGAAAATTTAAATAATATCAAAAAATTGTTTATTTTGGTTCAAGAAAACCTAGCACATAAGATGATTTAAAAAAGGTAAATATAGTTATAATGATTAGAACAGGTGAGATATTTTTTCGAACTGGAATATGGCTTAGATGTTTTTTGGCTCGTTTTTTAATTCCAGCCCTCTACTTAAACTATCTTATTTAATTAAAAGCTACACGTGAAGGCTACATATAAAGGTTTAAGGAATGAAATAGTAAGCAAAATGGAAATCAAAATTTACAATCCGAAATTAACAATAGAAGTGGATCCATGACAGAGAGTTCGCATAATAAATAAATATTTCATTCTTTGGGATTTTGTTGCAAAATATAAAAAAAGTTAAGCGTACAGCGTTTTCCTTTGATTGTTGCTGAAAATAAGTAAAAAAAATTTGCATGTCACGAAAGTGTTCGTGTTAAGTTTTTTATTTTTTCTTTCCTTTCTAACAAGAAAATGTTAATAATAATAATCCTAAATGCGCCAGTTTTATTTTCAAATTAAACAATTTTCATTTCTAAGGTGAATATAATTATCTTGTAATTAACAAAAGAGAATTTTTAGTTTTAATTTTTTATTATTGAAGTTAATTTAATAAAAGAAATTTATTCTGCGACATTTTGAGAATTAAATACAAATACCACCTCTATTCTATTCGTAATATTAACCTTTTACATTTTTCTTATTTATTAATCTAGTAATTTTAACTGTTGTGTTATGAACCAACATCACTTAATGCAGACCCAAACTTTTTATCCCAATAACTAGTTGCAGCTATAAAATTATACCAATAATGTTTGTTAATAAACACAAACTTGATTTCTTTCTTGAATTGTCAAAAAAAAGGTTTTTTGTGTTATTCTTCTATATGAACTAATGGTGTTACTAATACATTGTGTACATTAGTTACATTCAAATACAAAATTAAGATCCATATAATGTGTCACTCTGAAATTGTTGGAACGAGTAACGAGTCTTCGCTGATACCATTAAGTGGGTTGAAATTGAAACCAAAATAAAAACAGAAATATTACTGATATTATGTTGTACTTTGTTTACACTCCCCAATATTAATATTGAAATAAAAGAAAATTAATTTGATATGTTTCACATTTTCGATTTGCTTTTTATTCTATTTTTTTTTTTTTTTTAATTTGTTCGCAAATAAGATAATTTATTTTTTTGTAAGATGGGTAATTAAAAAAAAAATTAATTTAATTAAATTTTTAGAATACTAATATTGGGTACGTAATTAAAATTTTCTAAACAACTAGGTGGTGGGTGTACCAATGTACATATGACCCTCTTTTATACCTAAAAAATATATTAATTAAAAATATTTGTGAATTAAATTAAAAATAGGACGCTTTTAAAATATTAATAGGAGTGTAAAACTTGGAAAAATTTTTTTTTTTTTTTTGAAATATTTCTACAAAAATTTGTTTTCTTTAGGTACATATATTAATTTTAAAAACAATAAATTCATCCAAAAGGTCTTCTCCGAAATGGAATGAAACTATTAAAAAATATAAATATTTTTTAATAAAACTGTTATAATAAAAATATTTATTTTTATATTAATTGAAATCTTCATTAGCACAAAATGTGAGGATTGACCATAATTTTCTTCAACAAACTAATTTTAAAAAGTGAAATTACAATTTAATTATTATTTCTGATAAATTTCTCAAAATAATATGAAAACCACTTTTCAAAATTACCTCAAGCAAACAAGCGAAATCGCTGACAACTACCTATCACATTTTGGGTCGATGATCGACCAGTACAGACAAAAGTTAAATCCCTGATATTTTATTGGCATGATTTTTTTCTATTATTATTTTAATTATTAACAAAACCATCTTATCGAAAGTACCTTTAAACATTTTTTATTTTTCAAGTACCTGCTCGATTTGGATTCAATTTTTATATTTCCAATTGAGGTATAGAGAATATAAATCTGTAAACATTTAATTATTTCTTTAACAAAAAATAATAAATATTATCAATTGAATACTTAAATTTTCAATCTTTCTCAGAAATAGAAAAAATAATTGCTTGGTATCAAAAATATATATTACTTTTTTTTTTCTTTTTAATTTTTTTCATTTCATTTTCTTTTGTGTAATTAAATATTCTGTTTGTTCACCCGAAAATTTATCTAATTTGTAAATACATAAGTCTTATGTTTTACAAAAGAAAATATTAATGAAAATTCCATTATATTTATAAATTCTTTTTTCGTGTTTTGTAAATATTCTATATTTAACACAAAAAAAAATAGAAAATAGAAAATTGTGAAAAAAACGTGAATACATTAGATACACTAAAAAAAATTTCCATTTTATCACCTCTTCATCCACTTAGTTGAAAAAAATATTTTCCTAAATGATTGAGTGGCTACTAATTCGATGAATATTTATTTTCTTATAACTCTTCGAACTTTCTTTTAAATATATAAATATTTAGTCAAGCACCAACGCAACTTGTCTCTTTACACCTTAAAAGTGTAGCCAAAAGTTTTTTCATATTATAATAACTCATAGTTAAACTTTTTTTATTGGTTTGAAGTTAAAATCATACACAAATTAATCTGTTAGCCTATTCCTAGGGAATGAAAGAAGCAAAAACATAGGCCACAAAATAAATTATTAATTAAAAACAAAATGTGTCCCCTTGTTGTCACTTCAAGAATACAAAATACCCTGCAAATAAACAATTTGTTAAAAAAAAAATCAATTCAAATATTTTAAGCGAATATTTGACAGTAGAAAAAAATTATACCTATACTAAAAGCTTTTAAAATCTAATTAGTAACTGAGAGCAAAAAAAAAATTACAATTAAATTTTCTGAAAAGCCTTAAGTTTTATCCAACTTTAAGGCATGATATAATTTTAATTTTATTTTACGAAGGAAAAATTAAATGATGTCGCTAAAATTGTTACATGTTTGAAAAAAAAGAAAAACAAATTTCAACCTTTCGAAACTTTTCATTCAGGAAAGGATTTTAATTAAAATAATTATGTTTTTTAATAACTTCATCTTTTTAAAATGTTCTTATTTTTCTATTTTTTTTTTTTTTTTAACTTTATTTTTATTTCTTTTTTCTTTTTTTTTCACCGGTAAGTTGTATATTTTCATAATTGGTTTAGTTATACAGTTTTTAAGTCCATTAAATCTTAATGGGATGGAGAAATGTTGCTATTTGTTTTGATTACAAATGAAATTGTAATACTATTCATTTTATTTTAATGTACTAAACAGTAATAGAATAAAAAGAGTTGTCTAACTTAATTAAGATTAAACAATTTTATTTTTATTCTTGTATAGTGGTAGTACTTAATGTCAAACAAGCTAACCCGTGTTATCTGTATGATTATACTTATGCAGAAGCTACCGGGAAATTTACAGTCAATGTTACATCTTACATCAAATAACTTCCATTTATTCAAATTTTTATATCAAATTTCTTCACTCTTACCAAAAATATATATGAATATACAAATTATGTTTTCAATATTTTCTATTTCTCACATTTAAGTAAGAAATGAAAATTCCTCTTTATATTTTCTATAAAGCGCCAAAAGCATAATTGTTATCCATTACTTTAAAAACAAAATACATTTTAATTTAACAAACCCCAAATTGAATTCAATCAAGAATTGAGAATTTTCTATAATTAATTATTTTCATTTAAGCAAAAAAAAAAAACGAAAAGGGATTACCAGAGAAATCTTTTAATTAATTAATTTGTGATTCTGAATAATCAATTTTATACTCGTATATTTTCTTTTAAAACATTTCTGAAAAAAAAAAACAAAAATTAACAAAAGATCAATTGAAATAAAATGCAATTAGTTGATTGAAAATATTTTTAAAGTATAAATTCTTTTTCAAAAATGAATAATGACCTATATTTTGGAAATATTGTAAATAAAAATTGCGTAAGTATCATAGGTTTATAAAACCTCTGTCGTTGGCATCCCACTCCGATTTAAAAATACTATTTGAGTATCTTTTATAATGTTTTCAAAAAAAATAATTTTTCAACAAGGACTTTTCCTTTTTTTTGTACAGACAAGAACCTTTGAACTAATATAATATACAAGAAGGAAACAATTTTTTTTTTATTGACAAAAAAAGCACTTATAGTTATGCCATACTAATACTACTACTATATATATATAAATAAAAATTACACTATGGAAATAAAAATTAACATTTTCATCAAATACATAATATTATCATTGTCAATAAAAAAAAAAAAAAAATTACAAATTTTTTATTCAAGAATAACTTTAAGAGTTTCATTTCCGGTAATTAAGGGTAAATTTACGTTAAAAATTTGTATGATACTTCCTAAGCTCATTAATTATTTTACGCTCTGAAAAATTCTAAATACCATCAATTATTACATTTCGGAGTATTAAGTTAATTAAGCTGTTTTTATTTTTTATTTTTATTCTTCATGGTAAATATTTTTTTTTATTTTTATTTCTTTTTCTTGTTTATAAGCTTTGAAATGAAAAGCTCTATTTATATCACATTATTGTGTGATAAAGGATTTTTTCGGGTTTTTGTTTATGTCTTTGGAAAAAAAAACATTATTGAAACATAAATTTCAAATTAAAATTAAACGAAAATGAAGCTCTATAAGAAAAAAAGTTAATTTCATCAATTATGTGCGTTTTAAGAATAAAATTATAATAAAAAAAATATTGTATAATATGATGATTAAGTTTAAAAACAAATTTTATGCTCTTAATTATTTAATTCCCGAATTTATCCTTCATGAAACTTTTGTATCATTAAACAAAAAAAAAAAGACGAAATTACTTTATGACTTCACACTCGATCTCTATTATTGTAACAAAATAAAAACCAATAAATTTGTCATTCAATAAGCCTTCTAAAGTAAAAGAATTTCAATTTTGAATTCACATTATATATTTGTTTAAGGAATTTGATTTTGCTTTTTAAGGATTAGGATTAATGATTCGCACATATAGAGAAATATAGAGTAACGATTTAATCTAAATATTGTTCTTATGACACAAATGTTACATTTTGTTTTGATACAGAGCTATTGATCGAAATTTCAATCAATTTCAGCCCCTCTATTTCATTTAAGTAACTGATATAAAATTGCCATTATCGGATTATATATATGTATACTACCTACACTTAATCTATCTTGATATTTAATTCCTTAAAAAAAGAAACCTTTATTATTCGAATGAATAAATTAAACATGAATGCTTAAATTTTTAATAAACATTATTTTCAATTCATGCAATATATCAGTTTGTATAATAATTTCTGAGTTTATATACAGCCAGGCAACATAATACTTAGAAATGGATATGTTGATAATCCTACCTAATCCAATTTATATAGTAACATGAACTAAATAACCAAATTAATGATTTGATTAAGTTTAAATATGTACTGCCAAAATTTAAAAAACCTCATAGATAAATTGCGCCTGTATAATAATTTATATAAACTTAAAAACTTGATGTCTAATAAATCATCAAACTCAAATACCAAGTATTTATACAAAATATAAACTTTCCTTGTATACTATCTGATTTTCTATATGTACTTACACTTATAGCAATAATAGTTAGTTTTATAATTTTTTTTTCTTAAAAAAGGAAATAAATTTAACTTGATTATAAAATACTTTAATCTAGGTCATAAAAACTTTTAATCCAATAACTATACTGATGTTAATGTATAACAACATATATCGTACATGCATATATATATGCATATGTGAGCACACTTAATTTCTTTTCTTTTATTTATATAGTATACCTAAAAAACATCATGTTGAGACCATCTATAAAATATTGATAGTTGAGTGATATCTAGGTCTAGGTATCTAAACTGAGGAGCTCGATTGCTTAATACGATGATATGTATCGCTATATATATAAATGTAACATGAAATTTCTTTAAATCGTAATGTCATTTTCTTTATTATCCTGAACGTTTAAATTTGGAGATCTGACAATATCTTAAAATATCTTAAAATCGTTAAGCCATGAAAAGCTACATATATTATATAAGTATATGTGCAATACATATTATGAAGATTGATTTTAAATAATAAATATTATAGGTATATATATGTAATTGTAAAATAACTAAAGAAGCACAACTTCCCCCGTGAGCTTATGTCGAAAAGGTCACACATTTTTTTTTATTCTAAAGTAGGGATGTGTTTTATTTTGTTGTTATACTTAGAAGATAAAAATATTCTCAAGAATAATAAAAGACTAATATAGTTTATTTTTTCAGTAGATAGATAAATAAACAAAATATATACTTCAATACATTTTGTAAACAAAATAATTATGTAAATTTAATTTTTTCTTTTTTTTTTTCCAAAAAATGATTTAATGTTTCTGTTTTTTATTTTTGACAAATTCATTTAATGGTAAACAAAAATCTCAGATTGATACATAGGTACATACATTTTAATACAACATTTTTCATCCCACATTCTTAAAAAATTCTAATTTAATTGAAATGTGTACGTACATTTTACTATACTATCTTTGGATGAGAATAATATTATTCTAATTCTGTTGAAAATTTTATAGACATGAACTCTCAGCCTACATTATGTATCTGTTTCTTTTCAAAATAAAAAACCTTCACATAAATTATTAAAGAAAACAAGATAAAGTAATATTTTTGTATGTCTGTTTATATATGTACAAAAAAATGTGTATATAATACTTCAGGCATTTAGATACTCGAATCTGAATATGAAGATAAGTTTCAAAATAGAAATCACAATTAAATATTTTCAAAACATAAACCTTATTAAACTCATTTAAGTCAGAAATCTTGAAGTTTAACTTTGATGATATTTTAACAAAAAGTTTTTGTTCAATAAATGCCGTCAGAATTTATTTAAATTTCCTAAGAAACCAACAAAAAACGTATATCTTTGATGGCTCAACTAATTTAATAATAAAAACAAAAAAAAATTTTTATTAAACATATTACATATTTATATATATAAAATTGACACAATGTCACATGCAATTAGCTTCATGTTGACAAATTATTTTCCCATTTTCTTTTTTTATCTATTTCAACGCAAAACTCACGTAAAATATTACCTTGTTGTGAATTGTGTGTGACTATCACAGCATCACGTCAATTATTAATAAGGTGTTTAATGTTTATGCCATTAGTCTTGAATTAATCTAAAGAAAATAACTTTTTCATATAAAATAAAAAAAAAAGAAAAGTTTTGCCGTTTTTATTTTAGTTTTTCCCCATTTTTATTTTTTTCTATTTTTATCCGACAATTTTAATTCTATGAAGGTAATTTTTATTATTTAGGTATACCTGACATTACTGACACCAAGTTTATTTACATAAAAAAAAACTTCCTATATCAAAATAGAATTATGAAAAAATAAAATTATCAGCAAACTATTTTATTCATTCAAACACACTACCTAAAATGTTTCATATTTTAATAATTTTATATTTTTTGTAATTAAACATGTATAATATATATTGAAATGGCAATAACCATCCCAAAGTTGGAATTATTTTAAACAAATTAAAAGAGATTGGAAATACTTCTTTATAATAAAATAAATTATTATTAGTAGTACTAAATAAAGTCATACTAATAAACATTTTTTATTCAATAATAAAAGAATCAAAATAAGATTTTCCTTTCACGATTTTCTAACATCAAAAAAAACTCTGAATCATTTTATATTGTTTAGTTTAAAGATTTCACTTACAAAATTTTGCAAACCTTTTTCCATTTAAATGAAAAATATAATAAAAAGAAAATACTTTAAACTCGAGAGTAGACAAACAAAATCAAGTTTATAATTTTCTTGCAAAAGAAAAAATCTCGAAAAATTTCTTTAATATTTAGGGTAGGTAAAGGTAAGTAACAAAAAAAAAGAAGAAAGTATAAAACTTTTCTATTTTTTTTTTCTTTCGAAAAATCGTACAAAAAATACAAAAATGAAAATATTATAATAATACCAAGTTTGTTAACAAAGTTATAATGGTCTATAAAATTATTATTCCACCTTTTATTATATATTTTCTAAGTAATGATATTTTTTATTATTGCTCAAGTATATAATGTATACACTTACAAATATTGATTTTTCTCTTTACTTGTACAAACATTAAGTCCCTCGAGTTCAGTTAAGTATGATGTTGTTTTTTTTTTTTTTTTAAGTAAAATCATTTTGGGGCCTGAATTTTTCTTGTTTGAAGTATAAATTTTCCATATAAATATAACTACCAAAATTAAGATTTAGAAATTTAGTACTTTTATTTAGCTTACATGTAGATTTAGTTGAACATCTTCACTTAAACCTTATCCACAAATTACAACAAGGTACAAGCATTTAGTTCAGTATCAACTCAGTAGATTATTGTGTATGTGTCCTTTATACCCAGACTATATAATGTAGTTTGTATAGTTAACTAAAACCCGAGTCAAAAATCGAATTAACCGCTAAAAATTTCTGATATACCGATACTATTACCCCAAAACGGCTGACCTGCATTCTGCACAATATAATATTTTGTTCTTAATGATTTTATTCATTTTATTTATTTTATTTTTTCCTTACTTTCAAATTGAATGAAAATACAATAGAATTTTATGGTTATAAAGCTCAACATTTCATTCCAAATCAGAAAAAATGAAGAAATTTATTTTTGTTGCATAAAAATGTATTAGGTATTTCAATATTTATTTTTTCACTTTTTTAAGCAAATAAAAACATATTTAACTAGCAATTGTGCAATTAGTAAGTTACACATGGCTTAATAAGTAAGATCTTAGTCAACACTATACACATAAATATTAAATGCTCTCCCGCATCTCAAATTTTTAAAATGCTTTAATAACAATTTAAAGAGTCATTTTTTTTTAATTTTAACATCGAACATATTGCATACATATATACGTACTTATTTTTGGCCATAAAAATATTATTTTGTCATTTAGCTTGAAAAAAAAAAAACGGGAAAATGAAATAAGATTTTCATTTTATTTTGATCATTCTAGTGAAATTTTTCATAACCATAGTAAGGTATTAAACAACAGAACATGATTTTCATTTAAAAGGAAAAAAAAATTTAAAATGCAAAACAGTATTTTCATTTATTGTTGGTTTTTTTTTTTTTTTTCCTTGATAAATTCACATCATATGTATATGTTTCTTTGACGAAATACAACACTAACAAAAAAAGATGATGATGACAAATAACAAAGACCATATATATACATGTGATTAGTTCATCACTGTTATTATCTACATGATTCAGAAAACTATACTGACAGTTTTATCAAAACTTTTATAGTGTGATTTTATTATTTGTCAGGGGCTTGAATTATATTCGCTATAAAACGCTCTATGTTTTGTGTTTTATTTGAATTCAGGCAGAGTTATCCAGTTAAGTGTAAATGAATTATTGACATAAATTTCGTTTCATAGGAAATTTAAAATTGAGTACTTATCTAGCTATAATTAATATTATCAAGCGGCTGTAAAGCAAAAATTACAATTTATGTTAAAGAAAAAACAATATGCTTAGTATATTTGTGTTTTTATCAAGTTATTATTCTTGGCCAGCACTCGCTCATGTGTAATTTCGTCAAGGTATTGAATCAAATTTCATATATACCCACAAAAAATTAATATATTTCAAAGATTTCTTTGAATTTTCTTTTTATTCGATATTCTATTATTTAAGTTTCAGTACCAAAATGTTTTAATGTGTTATTTATAATTTAAGTTTTAAATTTTTTGTTTAATTTTTTATCATAAATTTATGAAAACTTTCTGGTAAAGGGCAATCTGTAAAAATACTATTGAATATGTATTAAATAAGTACGAGTTGTGTAGTAAGTCTTCGGTTGAAAGAAAAAATCTAAAACGACTATTTAAACTTCCTTAGTGAAACTCGATAAAGCTCAAGAATTAAAAAAAAAAATTAAACGTTATGCAGATGACTTTTATGTTCCATTTATAATAAAAATAATAGAAATTTACATGTGGAAAGAAAATAAAAATGGTAACACTATGCACTGTTATCATAAAAAAAAAATATTTTACTTCAGGGAATATTAAAAATAATGCAGAAATCCTTTTAACAGAACATCTTTTGAGAAAATGTTTTAATAGCATAACATGAAAAGATAAAACATGCTGTGAATTTAAAATTTTTTCGTTTTTTTTTTTTTTTGTATATAAAGCACTATTATTTATTATTCTAAGATTATAGCACTGCAGTGAATATTAAAATATAAATTTAAAAAAAAATTTATATATTTATTCCCGCTTTTATATTTCATTAACTCTATATAGACATAACATGAAAATATATAGCTAAATAAATATTTAAATTTTAAATTGATGCGGCGGACTTTTACTCAATAATTTGTTAAATAAAATACACACACACATGTCACATTCAACTACTACCGACGTAAATTTCAAGCCGTCTTATACATTTTGTATGAAAATGACTACTAAAAAATTTAAAATTGATTCCCAAAAAAGGATATAAGCAAATTTTTATTCAATGCAGTTTATTTTTTTCGTGAAAATTAATATTAATTATATCATAAATTGAGTTTAATATAAGAGATGTTTGTGAGGGTAGTCGCAGTGGAAGATAGTTGCAGTGAGGGTAGTCGCAGTGCATTATATGCAGTTAATTTTGATAAATTTTTGATTTTTTGATACGTATTTTATAAATAATTCAGTTTATTTTGTAAATTTTCCTCAAAGTTTCCATTTGAAGTTATCAATTAACATTAAAAAAAAACAAAAAATAGTGCAAAAATAAATAACAAAAAATTTATTCAAACAACAATTATAAATTATAACCAAAAATCATATTTAAAAAAATAAATAAATATTATTATACAAATTTACAATAAAAACACCTGATAGTGGTCAAATTGACTCTAGTAGGGAGTCCGTCTATTTAAGCGACTCCCTAACGGAGTCAGATTGACTTCCTTAAGGTCACTCAACATAAAAAGTTAATTATAAAATAAAAACCGAAAACAAAGTGTAATAAACATTAACTAAAACATAAAAACAATGAAATTATATGTAACAACATTTAACATAAAATCAAATAAAAATTTCATTAAAAACAAAATATAATTATTATGATTGGGATATTGAAAAATGTTTTGATAACTTCATTTTATCAACGGGAAATAAAATTGAAGATATAAAATTTAAATTTAGACAAAAATACTGATAATTCTATTGATTTGTTTATTTATTAATTAAGTTTACAGAAAACCAAGATGACATGAAAATACATTAAATTAATTACAAAAATGATTACAATCACCTCAAGAAAATCGTATTACAAAAATAATACAATTACATAAATTTTATTATTAATAAATATATGCCATTAATAAAACAAATGTTATAAATTATATAATGTATATGTAAAATGTTAAAAAAAAATGTATTATTATTATAAGTTTATGAATTCTATTTAATTGAGGTTGAAGCTGAAAAAATTGTTCCTGAAAAGCTCAAAAGTTGAGCTATAAATATAGAAAATCAAATGTATATAAAAAAAGGCAAAATTAATAAAATAGTTTTCAAACAATCGGTTTGAAAATTAATTTCAATTTTGATAAACATTCAAAATTAAAATGTATTTTCAAAATACTCAATATTGTCCAAAACTTTAGTAATTCATACTTTTAATTAATAAATTTCAAAAATATACAAACACAAATTGATTCTAAATATTATATTTACAAAAGAGAAAATAAAATTTAAATTAATTATGTTGTTGGAATCGAAATTTATTATCAGCTTTCTCTTACAAACTATTAAGAATTATAAAATCTATTTACACTTTGTGTTATTAAATTTTGCTTAGGGAAAAAACTTTATGCAGATATTTTACTCAATTAACACCTCAATAATATTTATTATTCTCGGTTACATTATTTATAAAACTTTTTCCACATAATTTGGTAGGAAAATTTTCAATTAAAATTTAAAAAATAAACTTTTGCTTATTTTTTTATTTAAATGAGAAATTTTAAATTACAAAAATAATTTCAAAAACAATATCATTTTTACTTTAAATAAATGAACATTTTTTTAATAGTATTTTGAATGTTCGTAAATGTGTATTTTGAAAAATAAATATAAATTTTCAAATATTTAACATTTATAGTATAACTACATACACTTACGTTTTATATATGAAACTGAAAATTTCATAATGCTAGTGGCATATTTTAATTACAAAAATTTTGAAAGATTGGAAAATTGAATTTTATTTTATGATTTTAAAATAACTATCGAACATTTTACATTAGATATTACATTATACTACATAGTGATATTTTTTTTTTGTAATCTAAACGTGAAAGTTTATATCAGTTTTCCTAGAACTTTTACAATATTATCTTTGAAAATAATATTCTGTCAACAAAATAATCTAAAATTATTATAAAAGTTTTCATATTGCAGTCAGAAAGTTAAGGCACTGTCAAAGACATAGTAAACTGAATAGTTTTTTTTTTATATCAAGTTACGGTTTGATATTTTTTAACAACGTCATTCTATACACCATTCTACAAATTTTTTAAGAAATGAAACAAAAAAAGTGTATTTTTATAGTAGATATATATCTCATTGTTCTATAAAAAAGGATTCAGCATGTTTTTATACACCTACAATGTATATAACAATGTAGTTAAGAGTAGGGAACAGAAATCAAACGTAGAGCCCTCAAAACGTACTAGCATTTGATATTTTATTCCAAATTATACTTATTTTTACAATATTGAATTAAATTTAAAAAAAAAACAACAACACTGGTAACACTTTACACGAGCCCGTCAATGAAATCAATTGGCAAAAATCAAACTAAAGTCAAATGTGATGATAAATAATTTTGAAAAAATTGTGTTTTAATACTGTTTTTTTTTTTTTAATTTTAAATCCCCTTAACTCTGTTGTCATATTAAAACTTTTATTTGCAAATTTATTTATACAATTTAAATAAATTAATAATTAAAATTAATTTAAGAATAAATGTTTCCCAGCTTTCATTAGAAACTTTTTTAACCGCAATTGAAAAGTTAAACATTTTAAAATTAATAATAATAAAATATGTATGTACAGAGAAGAGTTGCAAATAAGAATTATATAATATACATATAATACTCTTATAATATCCACATTATGTATAAATATATATATAATGTATATACGTACATCTATTATACACAAATATTGGTTGAGTTTTTTTTTTTAATTCATATGAATATTTATATCGCTTTCATATATTCTAAAAACAACTAAAATTAGAATATATACATACTTTTTTTATACATACCTGCTATAACACATATTTAAATTAAAGTTAAAGCAAAAAATACGGCAGATACAAAACAGTAAACACCCCAGACTGATTGTAATCTATCTTTATAACAAAAGGTGGAATTATTCGTACTACATACATCTACGTAGGTTTTTTTTTTTAATGAAACAAATTTTTAATTAAATAAAGATGATATCTTGATATCAAAAAACATAATCATTTTACATAATAAAAAACTTTTTGATTAAATTTTTTGTTTTGTTTTGTTTTTTCTCTCCGTAATTACTGTCATTTATAAATAAATTTTTATCTTAAAAGATGTAAATTGTTTATTTATTTTGAAAAAATGTTTCAAAATGTTAGACATGGCGTTTTTCATTTCCTTATTTGGGTATTTTAAGCCACCATCATTAAATTACGGAAGTTCTTAAAATGTGAGAAATATCAAGCACTTATTCTTGAATCTATCAAAAATTGCAGTTAAGCCTGAAGTTCAATTTTATTTTGTAGTCGCTAAACATATTAATTGATCTTATCAATATTAGGTTACTTTAAGATTATTAAAGGCTCTTTTTTCCTTTAAATATTCAGGTTTACATGACAGGCACGAGGTAAAATAATTATTGGGGTTAAAAAAAAAAGCCTACCCTGAAAAAAATTATTTCATTTTTAATGTAATAAAGTGGAAAAATAAATTAATTGAAAGAAAAGAATGAACTAATAAATAAAAATTAATTTTCCCTTTTGTTTAATATTTCAAATGAATATTACTTCCCTAACTATTAATAATAATCTCCCTATACATAACATAACTATCCCACTGTTTGATATAAATTTAATTTTTTTTTTTTTTGCATCATAAGTAAATCTGTGACTGTTCCATAAAAAAGTTCTTTTTATTATTAAAATTAAAATAAATATGCAAACATAATTCAGATTAAATTGTTTTTTTATTATGAAATGCTGTGTACACATCCACAAATCCTTTGTGAATTACAGAGAAAAATATTCCTACATTTTAAGTAAATAATTTGTTTGTATTAAATAATAAACAAAAATATTTTTATTTATATTATAAAGATTTGATACCACAGCCTGACGAAAATCTAATAAAAACACTGATGCTAAGTATATGAGAGAAAGAAGGAATAAAGAATGTAAATTTTGCGAACTCTTTATGACATTTAATTCAAAATTTCGGCTTACTTGAACTGAATGTTCCACTGTTGCTTACTTTCAAGATAAACTGAATGATTAAAATATCCTTGAGTGAATAAAAACAACTATGGAAAAATTCATTCAACAAACATCGGAATGTTCTAAGCACTGAGTGTAATTCGGGAGTTTTATTTTGAAATTTAGTTACAAAAATTAAAATAAATTACAAATAACTCTCAAAATATTAATGTTTGTATTTTTATAATGTAACGACACTTTAAAATGTAACAACACTTAGAAAAAAAAATTTGGTGTATTTATACTTTTTTTCAAGTAGTACGTGCAGTAACAATAAACCAGGATCAGCAGGATACTATAACTCAGCTTTAATTTTACATTGGAAATTTTTATTAGTTCGAGTTTCGAGTTTTTTGGTTAAATTATATAAAAATAAGTTGAAACCACGATATTCCTAATTTATATATTATTAGTATTAGTTTGTGGTATTACACATTTTGAATCTAAAATTTAAATTTTCTAATATTACAGTTCATTACTAAACCATTCATATTTGGTTAGTTTTCTTTGTTAGATAGAAATTCAAATTAAAATGATATTTAGATGTGACAAATATTAAAAATTTTGTAAAACTATACTTTGTTTTTAATTCTAAAACTTTTTCATACCAACTACATGCAGAACTAACAAAATATTTTAGAAATGCAATTATGCATATGGATGTATGTTTTAAAAACTTCTCTTCACATAAGCATTTGGTTAAGGGTTGAATAAATGATTCCCTTATTAAAATATTTTTTAGTTGTCTATAATTTTATATTTTTACTGAATTGAAATAATGTGGATTCAATAAAAAGCACTATCTATTTACTTAAAAATATTTAAAATAAAATGATATAAAACATATCAAATTTTTCTTAAAATTATGCATATGTATATCCGAAATAGATCCCAGAGACCGGTTATAAAAATTTTAACTTGTTTGATATATATTTCACATATTCGTGCACACTTATTTATTAGGAAACATCAAGAATTTTTTGGAAATATGTATATAAGAACTGCTAACAAAAATTTAAAACAATTTCTACTCATGACTCGTGCGATAAAGGCTTCTAATCTACAACTACATCATCATTAGATGATTTAAATTTCTACTTTGAGCATTTTTTTATTCTTTCTTAACGAGATTTCTAATTAAGCCCTTACTTAAAAACCTGAAAATATTTTTAGCAAACAAAAATGTTCACAAATAAAATGTCATAATGATGTTTTTGTTTTTCATATTATATATTATAATATGTATACTTTTTAATTATAGTTACAGTTTCATGTCTAAATAAATATGAACATAAACATTTTTATCATTTTAACGAAAAACTTTTTACAAGTTTCTTAAAAATTTTGAATATATAAATTTAACATAAACCAAATATGTAATTTATTTTTATTCTATGTAGCTAGATGTAAATACTACATATAATAAAATCAAAGTGAAAAAATAATAATTTGTTTTTCATTTCAAATATTTCTTTTGGACAGCCTTATAGTTCTTTTGGACAACTTATAGTATAAAAACTCATCACTTTTACTACAGAGGCATCAGCTCAAAGTTCTCGAGATTACTTTCAAATTTATATTTTATATGTTTTATATCCAATTCCATAACGCTTTTTAAAGAATTTCGATTTTTCTTCAATAACAAATTGATTGGTTTTTTATTTGTTGTTTTTGAAAGTTAACAAACATAACGATTTTTCAATGTAAATTTATATTTAAAGTAAATTCAATACAAAAAAAAATATGAAAGTATATTCACAATATCCAAATTACTTCCTCAAAACATAAAAAATTTCCCCAAAAGTACTTAGTTAAATAAATATGTTGTGTACACCTATTATGTTCTTGTACAATTTTCCAAATAGAATATTTTTGTATATGAATTAAGAATTGAGTAGAATATTTTATAATGTCTACTTAAGTTACCAATTCATAATTTAAACCGAAATCTTCCACATGTCAGAAGAACCATATGTACTCGATATAAGATTGAAATCGTGCATTTTTTTTTGTTACTAATTGAGAACATTAGAACAGTCTAATAGGACGTCAACTAATGTACAGCTCAATATTTTTCATTTCAATAGTACCTACATCCCTGGTGAATTTTGTACAGTATATCATTCAATAAATTTTGACGATTGATTTTGACTTTCGTAATTTTATGCTATACAAATAATTTTTATAACGCCCTGGGGCTAGACAGACAAACATTTAATTCGAAAATGTTTGACATTAAATTACACTAACAAAATACATTCATATGTACACGATATTTTTACAAAAAAAAAGTATTTTCTGAGAAAATGGCTTATGTTATTTTTCTATTTTTGTAGAATTCTTCAGAATTTTTTTTTAATTCACAACACAGAAAAAGAAAATATGAATTTTATTCTCAGAAGTACATAAAAATAGATATTTGTTGACAATTTTCTTTCGCAAATTTTACTATTTATTTACATAAAAAAAAGAACAAAAACAATGAATAACAATCAAAATAAGGCAAATTAATATTTTCTTAAAGTATTATGAATGAATTTTTCTATTTTGTTGTCATTTAACAACAAAAGAAATCTTTAAAAAAAATGCACAATATTAAAATGCACTGTTTTGTTGTAACAAAAATGTAAGAACTTTTTTATAGTTGTACGCTCCAGAACCTTTACTTAAATAATTTTATAGTCAAGATAAAGATTGTGTCTTTTTTATAAATTTACTTTTTGCTTACATTTAAACCATATACTAAAATTTTAAGAAATCTAGATCTCTGATGAATAATTGAGAAGTTAGTTATTCCAAATCTAGAAATTTTACTAATTTTCCTTCATTTATACTTTTAAAGAGAATATAATTTTTTGCGTTTTCCTTTCCATTTTTTGATATTGTATTTAATAAAATCCTGTGATTTACTTTCAACTTTTATTATCGCAGAAAAAATTATTGTATACCTAAACTTTGTGTTGAAAAAAAGAAATTCTATAAATGTGAACTATTAAAAAAAAAATTATTACGCTAAGAAATTATCTAATCTTGTAAGCTTCATTCCCATTTCATTTCGAATCATTATCTGAAATTGTTTAATAAAATTTTCCCGCATATTTTGTTTTTTTTTCCAAACAAAAAACAAAAAAGAAATTTTGGTTTAAATAAATATTTTTTTCAAAAAAATAAGAAAATACACCTTAATACCATATATTTAGGAAAAATTCACAAATGAATAAAAAAAAAATAATCCTCTTTAACTTTTATTAAAACGTATAAAAAAAAAAAACAATTAATTCATTTTTGCAATCTCAATGGATTTTTACTTTACCTTTATTTCAAAAAAAAAAAATAATAATAATAATAATAACTACATAGTTAGTTTATATATGTCGAATAACCTGAAAAAATCCAAAGAAAATCTCTTATCTGGAAAAGTTAAAAAAAAAAAATAATAATAATATTTTGAAAGTTTTCCTACCATAGTTACCGAGATTGAATATTATTCGAGTATCATTAAAATATACATAAATATATATTATATATTTTCTGCTTTTTTTTTTTTTTGTAAGAGATTAAAAAGTTGTAAGAAAATACACACAATTTTCAAAAATCCCAAAACTAGGTAACTTTTTAATTTTTATTTTTTTTTTTTTTATAAAAATCCTTAAAAGATTTTCTGAAAAAGATTTTCAAAGATTTCCAATCTATTAGTTCAATATAGCTTAAAAAAGAAATGTATTAAATTATTTTTGTATCTTATACTATCATTAAAACAAATTAATAACACAAGAAGGAAAAATAATGATGTTCTTTAAAATATGAAAGATAGAAAAAAAATTAAACTCTATGCAAAGATGTTTAATTTGTTATTTTTATATTAAATTAGGAATTCAAAAATTTAAACACTAAAGGTGGGCATTGCAACTTTTGTTTAAAATTTAAACTAATTATAAAGAAAGTTCTTACGCACACGACAAACTAGTAGAAATCAATTGCTTTTTCGATTATTAAAAGCGGATAAAATCAATTTATTATGGGATTCTACTACTTAATTTTTATTTAGCTGAGAAAACGTTTCGATGTGGAATAAATACTTTACAATCTAACAATATACGTTCAGAAAATGAAATAAAATTGAATCTAAAAAGAATGTATATTTCTATAACACATAAACTGTAATAAGTCAAATTTAATAGTTCAAGAGATCACAATTCAATGCTTTGTAAAGCCATAATGTATGCTATGATTGGAACGATAAAATTATACTTTTTTTTTTTTATCTAAACATAAAAATAATCCATATTCACTTCACAACGATGAATAAAAATTTGAATTAAATTAACCTTTGCTATATTTATGATAAAAATAAAAAATATAATATCGTTAACATAATGTTAACTTCAAGTGTAAAAATCATTTTTCAATTCTTCTTTTTCTTTATTTTTTTTTCTCTCAATGTTTTGCCATTCAACATGCAAAGAAATAATATCATCAAAAAAAAAAAACAATTTTTATTTCTTCAAAAGAAAAAAAATAAAACCAATATTAGACTATTTGCTTTTTCAATGTTGTTTCTTTCTATTTTCCCATTACAGTACAATATCAAGAAAAAAGAAGAAATAGTTGAACAACAACCGCAGGAGGAACCAAATCCGTTAATGCGAAAAAAGAAAACACCCGAAGAATTAGCAGCTGAAGCTGAACAAGAAGAGTTAGACGATTTTACAAGTAAGTTTTTCTTTTCAGGAATGAAGAAAAAATACTTAACAAAATCATTATTATTATACTTATATTTTTTAAATAAAAAAGAAAATTTAATGTTTGTGTTATTCTCTTTTCACAACACTAATGATCATTATTTATTGGATTTTTTTATATATATAGTTTGAAATAAAATAAATCTGATGTAATATTATATTTTTAAAGTTACAAAGTAACAGACATCAATTTAAAAATCACATAAATCTTATTTGAAAATGCTAAAAGGTTGCATTAAAGATTAATAAAGACCACAGCAGAAAAATATTGTTGGACAATGTGAACAAAAGATATGCGAAATGAAAGCTGTTAGTTATTAAAATAATTGACCAAAAAATTTCTTTTAAAAAAATATCTGAAATTGAAATCAAAAAATAGAAAATTTTATAGCTCATAGATATTTTTAATAGAATATTTTCCTCATGGTCGGACGTCTTGATGTAGTGGAATGTTCGATCGTGGGTTCAATTCTCACCTCGGACTGGAATTTGTGTTAATTTTTCAATGTGTCCGCTTGAATTAAGTGTTTTTGTTGTTTTGTTTGTTAATAACAGCTCCGTGTTATTAAAAAAAAAAATTTTTGAAGTCTGAAAAACTATAAAAGAACTATAAAATTACAACAGTTTTATTTTTAAAAAATATTAATTTTTTTTTTCACAAAATCTTCCACTTTCATTAATGTTGTGCTATCTTAACATCTAAAATTAAATATTTAATAATTAATAATAAATTTAAGTGTAATTTTAATAAAAAATATACTTCAGTTTTTCTTAGTTTTATTTTTTCGTTTTTTAGTTATTAATTATTATAGGTACTACTGGCTGGATAACTTGGATTACATTATAAAATCGAATAATATAGAAATAAATATTATATTTCATTTAAATTGAAGGCCTTAATTTTTAAGCAATAATTTTCATTAATTTTTGACATTATAAATTCATTTCAATATAAAACATAAAATTAAAAAAGGAATTTATTCATTAACCACGATTATAATATAATATAATAATTCTTCTGATCTCGAATTTATTTTCAACAATAATAAATGAATTATTAATAGTGAAAATATATAAATAATTAATATAAAAAATATGATTGCATTTGGTATCTTCGGTAATTTTATTATCAATCAGTCACATCTTCTGCCATATTATTTATATGTCAATTATTTAAATTATATATATTTTCTTTAATAATGATTTTATATTTTTTTTTTTTATGAAACAGTATTTTTCTTTTTATGGAAAACATTTCTGTTTTATAATTGTTTTCGTTTTAAAGCTGTAAATCCGTAATAATAAAAGCTTGTACATACAATGTCACGATCTAATGTTGTTTTTTGTAATCGATGTACGAGTAATTCTTGACAACTTAACAACATCAACGAGAACACTTGACAACTTAACATAACTATATATCATTTTTGTGAACAATATGTATGAAATAAAAATACATTCATTATATAAAAATCAACCAATTTTATTTTTTTTTCTTATCTACATATCTCATAAATATTATAACTTCATTGGCTGATAAAAAAAAATAAAATTTAACTACCGCAGCTTACCGATAAAATTAAATCCTTCGTCAAACAACTAAATGAAAATTTTTAATAAAAAATATTCAATACTAAGTACTATTTATCTTTTACTGATTAAGTTCATTTTCATTAAGTTTTCATTTAAAAATATTGTGCAGATAATTTTAAAGATAAAAATTATTACGATGTCATTTAATTTTTTTAAAATGATTTTATCATTATTATCAAAAAGTTTATTTCTAGTTCATTTCATTTTACATGCAAGACTGCATTGCTGGAAACCAAAATTCGTGAAAAAAATTTTAAATTAAAATTTTATTTTTTAATTTTTTTATATACATACTCGTAATATATATATTATTGTATCATAACTTCTTTTTTTTTTTTTGTTTTTACTGAAAATTAATAACATAAAATAAAATAACAAACAAATATTTTCCTTCATTTTTTTTTTTTACCTTCGGGTCATAATAAAATGAAGCGTCACAACAGCTGCAATAAAAAAAAAAATTATTTTTTATTATATTTATATTATATTTTATTTTTGAACCAAAAAAATGTATAATTACATGAAAAAAGCAAGTTTTTTTTTCAAGTTATCATAAATTCTATTTTAATTAGATTTTAGAAAATGGAAAACATAAAATCATATATGAATATCTGAAATAGTTATAATTTAAAAGATAAAATTAAAAAACTGAGCGAAATATAATTATTATACGATACTATTTTTAAAAAATTTTTCATCTCACAAATAATATAAAAATTCGAACTTCCCTTAATATTTATATAATTTTGATAAAAATTTGGGTGAAAAAAAATGTAAACTGATTACGAATTTTATGCAGCATTTTAGTGTTTGGTGGTTGAATGAATTTTCGTGAAGTTTGTAAGTTTATTGATAATTTAGAAAAGTAAATTGTCAAAAAAATAATATACAATTTCTCTGTCAACTTAGTATACAAAATGCTTTCAACTTTCAGTACAATCATAAATTTATTTTTAAATTCAAAAATTCAAATTTTCTACAGTCTTCAAAATAACGAAGATCATAATTATTTTAATCTTAAACGAAAATTTTCCAATTGAAAATAATTAATATTAAATTATCTATGTAAAAAAAGGAAAAAAAAATTACTAATTTGAAATTCAGATTTTAAGTATCATTTCTTCTTCTTTTTTGTTTTTGTCCCATTCAACTCTCTTAATTCAGCATTTGATTAAAATTTCCTTCTTGAAATGTAATTTTTCCTAATTTTTCCAAGATATAGATAATTGCAATCAATTAAATAAAAAAAGATTTTTAATGAAAACAAACAACTAAAGTAATAGATAGAAAAAATAAAATGAAAATGACCCCAAAAAGTAATAAAAAAAAAATTTGTAGGTATATGAAGAAAATAACTATGAAAAAAAAAGTTTCATCATCAGTATTATTTTATTCTCTTATAAAATTTTAGGAAAGTTTTATTAAAATTTACACTAATGCCCCCACGCTTTAGCAACTTTTTTAAAGCAACTTTTTAATCACAGAAATGAAACACTTTATTTTATACATAATCCCACGTATTGATTATTTTTAAATTGAGGCAATTAAAAATTGAACTATTTTGAGGGTATAAACTATGTTTTATTTCTAGACAACAATTTACACTTATAAAACATACTAGTTTATATGTAACTTCGCGCACTGTGTGATTTTTTATTGAAGTAACTATAGTTGTTACTTTCTAATGCAAGAAGGGATAATCTCATTAGTAGTATATAACTTCAGAACTGCCTTTAGCTAGTGAAAACAATATTCCTACAATCCAATTTCTTGTCGACAAGAGTATATTATTATAGATTTTCTACACATCTTCGAATAAACTTTTATAACATTCATTTATGATCCGATATTTGTTGTTTGTCATTACCAAGCTTCACAATAAATTTAAATAATTAGTTCACAAAATATATTATTAGAAGAAAATATAATAGCATGAAGATATCTATATCTTTAGAAAGAAAACTTTCCAATAAATTTTAACAATAGTGATAAATTAAAAAAAATTAAACCAAATAATAAAGATTTTATTAAATGCTTAAATTTATAAGTTTTTGTGGACCTGTCATATTATGTATATAACAATATTTTCTTTATGTATTAAAATTTCAAGCACTGTTTGTTTTTTTTTTCCTTTTAAACTTAATTTCCTTCACGTTAGTGGTAACTTATCTTTGCTACCAATTATAATTATTCAACTTCTCACTTAATAGCTATATTTTTATTGCCAATGGGGAAAAATCGTAATCAAATACCTTTTATTATTATAACATGAAAGAACAATTAAAGTTTTTCACATTATGTTGTTATTTTTTGGATTAAACAAATTCGTCATATTTTCTTTCCCAACGAATTTTTTTTAACCTTTTGAATTAAGTTTATAATCGACTTAAACTTATATTATATAATGAAATTTAATAATACAATTCAAGCTTAATTAAGTCATCTGCATTTAAAAATGATTTAATTAAGACTGAATTGTTTTATTGAATTGTATCGTAAGCCCGCTAAATACTAAATACTATATTATTAAAATAACCAAACGAAATAATAAATATTAAAATGGATCTATATTACTATATAATGATTTTAAGAATATGAAAATAAATTAAGTATATTTTTTCACAGCAGAACAGTGAATTTTATTATATCGTTAAATAGAATAATTTATTAATACTTTCACTTTTTTCGAAAATGTAATAAAAAAATAAATTACATAATATAGTTTTTCTTTCAAGACAGTTTCAAAAAAAAATAATAATAATAATAAAATTTGAATCTACTTCAAATTCAAAGAAAGCAAGACAAATCCATTTCCTTTTAATTTTAATAGAAGTACTATATAAAGAAAAATGAAAATCTTTTGGGAAAAATAGAAGTAATATCTTATTTGTAGAAATAAGAAACACATATATGTAACATTCGACCCTATTTTCTTTTTTATTTGTGCAGCATTTTCTTTTTAAAAATTGGTTTTAATTTATTCAAATTCAAATTTATTTCTTTAAAGTTATACAATTTTTTTTTTTTTGTTTCCAAGAAATTAGAATACCAAGAAAAAGAAGCATAGATGAAGCCCTTTTTCAACATTTCGATTTAAAATTCGTTCGAAAAAATATTAATTTTTTTTTTAATTTCTATCCATAAATATCAATTTTTATTTGCCTTCACTCTTTACTTCTTGTTCGGAGCTTAAAATCTAATTGACATCTATCTAACCAGGAATCATAGCTTCCGTTATATATAAAACTGAGATTGCGCTTATTTTGGCATTCAAAAGATCAAAATCTATTCAAAAGTGTGTTTTTATTATAAACCAATTTAGTAGCTAACGTGAACAACGGAATAAAAACATATGTACAATAGTTCGTTTTTCTTTTTTGATGGAAAACAAAAATAATTATAAATTTTATTTTTTTTTTAAAGTAGTGATTTCAGGAAACTAATAATAACCAATTAAAAATGAATGCTTTAACTGTTTTCTTTTAATCTTGCTTCTTTTGATTGGGCGGAAATAATTATTTAAAATGTTAAACTAAGTACTAAGGTTTCAAATCTCATTTATTTACATATTATATTATTTTCGTGGAATTTAATATTTTTTTTTTAAATGATAGGCAATTGATGAAGCATATCATTATAAATTTTTAATATATTGAAACCATAAAAAAATTTTTCAAAAATTTTGTGATTATTAATATTCTAAGAATCATATTAAAAATATCTATAACCTTTAATTTGAAAAATTTAAACCCACGAAAATAGATTTTATTTATAAGAAATTTTTTTAAATTTAGAAATGTTTTTTCCATGTTGAAAATCACTCAAAACGACATTTATTTGGAAATTTCAAAAAAAAAAAACTAAGGTATGTCAACTAATCTAGAAGAAAATAAGAATTTTCATTGTATACAGACAGAGACAATTCCTCCTCAATGTCCATAACTTTTTTATTAACTGTTAAATTTGGTTAAACTTTTGCTTCCCTCTTCAAAATTATTTTGTCCTTGTTGAACAGAAAAAAAAAATATATTTAAATAAGAACTTATGTAAAAATAATTTGCATTCCAAATTTTATTGGGCACTAGAGATGAATACTTAAAAAAAAAGGAAATTTAATAAATGACATAGCTTTAAAGAAAAAATCAAAAAAAAAAAAAAAAAAAACAGAGTATATATATTTAACCAAGTGTATACACACTTATGTTATATCTACTATATATAAAATATAGTATGCATACTTTTTTAGATAATGTCCTTTTGGCAAAATTATGGAGGTTACAAAAAGGAAACATATTAAGCCAATAATTTAATGGTTGGGTATTTTGTCATTTCGAAAATAGAATATTTTTAAAATAAAACAAAAATAAAAAAAGAATTTTTGTGCTTAAGAATTTTTTAGAAAACTAAAAACCATATCCGTAAAAAATTTATTCACATTCTTTCTAAATTTATCTTATATACCATATTTAACTTGGTTTAAAAACGTATTTTTTTTTTTTTTTTGAAAAAAAGGATAAGAAAATAGGGATTGTAAATAATATTACAAGATGTTTGAATAAAAACGTATTGCCATGGGAGTAATAACGCGAATTAGATTATTATTACCATAACGATAACTCACCACAATTGTGTGCCTAAAAATTGCTTAACAATGACAAAATTTCAATTCAATAACTTGAATTTAAAATTTCAATACTTTTCGACAGAAGTTCGTGTCGTTATTTTTTAATTTAAACTCTTAAATACCAACAATTAATAAGTCTAGTTTAATTATAAACCCTTTTGAAACTTTTTTTTCTTCAGAACAAACAAATTCAAAAGCAAGAGATTAAAAGATTTAGAAAAAAAAATATATAAATTATATAAAATATATTTTTTTAAATTTTATATAATTTCTTATTTAATTTTCATCAAAATTCTCATTACTCAGAGTTAATAAATTTCTTTCGCATACAAAATAAAAAAAGAAAAAAAAATTATTATTAATTTGTAATTTAATTAAATAATCATTTCCACTTTGATCTTATTTCAGGCTTTATGTACATATATTTATTTTCATCTTTTTTTTTTAATTTAAAGCTCTTAATTAAATAAATGAATGTTTTCTGACATCAAAAATCTTTGAATGGTATTCTTTTTTTTTTCTTCTTTTTACTACAAAATTCAAATTAGGCCAAGCGGAAAATTAATTTCATTTAATGATTTAAAATCTTAATTAACCTAAAAAAAAGAAAAAAAAATTTGTTTTATTATAAAATATTTATCTCTGTTTATTATTTTAATGAATTTTCATTTTAATAAATGTTATAAAAATTATATAATATGATTTTAACATTTCCGTAAATAAAGAAAATATATTCCATATTTTCTCATTACTTTTTGACAAATATTTAATTAACTATTCATGTTTAGTTTTTAAGTAGATATAAGGTAAGATAAACAAAAAACCAAAAAAAAAAAATTTTTAATTATATGATACTTTAACCTCCATTCTATAATAATGTATATAGGATAATGATGAACAACATAATTTCTTTATCTTATTTTCCTTTTTAATGAATAAGTTAAGGTGAAAAAAAAACTTTTATAGCTATATATTTATGAACAGCATCACTAAACAAGAATACAATGTTATTTCTGTATGTCATAATATATACAAAAAAATTAGCTTTGATATAAATAGAATTTAATTTGTTTAGCCGAAATTAAAAAAAAAAAATAATAACTGATTGCGCTTCGACCAGAGTATGAAATATATGTTCAACTTCTGGATTTTTTTAGAATATAGTTAGCAAGTCTATTAAAATTCTGAAGGATAATTGTAAGCTTTAAATTTAATATTATCATTAAAAGAATATATTAAAACTATTAACTATGCCAAAACTGAAATTTTTAAATTTTTATTAAAATATTTTCGAAAATTATGCAGAAATTTTTATTTCATAACAAAATAAATTCCATTATATGAAAAAAAAAAATTATAATATGCACAACATATACCTATTATTATAATTAGAAAAAAGAAAATTCTTTTTCAGGAATTTACTTTAAAATGGCTATTTAAAAAGAATTTCGACAAAAAAAAAAACACATTTCCATTAAAAAAAATTTAGCTTTCAAGCCGTTATTATTTTATAATTAATGGTACTGCTTGACAATTAAATTTAAAAAGAAAAAAAAAAAAGATTAACGAGAAAAACCAGAAAAAGAAATTAAGCCAAAAAAAAAAAAATGTTTAATGGATTCTGTTTTAATGTCCTTAAAAGACACTTTTATACATTTTCTTCCTTTTCTTCTTCTTCTTCTTCGAAAAAAAAAACTAAATTAAATTCAATCAAGTTTGCAAATCTTTTCCAAAAATAAAAATTAAAAGTTTTATAATGTTTCCCAAAATGATTTAATTTTCTTTCAGGCACATGACAACGGTGAACATTTTATAGCTTTCAAATATTTAAATTTTTATTTATTTTGTATATATTAAAAAAAAAAAATAAAAATTAAAAATTGTTTGAACGAAATTTAATTAAAATAACAATTTATTTTGGACGATATAAAACTTCTATAAATCACAAATTTTTGGGAAATACAAAAATTGCTGGAAATATATTTTTTTGCCTAAAGACTTAATAGATCGACAGGCTTAAGACTATTAATTATTTTTTTAACTATAATGTGTTAAAAACAAATTCCATTATTCCGCCAAGCAAAGTAGTAGTTTCAAACATATAATATATACCAATTATTAACCATATCACTATTTGCCCCGTAGCGTTCGTTTGCAAAAAAATATAAAATTATAATTCACTCATTTTTCCTTGAATTAAATAACAAAATAATTAAAAACAATAAATTTTTTTTTTTCGTAACATTTTTTAATTGAAATTTATTAAAAATGCAAATGATTACTTTTATTAAAACGAATTTTCAGTTTTCATTTTATTCTTACGAAAAAAAAGAAAACTGAAAAAAATTTGCATTTGCAAAACGTTTATTTTAGAATCGTATTAAATTAAAAGATAAAATGATAAAAAAAAAAATAAAAATCCTTGCCTCTAGACAATAAAATACATAAAAATATTTATATACTTTTCTATATATATATATATATATATATATATATATAATATACACATAACACATATTATACGAAAGGTTATAATTTATATTTTTATGTGATATAATTGCTGAAGAAATTTATGTGAATTAAAATGGACATTGCATCCCAATCAAAATTACATGTTGTTTTAAGCAATTTTCCAATTAACTTTATGTTATTTTAAAATAAATTGACTTTAGCATAACATAAACATTATACATTATATAATACCTATACCTGTATAATAATATTAAAATAATGCTTATTTTGCCTTAAGGATTGCACAAATTGAAAGTTTAGCTTTTAAATCATACTTCAGACATTTATTGATAAATGAAACGTATATTTCTGGATCCATTTAGTTAAATATATTAAATTTTATATAATAAAAATATTATAGATAAAATAAAAACAGCTTTAAGTTAAAATTTAGACAATTTATAAATTAAATTTTTAATATGGAAATTTATATAATATATATTTTTACCTGATAATATCAAATGGATTGATAAAATCAATTAGTAGCTGAGAATGGCATGAAAAATAAGCTGTGCAAAATTAGATTCCTTCTGCCAAGATTAATAGCAACTTATTTCTATCATCTGCTTACTAATAATATAAAATAAAGTCAACTTTGTGTGTCAAAAATAAATTCTGATTTTTATACGGTTTTCTTTATACCAAGGTCGACTTGGGTCGGTTGCTAAGAAATAAAGAGAAAAATAATACAGATACAATTTCTCAGCAGTTGCGTAGCATATTGCAATTTAATAAAACAAAAATTAAACAAACGGGCGAAAATGATGCAAGCATTTAGTATTATAATATAAAATATCATTCATGTAAGACTGTGATGATAAAACTTAGTTTGATGATCCAAATATTAGTACAAATGATATATCTAATAAGAAGTTACCTATTAATCAAAAAATAAAACATAATACCTATATCGTTTAGTTTGTGAGATGAAAAATTATACTTTTCTATATATACATATAGAATATAAATATATCTATTAATTGAAATTTATCATCAACTATTTAAAAATAGGGTAGTAAAATCAATAAGTTTATATAAAAACAATAACGAACTTTAAAATTTAATGATTGGCTATTTCAATTTACCAGAAATAGGGATTTATTTAATTTTTTTTTTATTTATTTTATTAATCTAAAATTTGAATATGCATTTTCGTTGCACATTTTTTTTAATTTATTATTTGTTTTAAATACCAAAATCCATATTTATTTTGCTTATTTCATTATTGAATTTTTTTGTCATGTTTTTTTTCACAGTTATGTATTTAAAGTAAAAAAAATTAAAAAAAAAAACAAAAACATTTATAAAAACTAATAAAACTTTAACTGGCACGCTTGTGAAAGCTTTTCGAATCTATCCTATATTCTACTGCTATCAACTCTATATCATTTTATTTACACACAAAAAGATTTGCATTTATTATTAATTTTACAGCAAAGACTTTATGTGTGGAATAAATATTTTGTTTTTCCTTCATAATGCTATTTCTGTATCTATTTTCATTCTGCAAATAATTAATTTTTTTTTTTGTTCAATAAAATAGAATAATGTAAAAGAGCTAGTTGTTTTACACTTTTAGTGTAGATTATCATTTACTATATAGAATTAATATAAAAATTTAATTGACATAAATCCGATTTAAATTTTGAGAAGTATTTAATTATCTGTTTTTCCTTAACGAACAGGAAATTACGGAATATGAATTCTTAACAAGAATATTATACCGAAATATATTCGACATTTTATTCAGTTATAAAGTTTTCTTCTTAAGTATTTAGAATATTCATGTAATAAAAGAGAACATTTTTATTCAAGCAAAGAATATATTCATTTGAAGTGACTCAATGTCGTTTATGTCCAATGCGTAAATAAATTAACTACTTTTTATTGGATACTATATTTAAGTCACATATACTTAATTTGATTTCTCTTCATATAACGAAGCTTAATATGCTATATATTATTCATAAAATTTAGTAATTTAGGTGTAAATCAACAAGCTCTATCATTTAAGCTCAATAATATTGTAAATTCATACATTTTATTTTAGAGTTTTCAAATATAACTTTTCTGCGATCGTAAGATATTAATTAGCTGATGTAGAAATATTATGTAATTCAAATAACGTATGTGTTCAGATAACAGGTGTAGTATGTAACATATAAATATATACATAATGTTTAAAAAATTTTCGATTCAAAGTTAATCAACCTCCCACCAAGTCGTAGGAGTTCATTACCTACAATAAAACTTCATGATTTAATTTTGGTTTAAAATCTTTTACCTAAATTTTTTACTTTACCTGTTTTCTCTTAAATACGAATATTTGGTTAGTTACTAAATGGAAATTTTTTGAAAAAAAAAACCTTCAAATGACGTACTATTTTTAGATTTATAAAAGGCCTATGAAGATATACATATGTAATAATCAGTTTTATTATCTCATTGGAAGCCTGCAAAAATTAATGACATGTTGTTTTCTTTCACTCCCTTATTATAAACCAAATTTTCCTAATTTGTTTCCAATATATTCAAATTGAATTAAAAGAAATAAATAAAATCATTTTCCTGACTACAAATTGTCTTACAACTTATACGACCAAGCACAGACTAAATTTTATATAAATCCGTAAACTTCATTAATTTTTATAACAGCTGTTATTCAACATTATATCGAATTTTTATAAATAGATTTTGAAAACTCTTCTTTTTTTTTTGTTTTTAAAGAAGAAAATTAAAAATTTGCAGACTGCTTTAAATGTTTGTACTTGTATAATATAAATGTAAAATAATACAATTTACATTACATTTTAAGCTATATGTTGTATATACATACAATTCTAAACATAATTCAAATCAAAGAACATCAAATTTAGATTATAATAACTATAATGTGTTGGTAACGGATAATTGAAGGGAAAAATTAACTTTCGAGCATAATGAAACTCAACATAAATTCGTAAATTTTGTACCCTAAATTACACAATTATTATTTCATAATTTATATATAAATACAAAATTATAAATAATTTGAAAAGTTAAGATTCGATATTACTAACAAATGTTTAAATTTAGAATTTTATTTCTTCAACAGTTAAATATTATATCGTCTACGCGTATATAAAATATTAGTCAATTATTGAAAATGACAACTAAGCTCGTCAGCACTTGTGATGCGCTAATTGTTGCAGATTATGTTCTATTAAGAGATAAATATCGTGTTCCCATTCAGTATATTTTACATAAATTATAAAAACAATTTAGATTTTTCTCCTTAATATATACCCATATAGTCTAGTTATTGATGTTCTTTGCTTATGCTAATTATATTTTTAAAAAATAGATATTAAGAAAAAGCATATGCTCATTTTTGTTGTTTCCATTTATATACAAAATACAAAATTTTAATAATTATTAAGGATAAAAAAAAAAATAAAAAAAATTTTATATAAAAAAAAACCAATTTTCAAAATTTTTCAGAACTGAAAAATCAAATAGAAACACAAGTAAATGAGCTAAAAACTCAAATAGAAGGAAAATGTGTAATGCAGTGATATGTCATCATGATCATATAATAAAACTAAAAAAAAAAAAATTTAAAACAAAGATGTTATATTTATTATTAATTTTTATTTAACGTTAATTAAAACAAAAAAATATATATACATATATTTAAAAAAAAATAAAAAATTAAAAAAAAAAAATTAATAAAAATGAAAATCATCCAGCACATCACAATAAAAAAAAAAAATCAAGAAAAATTCACCGCCACCAACATTAACAAAAAATATATGTATATATACATATATATATATATAATAAAAGGAAATTAAAATTCATTAACAATAAATTTACATTAATTACCCACAATTGTAGTTAAAAAAAAAAAAAAACAGTACTGGCGTTGTGTTAGAGAAAAATAATCCTCAAATACATATTATATTGAAAATAACAATAAAAAAAATTAACTAAATATTCATCAAGAAAGTGTCATCGTCATTATTCTCTATATATACGTATATATAGAAACATAACAGCAAAAAAAAAAGTTAATTGAAAAATTTTCTTTTTTTTTGATCGCCAATTTGAGAGAGAAAATTTCATCATAAAACAACATTAGAGTTTTTTGTTTTTTAGTATTCAAAAAAAAAAAAAAAATTAATAAAAAATAATAAAAAAATTAACAAACCCTCCTGCAAAAAAAAAAAAAAATTACAAACATTATATTCGAAAAACGTTTTAAACAACCAAAAAAAGTAAACCCAACATTAAATTTAATGTGTTTGAATGTTATTTTTAGTGATTATGCACATTATTGACATTAATAAAAAAACAAAAAAAAATATTCTAATTCGAAGTAAAAACCAGAAAGATAATATTAACACTCACAGCAACAAAGCAAAATATATATATATATAATGAAGTATCAACATATATATTTTATTAAAATGCAGAAAGAGAAATTTCATTTTGCTGATAATTTCTCTTTGGCAATTTGTTGTTTTTCAAAAAAAAAAAAAACAAATTATAACAACGGTGCCCGATCTGATTTATACACATATAAAATAAAATAAAAAAATAATAATTAAATTTTTAGACAAAAAATTTATATATAAAATAGGTTGTTAATAAATTTATTATTTTAAAAAAAAAAAAATTAGAAAATAAATTTTTTAATCATATTTATTTTTTAACAATAAAAAAAAAAACTTGTTAAGAATTAGGATGTTTCTTCAGTCATCAGAAATTTTGTCATTGAATATAGCTAACCAACTGAAAATTATTAAAAAAAAAAAAAGTGTAAGTATTAAAATATTAAAATTTTAAATTTTTTCATTTTATTTATTAAAATTAAGCGTTTGCCTTTATTTTCGAAATAAATTAATTGTATACCTCGACCTATAACTCTTCATAGTATTTTCAATCAATAAATTAATTAAAAAAAAATCTTAATAAATGTTGAATATAACTAAATTGCCCAATAACAGGATAAGAAAAACAAATATAAAACTACGAAAATGCATAGAATATATACATAAAAATAAGAGATATGTATAATAGATATCTATACTAAATAAGATAATTATAGGTAGTGTTATTTCAAATAAATAAAAAACACAACGAATAAAATATTTAAATATTAAAAGAATTAATTAAATTTAAAAAAATCTACATTTTACACAGAATGTATGTTTAAGTTATTTGCACTGATTGGGCTCCATCACATTTATATTATAATAAAAAAAATTTAGTTATATACTTACAACAGTGCAGTGTTTCCAGATCCAATTAAAGAATAGTACAGCGATTTTAATTTATAATAGTTTTTAATTACTTCTTTCATCGAAACGATAACTTTCTAATTACATTATATAAGCCTTGCTTCTTCGTATACGTCGAAACTTGTATAAATCAAAATTTATAATGTAATTGTTTATATTTCAATGATCAAAAGGAGCAATGTCTTCGAAAAATTAAAAACAAAAGCCTATTCTAATTTATTCAATATTTTCAAGAAAGCATTAATACGACAACTTTTATTGAATTTATATTCTTTATATATTCTTTCATGTTAAACTTAACTTTTCATACTTTTTTATTTGATATTTCGAATTAAGTATTGAATTTAACTACTGAATACATTTGAAGAACCGTCATCTTAGTGTCAAAATGGCCTATATAAAAATCTGTTATATCATAAAATAATAAATATACATTATATATTTTATATGTCAAATGCCGCTTGATATATTTATTGCTTTTTGAATGGCTTTATAAAATGTATTTTTATTTCTAATATACATATTATATTATTATATATATAGAATAAACATAATTTTTTTAATTGTTATACATACTTATTTAAATAATATTATATATAAATTAATGTTGTTTTCTAATTTTTATTTTTCTTTTTCTCTTTTTTCAATATAATATACATACGATTTTCTTCTAAAAAAAAAAAAAATTATGGTGAAAATTATACTTTTAATGTTAATTGTTATTATTCAACACAATATCAATCATCATCATTATAAAACAATAAAGATATATAACATAATTATAGAACAAAATATATATATATATATACAAACAATAAAGAAAACTGCTTTTTATGTGATAGAGAAAACAATTTAAAAAAAAAACATTAAAACGCAAATTGATGTGCGTATATAAAATATATGTTCGCCTATGTTTTAAAATCTTACAGCATTTATTTTAATATACATATACATATATCTATATAATATATGTATATATTTATATATATATATATATATATATATATATGTATATATATATATATGTGTATACATTACATTTACTAAATATATGTTATATTATTTTCTGGCCAATAAATCTGTAATATTCTGCTTGTGCTAATCTTTCTATCTTCAAAACTATCCTTCTATTTTTACTTTCAACAACACATCCACTAACAAAATATTGATCAACAATGCAACACAACCAGCAACAACAAAAAACAGTACTGAATTTAAAAAATATATAAAAAATTAATATACAATCTTTTTTTTTTATCATTAAAAACATTAAAGATTAAAATAAAAACTAAAGTAAGTTACAAAAAAAAAACTTTGAATCGTTTGATTTTCTTCTGAAAATATATTATATATTACAAAAAAAAACAAAAAAAAAAATTTATATTTACAAAAAAAATATATATATTGATAAATAAATAATATTTATAATTAAATTTAAATAAAATATAGTCAGCAACAATATGTGTGTCAATTATTAAAAAAAAAAACTTAAGAATATTTAATTTGAAATAAGTATTTAAAAAAAAAAAAAAAATATGTATGTATTTTTAATTACCTAATCAATCAGAATGAAAAATTTTCATTTATTTTAGATAAAAATGAAATTATCTCAATCCCTATGAAAATCATTTCAAAATCTTACAATAATGTCTCACTTATTATAAAATGTTAATTAATTTTTATATAATATAATAATTTGTATATTATATAGATATTTAATTAATAATTCTAAATATCTTGAAAATAAAATGTCTCTAAATTAGCGCCTTAGTGGGTATGTAAGCTCACCATATAATTATTTATGATTTATTTCCTCAAACAAACATATTCCACAACCGCTTCGGGTCAAATCAGACCTTTTTTCAATAATATTTTATTCTGAAACCAAGTCACTATTCATTTCCTTATATTAATAATTTTCTAATGATTTTTATATAATTATTAAAATTTATCAAAATGAAATTTTCAATAATATTGTTGGCAAAGCATTTTTAATCTTTCCGAGACATATTTATCAAGATTTTAAATATAGAGATATTATTAAATTAATATCTAAAAATATAATTAACTATCTAATAAATAAAATTTATATTGATTCAGCAACGAATCATTTATAATAAATATATATATATATACATATATATATACCAAGCTAATCTCAGAAAAGAATATATTGCTCAAATTGGGGCTAGAGTAGATCGAAAATGCTTGTTTAGCAGTAGTATCATAAAACTGAAGATTATTTGAAGTCAAAAATAAGTAAATTAATAAAAAAAATAATAAACTACTTATAATTAATTAAACAGAGACAAAGAATATTGTAGAAAATCAAGTAAGTGAATCTTGTTATTTTTGATTACAATATTATATATACACATATATTTATATATTATAGTTTATTAGTTGATCGAGAGTGTTTATATAATGATTGTACTAAAGAAATGTAAAATAATAAAATTTAATTTAACAAAAAAAAATGTAATATTTATAATAAAAAATAGGGAAAATAATTTGATTCATGAATTTTTCTGTATAATATAAAATATAAAAAGTATCATTAATTCATTCATAAAGTAGATGAACGGTATAGATTCAAGATCGATCTCTTATTTAGATTCATAAAAAATTTAAAATCTACTAAACTATAATATATATTCGAAAAGTTGATATTAAAGATGGGCCATAGTATCATTCCTTAAAGAAACAACATTCATAAATAAAAATTTGTTTAAAATACTAAATTTTACTAATTCAATTACAAAATTAAAAAATTTGAATTTAACCAATCAAATATTTTATTATTTACGATTTATGCTGCACATACTATACATATCTTAAGTTTACATGAAAGTTTAATGATATAACTTGTATAATATGTAAATATGAAAAATTCTTTAATCAAATATTCTTTAACAACATAATAAATTTATAATTAAATCAAGAAATCAATCACACAAAATATTTCATTAACACTTTGATACATTTACATTACATATTCTTAAAATAAAAATCTCCAAATCAAAAAGATATTCCTTTGTCGTTTACAGTACAATTTCGAATGTAAACAATTTTAATTCTCAATCAAAATAAAAGTAAATTAAAAAATTCACTTAATAGAAAGTACCTTAACTTAAAAAACAATTGAAAAATTCTATATATAAATATTTGCATTTTTGATTGAGATACATATTATAAATACAGATAAATATAAAATATATATATATATACATACATTACAACAAACTTTATAACAAAATTTATTTTTTTACTTCCTTCTTCTCTTGTTAAATTTCAAATTTTACTAGAAAACATAAAACTTAGTAGCATTTTTTTAAGTAACAAAAATAATAATAAATAAAAAAAAAATTCAAATTCTCAAATTCATTGAAAACTTAAGCTATCAAACAAAAAAAAAAAAACATTGAAAACTTTTTTCTCTCTCGCATGCTTTTATGTGTCTATCGAAACCAGAAAACAAATGAAAACAAAAATTAATTGAAAACATAACAAAAAATATTATGTTAAAATATTAGTAAAAAAAAAAAAAAACAAATAAAAAGAAAATCAATTGAATTCATTAACAAAATGGAAAAAATTCATTGGAAATTATTATAATATGGAAAACAAAAAAAAATTAAAAAAAATATTTATTATGTAAATTTAGTGTTTAATTAATGTATATGTTTAATGCCTGTTATGTTATCATGAAAATAAAAGAAACTTATTTATGTTGATTATATATTATATGCATACAATTTTTTATTTCGTTTATATACAAATAACAAATATAATATATTCATTTATTTTTATTTTGTTTTTTCAACTTCGAAACACAATTCAGCCGCATATTAAAATGTTTCCCAAATATGATCCTCATACAGCAGATTTAATTGAAGTTTTTAAACTTTTCTCAAATATGTATCTTTAATTATTAATTCAACTTCATATTCATCAGAATTTTAATATAAAAATAATGAAAATTTTAATTTAATTTTTAATAATTTACTTTAAAAACAACCCATAAAATTCAATATAAAAGTTCGATATTTCAAAATTTTGAATTAAATAAATGTATCTGAATTGTTACATGATATAAATATTATATATGTATAATTTTTTTTATTTATTCTAAATTTCAAAATTTGTTTATTAAATAATATTAATTTTAACTAATTAATGTATTTTATTTAATTTTTATGTTGTTTTTGATAATAAATATATTATTTTTTTTTTATAATTAAAATATAATTGAATGAATATTATTTTTATTTTTAAAATATTATTATTTGTATTAAATTATAATTTATAATTATATAATATACAATAATAAACATATATAGTTAAATTTAAATTGAAAAAGACATGTGTTAAATAAAAATTGTTACATAAAAAATGAGTAAATAAACAAACTTAAAAAAGACAATATTTTATACTTTTATTTATTGTTTTCAATCAAAAAAAAATAATATTTAGCTATTTTAAATCAATAATAATAAATAATATCTCTATCTTTCTATTCTTTTTCTTCTCTTTTTTTTTAATTGTATATGTGATTTCCTTGTATAAAGATTACTATACAAATTTGGTTGCTCTTCTTCATGTAATAAATATTAAATATTTTTGTAACAAATAGGTATGTTGTTTGTATTTTACTATAAGCTTTATTCGGATGCTAAGTTTCTACTGTAAATTTAATTTTTTTAAATTGGTATATTAAAACTCAATAAGTAAGTATTAAATGTATTCAGTGTGTGCAATATGTTGATAGCTCTACGAATATACACAACAAATAAAATATGGACAAAAAAATGTATGCAATTTAATTTTATAAAATCCACAATAATATTGATACGGAAATATGTTGCATAAAGTTAAAGTACCTTGTATAAATAATACTCATATCAATATTTGCACATTTACAGCAAAATAGATTATTTTATTAAAAATATCAAAAGAAATATCTAATAGATTAACAAGTTTGTTAAATTTATTATTTTCTCAAATGGAAGTGAATCGATGTATTCTTTATTTTTGTATGAAATATTCTTCTTTTCTTATTCTTATAATCCAATATTAGTGGTTGAACTTTTGTATCGTAAAATGGTTCCTTAAAAAGTTTTCTTATAATTAAAATATTAAGGAAAAAATAAAGGAGTATTAAGTTGTTTTCGCAAATTTAGTATTTATATAAATTCAGTAGAATTGACTCATGATACTGTAGAGACATATTTATAAAAGTGGCCATATTACCATTTACCAATTTTTCTTTAGTTTTTATTTAATATAAGTTGTCTAATTTTATAGCTTCTCATGTCTTTGTCAATTTTGCTTGCATTATGATGAAAAAAGTACTACAATTTGTTTCACTCCAATGATATCTATTGTCGTTTTTTTGAAGGAAATACTAATAATTGGTAATGTGATTTTTCTTGTCTTATTGAAGTTTTAATTTTATAAAATAGTAGTTTTCAACTCATTTATCGAACAAATCTGTATCAAAAGCAGCCCAACATAAAATTATTAAATACTTAAATAAACGATGGACCAAAAAAAATAGTAAATGAAATTTTCAATTAGGAATTTTTAGATGTTTTGAATTTACATCGCATTCTTTTTACTCAATTTTGATGCGCTATATAATTAAGTTTTGTCACTTCCATCTTCTATGCAAATTTATACAATAATAATACAGAAAAGAAAATAAATTCATTTAATTAATTTTCGAAAGCATAATTAGAAATAAAAAATAAATCTTATACAAGATTTAAAAAAGGAAAGCAAAAAACGTTATTTGTGGAAAAAATAATTATTTTAGTCCTGCGAACACAAAATAAGAAATAAAAGTTTTTCTTGTCAACAACATGGTACATGGACTTTTTAGTTTTTACATTAAATTAAATTTAAAATGTAGATATTTTATAGCATATAAAGTCCAATTATTTCTTTATATTGAGTTTTGAATTTTAATAAAAAGGTAATATTGAACTGGACTTCAGCAGATTTTCTGTAAATCAATATCAAGTATCAAACATCAGTATTTTAATAAAACTATTAAGGACTGCGTTATATAAATTCAGGATCACTCCAAAGTAGAATAATGAGCTTACCACGGAACATTTTATTAAATTAGTAATAACTATTATACATGCAATAAAAAAAAATATTGATATATCTTCATCAGATTAGATGTATCTCAAGATTATTATCTTTTGTTTGAAATTAAAATTCTTCATTCAACTCCATTATTCCTTTATTAAATATAAACCCCAAATTTAATTAGGTTTCTGAGTTCCTGTTAATTATTACAAAATAAGTCTATTTATTCTATAAATTTCCAATTTCAATTACAAAATAAATATAACCTGTCAAATTCAAACTCAACATATGAGACCCTGTATTATTATTTAAGAAAACAAAACTTTCTTTCAATTTTAATTACAAAACAACAAAAAACGTTAAAACATAACAGAGAACAAAGCTTAAATTAAAAAAAAAAACTCTAATTAAATAAATAACTATGAAAGTATAACTAAATCATTCATTCCTGAATAAAAAACAACTTTGAAATTTATTATGACAAAATATATATAAAAAAAATTTTTTTTTTATTTTTTGTACCAATTAAAACTATAAAATAATTTTTTTTTGTCGCTTTATTTTATTTAATTTGCTAGAAAATAATGAACATCATAGACTCAGCTATAATAATTGCACTTTATTTATTAATCTCATTATTTTTTTTTATTATATTTAGTCGTCATGATTTTAAATTTTTACAAGTATACATATTATGAGCGTGAAACATCAAAGGGTAATTCTTGATATGAGATAGTTTTTTATTTATATGTAGAAAAACATGAAATGAATAAAATATTAATAAAAATAATTTTACAATTTTAGTGGTTGTTTGAGTGACATACAATTCTACTGACAGTATATATAAAGTACTGACAGTACATAAGTTTGTTGGCAAGCGCATTTTTATTATATATACATTCTGTTTTATTATTATTGCCAATATTATTATTAATTATTATAAAATAAAACTAATTATATTTTCTTACTTTTACAGCTAAAATAGTTCTTAATGGAAATTATAAAATGATCAAAGTTAATGTTAATATTCTGGAATGTGTGGAATCAAAAAAAAAACATCTCTTTCTTTTTAGAATTTAATAGAATTACTATTATATTATAGTCATCATCATATCGCAAAGTTATTTCAGCTTTCAACTTTTTTTTGCATTCTAGAATATCATAACAAAATAGAAGAATAAAGCAAATAAGTTATATACTGTATTCGGTTTCATAAAAAATTAAATAATGTTTGATTAAAAATTCAAAATCATAAATTATGTTTTGATCTCAAAACGATCGTTATGTTTAGAAATGTTAAAAAATTATTATAAATTTAATGTAATTTAAACCTTAACGAGATCTTGTAAACAACGTTAATGCAATAAAAAAGCAATTCAAAAATTATTTAAAATAACAAAATAATAAGAAAAAAAAAAAAAAACAAATATAATATATAATATTATACCCATATACATAAATGTCATTAATCGAAAACCAAACATTGAACTCAAATGTCATTAATCGAAAACTTAACATTTTCCTAATTAACATTAGGTAAATATTTTTGAAACAAAAAAATATAATTTTAATTTTATTCCGTAAATTTTTTTTCCGTTCAGCGTTTATCAAATTTACCCAATTATATAAAAAATTATGAACAATAATTTTTACCTTAAATCTTGTATTAAAAACAAAAATCTGACTTGTGAGTTAAGAAAAGCAGGGGATAAAACCATTTATTATGAATTTAGGTAGTTGAGTTTTTTTTTATAATTTTTCTTTCAAAATGGTTGAACAAACAAACTTTACCAATCAAGTTTATCGATTTGTGTAGTTTTAAACGTTCTGCTAAATTAATAAGTATAGTTTTAATTATTTTTATTAATAATTATAGTTCTTATCCTTTAGAAACTTAGTAATTTAGTAACTCATTACAACAGCATTAAAATTATATTCCGTATCTAATTTCTATTTAACATCAAGAAAAAACGTTATCAGAAATACATAGTAGGGGTTATTCTCATGATTTATATATAGAAGGCACCATATTTTTTTGCTTATTAACTACAGAATGTATAATGAAATATTATAAAGCAGGGATTATGCTCTAATTCTAATACATATACATAAAAATATGTACACATTAGTTTTTAATAGAGAGCATCATATCTTTTTCCTCATCATTACCTACAACATGTTACTAAACTATATAAAATAACATTCCATATTATGCAATTTCTATTTTATATAAAAAATTACATAAAATCAAATAGAAAAACTATATGACCAAAATTTTCAACGAAATAATAAAAATGAAAAAAAAAAATTAAACAATTTTTGTATTTCAACAAAATATGATACTGATAATAAATGCAATCATAAATTGTCGTGAACATGTATCTATGTAGTTTAGGTAACATTTTTCTGAATTAAAAAGCAATAAAGATAAACAAACAAAAATTATACAATTCAGCTGTTTCTATTACCACCCACAATCATAAAATAAAGTCGTTACCAAATTTCTTTTTAAAATTTATTATTATTAAAATTAATTTCTAATAATTAATTATAATTATACAAATTCATAATTTCTCAACTACAAAATAATTTTTTATATTTAATTTCAAAATTTTTAATCCATTCTATCCTCTTACCATTTTCTTCTTTTTTTTTTAATAAAAGCATGAAAATTAAATAATCTCAAAATAATACTACAAAACATAATAAGGTCGTCCCATTAATAGTTTAACATTATGCCATTTTACATTTAACATTATCTTAATTGTTTAAAAATTAATAAAAATAAAACTTATTACCCAAAAAAAAAAAAACGGAAGAAAAATGCTGAAATTAACTTAAAAATCATATTAAATTAGAATCCAAAAAAAAAAATTAAAAATAATTATAAAATGAAATAAAATCCTTGTAATATTTTGTGTATAAAATTTATAAATGAAAAAAAAAAAAACTTAAATGTATCCAAGTGTTAGAACTTAAAAAATAAAAAAAAGAAAAGGAAAAGAAAATTATATTGTAAAACCTTTTTTTTTTTAATTATACTAAAAAATATACACAAACCCAACCTACCTTTTAATGATTAAATAGAAACAAAATATTAAATTTTTACTAAAAAAAAAAAAAAAAATTAAAATAAAAAAATTATTAATACAACGACACTTAGAAAATTATTTAAAAAATATTTATAATTACAATTTTAGAATTATACTTATATAAATTAAAAAATTATTATAAAAATAAAATTATTAAATTACAGTGTAATGGAATATTTAGGAGCATAATAGTTAAAATAATAATGTCAGCAAAAAAAATATTAAATTATTTATATTTATTTTAAAATTAAAAAAAAAATTTTTTAATTGAAGCAATCGATAAATAAATAATCTATTGAAATTATTTTTTTTATATTCTAATAAATTGAGAAAACTTTGTTACTCTTCTCTTTTGATTTCTTCAATAACATTAAAAAAAGTTTTTTCTGAAAAATTTATTAATTTACATTAATTGGCCATGAATATAATGTTATTTATATTATATAATGTGTATTATTGTTTATTGAACGTAATCCTTAACCTTTTAATTATATATAAATGTATATAAATCCGAAATGTATCTATTCATACAAACCTTTTGGTGCCTCTATCGAGCACAATTACAGAAAAAATCTTTCTCTTGAATTTCTAGTGCATAACAAGATTTTTAATATCGAAATAATATCAAAATTTCATTTGTAAATTGCTTCAATTAAATTATTTGTAAGTATATAGAATTTTAACCCAAACTATATAAAATATTTTAGTGGTAAATTAATTAATTATTAAGAATTGTGATTGGATATGATTATATTTATAATTTCAAAAAATCACAACACCTAAGCAGGAATTCAGGCAACTTGAAATTAGTTCATAATATAAGTGAAATTTAATTTCTTTAAGTATAATTAATTAAATCCAAGTTAAAACATAAATACATAATAATTCATTTAAATATATTTAACGAAAGTATGTGCTAAATTTATGGAAATTAAAAGCGCTAAAAATAAAAAATAAAATAAATGTACATTATATTGATCAATGCTGATTAATGCCTTTCTTTAAGTACTATCCAAGGAAATTGTACAACTGCCATTAATAGAATATTTTAACATGTTCATTTTTATCAAAAGCTATTTTTCCACTTTCAAGGTTTGCAAAAAAAAAAAATTAATTAAAAATTTCCTTTACTAACAAACTTCATAATCTGTTAATTTTTTGGAGTATAATAATTTTAGTTTGTTTCTAAAAAAAAATAAGCTCTCAGTTCTATATTTGGTGAAATGCGTTTATATTATTTATTATTCATAAAATAATAATACATAAGCATACAAATAAATGTTATTATTAAATTTTTAAATACTTAAACTACAAATTTCATTTACATTGAGTGAATATAATATATTTTGGCAAAGATTTATAGATTTTCCCGACGGCAGATATCAATTAATTTTAATTATTAATTTGTGTATTTTAATTAGTTAAAAAAATATTATACAAAAAAAAAAAAATTGTTATATTATCATTATTGATACAAAAGTACACAACACAAATTAAATATATTTTCTCTCAACTTCTTAACTATAGTAAAAAAATAAATTTCAAAGCAAAGTGACCTTTATGTAGCACACAACTTGGATTCTCATCATTTAAATCAGGCTTAACAAAAGCTTCGGCGCTGTTAAAGTATTCATACATAAATATATCAGCTTTGAAATCTTTCAAAAGAAACACAAAAAAAACAAGTAAATCCACACATGTCGTATTAATTATACTGAGAGCTTAATTAATTATGTAATTTTAGAAATTTTAAATTGTTGCCGAAACCATAAAAATTATTTCATTGAAACTGTTTTGTTATTAACAATTAGGTAATTATAAATTTTCTAAAAATAAAATTTTAAGAGCAAAATTTTATATTTACTGTATTGTGCTACATACAATGAAGAAGAAATTTTTGCAAACTATTTTCAAATTAGTGTTCGTAAAATTAGTACCTACCTATACAAACTGCAAACAGTATAATAATAATTTAATAATGAGTTTAAAATGCTTTAAGCTGAATTTTTTTTAATAACTAATTAAAATTTTTTTAAAACATTTTGAGCTCTTCACCACGGCATGCTAATTAAATAATTAAATCTAAAATAATAAAAATATTATTTCATTATGCTCTTATATCCCAGAAATTAAAGTTTATTATACGCCATATACACGAAATAAATAAAAAAAAAAAAATTATATTTTATCAATTTAATTGTGTGTGAAATATAATTTGTATATGTAATTTAAAATTATTTTAAATTCTGACTGAAAATTTTATATAATTAAAACATATTATTCCAAAATTCTCAATTACATAAATTATATAAAAAAAAAGACAAGGTTTTTTTTCTGATTTAAAGTCATTGATTTAAAAGAAAAAAAAAATTTCCTATTTAATAAACAAAAAAAAAAAAAAATTTAAATTTTAATCATATTAATTATATAAAAAATCAGAAATTGGAAAATAAAAATTATTTTTATAAAATTTTAATTAAAATATTTTTTTTTTTTTAATGGAAATGTTATTTATTTTAATAATAATTAATTCATTAATATATTATTATCCCAAAATTATAAAAAAAAAAAATTATTAATAATTTAATAGTGTAGAAAGTAATAAAAACATAAAATAGTTATTCATAAATTTAATAAAAAATAAATTAAATATAAAAAATAATAAGTAGTTAAATATATCGTATCAATATTGGCACGCTATATAATGATAATTAACTTTAGAGAATTTAAAAGTTTATTTTGCTTCGTCACACCCAAACCTTTAGCTTTTATGTGTAAATTATTGTTGTTATAAAATACGAACAATTGGAACAATTGTACAATTTTACATAGTATTTATGTTATTTATGTTTCTAAGAGCCAACGAACGTAGAACTTTAAAAAATTATTATTATTACTCATTAAATTCTTTCTTTTTTATATATGAAAAACTTTAATACAACTTCAAAAAAAAAAATATATAAAAAAAATTTAAAAATATTAATCGTAATAGTTTAATTAATTTTTTTATTTTCAATTCCTAATTTTTACTTTAAATTATTAATCTCGTTTTAATTTATAATTTATTGATGGATCACACCATACAATTTTTAATAATATTTTGGTACAAGATATTTTACACACATACATTATTTACAGGAAAAAAAAGATACAAGGACAATATTTAATAATTAATTTTAAATTTTTTTTTTTTTGTATTTTAAAATATATATTGAAAATCCGATTAAGCGAAGTCAAGGGAAAAATAGAGTTTTGATGCCATTTCATGATAGTCTCTGCAGTCGAATGAATGAAGATATTACGAATTTTAGCTACGAAATAAATCATACTTCAAAATATTCCTAATTTGAATTTAACTTTAATTAATAAAAAATCTCAATACATATTCGAAATTGTTCTGGGTGTGCTTGAGCATAAACTACATTAAACAGATTAATAAAAAGTAATTAAGTTTAGAAAAAAAAAAGACAAAATTTATTGTTGTTATTTTTATTGGACGTAAGTAAGTACTTCATACGTACATAATGTATTAAAATAAAAACTATATATTATACATACTTATAAATTGATAAAAAAATAAATAAAAATAAATTCCATAAAAAAAATAAAAACATTTAAAATAAAAAAAAATAAAATTCATAAAATGCTGAGTTGATTATTAATTAGTAAAAACATATATTTATACACCTATACATATAATATATTATACATTATATATATATTTAACTAAACAAATATATACATAAATATATATAAAAAAAAATTTAAAAAAAATAAAATACAATTGAGAAAAAAATATATATAAAATTAAATTTTATTAATTTGGAATATAAAAAAAAAATAAAAAAATGAGAAGCATGTTATATTTATTCGCTATAAATTGTACATTTTAAAAGTGTATACTGTTGAATATATAAAAAAAAAAATATATTGTAAAAAAAAATAAAAAAAAAAATGTTTGAAAAAATATTTCAATAAAAAAATATTTAACAAAAATTTCAATTTTTTATTCTTTTTTTCAGGTACAACTTATCGATATCTACCTATATATTTATTGAAATGAACAATTTAATTTCAAGCAAGAGAGTTATCCTACCACACAAAAAATTAATATTTTTAAAAATCCCTGCTAAATACGAATAAATTGTAAAAAGAATTAAAAAGCCTTTTCATACAAATATGTATACTGTCTATCTTGTAAATTCCATCTTCGAGCACTGTGTTTATATTAAATTTCATAATCAAATCCTTAATAAAATTTAAATCAGAAATTGATACTCGATTAAAAAATAATTAAATTTTTGCGCTTTATTTATCCTATATATGCACTCCTGGAAACGAATACACAAACATGCATAAAACTAGAACTACCGTATCAGGTACTCTTCAGAATTATTGGAATAGATTCAATATAGAGATCGTCACAAAAATATTTATAAATTGATTGTCGCACAAGAATATAAATGGAACGTTAAAAATATACATAAAAAAATGTTGAAAAAAAATTTCAATCATCATCAAGAAGCAGTCAAAACAGTAAAAAATTTGATAATAATTTAATCAGACATTAAAACAAAATATAATTTTCTATTCAAAATGAGGGAAGGGAATGTGTTAATGTTAGTTTTTTGAACTGGTGGTGATTCTAGACATTAGTAATATATTACCGATTTACATTACTAATATATATTACCAATTTACCGATTTACATTTTTCTTTTTCTTTAGTATACCTACATAAATTAATATTAGGACACTATCGTGATTATTATAGAATGACTGTCAGTGATCTGAAAATTTTCGAATAAATGTTCAGTTGATGTTTGGAAAAAATTCCCAATTTGCAACTTTGTTTTTTTTTTTTGTAATTATAATGGAAGAACACTAAAAAGAGAAAAACTCCAATGATAACATTCTTGATTATTTAACCAGAACAATATTATGACAAATGATAAATTTAGATATGACAATAAATTTCGAAACATAATACCAGGAAATATTGTTCTAAAAATCTCCTGGATAAATTTCTATTAACGTATTAGTGATCGTTAAAGAATAAAGTTATCTAACTTATATTTTTTCCTTTTTGAATTAAAAAATAACTTAATAGTAGATTATTGTATATGTAAACTAAATTTGTTATTAATTAAGAGTTCTGTATACACAAAAATACATTGACACGAGCCAATACTTATATCACGAGACCGAAGGTCGAGTGATATAAATTGACAAGTGTCAATGTATTTTTGTGTAAATACAGAACGAGTTGTATAACAAATTTTGTTTACATATCCAATATACTGTTTTAATGCGTAGGGGAGAGGTAGTTGCAAAGAGAGAATATTTTTTCTTCTCATTTTTTCTCATTTTTTTTTTTTTGTATTTGGCTGTATTGAAATATTGTGAGAGATATTATGTTTGTTTAGGTATTACGTAATATTCAATACGAAACATCTAAATGATTTCATTATTTACGCTGATGCATCTAAATTTTTTCATTATATACGCTGATGCATCTAAATTTTTTCATTATTTACGCAGATGCATCTAAATGATTGCATGTGTATTGACGCATATAATACTCCATTTAGTGATCTAAATTCTATAGCACTAAATACAACATAACGATCCCCAACGCATTAAAAATGTTTAATAACAAAAAAATTCATATAAAAACATCAAATCATTCTAATAAATTACAATTGTTCGAATGCTATACTTTTATAGCTGAATGAATTTAATTTTTCATAATCGTGGTAAATATTGAACTTTACGACCGACACAGAATCCAGGAATTTAAAATATTCAACGGTCAGAAAAACCTATTAATATAAAATTAAGCTTTCGCGAGTTTCATATAGGAATGTAGGAAGTAATGTAGCAATTTTTAACCTAATTTTTTCACTTTTCACATGATCATAATATATAATAATATCTATAGTTTGGATAAACTTAGGTAAATTTCAACTTAATAGCTTACCAATTTAAGTTTCTCACATAGTTTGTTATTTATTTTTTCATTTAACGATTAAATTGGAACAATAATAATACACGTAGCATTAATTATAATAACAATGATATACATAAATTGGTAATATATATTTCATTTGTACGTGATACACATAAAATTATTTCATTAAAATAATTATATAATTCTACCAAAATTAAATATGTGTCTTAATTTTATATATAGGTATGTACATATATTACAATTTTAGGAAAAAATAAATTCATTTTTTGAAACTCAGTAATTTTTTTTTTTTTATTATATATTATTGATTGGAATAATTTAGATTGAGCGAAAATTATAAAAATTACTTGTGAGTGATGGATGAATTACATAAATGACAGCTTTGGAATCTTAATTGAAACCACACCGAATTGAAAATAAATAAAAAATATATTTTTTCTTTATTCAAAAGAAATAAAATCGAGTTTGTGACGAAGATAATTTTTTAAGTATTTTTTTTTAACCGAAATCAGAATTTTCAACAGAAACAATTAAATAACTTTGAAAACAATTACATTCTGGCGCCAGCATCACAAAAACGTTTAGACAATTTCTGGAATAATGTGGTTGAAACTGATTCTGGTTTTAGTTTACGCAGGGCCGGTCCTGCTATATGTGCATGATGTGCACTTGCACAGGGCGCCTAACGAATAGGGCGCCAAGCGATTTGTAGTCAAGGACATGCAAATCCATTCGAAATTGACTATTGTGCTACTGTTCACAAAAAACTCTACCCAGAAAAAAATTAACACAGTATACAATTTTTTTTGTATACCGAGATCAAATTGCACATTGTATAATGTGCAAATAAAAATTCAGCATAGAATAAAATCAACATAGTATTTATGTAAATATTTTTTTTTGTATACACTAGGTAGAAAAAGTCTGCGTACGGGATCGTTTCTTATTTTTTGTTCAACATGTTCCCAGTTTATGATGTCATTTAAAAGTACTCTATGAAAAAAGTTTTTTTGTGAAAAATTTTATTTTTTTCAAAATTTAAATTTTGAGAAACAATATCAATTTTTTGAACTGTCTGAGTACAGCCTGTTTCAATGCCGCGTCTCAGAAATTAACTAGTAATCTCATTTGAAAGGCAATTGAATGTAGATAATTTTGCGCCATATAATTTTATCTGTACGATAAGGGAAAGTGTCAAAAATTGTCTTTGAAAGTCATAGGAATAGCTTAGAACTGCTGAAAAATAGGTTAGAACCGCTTCTTTTTATGACTTTCAAAGGCGATTTTTGACACTTTCACTTATCGTACAGATAAAATTATATGGCGCAAAATTATCTACATTCAATTGCCTTTTAAATGGCATTATTAGTTAATTTTTGAGACGCGGCATTAAAACCGGCTGTACGCAGACTTTTCCAAAAATTGATATTTCTCAAAATTTAAATTTTGATAAAAAAAATTTTTTTACAGATTCCTTTTAAATGACATCAAAAACTGGGAACATGTGGAACAAAAAATAAGAAAACGAGCCCCTTACGCAGACTTTTTCTACCTAGTGTATGTATATTTATTTGAGGACTAGCACTAGAACTACTGGGAATACCTCGTTAAGAAAAGAGCTTTAGTATAGTCTACTTCAGACTTTGAACTGCGGCTCTTGAGCCGCATGCGGCTCTTAATATAAATTTATGCGGCTCCGGAAATCATTTTTTTTTACACTGCATTCGGCTCGAAGAACAATTCTGACAAATTTTGTTTTTCACCCGGCCTAAACTTTTTTCATTCTAAACTACAAATAAAGAATTTTCTTGCACCCTAAACTACAAATCAAGAATTTTTTTTCCACTGTAAACTACAAATAAAGAATTTTTATTATTTTGTAAAAATAAACATCGAGTTTCAATGACGGACGAGAATTGAACAAATCAATTAAGGGTGTCATCATTAAAATTACAATTAATTTTGAAGAATTATATATTTTGAACAATGTATAAAATTCATAATTATAAATCAAAATTATTGTTTTATTTAATTTTTAATATTTTAAAACGGTATATAAATCAAAAATTAAATATATTGATTTTCTTATATACATTTATAATTATTAAAAAAATTTGCGGCTCTTTAATTTTTGATATTTCTTAAAATTGGCTCGCTTATGTTTCGGGTTGCCCAGGCCTGGTCTACCTCAATGGTGACGTGAAAATGACTTATACTATGCTTATGGGCGCAATTTTCAAAATCGGCACAGGGCGCCGAATCAGCTAGGACCGGGCCTGAGTTTATGTAAAAACCAGGACTGTGGAGTTGGAGTCGGAGTTATGGAGTCGGAGTTGTGGTGTTTGTAACGGAGTTGGAGTCGGAGTCGGAGTTGTTACGAAAATTCGCGACTCCGACTCCAAGAATTTTTTTAGCAAATGTTTCAAAATTCATTAAATTTAAAAAAAATTTTATATGCACGTACTTTATATTATATTAATTAATTCACTTCCATTAATTACCCACAGCATAGTTTTCACTTGTATTTATAAATATATTTCCACCTACGTTTAGCTTTGGAGTTGGAGTCGGAGTCGGAGTCGGAGTGGTGCATTAAAAATTTTAGCGGTTGGAGTCGGAGTTGGAACTATTTTTTGACGACTCCACAGCCCTGGTAAAAACCCACTTTAATTTGGTTTAAAAATTTAATTTATAATAAATAATTACATGTTTCTTCAGTGTTCTTCAAAATGTATGTATTCCAAATGGTAGTGCAGGAAAAAAAACTCAACTTAGTTATTTGTATATTATTGTTAACAACCCATCGTCATTTGTAACATAATTTGGGGGCAAAAAAATTTGGCTTTAATGTTAGATGAAAATAGAATAATATGAAAATACTAAAAAGTATAAAAGATACAAAAACATTATATATGTATGTCAAAGAAAGCCAATTTATTTAATTTATTAGCGCGGAACAATGGCTTCCAAAAAGGGTATAACTAATGTAGGTAAAAAAGTTTAGTACATAAATTTCAAACCGTCTTGGATATGTGTAAAAAAAACAAAATCTCGTCGAGATGAATCATAAGAAAAAAAATTTTGTATGAAAATACCTACTGATAAATTGAATATTGATTTGTAAAAAGGGATTGAAGCAAATTTTTATTCAATACAGTTGATTTTTTTTTTTTTTTCGAAAAAATTAATATTAATTATTAAATTGTTTTTTTTTTTTGTTTCTACCGACAAATCTATAGGAATTTTAATATATCTTCATAAATTTGTTATTATTTTTATGCCTACGAGATGCTTTGAATGTATTTGTTTTTATACTTTTGCCTTGAAAAATGTATGTCGGTGTTCGTTAAATTCATTTAAAAAGTGCTAAGAAAACAGTTCAATACATATGAATTGTACAACATATACATAAGTACACATTACACATTGTATATATTTTAACAGATTATAAAATAATCCAAAGTAATATTTTTACATAACACTGCACAATATTTAGTATGATCTTGATAAAAATAATAATATAATAATAGATTGAAAACGGTAATTTAATGCAAAAAAAAAAAAAGTTTACTTCATAAATTCATTTATGCGGAAAATGTTTTACTGATTACACACATCGTGATTATATGAGTTTGTGTATGTATAAATAAATAGTTATTTCCTTTAAAGAAAAAAATTTAGCACAGTTTATCTCATAAATGAAGTATTGTGGCCGTTCTCAATATTTCGATTCAAAATATTATTCAAAAATTTTTTTTATATTTGTACAATCCTCCAAAATCCATCCATAAATTTTTTTCTCGAAATTCTTTTTTCTGCTCGAATTGTTCAAACTGTTATTTACAATTGGAGGCTAAACATTTTTTTAATGTTCCCTTAATCAAAATCCACTCGTATTCCAAGTTTGAAGGAAATTCATTTTCAGCCTCTTGTTCGAATTATTGGACGCATTTCAGACTTACCATTTTTTTAAATAAATATGTGTATTGTATATATATTGCAAGCTTTATTTGGTCGAAGTCATTGAAAGTTTTAAATAAATTTGATATTACCATTTTATATACAAATGACAAACAACTCGGAAAATCTCTCTCTTGCTTGGATGAAAATAATACCAAGGAAATCATCCAAGTAATGTGATAGTTGTAAGGATTTTAGTGTAGGACAGACGGATTTATTGGACAATGATAAAGAAACTATATAATTATTCATTTTTGATAGAAAACGAACTATATGTTGAATAGATAATAAAAACATTATAACGTAAGTAACTGTGGTAGACGCATTTACAATTTTCTCATATTTTCATATGAATTTTTAATCAACGACATATAGAGAAGATTATAAAGCTATAATGATGCGGATTTTCTGATATTGTCTTTTATAAAAATGGTTTTTGAAACAAAAATGTATGTATTTATGTTGATTTAATTTAATGCGTATATTATTTAAGTTTAAGTTAACATTTAGTGGTAAATATTTTCTTTTAATAAATTTAATATATTTTTTGTAGTAATTCATAGTTTCTTTTTTTCACTTTTTTTTGTAAAAATTAAGAATAAATAAAAAAATTCACAATTTCATCTCGAACTCAGTAATTTAATAACTACATTTTTAACAACCAATAATGAAAACTGCGTAGCACTTTCTTAAGTTACAGGAAAAATATCTAGCCATATACTAGAAGATTTTTTTAATGTGAGTGTGAAGATGACTCTTTCTTCTTTTTACTCATATTCAAAAAAAAAACACTACTGAAATAGTGAGAAAAAAATTCTACATTATTCTAAATTGTACTTAATTATTATGATGATGATTTTAATTTTAATTAATAACTAGTCGATACTGTCCGGCTTTGCACGGCCGGACTTATATTAATATCAAAAAACTTCAATCCAGGTTCCGTGTGTGTATGTAGGTGTAAAACCTAAGGTACATAATTATATATCTATCTAAAAAATATCTAGCCATATACTAGAAGATTTTTTTAATGTGTGTGTGAAAATGACTCTTTCTTCTTTTTACTCATATTCAAAAAAAAACACTACTGAAATAGTGAGAAAAAATTCTACATTATTCTAAATTGTACTTTATTATTATGATGATGATTTTTAATTTTAATTAATAACTAGTCGATACTGTCCGGCTTTGCACGGCCGGACTTATATTAATATCAGAAAACTTCAATCTAGGTTCCGTGTGTGTATGTAAAACCTAAGGTACATAAATATATATCTATTAAATCATAAATTTCAAAATACAAATGGAATGTTTAATTAAAGTGCATTTATAAAACAATATTTGCCCTCATAGTATCATGAAAAATAAAAAAGCAAAAAAAAAATTGTAAAATTGTAGTTTTGTTATTTAGAAATTACTTTTTAAGTTTATTTATTATTTTATTTTCAATAATTCCATTTACTATCCACTTCTACAATGCGAACGGCAATCATTATTATGGAATAATAAGTGGAATTATTTTTAAATGCATATAAATGTTGTTAATAACTTAAGTCCATTTTTATTCATTATGTACTACTAACCTCTATTGTGAAAATTTTAATATTACCGCCACAATCGACTTCTTTTATTTCATTTTCGGTAAATCAAAATTTTAATAACTTATTTTAAATAGATATCATCAAGATTTCAAAATAAAAAGTATTTTATAATTTTTATTATTTAAAAAAAATTTAAATACTATTTCGCCAGTTAAATTTTTGCGATTAAAAACATAATTTGAAAATTTTTAAAACTCTACATTTATTTATAATGATTTGAATTTTATTTATTATTATTATTATTAACACATTTATTGAACATTAAATTTAAAATTAATTTATTTAAAATTAGGTCTTAACAACAAAGTTTTTTGGACCCTAATTTTTGGAATTAAATTAAAATATGAATTATATTTAAATATCAATATTTTTTTTCTTGTTTTTTTGTCATTATTTGTTGTAATTTAAAAAAATAAATGAATTCTAAAATAATTAGATTATATTTTTATTTTCCAATTGACCAAGTTTAATAGGTTTTTTAAGTTTTTTGAGAATATTGCGATTGAGCGAGCCTATATAGGTATATAACTAAGTGGTAAAATTCTGTTATTGCTTTAAATCTGCTTCTATAACTTATAATGCAAAATGTTGTTGTTAATTGCAATTAACTATTTCTCTTCTATTATGAAGAAATTTACTTCAAATAAAATAATCTACCCAATTTCGGTTTTTAAATCTTTATATATTTAAAGTTATATGTTAATTAATAATAAAGCGAAACCAATAAAATAATTTTGAATGAAATTACAGAAAGAAAATTTTACAAATTACAAAGTTAGTTTAATAAATTTAGAAAAAAAGCATGTCTTATACTGTTATTTATTTCCTACTTTAGTATATTTGTTTGTGCAATCAAACCTTTAGCAATAACGTTTTTTTTTTTAATTTTTCGTTTTCTTTTTGCATAGAATCACCTTTTTTGTATGTTTAATATTTACATATTATAAGCGTATGGAACAGTAATGTTCATAAAAAAATTAAAACTTTTCATAATAAGTGTCAAGCTATACAAAATGATTTGAAATGAAAGAAACATCATCTGTTTCCGAATTATGTTACTTGTCATTTATAGTTTAGAAAGTAAAAAATTTTTCTTCAATAACATAAAAATTAATTATTTATTTTATTTATGCATTTTTATTACTAAAATAATACTATAATGGTTTAACACAAAAATTGATCCAATTTAGTTTATACATTTTTAATTTTAAAAATATAAAACGAAAAGAAAATCTAAAGCTTATAGAAAAATCATTAATATATTAGATTTTAGTTAAGTTGATGCCATTAGTCTTTAATATTAATTTATTCATTGAGATCCTTTGCAACTGAAAATTTTGTAGAGTTCAAAGATAAAAATTTATGTTAATTTTTAACATTTCTAATAGTTAGATAGGGAATATTCTTTATTTTACAATAAAATATTTTTTGATTAGATATTTAAATTTTTGAATCTTATCCACCTTCGAAATATAAAGCACAGTAAACTTCAGTAAGCTAGAACCATATAATACTTATTTAAAAAACCATTTCGGCTCAATACTTAGCAACTTGAAATACTAAGTAGTTTTGAAAAAAGTTTGGAAAAATACCACTTTTTAAGATCAATAGGTTTCTCATGAAAATTTATAACAAGAAATTATTAAATTAATGAATATACTATATACTGAATTCAATATTAATATTAAGTACGTCGTACATACATACAAAATAAAATAATTATGTTTTTGACATGATATCTTATTCAAAAAATATAAAGTTCTTCCTTATCAATTTGTGCGTCTCTATATGTGATAATGATTCAATTCTACTGGAAAACATATTCACGCTGCTGGCCTCAGTATACTTACATATTTATTTATATAAAGTTCTTTTTAAAAGAGAAAAATAAAAATCGAGATGTAATAATGAAGATATGTTCTTCCCTTATGAAAAGAAAAATATGTATATATGTATATATAATTGTGGATTCCTTTTATATCTGTACAAGTTGGTATTTTTATATAATAAAAGGAAATTGTTTCATCACTGCTTTTGACTTATTTTTAGATTAGAAATGAATAAAAAAAAATAAATTCAACTTAAACCGAAATGAAATTATTCTATTTTTCCGAAAAAAAAGAAAGGAAAATGTAGAAAAATTTTGTTAAAAACTTTGATTGAAAACAAAAGAGAATTGAAAAGAAAAACTTTTCACTCGTTCAATTTATTTATTTTTTTTTTTTTTTAAGTTTTCTTTTCTAATTTTAATTTTATGGTTTCTAGATGATGTCCGAATTTATTCTGTTGTGAAAATTCCAAATAACATAAAATATTCTATATATAAGTTTATATAAAGAAATTTTATTTTTTATTTTCCCACAGGAAATTTTCTAATTATTCGATTTTATTATATAATTAATTAATTATATTATTTAATTGGATGTTAATTCATATAATAGGGAAATTAGATTAAAATTTTATGAGCATTTTTTTTTCGGACGGCTGTCTTTAAGAATAAGTTTTTTTCACATATAAGGCAAGAAATAAAATTAAAGGATAAAGTAAATTAACAATGAAGGTGAAATTATTATCTATAGCATACTTGGCCAAACTGCGGCTCGCGAGCCGCATGCGGCTCTCGTTCTTCTTCACTGCGGCTCTAGCCACGTTTGAAAAAATATTGTTAAAAATTGTTTTTAAAAAATACTATTTAAAAAAACCGTTTTCTTATGTAATGTATTGGTTGTCATTATAATTTTTCTTTATAAATAAACATACATGGGATTTTTTTTAAATAAATTATGAATGAAAATAAAGATAAATGAAAATGTCAATAAAGACAGTTTACATATCGTCGGTCTCGTTTTCTTCTTATATTGTAGAAAAATTATAAAAAACTAAAATTTTAATATGTTCAAAGTTAGAAGTCGAAAGCTCATAAATTATCCGCAAGACTATTTCTATTTCCCCGAAAGTACCAAAACGTACTAAAAAAAAGGAAAAAAAAATTCAAATTCAACCTTCTCAAAACTATGTTTTTGCAGTTTCGTGATTTTTGCATGAGACCGACGATATTTAAAACAATTTCTAATTGCGGCTCTCGACAATTCTGATTTTTGTAATTTCGGCTCCTGTTGGGATAAAGTCTGGCCACCCCTGATCTATAGCATACATTGCAATCATATTATGTTCCAATCATAACAAAAATAAAGCGACGAAATGAGTTCAAAAATATTAATTATAGAATTTTACACCTAAGTGAATCGAACAACGTTAAGGAAATTAGAAAATTGCTTCTCTACTTCTTTAAAACTTAATAGCACTGCTCCAATCTATAACTTGACTAGAATAGTGAAATAATTAACTAACATTCTAAAATTTGCTTATTATTATATATTTCGTTATATTATTATTAATCGCATTATCGAAAGTTTATAATTTTTTAATTAACATTATTACATTGGAGAGTTAATATCAAATAAATATCGAAATTAAATATTAAATAAAATATTTAGACTAAGATCAGTACTAATGTAAAATTTTGAAAGATTCTTTAGAATATTCTTTAGATTTGAGATAAAATGTATAAAAATAAATTCAACGTTCAACCGGCATACAAAATTATAATACAAACACACAGGGCCGGCTCAACGCGTGTTAAGCGCGTGTCAAACACACAGGCGCATAGCGAGAGAAGGCGCAAACGAAAAATATTCAATATTTTCAATCTAGAAAAAGTTTAAAAAAAAAGCAATGCAATTTCATATTTCGGAAGAAAAAAATTTTTTTGCATAAGAAAAACTTACAGTTCAATTTCTATTTCATTTTATTTTTACGAAAAACCATAGGTAGCTTTCGAATCTTTAAAATCTTTTGCAATAAGAATCCCAGAAAACACATGTCCAGAAAAGGCTTTAAAATTTATCTTCAACAATCAAGTCCAGGAACTATTTCCGAACATTTCTGTTGCATTACGAATTCTACTGACTATTCCAGTAACCGTGACTAGTGATGCAAGAAGTTTTTAGAAGTTAAAACTTATAAAAACATATCTGCGTTCAACATCAGTGAGGCGCAGTGAAATAAAACCGCGTGAAATAAGGCCGCGATAGGTTTTTTGTTGCGGTCTTATTTCATTTTCAAAAATGAAATAAGACCGCAAAAAAATCCTCGCGGCCTTATTTTATTTTGAAAAATGAAATAAGATCGCGACGAAAAAAAAATTTGTCGGAGGGTTGATTTCATTTTTATAAATGAAATAAGGCCGCGTGATGTTGTGAGCTAAGCACACAGGAGCCGGGGCAGCAGGGCTGCGGGCGGGCGGTTGGTTAGTGGAATTTGCGGCGTCAGCCCACTGACCAATCTCCCGCCCGCCGCCCTGCTGCCAAGGCCCCTGTGTGCTCACCTCACAAGATTTTTTATCGAGGTCACGCCTCCTTATTTCATTTATAAAAATGAAATTAGCGCTCCGATAACTTTTTTTGGTCGCAGTCTTATTTCATTTTTCAAATTTCATTATTAAAATTTGAATAAAAAATAATAAAAAACACTATATTAAAAAAAAGGCGCAAATTTTTTTTTTCACACAGTCGAAATTTGGCTCGAGCCGGCCCTGCAAACACAAATAAAAAACCCATAAATAATTATTGGTCATGATGTTTTAAATCTGTAAACTTTTTAACGTCAAAAATTGTTCAAATCTTCTCTTCCTGAACGAGGTAACCAAAGATAAATATTTATGTGTGCTTTTATGTTATATTATTGCTATAATATTTAATTTAAAAATGTCAATTAATACGGTAACGTCAAATTGACTGGACGCCCTTTGTTAGCTTTTAATTTGATTCTTATAATAATGTTTTTAATTAAGTATCTAATTATTGAGATAAACATTAATTCAGTTATGCATATTTTCAATCTTTACAAATTGACATAATTTTAAACTTTAAATTAAATGATTCTAAAACAAATTGACATAATTTTAAACCTTAAGTTAAAAAGATTAATACAAATTGGCATAATTTTAACCCTTAAATTTTGCAATTATATTAAAATACTGAAAATACTGATGTGATGCCAAGTGTGTCAAATTCTAAATGAAATTTATGCTTGCACTTGCATCTACATAAATTTTTTAACTTAAGTAATGAGTTCAGGGTCTATCTTAACACAACCACTGCAATAAATTGCTAAGAAAACATTTGACCGCTGAAATTTTGGATATTCAATCACAGATAGTAATATGATATTAGGACTAAAATATTATTGTATTAAAATACAATTACATAAAATATCATACTTCTCATATTAAATGATATTATTGAATTGAATTGAATCTATAAAAAAACTATTACATATTGTCTTTTTATAATTTGACATGTCATGGTTAGAGGAAAATCTTTAAAGAATACACAACTTCATTAAGTTGATTTAATTATATCAATGTAAACCACAAATGTAGAGGGAATAGACAAGATATATTTCTTTTAATAATAAAATTAATCTCAATTTCTTAGATACACGATAAATAAAAAAAAATACATTGTTATAAAGCCATTATTGAAAAATGCCAACAGAAATAACCAAAACTCAAAAAATTATTGTTAAAACATAACATGTTCAGAGAAAATAAACTTTAAAAAATCAGATTTTTTATTTAATATGTTTTATTTGGAAAATTAATGGAACGGGGCTTTCGCATATTAAAGTTAACGTTTCTTAAAGAAAATACTTCATTTGGATGCATTTTTACTTTCCATTATTGAAGTTGACTTTACAAACAAAAATTTAAATTTAAAAGATATACAAGAACTTCGTGTTAATAAGCTAAACTAATAATTAACTTGATGCAAGCAGTGAAACTGAAAATAAAAACATATGATATTTCAATATTTTGAAATTGGTGCAACTACAAAAGAACAACGTTTCTTTCAATTAACTAAGGTACAATGAATTAAAACCTTATGCCATCAACATATTATGTTTTCCTTCTAACTTGGTATATGTGCAATTTATTGTGAAAAACTTATACGAAGAACATTATTAGCACGCGAAATTAATGAAAAAAACATAATATGTGTATAACAAATTTTTTATTTTTTTTTATTAAAAGTAATGTTGGTTGATAGTAGTTTTTACATTACAGATATTTTAAGTACTTTTTATTAAAAGGTTCAATTATTAAATAAATGAAATAGAAAGCACTTTATATATATATATATTATGTATATACTTTTTTATTTTGTTATTTTAATTTTGTATACGATATCTTTTTTTTTTATATTGACAAACAGAAAACTTATATACATTGGATTTTGCTTAAAATCGATTAACTATAGTGCTATTATTGACCAAGCCATTATTATAGATTATAATGGCTTATATCTGTCAAATTAAAAAAAAAACAATTTTTTTTTGCAAATTCTTAATAATTCTTCTTCTGAAAAATTTTATTTTTATTAACATTGTACATTTATATTGATTTGTAAGATTTCATTCAAGTATTGTAAGATTTCATTCAATCAAGTTGACATATAATTGATTCAAAAACATGAAGACTGCATTAATAGATAAATTAAAAAAAAATTCAAATAGATATTTATTTTTATAATTTTTAAGAAATTGTATTAAATAAAATGATGATGGGTAATAAAGCTAAATTATTATTGTGAAAATTTAAATTCAGCTACAACCTCCTTTTTGGGCAGTTTTAACTCCGGAAAGACACGCGAAAAGACCTTTGTTCGCGTAGCCATAGGTTAAGTTGAAAGCAAATTAATTCAAATATTTTGGCCTTAGTTTTGACGATACGGCTCCCCCGTGCTCTAGTAAAATAAAATATTTTTCTATAAACAGAATAATTGATAATTTATTGAATTTAATTTTTGTTCCACTAAAATATAGTATTTGAATGATAAATTATTTCTCAAGTTTAATTTTATTTTTTAATAAAATTGGAAATATTTTTCGATATACTGTTGAAAAACTTTTCTTATTAAACTGTTTCTAAACTTTCTTATTTACTATTCACTGGACACCTAACTAATTTTGTGCAAAAAAAAATAAGAAAATTTTTAATGCACATTTTCTACACCAATAAGACTGTCAATTGCAAAAAAAAAAAAAAAAAATATATAAAATGGAAAATAAAGAAAATGGAAAATAAGGAAAAATTTACTGAATGCTTTTTCGTTAAAAAGACGTTTATACATTTTTTTTTCTCTTCCTTTTTTTATTAATAATATTTTTAAATGAAAATAAGAAAAAAAAATTCTACATAATATTTATAATTTTCCACCGTTTAAGATATTGATTGAACAGTAATTTTCAATTTTCCACTCGAGTTACTTTTTCAACAATAATAATAATAATATATTTTTTTATATTCTATTCTGCTGGAAATTTTTCATTATGTACAAGTTTTTTTTTTTTTTAGTAATTTTGGTTTTCTTTTAGGCGGAAACTTTATTCATTTTGCTATGGTGAGAAAAAACAATTTTCATAAAGCCCAAAAGAAAAAAAATGTATAAATATTATAAGTATAGGTAGATAACACAGGAACATAAAGTAAAAATTGTATTAAATTTTCATTTTTTACACCTAAATAAGAAGTTTAAAAAAAATATGCTCTCCATTTAAATAATTTTCCTTACTGTTTTCTGTGATTATTTAAATTTATTTACTTTTAAACATTTCTTGGTAAAAAATATTTCTCAAAAATGAAAAATTTATTACAATAAATTCACTTTAATTATGAATTCATAAATATGATAATATTCAAATTATAATCATTGTAATTTGTAATTAACATTTTCTATATTAGTTGTAAAAGTTCTTATTGAAAATTATTAAAAGCAACAATTTTTTATTTATAATAATGATTCAACTTGATTGAATCTGATTTATTCACAATTATGAAAAATTAAAAAGCAAATAATTATTTTGTATGTATTGTATAGATATAGATACCGCAATAATTATTTTGTGTCTTTAATTCTTCGAATCTCTTATGTACTAGCTATGTCTGTTTTATTATGTATTATTAAATTAAACAGAGCCGAGTTTTGCCGAAATTGTAGATGAAATGAACAAAAAAATGGTCAACAAATGAATATCGTTGACTGGGCAAATATTTTCCATATGTAGATATTCCAAACAATTTCTTCAATCTGTTTCTTCGTATATTTAATTTAAGGAAAATTACTACTCTAAAAAAAGAGTTAGTGAAGTTTGAATTTTACTTCTATTTTTTTAAAACATTCAAAAAATCTACATACTACAAACATTTTGTAGTGCCTAATAATGAAATATTACTGATTGTGCCCTTAAAGTAAAAAAAAAATTAGATACTATCTTTTAGATACTAATTTTTTTACTATAATAAAATTAATATCAACTAAAACTTCTCAATTATTTAACCTGAACCAATTGTTATTTTTAATTGACAACAATTGTTTTGTCCAAATTAAATACTCTCCCTAAATTTTTTTTTTTTTATATTAAAATACTACTGAAAAATAGTTGTATAATTTAATACACATATTTTTATTATAATCAAATCTCTAACCCACAAATTGACATAATTTTAAACCTAAAAATAGAACAATATTAAAAATATTAGGTACAAATAAGAATATTTAAAATAATTAAAAAAAAAAACAAGAAACAATCATAATTAATGGTGGGTATTATTACAAGTGGTAAAATTTTTCTGTGACTTTATAACACTCCATGATTAAACTGTTTATGAAAAATCAAAAATTTAAAAGGAATTCAGTAGATCTGTGGGTGTCTTACTTGGTTCACAGAAAATATACACAATAATAAAAAAGGGAGAGAAAACTTTTTAAAACCAAATTCAATATTAATTGTTTTCATTGAACCGAATAGCTAATTTTGTTGAGTTTATTTTATTACTTGTTTAACGATCTTTTCAATAATTTTATTGTACATGACCATCTAGTGTTTTCATATACAGGTTCTATTTTATATACATATATAAATAAACTTTAAAATAAACTCGATTACCAATCTATATAACGTAACAAACAATTTATTATTAAATTAATTTAACACAGAAGAAATTTAAAAAAAAAATGACTAAAGTAAAAAAATGAACTAAAACCTCTAAATTGTAACACATGAAGATAAAAAATTCCTAACTTTTTGTTCTGTTGATCAAGAGATGTAAATATGAATATTATTTTTATTTTGTAACCTATTTTTTTTCGCAACAAAAATCTATTCGAATCTGTGATATCCATTTTTACCTTTATATCTAACTTGCTCTGTTGTTAACAACAATTAACTAAGGGCTGGAAATTATAAGTTGAATCAATCTGAGATCACAATTGCATCCAAACTAAAATGTGTAAAGAATGACTAGTAAAATAAAATCCAAGTAAAATATAATACTATTCATAATACGATATTATTGAATCTATTATATTTTTTTTATGTTTTGACGTGTCATCGTTAGTTCTTTAAGAAAATGTAACATCTCTATTAAAGTATATAGGTTTAATTATATCGATGTAAAATGGATCATGTAAAAGGAAAGGGAAGAAATATACTACATAAAAGTAAAATTACTCTCAATTTCTTAGCTACACGATGAAATACAAAAAAAATACACATTGTAAAAAGCCATTATTTTTTTTTTTGTGAAAATTGCCAAAAGAAATATACCAAATATAAAAATTGTTGTTATAACATAATTTCAACAGAAAAAAACTTTAGAAAATAACATCAAAATCAGACTTTTCATTTGATATTTGTTTTTTTTTCTTTTTAATTTTAAAATCAAAAGTCTTTGAAATAAATAAAAAGGTACTTTCGCACATTAAGGTCCTCATATATTTTTAATTTTCCATTAAATTTAAAAAATATGTATTATATTACAAGAAACTTTTTTTAACAGAGTTGTACTAACAAAATGTTTATTATTAATTGAAGACCTCATTTTTAGCGGAGCATTACTTAGAAAGAAAGGTATGGTGCCACATTTTATTTTGAACATTTTATTTTGAGCTTTAATTTATAAAATATTATAATTAACTCCCTTAATCACCATTAACCAAATTTTAGAATCCAACTTTAAGTATATTAGGCAAATGTGAACATTTTATCAATAATGTGAATTGTGATACTAAGTAAATGAAACAACAAAAATCTTATAATTACTCGAATTCAATTATCAACGGAATTTTTGACCATTGATCAAAAAAAGGAAAAATTCACGAATTCACACTTCATACTACTAAACTATCATGTCAAAATCCCAACGAAATGGTATAATTTGTCAATCGTTTTATAAGGGTAAAAGTGTTATTTAATTAAATTTTTTGCATACAATAAAAAATTAACAAAGCTTATTCGATAAATTACTCTAATTGTCGTTAAAAATCGAAACTATATGCTTGTGCATTTTAAAATATAATTGAACTTTAAATTTTAAAAAGTCATTTTGTAGTTATTACTTTAAAATATTATTTTTCAGTTTCTGCTAGAATTAAAATAGATGATAAATACGCGAATTAATTTCAAATTAATTGGAAACATCTTTCCAATTATGTTATTTAATGTAAAAGCTTTGTAATTTAATAAAATACAAAAATTTTCAAAAATATAATTTGAATTTAAGCATTTGATTCATCCAAGTCAAGCTTTAGCTATAAAATTTTAAGCCACACATCACTGTCATCAAAGGATATCTCGAATTCAACTAATTTGTTCTTAGCTTTCATCCCTGAATTTAAAATTAATTTATTTTTAAAAATATTTGTCTATTATTTGTCCTTCAAAGATGAATGATGATAATTTTTTTAAAAAATATAATATACTTATCTATGCTTTTGATATTCATATAAAAAATAAAATTGAATGTACTTAATACCGTAATAGAAATATGTTTGTATGTAATAAATTTTGTTAATTATTTCTCTTTGATTTCAAAACCAGAAATACCAATTTAATATAATGTTATATATACATAGTTTCTTTTTTTACTTATTTTTTTTTTTCTAATTTTCATGAAATCTCGTTTAAAAACTTTCCTAAATTTTTATTATTTTTTTTTTCTAAAATACAGAAAATTTTTCAAAGTCAAATTGAAAAATATCAAAGTTTCTTAATTTCACATATAGTTTGGTAATTTGGTGTGTGTAATCAACTTGAAAATAAATTCATCCCATGACTTATTATTGTAGCATTTTAGTCGAGAGTATAAAAAAGGCAAAACTTTTTTCGTATATGTATACCATTATAATTTATTTTTATTTTTAAATAATATGGTTCCATTTACTTATATAATGTGTAGTACATACACATATTTATAGGAGTAAGAGTTGTTAATAATATGATTGTTGTATCGTTGAATGTAGAACATACTACATACCATATCTACCATAAAAATTCACTCAAAATAATATTTACTCAAATATTTTTATTTATTCGCATTTCATGCTTCATTTTTTAAATCCTTTGTATTAATTTGGTACCGTTGATTGTTTGACTGTTTGAGTGTTTAAGAAAGCTAAAATCATTGAGTAATAATATTTATAAGAGGATCAGAATTCATACAAGTAAATTTCAGAATTTTTTTTTTCAAATAACTCAAAAATGATGACAATATTTTCAATGTATTTAATAAAAATTTCATACTCAAATGTGTTTATTCTTAATACAATAATAAAAATAATAAAATTAAGAATAAACACATTTGAGTTAAAACGTTTAACTCAATACATTCAAAATATTGTCATAATTTTTGAAAAAAATTTACTTGTATGAATTCTGTCCCTCTTATAAATATTATTACTCAATGCTAAAATCTAAGAAGTTAAAGTCCGTTCGAGATGAAATTTTACATATCGTAGTCGGTGATAATGGATTTTAGCAAAATTTCAAATCTATTAAATGTACTATAATTAACTTTTTTAAGGAATTTCAATTTCCCATATAAAGGAATTGTAATATCAATTTTGTTTTTATCGATTGTGCTTTTTTATTTGTTTAAGAAGTATACGTACCTATAATAAGAATGTAAGCATTGAAAATGTTTAATTTAGTCAATCAAAAATCCCTTAATATTTTTTAGTTTTGATTGAGGTTACCAAATTTATACAAAAGATGAAAAACTAAAAGATTTAATTATTATTTCGATTAAAGTTTTCTGGTTGTTCCCTCTCTAAATATACAATATTTGAATATAAATTTGTATGAAAATTTAATATCTGAAATAAACTTCGCATAATATAGGTACTATTTGCTTAATTTTTTTCCCTGTTACAATTTCACTCGACTCGAAGCTAATTAAAAATTATAATTTATATTACGCAATTCAGTATATAGAACGCTCTTTTCACAATTCCAGGAATTTTCAGAATAATATTGGTTTTATATATTGATTTTGTATTTCAATTTCATATATTAAAATATTTCTAGGAAGAATTAATAATTATATTTTACTAAAACAAAAATTTTACACAACAATATTGGTTCAGTTCAAATAATTCCATACTCGCAGTGCACAACAACATTACATAATTATGTATACATAAAATTTACACTAAAAAAATTCTTACCGTGCTTCAAAAAAAATTGGAAATCACGATAATTTTAGACCGAAGAAATTCACATTATTTTATAACCTTATGTCGTTAAAAAAAGTCCGTTAATATTTACTTACTATTGAAGGACTCTCTCTTTTGAAAACCATTGATATCTCATTTAAGGCATAGACCTTAGAATTAACTTATTTTTTTGCCTTCTTCGAACCTAAGTCTTTAGAATTCGAATCTACCACTCTACTCAAACTTGTAAAATAGAAAATATAAATTATCTATAGCTATAAATTGTACAAACCTTACAGGTTTCAAAACTGTAGAACGATAAAAAAAACATTTTTTAATGAACTTCTATATTTGAACCGAAACTAGAAGAGCTTTGACCATTGGAATAATGGTTAAATAAGACTGGTTGGAAAAACGTTGGGATATTAAAATTTAATGGGAGTTTTTAGCGACCTAAGGATTTCGAAAATATTAATGTTTTTGAAGGTTTATTTAATTTTTACAGTTCCAAAAAAAATTTTTTGATAACCTTTTTAATGGTTGAGAAAACCGTACTTAGGCCTGTAAGAATTTTTTGAGTGTAAGCATCTAAAATGAGCATACAATCATAATATAATCTATTATATATTTGTATAATTAAAAAGAAGATTATAAAAAGAATATATACATAATGCTATCAAAATTAATAAAAATTTAATTCGTTGGAAATTTCAATTACATTTTGTATTACAAAAAAAAAAAACAAATAATCAATTTTATACATTTCTGAAAATATTGATAAATTTTTTGTCAATTGTTTAATTTTTAATTAAGTACCAATTTTTAAATTCAATTAAATGTCATAAAAATGTAATAATTTATTTTTTGTACGTATTACATTATAATCTAACGTGGAAAGTACATTAATCATTTATATACTTTTTATCATACACATTTCTTTTTTAATCTTCCTCATCATTTTGTTATATTGCCATCGTCGTGTCGCCCGTCGACGAGCTGATTTTATATTAAACTTTCACCTCTTTTAGACAATAAAAAGAAATACTTATACATTAGGACCAATATAAAGTATTACAAATAACTATAATACTTTATACATTTCTAAATTAATACTACATACTATAATGAATGTGTAAATATATATTAATTTTTGTTTTTGTAGAGATAAATTGACTGTGTAGTACCTTTTATCAAATTAATCTGGTTTAAACACTTATTATTATTTTATTAACAAAAAAAAAAATTATACACTATGTATCCATACATAATTATATGTATACATATATATTTATGCTGCGTAGTATTAAAATAAATATACCCTTAATCCCTTCTACACATTACTTATCATTTTTCATTGTTTAATAACAATAATATAACATATAAAATAATTATATTCCTGCCGTTCTCTCTACATTAAAAAATGAATCTTCAAAATTGATATTAAATATCCCGCATAGTATAAAATTTACTTAACATACATTTTTACAGATACCGAACATAGTTAAATGTTTGTTATCATTTTATTATTTTATTATTATTATTTTTTGTATGCCTTCTTGCTTCTCTATTACCGTAAAAATGAAAAAGTATGTTTTATGAAAAATTTATAATTTTTATAAAAATTTATTTTTACCTAATTTAAATTTGTTAAAATTTTCGATGTCGTGTTAAATTATTATTGATATTTGATATTATACTAATGTATGTATTATTTTGCAGAAATATACTACAGATATAATTAAACTTCAAAAAATGATGGCATGTATTTTAATGTTTAATGTTATTATGAAAATAAACCAATTTAAAGTCTTTCATTTAAAATAAATATTTTTTAATGTAATCTTTAAAATATAAACGCAAAGAGAAAACGGCACGCAGGTAAATCTCGTCTCGACAAAAACTCATGAGAAAGAAAAATCAAGCTGCAGTATCTAAGTCAGTCCTTAAAATAACAAAAATATTCAAAGCTATAATCTGAAATTAGAAAATATGAAGGTTTAAGTATACTCAAAAGTACAGAATATATTATATTAAAAAAACTGTCGGCCCACCGGGCATTTGCCCACTATGCCCGACTGCCAGTCCGCCGCTGCATGACATCATAAATATAATATATTTTGATGAATCTCATGTTTTAAAATCTTATGAAATCTTATGTGTGCATTTTTATTGTTTTAATATCTATATATAATATATCATTTATCTGTGAAATAGAAGAATCATAGGTATAATAGGTATTAAAATAAAAACAAAACGTTAAATACGTATACTAAGGGAAATTTCGTTAAATACGTGCTAAAGGATCAGGTAGTCAATAAATACAAACTTATGAAGAAAAAACAAGTAGGTACAGTAAAGAAGGACATACATAAAATTCGGGAAGTTACTTGTGTTTGGGTATTTTCAAATAAATTCTGATTGAAATAAATTTGCATATCCAAATATGTCTTGTACTCAGATTAAGGAAGTTAAAAGCAAAATTATTTCCAATCCATTGATTAATATTGCATAAAGTTCTTCATGTGTACAAAAAAAGAAAAAAAAAATTAATTTTAGGCAAACTTTAGTGTTGTTCATAAAGTGTTTTTAATTAAGATTTTTCCGTTGCAGAGAAAATTTTTAAAATTGGGAAAAAAATGCATCTAATTTGATTTATGAGAAACTTTATATTATGTTCAATACGTCAAAAATGCAAAAGAATATATAAACAACATGTAATGTAGGTAGGTAGGTACGCATATATATATGTGCATGTGAAAAATATTGAAAATATATGGTCAACAAAAAAGAAATACAAATAAAATTTCTTTTCATTCCATTAAATCACTCAAAGTTCATGATACGAAAAACTGACATCAAAATATTAATTAAAAATTGTTATATATTCTTTTTTAAGTTCAATTAACTTTTTTCCGAAAACTATATTCTAAATTGTAGCCATAAATCTAATTTATTGTGTGCCAAACTTCTTGATGAATTGCAATTCAAGGGAAAAAGTTCTATTAAATTTTTATAATATTTGGATATTAAAGTATTTTCATTAGAAGTATTTTTAATAATGGCTATATGACTTTGAGCAATGATTAAGTATTAAATTAACAAAAAAATGTTGTTTATTCATATTGATGAAAAAAAAAGAGTATAAAAATCTCATCTGTATACCAAAGCTGCTTTCTAAAGTATTTTAAAGTTGATAAAAATGTGATCTTTTTTTTACAAGAAGTCAGTTATTGGATATGTTCCTACATACAAACTTTCCTCTGTACTTCTTTACAAGCTTACGAATCTAGAATTAAAAGTAATATTTTAATAATTTGATTATCCAAGAAGGAATTCTATAAATTAAACAATTACATATTTAAATTGTTGGGGCCGATTTCATAAGATTTATTTCTTTAAATAAGTGTTAGTTTCCTTTTTGAGGCCACAATTATTATTAAATCGTACACGAATTTGTCTGTCTGTATTTTGACCATTTTCAACACTCTTGTAGACCCGCTTTTCGTCATCACAGCGAGCTGAAATTTGGCACACAGGTTCATGTCGCGTGACAATTGAATCTATCAAAATTTGAACCGGAAATTTTCATTGAAAACCTGGAAAATCCGGAAAAATCATTTGAAAATTTGGTACAAATTTGATAATTGATTAATCCGTTTCAGGAAAAATGCAGAGTTTTCCGATTTTTACGAAAAAATTTCCGGTACAAAAGTTTTCTTAATTATGCAGGATCAAGTTACCTATTAACTGGCATCATTACTTTCTCTCCGACAATGGTGAAAACTTGCAGAAAAAATCTAGGAAAGTTCAGGTAAAACGTTTTTCCGGAGTTTCTCCGTTTGAGGGTTTTGCAACCTGAGACAAATTTGTATGGCGTAATGAGTTGTATAAAGTTGTTTTTGTGGAAAAGCGGGAAAATCATCGGAAAATATTCATCGGTATGATTAGTGATAATTCTTCAACAACCATAAAAACTTTCATGAAAAATCGAGGAAAATTTGTAAAAACAATTTACTTAACGTGAAAAAGACAGAAAATAAAAATAAATAAAAAACGAGTTTTTAAACAAAACTGAGGCCAAGCCGCATGAAAAAGTAGAAAATAAATGTTTCTTCATACACAGAGGTAGACTCAGATTTTTTGATTGGGACATAGAGCATAGATGCACAGAAATTTTACATAAGCTTATTTTTTAAATGCTAATGAGTTAGATTTAGGAAATTTATTATTTTCTAAGCAAATTTCATTACAACGCTCTTAAAAGACTTTAACGACGTGACATATTGCAACGAATAATTTTGAAATGCCCGGGCCGAATTTTGGTGCCAGTCCGCCGCTGATGTCATGTCATAGGTTAAGTTTCATCCCAAGATATTTTGTAATATCAATAAGTTTATACAGATACTAAATGATAATACTTAATAAATTAAATTAAATTAGTAGAATTTAAAAACGTCATTGTGTAGAGATTATTTCAAAAATATTGTTAAAGATATTTGAAAATGAAAAACTACTACCGTTTAATGACCACCCCATGATAATTTTAAGAAGAGAAAGTATTTTTGTTGATAAATATATCGGGGAAATATATAAATTGGTTATTGTTTTTTGGGGTCAAATATTATAACTAATGCCTCTAAAAAAAGTCTTTTGCAATACACTTTTACCAAAAAAAAAAAAAAAAGAATTCAAAAGACAAATTTGGCCTCTGTACTATACTTATACAGATAAAATGTTAAATATTTTAGTTAAGTAAATAAATCTACGAACACAAATTAATTCCTAAGTTTATTTGAAACTAAAATTAAATAGACTCTTATGCCAACAACAACAGTAAGAAATAAAATTTTTCCTATATATGTAGTTTTTTTTTTAAGTTAACAATTGAATCATAAAGATATGCTACACAATGAATTCCTGTAGGAATTTCTAAATATTTCCTATTCCCATTAGGATGTTTAAAATCCTTTCTTTTATTTAAAGATCACATTATTCGAGTATCTTATATGATTTTAAATATAAATAAAAAGGACCTTTTCAAAAGAAAATTATTATTCACAAAAGTTAGTTTTTATCTAGATTTTCTTTTTAATCTGAATTTTTAACAAAGTTTTTTAAGTTTTTTTTTTTATAAAAATATTAGCGCCATGTGTTTAAAATTTTTTTAAAAATTGATGTCTTCTGAAAATTCAATAATACCAAATCACCCGATTCATTTTAGATTTTTAACAGTTTGCCGGCAGCTTGGGTTAATTTTTCTTTAAGTTATTAGAAATATGAAATCATTCCCCCTAATAAAAAGATTATAACAAGAAGCCAGTACTTTAAATTTTTTGTTTTTATTTGCAAGATAAATAAAATGAACAAGAATGATTTGAATTTCATAAGTATCTGTCGGATATCTATATACAGTTCATATATATATTATGTTGTATATGTTATGTTAAATCCACATTATATTGCTTACAATGCATGTTTCTTTAAATCTATAATAATAATTTTTATCTTATATCAGATAGGGGGCCATTATATTTATTCAATTTCTAGAAATTTATTCTTCAATTCAAAATTGTAACTTTTATTTGTAATTTGTTTGTATGATAATATCAAATATAAACAAATAAATATTTACAGTAATATTTTTGATAACAATTTAATACCTTTTTAAATTTATAATTTATTGTATAATGTTAATGTTATTAAAATCATAAAATATGATATAATGTATAAAAATTTTATTTATATGCTGTTCTCTGTTATTTTCAAGATAAACTTTTATTTTTGTACATTTAAAAAATCGTTATTCTGCTGGTCAATTTTGCAATAGTAAATTGTCTTAGATACATAATGTATATATGAGCAAGTTTTAAGTTCATAAATATTTATCAGATAAATTTTTTTTTTTTTATCTTTTATATTTTTACAACTTTTATAGGAATTATACTCTACGGGTAGCACTTAAGATAATGAATAATTTCGTATATTGTAAATTTCTTTATAGTATCTATAACTATTTTAGATATTATTTTGAAATTACATACTTATGTATATATGCATGTATAATGATGTGAATAACATAAGCAGATTGTCATTTGTGATGGAATATACTTTTACTGATAATGATTATGATTTTTTATTCTGAAAATGGTTAAACTAAAGTTAAATTTAAATCCAACATACGTTGTGATTGTTTTTAACTATGTATAGATTAAATATTGGATATGTTTATTGTATGTATATGTTTGTTTATTTAAATAATCTATAAAAATATCTCACATGCTACAGCAGTAATTTTTGTTTTATAAAAATTTACTTATTTTGAATTATATACCAGGAAGGAATATATACTATGAGGTCTGCATATTCACTAGTTCAATAAAAAAAGTTTTTCAAAAAAATAGAATATACAAATAAATCTATAATAAATTTAAAGAATAAGATAATAAAAAAAATTAATTAAAGATTCATAAAACCTATAATGTTGAGGGTAGGTAATCCCAATAATATGTATTACAATATTATTGATAATATTTTTATACATAGAAAATGTGAAATATATACAATAACTTGAAATTTTCCTACTTAAATACCATATAAAATACATATTTCATATACGGTTGTGAACTGTATACATGAGAGCATGTATGATTATTATGTTAGTGATATACATCCATCCAGATAAATAAAGCAATACGTCACATGGGTTAAAAAAGCGTTTAACCATATTTCTAAAATAATTTTCATCCTAAGAAACATATTTTAGCACCAGTCAATTTTCTTTTTCCTTAGTTTTTTCTTCTTTTTTTTTTTATTTGGTTTTATGTCGGTTAGTTAATAAATATTTCATGAATTACATATACGACCCACTTATTAAATTAAGTGTAAAAGCCTTCTTTTGGTTTATCCTGTTATACTGTAGCATTTATATATAAGTATATTTTTTTTTTTTGCCCGATTTTATATTATGGTTCAAAGAGAGAAATCATATATTTTAAAGAAGGATATAAAGTTTACAGTTTAACAAAAGATTAATAGATATTTTTTTTATAAAAGGAAACTGCATGAAAAGATAATATAACATATATTAGTATATATTTTCATTCTGGTATTGATTGATACAGAAAGAGCCACATACATAATGTAATAAGTAAACGTGTACAAAAAAAAAAGTTTTCATTATGGTTACGCTGTCAACTTTCCAAATTTCCCATTATTTTTCTTTTATTCGTTTTTGTTAACTATATGGAAAAAAATGACGTAAAAATGTCAATTGAATCTGATAAAAATATTAATAATTGGAAAAATATTAAACTTCACTGGCTTTCATATGAATTTCTATGATAGCTAAAGTTATTCAGAAAAAAAATTCCTTAATTGAATACTGCATTACAAAAATTTTTGGAATTGTGCTTAGGTAGTAAAACAAATATTTTATTAAAAACTTTTAAAAAAAATGTCAGTGTCATAGAAATCTTAGATCAAATGCACACTCTTGAATGGGTTTATGATTTAAGTATAGAATAATAATCTAACTATAGATTCAAGGTTTATTGTATTTAAAAAATTATAAAATATATTCAAAAAAAAGTTCGGCAAATCAATGGCATATTAAATTAAATTAAAAACTTTTTCCCAAAAAAAAAAAACTTAATTAACTTAAAAAAATGTATATATATGTATATATTTTCTGTGGCTTTAGGGATAAAATCGGATAATAGGTCAATGTAGATTAGATCCTTTTATTTTAAACCACAATAACTATTATTATTATTATTATTTTTTCAGTTAATTAATATCACTTTCTGCTTGAACAGTCAGAAAAAAAAAGAATTAGAAACCTATTAAGCTTCAAGGTAAACATCATTTAAAAAAAATTAACTTAATGAATGAACAAACATTTTTACTCCATTACAATAAAAAAAAAATGAACAAAAATGCTGGTCAAGTAGATTTCCACTGGACATCATCATTGTTTGTTTATATAAAAGAATATATATATATATATATATATACTTAATACTTAATACCGCATATTATTTTTCCATACTTTAATGCTCTCACCTTTTTTTTTCTTCATTAGTATTAAATACTAAGTATAGAGCGCCTTAATAATATATTATACCAACTTCTAGAATCCTTTTATAATGTTTTGTTTATATTTATACATTATACAATATTCTTAAAAGTGAAAAAAAATGTACAAAAAATAATAAAAACAAAAATCCTGTTTTTTTTTTATATAATTTATGGGCATTATAGGGTTGCTGAAATTAAACAGGAGAAAATTAAAGAAAAGTCATAAGTGTAAGTCTCTTTTTGCTTTAGGATTTTCAACTTTTTAACTCGTGAATATTGCTGTACCGTATAAGTTGATTTCAGCAACCACTAAATTTCGATTGTTGGATATTTCTGTTACGGTAATAGATCTCTTCTCTCTGTGTACATAGAATTTTTTTGAAATGCAAGCTTCCAATCCAATGATAGTTTGAATTGATTCTATATTGAATATCATTTGGTTTTTAGAAACTTTACTTATTATTAATTATTTTTATTCTGTTTTGTCTATAATCTACCTATACTATACCCATGATGCATATATCTTTACATAACCGATAAAACGGAATATATTGTTTCTCAGATTGTTTAGAGGTTTAGAGTTTTCCAACATTAGATAAAAACTAAATAAATATATATTTTTTTCTTTTTTTGTGAAAATATTATGCCTTTGTTAACATAATTATTTTTTTACTATTATTTAATTTTTATCTAATGTCGGAAAATCCTTACCAATCTCGGACAATTAAAAATGGAGTTTTAAAAATAACCCATTAGTTTTTTTTTAATATTTTCATGTCTAATAACTTGAGAGGATGCAAAAGGATTGAATTTTTGGTATAATATTAAACATGAAGCTCTTAAATAAATGCTTACTGTTTTCCATAAAACAGCATGTATATATAAATACTTTATTACATAAAATGTAACAAAGTCATATAGTGGTATAGAACTAGGGTAAAAAAAATTTTTAACAAAGCAAATGAGTAAAATTGCAAATGAATGTAGCTATCTTTGTAATGTAGTATGATGATTGGACATAATGTAGTATGCAAATGAAAACTTATTAAATATTCAAAAACTATTAAAAAAAATAATAATAATTTTATGAATTAAAAAATTCTTGAAAAGCATAAAATAATAATAAAAGTAAAATGGATATTCTCGTAAAGTTATTAAAAAGTTATTATTATTCTACATCAATTTCATATGTTCAAATTGCGAAAATTATTCAACATTCTTTTTAAATTGGCTTTTATTTAAGGAAACCTGTTTCTGTTGAATGTGGATTTTGAATAATAATTTTAATTCAAATATAATTAATTAGTACGGCATTTTCATTCCTATCAATTAATTGTATAGTATTTTGAGTAATTGAAAATAAAAAGAAAAATTACAAAAAAAATTTGACTCAAGGAAAACTTTACAAACAAAGACAAAAAGGACAAAAAAAATTAAAATAGAAATTATACAACTAAGTATATATTTTATAAAATCAATGGAATAAAATAAACTATAAAATCATTTATTTTATCTATTTTTTTTTAATGTCATACTAAAGTATGTAAAAAGTTAATTAATAGCTAAGCATTAAATTAGTCTTTGTAATTGGAAATTTTATTTTTACTTCCTAAATTTTAATACCTTAACTTAAATTTTACATTATGTAATATTGAATAAAAAATATTTGGATTTATTAATAGTAAATTACAACACATGTTAAGAAAATTTGTTATTACAACGAGTTGTGTATACACAACGAGCTGTATAACAAATTTTATTAACATGTTTTGTATGTATAGTGTTTTAATGTGCATGTGAGAGGTAGTTGCGATTAATACATTTGCAATGCAAAAAATAAACAAAAGTTCAAAATGAAGTAAGTAAATAAAATTTACTTAATACGGAGAATGTAAATAAAATTTACTTAAATAATTACATGTGTATTGACGCATGTATACCATTTACCGAGCTAAATTTACGATTGTAAATACAACTTACCGATCACATGCACATTAAAATAATTTTTTTTCTGTATTATAAGTAGCTCCGAATGATTACAAGAAAATAGAAGAAACTTAATTAATTAAATTTTTCTATTTATTCTATGTAGCTGAAATTACCTTAATTTATTTATTTATTTATTTATTTATACTTGAATTTATTAACATCGAAAAGAACTAATGAGAAAAAAAAAGTTAACTTTGCTAAAACATTTATAATAGAATTGACACATTAAAATAACTTGAAAATAAATAGGAACATTTTATATAATTTATATGATTTACAAATTAATAATTTCAATAGTTTATCCAACAATCCGTAATGTTTTATCGTACATTTGTAGTCAATTTTTTTGTAATATCTTTCTATAGTTTGAACGTATTAAGTAAAAAAAAAATACGTTTTAATTAAAGATAAATAAACTTAAAAAACTTTCAAACGATTTAAAAAATAAACGTATAAAGATTATTTCTTTTTGACACAAAATATAATAAAACATCCTAGTTCATTCTCTAAGAAAACTGTGTACACAAAAAGTATACATACTCTATATTGGAAAATAATTTTATTGAATTATTTACATTCTTTAATCAAATACATTTTAGTACCTGGTCTTTTATAATTTATTTAATTATATTTTTCTTTCACAAATTCATGAGCTTCTTTTTTCATTTTTTTTTTTCATATTAAAAAAGAGTAAAAGGTTTGGCTTGGACAAAATAGATTAATTTTTTTTTTTAAGTGATTTTATAAATATATAGTATTAGCATAGAAATATTTTCTTTGACAAGATTTTTATTTATATGTACACACTTCTAAATAAAGCTACATTATTTGAGAGTAAAGAAAAAATATGAAGCTGATAAAAAGAAGAAAATTTAATCAAATATAAATAAATATGTATTATATATTGTTCATGTACATACATTATAATATATAACAAAATAAAAGAAATATGTACATATAGATAGTTTTGGCACAAGATTTTGAAAATTAATTGGAATTTATCCTCTTTTTATAACATTTCTGACATTAATACAGCTTTCATGTATGTATAAATATATTAAATTCAATAAAAATTTGTTAATATAGAAATTTTCCTATGTTTTTTTTCTAGATATTTAAATGAATTTTTTTTTTTCGTTTAACTTTACAATTATATTTTTTTATTTTATGTAATTCTTGTACTTAAAAACAAATTAGAGACAAAATTTAATGCAAGAAACTTTCTAACACACATCATTGACTATTCTGAAAATAAAAAAGATTATTAAATATAAATGACATGACTATATATGGTTAAATTATAACAAGTGAATAAATTCAGATAATTATGCCAATATTGGTCGTCTCAATTAAATGTTATATAAATGGTTCCGCCTAAACTGATACTTCGTTACAAGTATAGCTTAAGGCAACTAAAAATGATAATGTAGAAACTTTAATACATACCTACCTACCTTTATATAAATATTATCATAATATCTATCCTAAAGAAAAAAAAATATTTTTTATCAAAAGTTTTCACATAATTTCGAAAAATGGAAATACTTTGTATTTTTATCAAATTTTCTTTCAGACTTTTTTTTTCTTTTGTATGGTCATTAACTAAATTCAAGTATGGGTTTCATGTGAAAAATTAATAAACATATTTTTTATTGTCTAATGTTTAATAAAAATATCCATTTAGCTGTTATTATTACATTAAAAGAACTAAAATAATTATGAAGAAAATTTGCCTCTAGAGCTTTTTATTCAAAATATTTTTATATCTCTACTCTTTACTATATTTTTACTTTTTGTTATATGAAAAAAAAAAAAAGTGAATAAAAGAAATAAAATAAAGTAATAAAAATTATAAGAACATTATAAAAATTTATTGGTTACCTAAAAATTTTCACATCATTTAATGATGGACCTCAATTAATTAACATCATAATCGTTAACTGTTTATAAAAACATAACAATTGTTTAAAACAAAAGATTAAGGATTTGCTTATTATAAAAAATAAAATAAAATAAAATAAATTAACATTTTTGATATAATTATTAATTAATTTTCTATGAATATATTGAAATTTTTCTCAAATTGAATTATATGGAATTTGTTCTACATAATTATAAAATTTTTGACTAATCAAAGTACTTACACAATTCTTGATATGAAATGCTAAATTCTAATCTACGAGTAATCTGTTTTTATCTCAAATAGATCCTATGTTAAGATATTCGTAATTCCTTTCTGACCTAATTTGATTGTATAAGCCAATCAGCCGAAATCTTGGAGGAAGAGAGCGTTCTTTTTTTTGAGGCGGGTGGTACAACTTTCGTTGTAATGAAGAAAAATATGTTAGTTGTGTTGTCTTGATTTTGAATGTTACATACATAAGATTAAGTTTTCTATGTTCGGAAAAGTATAAAAGAATCTTGAGTTAAATACAACAGAATCTATATAAGCAGTGGTGATGTACCAGTTCATAAAATTTTCAAACTTTAATAATACTTTTAGCCTAACTTAATTGAATAAAGTAATATAATACAACGCTTTAGAAAACGACTTTTAAGACCCAGATATAGATATAGAATAGAAGCTGAAAATATTTCAAATAATATTTTGAGAACTAAAATAATTTTCAATGCTAGTTGCGTCGAATCAAGTGAATTCCACATCTTGAGTTACATAATTTATATTATAAACGAAATTGTTTACTAAATACAGAAGCAAGAAAAAATTCAACGACAATTAGTTTAATATAGTTTGACGCTATTATGCGACAAAGAAATGTTGCACACCTTCAAAACAAGCAACACCTATTACATCTTCCCAGTTATATAATAAAATATAATAAAAAGTTATATAATTAAATATTTAATAATAAACTGTTTCTTATTCCTCATATCGACACATCATATTAAATATTCTTATTCTCGTGTGTATTTACCATACCAAGGCTATTAAGACATATTATATAATTAAATTAATTTTTGCTTTAAATATAATAAAATAATATTAATTTTTTAGTGAACATTATTATAAAATATTTGATTAAAAACATCTAAATTGTGATAAATATGAAACATTTTTTCATAAAACTATGAAAATATCTTCTTTTTTTTTTCAACATTTTCCCTAAGGCACTAAATTATTAAATTTTTATTAAAATTAAAGGAATAAAAATCATTTTCATGCTCTAATTGAAAAATAATAATAACAATTTTTTTCTATAATTAATTATTCTTTCTTAAGAAGAACAACCGGTAATGCAAAAGAAAAAAAGGACTTGTTAAAAAAAAAAAGATTTCTGTGTAAGTTTCCATCTTCTATATAAATAATAAAAAAATAATGAAATTGCATACTTTTATATTTAAAATTTTTAAACTGTGTTTTTCTTCAATATAGTGCAGTTAATAAAAATAATTTAAAATTCTTATTAAATATTCATATATTGATTAGTAAAGTTAAGATAAATTTCCTGAAAAGGATTTCGGTCCTTTGAAAGTTTATGTTTTGTTAAATAAAAACTAATTTCCACCAATCCTTATATACTAAAGTTATTGGGTTTATTGAATTACGTAAAATTAATAGTGCTTCTCTTCGACTTAATTTTTCAAGTATTAGTAAAATTAGTAAAATACAAAACATTTTTTTTTTTATCTTGTATGGAACAATATTGAACTTTTTTTTTCAATAAATTACTGTCCGGTATAAAAAATTCCCTACAGCGGATGGTACAAAAAAAAATTTAATGTATTTTATACTAAAGCTTTAATTTTATATTTTTTATGATATTTATAGCAAATTAATTCATTCATAAATATTAAAATAAATATTTTTTAATTGAATAAATTTTGAAGAGCATTCTATTTCTTTATTAGATTTATTTATTTTTTCTTTTTAAAAAAAAATAAATAAAACGCACAATCAGTTTTTGCATATATATAATAAATTAATAACAAAGTCATAAAAACTTGTTTAAATAAATTCAAATTTTACTTTTTAAGATAAAAATAAGATAAACATTATATATGAATATTTTCAAATAAATATGACTCACATTGAATAATTTGCATCCCGTAATAAAGAAAATTCGATTCATGCTCTGAAGCAATTAATTTAGGAAATACGGAACAAAATGAATTTTCTGAAACTTCATAGAGCTTTTCATCTATTAATCTGAGTTGAACCATTATTAGTATTATTTCTCAAATTTTACTAGTTCCCAAAACAATTTCGTAAGCCCACAATAAAATAGGAATTTGCGAGGCCTATTAATCTGAAAATTAAGCAAATCAATAAATCATTTGATTTGGTTATTGGTGTTATGTAAAAATTTTTATTTCTATCATGTCAAAATTTATATATATTAATATTGTTTACATTCATTCTATTGATTTATTGACAATTATTAAATAAATTTAAAAATAAAATTTTAGTTATTTTTTAAATTTCAATTTTTACCAAAAACAGATACAAAAATTCTTTCATAAAATAAAACATTTTTCCAACAACTTTTTAAAATTTTAAACAATAAGCTGTGTACGTACAGTGTTACTATATAAAGCTCGTTAATATTTGGTTATAATTTATGTTTAAAATTTAAATTTAAAATAATAGGTTTTTTTAAAATTGTAATTATTGTTAAATAAACAATAAATACATGAGTAAGGAAGTTTTCATAAAAATTTCGAAATATTATTCGAGATTATTGCCTCAGTTATTTTACGTGAAAAACCAATCTATGAAGGCTTTAATGCATTTTAATAATATTGACAACAATTAATAATTTTTCGTCATAAAGTTTGAATAATTAATTATAAAATAAATGCATTCAAGTGCTTTTTTGTGATTTTTCTAATTGTTCCTAATTTGAAAATGTGGCAAAAATTAATGTATTTATTTTACGTCTGTCTATTTTAATTTTTAGATAATCAGCCTTAAACAAAAATGGTGAAAAGAAATTGCATGTTTTATGTCTTAAGAAATTAACATTAAATAAAATATTTACAGTATATTTATATAAAATATTTCAGAAAATTTATTTAAGTAAAATTACAAAAAAAACTTAGTTTAAATCGAAAACCAATTAATTCAAAAATAAATGTTCTTAAAAATAGCTTGTTATTTGTATTCAATAAATTTCAATTTTACTCTGAATTCATAAAATTAGAAAAATTAGGAAAATTTTTGTTGATTATATTTTGAAAGGTTATGATTTAAGTGGAAAAAAATTAATTTCTATTTATTAGAAATGAGATAAAAAAAAATCGCAAGAATTGGTAATAAAACTTTGTTCAAATTCCATAGGAATTTTTATATTACAAAGATTTTAACAAAAAAAAAGTATTTTGGATTAAATTAAACTTTAAATATGGTTTTCGTTTTCAACAAATATTTTAAAATTCTTTATGTTTTTTGCTCTATTTTCAATTGATAAGCTTAAATAATATTTAAGTATTTTAATACGTGAAGTTCTTAATATTTCGTATTTTACAACATTAAAATATGTTTCTTATACTTCAAAAAGCCAATTTTCAAAAGAGAACAAAATTTTATTATTTATTAATACAAAAATAAAGCGATAAAAAAAAGGAACTTAACAAAATAAAAAATTTATATTGTTATAAAAAGAACAACATTTTATTATTTACCTATATGTGTTATGTAATATATTATGTATCTAATAATAAGTTACCTCAAAAGCGCTTAAAAAACAAACAAAAAATATATATATATACACAAGATAATCATGGTCTGTTCCTTCACTTTATCGAAAAAAAGCCAGCACTTATTGATGCAATTAATTTTGTTCTTTCTTTGATAAAAAAAAATTTTGACTTGCGGATCCAATTGAAATTTTGTTATATGGTTATTATTTATGTATACATTTTTCAGAATATATTATTAAATTTTTTTAACATCTAAATGATTTGAATAATGTCTGAATATTAATTTAGAGTTTAGATTTATTAATTTTAATTTTTTTAGCGACTTCATAATACTACTCAAATTTCCTTAGACTCATCAAAATTATAGCATATAAGTTTTAAGTACAAGAGCTAATTTTAAATGTTACTTTAAACTCTGTATATTGCAGATAGTGTGAAGGAACATCCGGAATAGCTTATTAAAACTGATTTTTATTTTCTTAGGTTTTTTACTATATAAATGAAAAAAAAACGTCTTAAGATCTTAATGTTGCCAATCTTGATTGCATTTCTTTGATTTCTTCTTCGTCTTCTTCTTCTTCTTCTGGTTCCTGAGGCTCAGTAACTTTACTAGTTGCTGGGCCAGCGACAGCGCCTTGTGGAACTTCTGGGGCCTCACCTAATTTACCATCAGTTATCTCCCAAAGAACGTTATCAACTTCTTTTTGTGCTTCTTCTTCCATCTCTTCTGAATCTTCAATCGAATCCATTGTCTCTTCAACCATTTCTTCAATAATACCAGCTTTCATCATTTCCTTTGACATGTCTCTCATTATTCCAGCCAGTTCTGGATAGCGTACCAAATTTTGCATTGCTGACATAACTTCAGACGATTTTTGAAGTGAACCAGCCACTCGAAGAGTTGCTAAAATTATATAGTATAAACAATATTAAAGCAAAAGCATATTAATTAACTTTGGATTAAAATATTTTTTTATTTTAACATGTTTCTCAAATGGTAAGGTTATTTCGTGGCGTAGTAATCATGTCCAAAAAAAGTAATATTCCCACAACTAGGTATAGCCAGGTAGTTAATTAGCAGTTTGGTGTTGAATTGTCATTTAATTTGTTGAACTGAGTTTTTTTTTAAACATATCATATAAAAAGAAAAAATTATTTTGTTGGAATATTTTTAAAATTTTACCTAGTTGATTTTTCATATTCAATTGGACGGAGTTAAGGTGAGCCTTACTCGTATGGATTCGATTAATAGCTTTGCGAGCTCGAACAACCTCTTTGGCCAATATACCACAGGTATCTTTGTCCCCTTTAGTAGCTGCTTGCTTAAGAGTCCTCTTAACTTTCTCTTCTTCACGTTGAATACTCCGAATTTGTCGATCCAATTGGTTACTCTCTTTTCTGATTTTATGACACCATTCATTTACCTAAAAAAGATTGAATATTTTTGTATTTTAAACATCAATAACTTTTTTGCCTACTGACAACTATTTACCTGTTCTTTTGGATCCTTCTGAGATGATTTTCCAAATAAACCCATTATTAATTTAAATTTTTTCTCGATTAAATTCTAAAAACAAACGCAATTTTTCATAAATTTTTTTTATGTTTATAGAAAATGACTCAATCTAATCTTCTTTTCTATCAAATCAAGGATTTATCAAAAATAATATATATCAAGATTTGAAACTCAAAAAAAAAAATGTGCTGCTTATTGTATCCAAAACAACAACAAAAAACATCCAGACGCACGTATTAAAAACACAAATACGCCCAGCCCGAGCAAAAGTTTAATGCCACCCTGTGTGCCCGGTGCTTATTTTTGTAAACAATGGAAAGTTTTGTCAAAAAAACCAAAATACAAAAATAATTGTTTTTCAGTTTTTAAATTTTAAATTATCCTTTCTACATAAATATAATAGTTTTTCTCTTTATAAATTATTAATAAATAAAGTATTTCATTTCAATTAGTAAAATTATTTAAAATAATTGTTTTTCAGTTTTTAAATTATTAATAAATTAAATATCTTTTTCTAATTTTCTTATAAATAAGTTTTGTGAAATTATTTAAATTAATTTTTTTTTTTCACTTTTAAATTATTAATTAATTAAATATTTTTTTTCAATAATAAAATTAAAAGAAAATCATGGTTTATCATTGTATCGTGCCAAATTGCAAATCGCGGAAGGACTCTAAAATAACTAAATATAGAGTTCCTAAATGTCCACAAAGAAGGAAGGAATGGGAAAATGCCATCCCATTGAAGAAGTTTCCTCCAATGTTCGCTGTTTGTGCTCTTCACTTCGAGTCAATTTATTTAAAAACAGAACTCTTCAAACAATTTAAAGACACCATCGATTATGGGGTAAATTTTTTTTTTTTTTAGTTTACATATTCTTTAAATAATTAATAAATTTTTTTATTCTAGTTCGGTAATAAACGAAATCGTCTGATGCCTGGAGCAGTCCCGACGATTTTCGACGAATCCAATAGCGATAGTGAGGCTTCGGCGGATGATGAAATTTTTATCAATTTCCCAGGAAGTGAGATTGATCAAAATGCTCAACGTTTTGAAAATGAAATCTCTTCCATTAACGAGAATTTTGATTCAGGTAAATATATCCTAAATTAACAATTATGTAGCCATTTGAAACTTTTTCAGATAACTTTTGGTTCTACGCAATACTTTTCGTTAATTTTAGCTTGGCTCCTCTGGAAAAGTCACTCTTAACTTATTATAACATACTTGGTAGTTACTTGATTAAAAACGCCCTTTTTTTGTTAATGTATTTATATATATATATATTTTCTTTTAATTTAAGATTCATCTGGAATTCTATCAATTCATGAGTTAAGTGAAGCAGAGGAATCAGTTGCTCAGAATGACGAATTGGAAATTAATGAAAACGTTGTTACAGGTAAATAGTTAGATTAATAATCATAAAATAATACACGAAAATTATATTTTTTAGACTATTTTAAATAAAAAAATTTAATATTTATTTTAGTATGTTTATCAGTGTCCATCCGTCAACATAATACACACAGCAAAAACACAGCTCACACAACACTTTATTGTACTTTTATTTAGCGTAAGGGGAAACTAAATTCCAGGTTCCAGGTTTGAAGTATTCACTGACGAAGTATGCTCATGATTAAAAACGAGACGTTTTTTTAACAATTATCCTAGTCCTCGCAAATCAAATTAAACAAATTGATAAGGATTCGAATATAATACAATAAAAATAAAGATTAATTAGTAAATTTTAATAAAGATACATTGTTTTAATTAAATATCCTTTGTATTAATATTATTATTTACTTTTTCTCAAATTCATAATATTTGTACATTAGTTATTTGTTTAATTATTTTAGATTCAGGTTATTTATTCTCCTATGGAACTAATAATAACTAATTTGCTCCTTCTCCTCCAGGAGATAAAAAATGTTTATAACAATTTAAGTACTACCTATAGGAAAAAGAAATAACTAACTATTTTTGACCAGTATATATTAAAACTAATTATTAAAACTAAAACTAAAGTATTAAATGTATTAGATTAGTACAAATTTAGTTCTGCTCCATCACAAAAATGTATATAGGAATATGATTGAAACAATTACGAAGTCAGCCAAATTCTATTTTTTTTTAACAATTTTTTTACATTTATTCTACAAAATTTTTCCTTGATAATCGAAATTAAATTTTACTATACGTTAATGCATCCTGCATAAGCGTAGTTAATTCTAATATGTGAAAAATAAAATTTATATTTACACAAAAATTTCTTTATGCAATTCGCAGAAACATATAATCTGTTATAACGATTTTAAATATAAAAGTGCATCATTTATATTTATAGTTTTAAAATCAGTTTTATGTGAGCTAAGTTTAAACCAAATTACAATATATACATAATATATATTATTAGTAATTTAGAAAAAAATGCATGTCTTGTTTTTACAAACTACAATGCAAATACAAGCTAAAAGGTTGTTTGGCTTCGATTCCAAATTTACTTACATTTAAAATCAATTTGTTATTTACGTTAGATATGGACCAAAGTGAAAAAAAAATTATGACTTCGAAGTTACTTCAACGATATTTTCTAAATTTTGGAAATGAAATCTTAAAAAACACTAAATAATCCATCAAAATTAAAAAAAATTCATAGTCATGTCAGTTGCGCATAGTCTTCAACCTTCGATATATATATGTAATGGATGAAAATAATTTTAAGAACCATTTAGCTACGATTATGTCCAAAAATTATACTGGATACCGGAAAAGAATTTTAAATCAAAATTATGTTTATTTTATACACAAAAATATTTTAAACGACCAAAATATTTTAAACGACCAAAATGATGGGTATCAACGAAATTAATAAAAAAATTTAAATAAGTGACAATTCTTATTAACACACAAAATGAAAAATACCCTTAAGCTTCCATATCACAAAATACTTATTTTGTTTTTGGAAAAGTGTTTTTATTATTATGCATTTTTTTTCTTTGAATCCCCAGGAATAGATCTGATTTCACTTCCCGAATTTTGGAATTATACTTCTTTCAATAAAAACGGAGTTATCAAGATCATATTTTGCAAAATTAACATTTTCGAAAATGATAATTTGGAAACTCCGTTTATAGAAAAATCGATCCTGTTAGATCATGACGGACTAAAATATTTTGTTTTTGGCAGAGTTGTGAATAATTTAGAATTCGAAGATTTGCCCGGCACGATTGAAGATCCATCCAAAATTTCAGGCATAATTTCGAATTTTAATAATAAACAAATTTGTTCCGGTTTACTACTGCCAGATTTAGAAGAAAAACGCAATCCACTCCTCGTAAAAAATGCAAATAACTGGCATCATGTGAACTGTGAGCTTCTCACGAATAAAAAAAAATGTAGTCGATGCAAAAATTATGAAAGCTTTTTAAAAAGGAAACTCAAAAATCAACCTAAGAGATTAGTTCGAAGTAATGAAGCAGTGAAATTGAGAATTAATTTTCTTAATAAGATCTGCAAGAAAATTAAATTAAAAAATTCAAGAGCCAAAAACAAAATATTTTCATTACAAATGCAGCTACAAAATTCATGTAAAAAGGTATCAAGAATAACTAGTGAATCAAAACTCCCCGAAAAAACTATAATAATATTGAAGAAGTGTGATTTAAAATTGAAGGCAGTAGGCAAGGGGGCCTGCCAAATCAAAACTCCCCAAAAAGTGTTGCAAGTGAATGAAATTCGTAGTAAAGGCAGTAGGCAAGGGGGCCTGCCAAATCAAAACTCCCCGAAAAAACTATAATAATATTGAAGAAGTGTGATTTAAAATTGAAGGCAGTAGGCAAGGGGGCCTGCCAAATCAAAACTCCCCAAAAAGTGTTGCAAGTGAATGAAATTCGTAGTAAAGGCAGTAGGCAAGGGGGCCTGCCAAATCAAAACTCCCCGAAAAAACTATAATAATATTGAAGAAGTGTGATTTAAAATTGAAGGCAGTAGGCAAGGGGGCCTGCCAAATCAAAACTCCCCAAAAAGTGTTGCAAGTGAATGAAATTCGTAGTAAAGGCAGTAGGCAAGGGGGCCTGCCAAATCAAAACTCCCCAAAATATATTAAAAGTGTCACAAGTGAGTGTAATCGAAAAGTGAATGCAGTAGGAAAGGGCCTGCCGAATCAAAACTCCCCAAAAACTGTAAAAATAAGCAGGTAATGTGTTGTAAAATATTCATTTAAAATTTTTAAGTTTTGTGCTATTTGTTTAAATTAATTAAGTTTTGTGCAATTTGTTATATACTTTAATATTATCATTATTATTCCTTTATTATTTTATTTAAAAGTGGATTAGGCCTATTTGGGGAAACCACTAAAAAAAAAACGCGCCTATTTCTTTACCTCAAAGGTGGTGTGGAAAAAAGAAAATAAAATATTCTGAATGCCTGCGACTATATTTATGTATCGGAATTGAAATGGAAAAATATAAAAAAAACATTTTCCGAACGAAACAAATGATTTTTTATTTTTATTTTATTTTATCGTTCTCGTATCGAATAAAGGGTTAAAGAAAAATTAAAAACCAGGATTATCAGTTGTTTGACTAGAACTTTTATTGGAAACACTAATAAATTTTAAAACAATGGTATTTATATTTAAGCTTTTTGGTAAAAAAAAAACTACAAAATCCATTATTTGGATTCTGTTTTACAAATTACATGTTTTAGTTACTAAATTTTATTAATACATTATTTTTTGTATTGTTATGATGTTAAGACAATAAACAGAAAAGTGAGCTCACTTCTAAAATAAAGCTGATCTTTTTCTTATATGCTTTTAGGAAAAAAAAAGGCGAAATTTATGATTATTTTTGTTTTTTTTTTCTATTAACTTTTGGCTAGATTTTAAGGCTATTTTCTAGACTGTAAGGCATTACTTAGCCAATCCATGGCTTGATCTAATCCTTCACCTTTTATCGCTGATGTCTTGAATATCTGAAATGTGCGATTTTTCACATTTTCTAATCCTAATGCAGAATGTACTTCAGCCACGGACATTCAACCTTCCGTATCTTGTTTATTTGCTAAAACTACTAAAATAGCTTCAGATAGTTCTTCCTCCTAAAAATTGAAAAATAAAAATTATATTAATAATAATAATAATTAATTATTAATTATATTAATAATAATTAATTATTAATTATATTAATAATAATTTTTGAAATATTTTTTTTATGGAAAAAAAATAATTTTATAGACCGGAACATATATTACAGATTCGGCAAAAGTAATAAATTTATCAAATCAAAAAACTAATGAAATTCTTAATCTAAATACCCACCCTCAACCAAAGGATGCAATAATACCAATGGAAACTTCAATTTTTGATACCGCGGAGTTTATTTTTCGTTTTCTGATAAAGTTTTGAAATTTTTGGTTCAATTCAAAAAACCAAAACAAATAATAATAAAAAAAAATAACAAATAAATAAATGTCATGTCATTTCATCAATCAGTTTACATTTGAATAATGTCAATGAAATGTAAATAACAACATGGAGGTATTAGCGAATAAAAGTCAGTTGAGGATGTGTTTTGGATGTGTGTGGGATACAATAAGAGTCACATATTCTCAATGCGAATTGTATGGAAGTTTCAAATCTTGTTATATATTATTTTTGGGATTTATGCTTGCTTTTTGTTGTTGTTTATTAGAAGTCAAAATCAGGGCTGTAAAAAAGTAATAACCACCCAGAGGATACAAAATGACTTGTCAAATAAGGCTCTTACGCTGGTGACACGAATGAGTTTTAAAGGCGAGCTCCACTTTCACTAAAGGTTAGTTGTATATCTTACCTTTAATAAATGCGTCCACACTATATTAATTAACGCTAGTTAAAACAAATTGTAAACAAATAAAAATATTTAAAATTTAATTTTAAAAACAATAACAAAAACTACATTTATTTGAATTTGAAGAAAAATATTTAATAATTAGAAAAAAAAATTAATAACAAAACAAATCTTAAAATAACAATGAAAATCGAAAAAAAAATAAATAAAAAAAAATTATTGTATGGAATTATTTTTCATTTTTTTTATTATTAGTTTTTATTCCATTTGTTTACTTTTTTTGACCAAAAAAAAGCTATGTAATACCTCTGAATTAAAAAAAACTGACTCAAACAACAAAAAACAACAATGTCACCTCTAAATACAAAAACCGCCTCTAAATACAAAAAATTCGCTCCCAAAGAGTACGTTAGTCTATAGGTTAGTACATAGGTCAGTTCGAGCTAAATGTTAGTTTAAACGTCTATTAGAAATAATTTGTTCCCGAAAAGTTTTTGTAATAAAATATTCCACAATTACGTTTATTTTTAAAATTTAAATGAATATTATTTTCATTTAATTATTTTTAAGTTGAACATTTTGATTTTCAAATTTCGATAATTTCATACAATGATAAAAACAAAAGGTAAACAAAAAAAACGGATACACAAAGTTGATAACCCCAGCAATATTTTTGTCATCACATCATTTGTCAATCCCTGCAAAAATGCTGCTTGCACATAAAATTGTTTTTTTTGCTTATTTAACAGCTGCTAATGACAGTCTATTTTGTCAAAAGAAAAGAATTCAAAAAGATCGATACACAAAAAAAAAATAATAGAATAATTTTGCTATTAATTTACTACTGAACTTAAAAAAATAAAGGAAAAAATTATTTTTCATTAAAATTTTATCCAAAAAAATAAAATGTTTTATTTTATTTTAACTTTGGAATAATAATTATTTTTTTTTTCACGAAAATCCGAATTTAATTTTGAATAATTTAATTAAAAAATGATTTAAATTTTATGTATATCGAAATCGAATATTTGTAATTATTTATAAGCACAAACTCATTCCGGATAGTGGAAAAATTGAAAAATTCTAAGAAAATAGCAAAAAAAATTAAATTTTCAAGAAAAAGAAAAGCCAAAAAAAAAATATGAAAAATGTTTTTTATAAAAATTTCTTACGAATAAGGAAATTTTCTAATTTAATCATTTTTACAATTTTCTTATTAATAATTCTGACAGTATCGATAAATTTTGTTTTAGCAAATTTAGGAGATCCATATAAAATTTTGGGAATCTCAAAACATTCAACTCCTCAAGAAATTCGTAAAGCTTACAAGCAGCTGGCAAAAGAATGGTAAGAATAACATTGACTAGGTTAGGTAGGTAGGTACTTACTAGATATAGTACCTATACACTAAGTGGTAGGTACCTACCTATACGTACTTGAATTCCTAAATTTATTTTCTTTAACACAAATGAAATAAAGCACCTATTACCTACCCATTTTAACTACCTAGGTACCCATTTTTGAACTGTTTTTTTTTTTATAATTTCGATAACATTATTTTTAGTTAACTAAGTTTATTAAATGAATCATTTTAGGTGCCCAATTAAATTAAATACCTAGGTCTAGCAATTCTGGAATAAGTAGGTAGATACCTAGGTACCTATCTACATATGTGAACAATTTTTCCTTATGATAAATTCAATGTGATATAAAGGTACACATTTATGTTACACACACCGATTGGAATTTTTATTCGTATCGATTTTGTAGTTATCTATCCATTATCAATTTGAATTAATTGAAAACGTAATTTTAAATGAAACCTACATGAGTTCTTAATGAACTGCCTCGATACTCAAAGAAGTATTTTTTTTATAATCTAGCTAGCTTGTAGAGTTGGATATCTGGCTATTAATGGAGAAATAAATGTTGAATGTGCATATTCTTATTAAAATTCTAACTACTAATGTTTGCCAATAAAAGTTACGAAAAAATAAAGTTCCTACTTACAAACTGACTTTTTATAATAAAGACTGCTTGCTAGATCTCTAAAATTTACCTTCTAAATTCATGCCTGATTTTAAATAATTTCTTACACTTACACCTAAATACACACAATTTTAAATTGTTAACTTATTGTGACAAATTAGCCAATCAATGTTACCACATGAATATGTAAAAACTTGAAACAAATGTTAAGCTTAGTTTGTTTTGTTTATTTATTAATTTTAAATTTTTCTAAGAACACTTATTCGATTGAAATTTATTATTTTAATAAAAAAAAGCCAAAATAAACATTGAGATATAATATTATACTTATGAGTTTATCATTTGCAACTCATGACTTCAAAATCTTAAAATTTATTGATTATAAATCTGATCGACATTCCTCTTTTATAGAAGATATACAGTCAACTTTCTACAAAGAAGAATGGTCCTTATACTATTTTAGTTGTAAATAGGGTTTCTGAAAAACAGTAGTTTTTAAAAAACAGCTGTTTGCTGTTTTAGAATTTTGAAAAAACAGCAGTTAACAGCTGTTTTACTGTTTTTTCATGTTTAATAAAAGTTCAAGTTAAATTTTTCCATATCTAAGCATGGTTTTATTAAATGCTTTCAATTTTAATATAAATTTAACTTTGTATTATATTACTTCAAAAATACGAGTGATGATAATGACTTGTCAGAAAGACGTGTTCTTATTTTTGTACAGAAATTAGCACATACTGAAAATTGTCCTATGTTTTTGAAGAGAGTAAATTCAGCCTTTAACCACTTGAAATTGTGGTTTCCAAGGAGCTACTGAAGGTGATTCAATTTTCTCAAGCAATACATTAAGTTCGTTTTGTAGGGTTAAAATTTCACTTGTGGAACTATCGGCAGTTGTTTGAATTATTTAAACATCATTTACACAAAAAAGTCGAGATGCCAACATGCCTTCAAAATCTATTGTACTTCTCGATGTCGTGATCGTAGAGTTCTTAAGGCCGCATAATTAGTACGTAACATCCAACGTTCATCAATTCGAATGTTCAAATCATCCATCAACTTCTTGCTAATTTCACTTTTAATTAAAGAAAGTTTCTCAAACATAAATTTTAATGTTGTGCCAGCGCTCATCAGTGTTAAATTTTCTCTACCAAGATTCTCAACAGCTAGTTTTACAGGCTTCATAGCCTCTAGCAAAAACAGTAAAAACAGCACTCCAAAAACAGTTGTTTGCTGTTTTTCATTTTTTTCAAAAAAACAGCTGTTTTACTGTTACTGTTAAAAACAGTCCAGAAACCCTAGTTGTAAATAAACAGCTCCGAAAAAATACGAAATATACCGATAACGAAAATTATGGTAAATTAAGGATAAAATAAAGAACTGGTTTTAGAGTTTCTAATATAAGTATCTTTAAAGAACTTAAAGTCCTCGTAAGTAAGTCTTAACTTACTAATTACTGAAAAATTGAAACAATTTTCTGTTGTATAGAATGTAGATATAATCTTAGAAGGGAATAGTGCTTGAATTCATAGCCAATTAGAAATATCTCTTGTTCGTGCTCACCCTGATGTCAGAATCAATTTAATAACTAATTGCTTAACATACATATTTATTATTTAATGATCATCTCAAAAGAGGGTTGACTGTGATATTAATTTTTTTTTTGTTTGGACCTTTACTTATATAAAACAAAATATCTAAGTATAAGTTTCCTTATCTCGCTAAAGAATCTGCTTAATAACCTTTTTTTTTTAACAAATGTTAAGATGTTTTCTGAGACATGAATTTTATTTATCTTGACTGAATAAAAAATAGATAAAAATCTCGGAATGTTCACTATTGCCCTTTCAAATTTATCCTTACGTTTTTAGGCACCCTGATAAATCTAATGAGCCTGATGCTGAACGACGTTTCGTAGAAATCAAGCAAGCCTACGAACTGCTGTCAGATGTAGAGAGGCGACGAATTTATGACAATCATGGAATAACGAACGAGGATTCCCAAAAAATTCGACAGCCTCATGATTACAGCCATTATGGTCGATTTGCAACTGATCCGTTTGAAGAATTTTTCGGTCAGAAATTTCATTTTGATCAAGATATTAGCTTATACCACAAGCTATCAATAACAACAAAATATTTTGAAACATCTGTAATACCAAAGAGCTCAACTATACCACATATTATTATGTTTTATACTGATTGGTGTCTTCGATGCATTCGTGTTATTGGTGCCTTCAAAAAAGTTACAGATACTTTGGAGCCTTTAGGTATAATTTTCGCAACGGTGAATGCAGCCCATGAACAGCCATTGCTTAGAAAAGTTGGTATTGATGATGTTCCAAGTATGATTATGGTTTTAAATGGTCACAGTTATATTTATAAAGATAGTGTCCATAGCATACAAAAAGTTGTTGGTATGTTCTCAAGTTCTACACTTAAATTAACACATAAAAATGTAACTAAGATTTTCTTTTGTTTTGAAATTTTTTAGACTTCATTCGTAGAAAACTTCCTTATAAATTAATCCAAAATTTAAATGATGACACGGCAGAAGATTTTCTTAGTAGCTGGATGGATAATAAAATTAGAGCATTGATAATGGAACCTAGAAATCTACCGCGTTTGAGATATTTAATTACTGCCTTTGCATTTAGACAGCGCGTTGCTTTTGGGTACTTTGAGTTTTTATATTTTATTTTGATTAATTTTGGAAATAAAGTTTACATTCGTTTTTAGATTCGTTCAATTGAATAAAGATGATACAAAGGTTATACAGGAACGTTTCAAAGCTCATCCAAGCTTAGATACGTTATTAATTTTTAATGAAGATTTAACAAGACCAGTAGCTAGTGTTTCCATGGCTGACATTCCAACTCAAACACTAAATAATGTAATATCAGCTAATCAGTATTTAGCTTTACCGAGATTATCATCTCAGGAAATGCTTGAAGGTAATTTAATTGAAATATTTAAGCAGTATTTTTAACTAAATAATAATTGAATGTTGATAAAAAAAATACAAATTTATAACAATTTATAAGGAGTGTGCCCAGCTGAATGGAATCGTCCAAGGAAACGGCTTTGTGTAATTTTAGTCACAGAAAATACTGATGCTCACAATTACGCTCGCCACGCTCTAAGGCAAATTGCTCTTCAAAGTAGTTACAGCTCTGAAAGAGTAAGATTCGCTTACATTTTCCAAGTAAGAAAGCTGTCACATCATTGAATAATTTTCATTTTTAGTCAAATGCCAGAGTTCTAATTGTGTATTCTTTTCATTTTAGGATAAGCAAGTGGAGTTTATTAACGCTCTATCGAAAGGTGTTAGTGAAGACACTTTATTAAAACTAGTCATAATTTGGAGACGTGACACATCACATATTAAATATGAATGGCTGGCTGGAACAAAATTAGGCATCAAACGAAAGGAAAGTGAATCTGATGATCAAAATTTAAATCATACTAAACAAAAAATAGATGACACAATTCAAAGACTTTTGAGAGCATCTGAAGCGCTAAGTTATGAAGCTTTGGTTAAGGTAGTTTTTATGATTTCTTGCAAAAGAATGCCACTTTAATTTCGGATTTCAATTTTTTTACTTCTGTTTTATCTGAATTCGTTCTAGGACCTTCTTGATGAGCATGCTCAAGGAATTGTTGGGAAAGTTATAACTAAAGTGTTATTAATTATTGATTATTTAGGTGATAACTTAGGAGAGGAACATGTTTTGCCGGCTTTATCAGTTCTAGGCACAATATTTTTTATATTTGCTATTGGTTATCTAATGCTCTTTTTAGTTCGAATCGAAGAAAAAAGTCTTAAAAAAAAAGGAAAACTGGATAGCAATGGTACAAGTAAATTACCAATAAATTGAAGATATTCTTTCAAAAAAGTAATTCATAATTTTTTATTCTAATTTTAGCAGTAAAAACAAGCACTTATGTGCCCGAACTTAAATTGCATGAATTAAGAGTAGAAAAATATAATGGATTGGTACGATTATTGAAACCTGGTTGTCGTACTATAATTTTAGTCACTGATTTGCAATCTCGTCCAAAGTTAATACCAGGCTTTCATAAAGCTGTGTGGCCATATCGGAAAAATAAAACTTTAATGTTTGGTCATATGCTAATCGAGAAAGGATTAGCTTGGTACACAGAACTATTACGTTTATCATTATCAGAGTCAAAAGACTTGCAAATTAATCCACGTAATTGCATCGGTACTGTACTAGCATTGAACGGACATCGTAAATATTTTTGTATGTACCATGCAAAACATCCTGAATCAAAGCGTGGTGCTAAGGTAATTCAATAATTATGTAACAATTTATTTTTCTCAATAATAAAATTTGTCGGTACATTTTTTTTCAGCGAATGCTTAAAATGGCGAAACAATTAACAATACGCCATGACGATCCAGAAGCTGGTGCATTCTTAGGCATGGACAGTAGTGGAAGTGAAACCGAATCTGATGATATGGATAGTGAATTTGAGCCTAAAATTTTATTAGAAGAAAATTTATTGAATGGCTTGAGTAATTGGTTGGATCGTTTATTTGAAGGAACCACTCATCGTTATTATATTAATTACTGGCCAGATTTTCCTACAAAATAAAAAATCTCTATACATTTATAGTAAAAATTTGCGAAAAAGTCAGTTTTTTTAGATTATTTTTAGGCTTCTTTTTTTAATAGTTAAAAATTTAAAGATAATTTTTATTAATTTTTTTTGTAAATTTTTAAATCACTTTATTATTTAAACTTTTTTCTTCTTTTACAAAAAAAAATCAATTTTTATTTGTTTACAATGTTATTCAAAGCGTTCGTTATTTGATATTTTGTTATCTTTATTATATAGAAAAATAATACTCTAAATTTATAAAATAACTTTAAAATAATTACTTATTTTCACAAATTATGATTATGGTTATTCACTTTCGATATGAATAAGAATTCTGAACGTAGTTTTGAAAATTTGAGCTTTACGTGAAAAAAATATTTTTTTACATATATCAAAATGTTCGTATTATGAATGCTCCTATTCCCAAATTATATTTCGATTATATTGAATGAATATGCCACAGAATATGCAATTTTATTTTTACTTGAATGGAAAGGAAAATACCGAATGGAAATTTTGGAAATTGGAACGAACTGTGTAATAGGGTCACAGTTCAAGATCTAATGCATATTTATGTTTTTATTATATTATAATCCATATGATGCATTTTCTATTTAAATCTGAACATTACATTAAATTTAATTATATTTAATAATGCAATTTCATATATTCTTCAATTAGCTTAGGCAAAAAGAAGATTTCGCACAATAATTGATTCATGCTGGTATATACCTCAAATTGCGTCTTTAAGCTTCGGAAACTCAAATCAAATATCATAAAGTCGTTTTTTTTTCAGTAATTTCAATAATCGAAATACACATATATATTATATAAATAAATACAAAAATGCAATACTAAAAATTCTTTAACACTACATTTTTAAAACACTTTATAAATAAGCTGACTTATGTTGTTTTTTTTAACATAAAATCATTTATTTTTATTTATTAGTTCCTTTGAATTCAAAAGCAACAAACTAATGTAATTTTTCTAGTCAAAAAAATTTTTTTTTAAATATATTATATCATTTAATTATAGAACAAAAAAATAATATTTATTACAATTATTGAATTATTATTTAAAAAAAAAATCGTATGTCTCAATTTTATACTTAAAATATGAAAGCTCTAGAATATAAAATATTTATTAAATCAAAGAAATCTAGAAAATAAGTAATTTATAAATCTTATCTTAAAATGTTAAAATCTATTTACAATAATATCTTTCCATACGAAGAAAAGAAAATCACTTTTTTTAAGGTTTTTCACACGAAAAATATAATATTTATAAATTTTATTTGTAAAATAATGTTAAATGAGAGAGATAAAAATTATTATTTATTTTTATTTAGAATAATTTTTTGATGGATCTGTTAACGAATTTTGCTGAACTCCTTATTCAAATGAATCCGATATAAAATGTCGTGAGACAAAAAAAAAACTTATCATATTTTCTTTTTTCAAGAGAGTATATTTCTTATTACTTTTGAGTTAAAAAAAGTGACTTCTTAGCCCTATTATATAATATTGAGATTTTGCTACTTAAAGAGAAAGAAAATCAAAAAGAAAAATTAATTAAACGTAAAAGAACTCTTAACAATATCATTTATTTATAGTAGCATCTTAAAACAGATTTATATGATGTTAGACCTTAATTGTTGTCTCTGATTATAAAAATTAATTTTTTTAATTTATTTTACAAGGAATTAAATGCCAAAAAGAGTAATACATTTACTTTTAAATTTAAGAAGTAAATAAATTTAAGGATAAATAAAATTATTTATTATTCTCACCTAACTATTGCATTTTATTTCTAATGGTGTTTAAACTTTTCTGCTAGTCTGCATTAAAATTAAGAAACCGTTATATGAAGGCGTATCCTTAAATGAGAAAGTGATATTATGTTTCTTTGGAATACAATCTCAGACAAATTAACTATACTATAATCAATATTAAAAAAAATGTAGAGGTTTTTTGAACTTAGAAATTACTACAAAACAACAAATGATCTTTTAAATAATGTGGATAACTTCAAATTTTCAAAAATGATTTTATCACGGTTTGCATTTAAGGACACAATACAAGTTCAAATTATACATTGAAAAAAAAGTTCACAAAATTGAGATCAGAAACTACAATCGAAGAAACAATTTTTGAATGTCTAGTTCGGTTATAGAAATAGAAAATTTATAAGATAACTTTAACATAACTACATTGACATTGACGCTCCAAAATGAATCTGAAATAACTTAATTGAAAAATTAAACATAAAATTAGACACTATTATTAGTATTCTTCTTAAAGAAGACAAAAAGACGCTCCAAAAAATGGTTAAGCATATTAGGACACTTGTTATAATTTAAAAACAAAAATTTCGATATATAAACAAGAAGAATTTTTTAAGTCGGCATTTCTCAGGTTTTCTCTCAAAATCCGATCATTTGATTAAGACAATTTTTTGTGTTTTAAATTAATTTTAATATCGTTTTGATAAAAAGTCGCTATATATAATTTCTTTTGAAATGAAAAAAATTTAAATCAATCGAAATATTAAGAAAATATGATGAGAGATTAAAAAATCAAAGAGTTGCAAATTTAAAAATATCGAAAAATATTTTTTTTCCTTTTTTTAAAAAATCTCAAATAATAAAATAATAAAATTAAGATTTGGTTTTATCTATGTACATTTTAAAACAAAATATCAATATAAAAAAGTTAACGTTAACGTTAACAATTTGGAGTAATTATTTATATGTCATAATAAAGCAAATGTATTCAAATTCCAATCAAAAGTTTAATTTATTACCTTTAGCAGGAATTTATTTTTTTTAAATTTAGAGTTTTACACCGAAAATAGTGGTATAAAAATATCAAAATTCAACCTTAATGACACCAAAGAATACAAAATATCATAAAATCAAAAAACAAAAATAAAAATAAAAACGTTGAATTTTAAGAAATATTACATATTTGTCTCCTACAATTATCATGTATAAAATTTTTATTCAAATATGTACTTTTTGGGACATTACTATAAATAATATTTAAGTAAACTTTAACTTATACCATTACATCGTTCCACAAACAATAGCCTCATCTGGAAAGAAAAAATTTAAAAAGTAAAACTAAAAATTATTTTTTTAACTTTACGTTAATTTATATTTTTTTTTTTAGTTTCATAAAACCTTATGATACTTACAATATTTTCATATATTTTTAAAGAATTACAAACTAAAGTACATGCACATATGCAATGCATTTTAAATTTAAGAAATTTTATTAAAAAATATGATCAATTTTCTTAATGGTAGAAATATTTTGAAAAATGCAATCATGCTTTCGTTTCGCAAATTTATCACAAAAGTGCAGCAAGCAAGGATTGTTTAAATGTTAACCATCGGAACTTATATTTAACTGGATGAGAACAGTTTTTCATTTAATGAAACTTACATCCTATTGTTTATTGAAACCTTTGTCACGACTCAAAAAGGAACGATAACAATATACCTACCAAAATTTAATTTATGTTATGTCATTTAATGAAAATTCAAGTGATAAACTTTTAATGTATATCGCTCTTTGCTCCTAAGATGAATTCTGTATAGTAACTTTCAATACCAGTTTTTGACATAATTGCGAACAAAGGTCCTTTTTCTAAGAGAATGTAATTTTTTTTGTTTCACAAAACTAAATAGCTAACAAGAGTAAGCAAAATGGAAGTTGTCACAGGATTCCATTCAAAAGAGGGTTAAAAATAAAGTAGGTAGGTCAAAGCCTTTTTTGGCAGTTACGACAGTAGGTGATATATAAAATGTTAGAAATGGATTAAAAAAAACGGTTTCACATAACGAATTAAATTTTCTTACTATAAATTTTAAAATAGCTTTCACTGGTAAGATTCCTGAAGATTGTTCTCGATTCCAATTAAATGAAATAATAAAGAGTTTTTGAATGTCTTTTCACATTTCTTTTCTTTAACTAATAAATATATAAGAAAAATACGTTTACTAGGTCTCGAAAAATACGACAGTGGCAAAGCTTGGCGAAATCGATTGTGATATAAGAATGCATAATAACTCTTTATAGTTGTAGTCTTAATTTAGCTTTATAAAAAAATACAAATACAATTAAAATATATGTACGGAGTTGTAGATCAAATACAATTAAAACATAGCGTCACTCATTTTACAAACATGCGTATCTTTTATTTTTTACTTTTACGATATTAAAGTTTAAAGTTATTTTATATTAAAATCTAATAAGAAGATTAATTGTATAAAAACCGTATTATTTTTTACTTCAATAATATAATAATTATCAAAGTCTTCCTACAAAAATAATGGTTTTAGCTTTCTTTGTCGGTACTATTTGGTAGGATCTCAAAATGTCAGATACGTCTTTTTCTATAATTACCGACGTTATGTTCACTCTATCAATAAAATTATATAATAGTTTTCTTTTTTAATTTTATACTTAACTATACAAAAAAAAATTAAAATCTACATAGTTTATTTTTATTTTAACTTATTTTTATCGCTTAGTTTTATTCTTCATAGTAAATCTTCTCCAGAAACTTTGTTTTTCTGTTACTGCTGGTGTTGGACCATCATAATCATAATCCCGATGATGACTATTATTTGGATGATAATCATAATTTGTTGAATTCGTTTTATCACCCCTTAACATGTCTAGGAAATTATCAGATTTTCTGCTTGTTGGTCTGTCATGACAACCGAAACGTAAAGCCTCAACACGAATTTCTGCCTTCAATTGCTCTTGATTAGGATTTTCCATTCTAAATTCATTTGGATCTTCAACAAATGCTTGTTGTAAATCCCTCATAATTTTTTTTCTTATTGTTTTTTTCATACTTAAATGTCGTTCTAATGTTTTCACATCACCGCTGGTCAATGTCTTATTATTATCACGTTTCTTTTTCGATGAGGATTTCTGTGAATTTGGATATGATTCCATATTATTATGTTGATATGGATTTAAATTTTGATTATTTGATGATGACGAGTGATTATGATTAGTTGTGTAACCACTTAAGCTAAAAATATCACGAAGATGTGGAATGGAACGTTCTGATGATGACATTATTATTGTGATGCCTTCTGATGTAAGCCTAAAAAATAACAAGAGAAATAAATTTTTTATTGCTGTTATAAATTATAAGTCATTATTATAACTATAATATTTATTTTATTATTTTTATTTCATATATAAGTATGTATAGTAATTTATATTATTTTTTTGTGGATTGACTTAATGCTTAAAAAATTTAACGTCTACTTCTGGCCTTTAATTTAATTTTAAAAATAGGTATATATACATATATATATTTATTTTTAATTATTATTTATAAAAATAATAATTAATCTAGTTTTAATGACTTAAACTATAATTTATAATTATTTTGTCGTATTTTATATATTCTTTTATTGCTTTAAGTAAAAAATATTACTTTTGATGTTAATTAAGTTAACAAAACTTCGGTAGCTCTAAAAAAAAATTAACTTAAGGTAAATTAAAAAAAGAAACTTTTGATATTAATTTTACTACCTCTGCAACATTTTTGTTGTCTAAAAAAATAAGACAAATATATAATTTTTTTTGTTAAACACGGCCGGTACGGCGCCTCGCGATGTCTATATAGAAAAAAAAGTTTAAAAATCATTGTTTAAATTAAACTACCTACCAAACCATAAAAATAATATCTATTTTATTATATCTTATTTTCAGAAAACAAAAAACCGTGAAATTAATTCTTGTTTTGTTTTAAACAAAATTAATAAGAATTTTTTTTTTTTGTTAACTTTGACAAAGTGAATTTTACGTCTCACTTGTGAGGAGGTACTTAAATAAATTGTCCAGTCCATGAGCAACAACAAAGTGTCAAAATGAAGCTTTTATTTTAAAAATTATAAATTAAAATTAAAAGATGACAAATTAACTTTAATGCATAAATTTTTAATTGTGCAAAATAATTTAACGTTATGATAGTTATTCATTCGTAATTGAGATATTTACATATATAACTAAGAATCAATTAATAACTGGTCGTTAAAGTTAAAATGAATGAGTTGATCAACTACAAAGTTGTTGAAGCAAAGATTTCTCACGATTATTTTTATTCATTTTTTTAAAGTTGTAAGAAGATTGGCTTGTTTTTTATGTAGGCTCTAAGATTGAAGCTCGGGTAAATATTAAATGAAGACCGCAAAGTAAAAATTGGTATATAGAATGCTTTCCCGATGCTGCCGAAAGCTTGCCATAGTTTCACACCTTCTTCACACTAGTGTTAATTTTTGTTAATTTTTTTTTCAATTAAACTGTTGTTCATTCTTTGAAATTTTTAAGGAAATTAAAAGTTAAAAAATAATGATTTTTATCCGTGTAGGTGGATTTTCTTTGTTGAAAAGTTTTTTTTTATTATTCCAATGTAATTTTTTATTTTAAACTTTTATATGTCATAAAATCTTTCAAGTGAATATATTTTATTGTTTTGCTTCGCTTTAAATATTTTTTCTTGTTTTTTTAAAGCTGTTTAAATATTAGGTTTACATTTAATATTTATACAAACATTTATATACATTATGAACATATATAAAAATTATATTAATTTTATAAACAAAAAAAAACTTTTTAAGAGATTGTGTTTTCTATTAATAACAAAGAACCAGAAATTGCAAAAAAAAAGTATTTATCAACAGCCTTTTAGATAATTAAGAAAGCTGTTATTATTATTAATGGGCACAAAAAAATTTTAATTTTAAAATTTATCTTATGTATAGGTACTACTCGAGATCGGGTAATCTTTGAGTACTTTTTTTCCAACAACTCAAAATCGAATTCAAAACTTGCTTCATTGGCTTATAAATTTTTAAATTTATTTACTATCTAATTTTAAATTTAGCTTAACTTATATGAACATGAGATAACGATAAGTTTTAAGTTTTGAAGTAATTTTATTTATATTTAATTTTTTCTTATGTTACTAATAATTTTACTAGTCTAGCCATTTTGTTAATGTTATTTAGATTAAAACGGCCACAGAAACATAGTGGCACACTGGCACCATACTAGTAGTATACAACAGACTTTTTTTTAAGACTCATTATTTCTCAAAACTTATAATTTTCATTTATAAAGACGATATATTTTACAAGTCTACTAATTTTTATAATACCTTACATCAAGTAAAATAAAGAACCAACAATTATTTATCAATTTTACAATATTTTTGATGCATAGAAAATAAATAATTTCATTATAGTTTGTGAAATGTAATAATAACGACTACGACTTTTTTATTATTTTATTGATTTAAGAATTCATATTAAATTAAATGTAAACATAATAGAGCCAATCAAAGTTATAGAAAATTTCTATTCTTTTTTTTCTAAATATGCGTAAAAGTGAAAACTAAAAACTTTTATAATGCAAATCAATTCAATTCAAACCGAAAATTATTATTATTTATCTTTAAAAAAATATATATTTCTGAATGAAAAATAAAATATTTTTAAAAAGACACAAAATTTGTATAGGTACCCAAAAGCGAGAAAAAAAAACCCACAATCCCATACACTGGAGGTCAGCGTATAACAAACTGTATTTAAATTGTCGAGGTCGAAATCTCCAAAAATTTGCAAAAATTGCAATTAAAAAATAGAAAAAGACATTTTATTTAATCTTTGAATGTTTTGAACAAATGTGTATTTTGATGCACAATTAAATATTACGTATCTATACATATAGTCAAACATGAAAATTTTGTTTGTATAAGCTACTTGAAAATATTTCAGAAAATAATCAATAAATAATTTACTTAATTTGATCGCAGCTCATATGAAAAATTATAGTAGATTACAATACATTTTATGAAAATGCGAGTTGTGTATACACAAAAGCACATAGACACGAGTCATAACATTGACGAGTTATACAACGAGCTGTATAACAAATTTGATTAACATGTATTTTTTTTTTTTTTTTAGAAGGGGGAAATGCATTTACGCACGTAGTGCCGGACTCCCAAACACTTTTGGACTACCGACTAAAACCCTGAACCTTCTTGTCCGCCAAGTAACTAACCTCGGCACCACCTTTCGGCATTACTTCGAAGTTAGTCTGGCCTTTCCCTAATTATCTGCTATTGTTATCTTTTTTTTTTTTTAACATGTATTGTATACTGCTTTAATGTGCATGTGAGAGGGAGTTGCAAAGAGAGAATATAGAGATAAATTATACTAAAAAATAAAGATAAAAGAAGCCAAGGGAATTTTTCCACGTTAATTATCCTTTAATTTCGCTTTCTTTTAGAGATAAAAGGAAAAAAGGGAAATATTGTGAGTGTGAGAGATATTATTTTTGTTTATAGTATTACGCAGTTCAAAATGAAGTAAGTAAATACAATATAGGGAAATGTAAATACAATTTACATCACAGGGAAATGTAAATACAATTTACATTTCCCTATAATTGCATGTGTATTGATGCATGTACTGGACCATTTACCGAGCTAAATTTGCGAATATAAATACAACTTACCGAAGACATGCACATTAAAATACTTTACTGCGTTATTAAATTCCAACCCATTATATAGGCTTAAGAGTATAGAAAATTATTATATATATTATATATATTAAATTTCTAATTGACTTCAATAACAACTGAATCCTATAAGTACATTAGCTGAATTGTATTATTACTCACTGCCCGGTCACACTTGAGTTAAGCTGAAAGTAAAATTTTTCTTATTAACATGTAGTGCACATGTAGTCCATACTTAAGTATGTTAAGTATGTATTTATATTAATTTTCTATAATCTTGTTATAAAAAAATGTAAATTTTATAAAATTACATAATAACATGTACAATGAACTTTTAGCATGTTTTATATATAAATTTAATTCATCATAACCGAAGAACAATACAATTTTTTTTTTATTTCGCTTTTCATTATTATCTAATTATATTTAGTACTCATTATTTTATTAATATTTTTATACAACAAAAAAAAATAACATAGGTATCCCCGAAAAAAAATTACATAATCATATAACTTAAATAAAGTTTTAAAAATTTTTATTATATAGGGTTAATATTGAGGTGAAAATCTTATATATTGTAAATCATGTGTCAAAATATTTATTAATGATACTCAGATAATTGAAAACATCCGTTGAAATAAAGTGATGAACTTTAACACTTCCGACAGAAAAATGCAAAAAAGAAATCTCTTTTGAAAATTTTATAACATTGGAAGCACAACTAAAAAATTCGTGAAGTCAGTCAGTCAGTCTTAATCTTAATATTATATGTACTTGTTAAATTATCATTTAATATGGGAGTATCGGCAACTTATAATGTCGGCACTTATCTTATTTGTAATAACATAATAATTCAAAATATTAGTGAAAACTAGTTTACACAAAAGTTTGAATCTCAAAAATTAACATTGAGTTTATAAAGATGGATTGATGACTTAACGCATGGATACATTATCAATTAAGCACTTAATTGTACTATAGTTAAATATCATATAAAAATAATTAATCATTTATAGCATCGTATTTTACAATGCAGATTATTATAAATTGGTTGCGGGATTTAGAATAAATTATATAAATTTTAATTTATTTTGTTTTTTTTTTTTTTTTAATTTTTCCTTAGCATAAAAATATGAATTTGTAATGGAAAAATAATTTTTATAGAATATATAGGCATATTATGACATCTGTTTCTAATTTATCACTATATAGAGCAATATTAAAAACTTTATAATGTTAGCATGAGTATTTTAACTGGGAACACTTTTTTTTTTAAATTTGATATGTAACATTGTAAGCATTAGAAATACTTGCAACCTCCGTAATATTATTATTGCAATCAAAAGAACAGGAAAAAATTTCATTATTACACAAAGAAGAAGTCCGATACCAGTATAATTACTTTGAAATTTATGTACTATCTTTCAATAATTACAATTACAAGCTTTTACTATCATTTTGTTGTCATATTATTTCTTTTCCTTTTTGGCTAAAGAAAGTAATAACAAAATTAAAGAAAAAATAATAATTTAAATCATTTAATTCTTTTTTTTTTTTTAAATGTAATTACAGTGTCATTATTATAAATTTAATGACAATCATTTGATTAAAAAAAAAAACTATGTAATTTTATAATTTTAATTTTGCATAATTATGCAATTCTTTGTTAAATGGAACTGAAAACAATAATTTCACTTTAAAACAAATGATATTACGTATTCACCTACTTATAAAATAAAATATTAATGAAAATTTTTTTTTTATTTTTACCAAATTTTTACATAAAAAATCATGTAAACATTTCTGACTTTTTTTTTTAAATATAATTTAGGTAAAAACATGATAAAAATGGAATAGAATATTTCTCATAACTTAATAATATTTCAAATTATGTTAATACATTAAAAGCTAATGACGATATTTGAATTTTGAATTGATATCTTAGCTAATTGAATTTAGCCGAAATTCTCCCACAGACTGTGGTAAGGCCAGCTGGTTTGTATATATTTTACCTTACCTTAACTAGAAAAAGAAACTTAGAAATCTAGAATTTTATTCGAAAGCTTATCTATGATTTTTTTAATATATGGTTTGAAATAATTGAATTAATTGAAATAATTTTGATTTATTTAAACCGATAAGTACATGAAAAGTTGTTAAATTTTATTTATTATTAATTTTATATTATTTATATATACATATGTCTGAATTGTACGTTTCTAACATAATTATTTTCTTAATTTCATCTACATTATACCGTATACCCAGTACCTAATATAAAAGATTGATTAACGATTTTAGAAATTTATTATAAATTATAAATAATAAATATATTATAAATTATTTTGCGGTTAATATTGATTTTATAAGATTTTTTTTTTAATTATTATTAAATTTAAAAAATTTTCCCTCTTTTTATAATAATATTTATATGTATATATATTTTATTTTATTATTAAGCTTAGATCAATTTACAAAAGATTAGATCATTCTCCATATAATATTTTTTGCATTGTAATATTATACATTTATATAAAATGGGAAATGTTTGTAGGTAAAAAAACTTAACGTAAAATCAGTACACAAACTAAATTAAAGTCTTAAAATTATTTATTATGACTGTCAAGTTTATGGTATAACTAATAAAAAAGCTAAGTTTTTAGTTTTTATAGTACTTAATTTATAAAATTTATGTGAAAAAAAATTATAAAAAAAATTATTTCAACTAATAATAAAAAAAAAAAATATTAATGAAGTATTCCGTTTATTTTAGATTTATTGAAGAATAAAAATGATGATCATTAGATAATTACAATAGAATATAGTGATCAGAGATTTGGTGGTTAAATTTCTTTAAAATAAAATTTTAGATTTACGCAAACTATGGTTTAGCATTATACCAACAATATTGATATACACTTTTGTTAGAATCATAATGTTTAAATGTTTTGGGAAAAAATTTCAAATTTCAAATATTTTAAACATTATTTTTAATAGAAAATATTAATATGTATTATATTTTTCTTTAACGTTAATGGTTCCAAATTTAAAAATTTATCAATGTATACATATTAAATTAGTGCACTAATGTAAATTGTATTTAACGCGGGAACATTAAAACATTATACAAGAATTATACTGTTTAAAAATATTCCGAAAATTTCACATTTACTCACAAAATGAATACCCGAATAATAAAAATCTATAAATTAAAAAAAAATTATTATCAGACAGGCAGATGATATGAAATCTTCATAATTTTAAATGAAAAGAAAAATTATATAAAAATTACCTTAAAACTTAAATACACTTCGTTTTGATGTCAGTTATTTGTCAAAAGAATAAATATCCCAGAAATTTCTGCAATTAAAAAGAAATAAACATTTATTAATTACTATTTTTAATTATCATCATTATAACTATTATTTATTTAATTTTTGGATTTTTGGTTATCATTCATTTTTTTATTAATATAATTTAAAAAAAAATACTTCAATCAATGTACATATTATATTTTTTAAATATAAAAGTGATTTCCAGCTATCCTCGTCCCTTTTCATTTATTTTTAATGAATGAAAGAATTATTATTAAATTTTATGTTTATAATGTTTACAATAAAATATTGTTTTTTAAAATGGCATAGACAAACTAGTATTTTTTTTTGTAAGGGTAACACGCCCAAATTGTTTTCGTATTTGTTTGGGTTTTTGAGCCGTCAACAAAAAATTAGATTCGCTTAACATTTTTCACTTGAAAACAATAATTACAAAATAATTGATTAAAAATTTACTTAAAAAATAATCAATCCTATACCTATTATAATACTAGTTATATGTAACTTTTTTTTTCTTTTAAATTCAATACACAAACATATTTCTTCAGCATTTCAACCCACTAACGTTACATTGAAATAATTAATTTTTCCATTCCAAAATTAGCTCCAAAAAAGTGTTAAAAATTACAAATTTTTAATTTTCTCAATCTAAAAATACAATAGAAATTATGTAATAATAGATGATTAACACAAAAATCTTATTGATATAAACTTAATTTATTAAAAAAAAATAATAAATGAGTTTTCATATTAAAATAAATTAATCCTAAAAAGAAATAATATTGGAAAAATTACAAAGTTAAACTTATCCAGAATATTCAGAACCAAGATTCCAACATAAAATAGTTTAAACAAACACGTTACATATAAGATTTACAACGATAAAACTCTGACCTAAATTTTGCATTTACAAGAAAGGAAATTAATATTTGTTATATATGATCGCCTTCATTCATCCATCCATTATAATTTTAAATCCTGAAGATTAAGTCTGAAGATTAGTTTACAACCGCCTGAACCAGCTCGATTAACTGCGCAAAGCCGCAACTTAAACATAATAAATCTTCTTTAGAATCACAAATATTGCACATTTGACCATAACCGAAAGGGCATAAGCTAACTATTAAAAATTTCCTAGATTTCGGTTTAATTAAATAGATTCATAAAATTCAATATTTCTGCTCTGGATTTTGAACTTTTTATTATTTTCTTCATTTATTTTAATTTTAACCTATTGATAGATATAATATAATATAGGTATAAATACTCGTATAAATCTAAAATGTGCTAATAGTTAATTAAAAAATAATTTAAATAAAAAATAAATTATTTATTACAATAAAAAAAATTATTTTTTTTTTCCTATTTCATTATTAAATTTTGGTTAAAAAACTCATAAAGCATGTAATGTGATAGTTTTGTGCAATAAAAAGTACAAAAGTTAATTGTATTAAGTTTATTGTTCTCAAGGTTAAAACTATGGTTCATACTTAGTGGGCATAAAATTATAAAGCAAAAATAAGTATAGGTATCCATAGCTTAATAATAAAATAATAGCTTATTTTTATAAGCTTTACTTTTCAATTACATTTCAAAATTGATGCATTTAAGATTAAAAATTTCATTCAAATTAAAAAAAAAAGTGTTAAGATCGTTCCATTAGACTGAAAAAAAATTTTTTTATTACTTTAATTGCGCAATTCATTAATGAGATTTGATATTGAAATTTTCTGCGTATATTCTATATCTAAAAAACAAATGTATCTTCAAACATACCGTCTTTCCTAAAAACAGTGAACTATCTGACGAGCTTGAGGTAAATTGAAAAGGTTAAAGTGAAACAAAGCGAACTTGGGGTCTACTATAATCAATTAAAATATTATTCTAAACTTCTACTTAGTGCGAAAAAAAAGCAATATTGTTTTTACATTCTTAAATGGTAATAATAGCTAATAGTTAATAATATAAGTTTATATAATACAAACTTTTATAATTTAACAAACATAAATTGATGAAAACTTGAAAAAATTGTTATTTTCGAATTAACAATTTTTTTACAAACATAGTGTTAATGTTTTGAAAATCTCTATTAAACTGGCCTACAAAAAAAAATGTTTGTATTGGTGCAGCTCTGTTCGCATCTGTAGTCGGTAAAGTAGTTAGTATGAACTACATTGCTGCTACTAGATGTCAGCTGACAGCTCTGATTTACCTAGAATTCTTATTTCAAATTTTTTACGGTTTTATTCAAAATCAGTCCATGTTATACCTACTTTTATGACATTAATCGTATACATTTATGATGGCAAGTAAGTCAAGAAGTTGCATTAACGATCCTGATATGTTTTGTTACATATGCGGTGAGTATATAATGAAAGATCAACGGAAACCGATTAATGACACGGTATTTCGCTTGTATTCTGTATACTTTGGTATTGAAATTGGCAATCATGAACAAGAGCTGATATGAAAAATATGACTAGTTTTCTTGTATCAGCTCACAAAATATACCCAAAATCAGGTCTAAAGTCTTAGGCACCAAAATGAGTGTAGACCAGTGTTATTAATATATGCAATAAATATAAATCATCGAAATTTTTCAATTACTTATTTTATAATAATTTGCAAAATAATAAAACAATAGTTTATATATTTGAACCAAAAATTTTTAACTGAAATAGAATTAGCCAAAAAAAATTCTTTCATAAAATTTTACAAGGATATGATTTACCACTCCCAAGAAAAACTAAATTACTAAATTTCTATATTTAAAAGTTCTTTCAATGAACTATATTTCTTTCTAGTTAATAGTGATTAAATTTAACTTTATGATTGATATGATAGTTATATGAAAATTATAATAAATATAATTAAATAACATTATGCCAAAAGAATAACAATAAAAAAAATTAGATCATAAAATACACATATAGTAGCAAAACAATTATGACTTCATCGTATGGAAAATAATCATGTCATCGCCATCGTTTTAATTTCATTCCAAAATTTTTCCTAATAGCTTTACTATGATAATTGCCCTACATTTGTTTCTTCTTAAAGCTGATTAAAATTACGCATTAAGTTTTGAAAGTAATTTCAAAACAAAAATTTTAACATTTTGATTGTACACATATGTACATACCTATAATTTTTATTTCTTTTATAAAAATATATTAACGCAATTAATAAATTTCCGTTCAAAAAGTGTATTTAACAAACTATATATTTTTACCTAGGTATTATAGAAATATTTATGCAAACAAAAATGAGCAAGGACTTCTTCAAGCAATTTATACAGTATAGTATATTAAACATTTTCATTATATTAAATAATTGGCTTGGGATTATTAGACGTTATTTAATGAAAAGTATAAATTAGAAAATTATCATATTGAAAATTTAAAAATATTAATGCTTTAAAATGAAACTATAAACAATTTGATAAAACATAAATTCTTAACCAATCAAAGAGCCTTTTGATGAATTAGTTGTTATATTAGTGCGGTTTAGTAATACGATTAAATTGACTAAGAACTAATTTTCGGTGAATATTTCCAGACTGGAATGGAATTTCATGAATTTTCAACTAGGAAGAAAGAGCAAGTTACGGATTATATAGAAAGCAATCATTATACATAGCTCTTAAGAAATCTCTCAATAATATAATTTGAAAACTTTTCAATACTAAGTGAGCTTAATTTGTGAGAATTTAAAAAAAAAATATTAATATTTAAACAAACAAATTTTCCAAATTAATACCTTACAAAAAATATTCTCTTTTATACAAATTTTTAACTATAATTTTTCATTTCACTTTAATTTCCATAAAAAAAAAACAATTTTTCCAAAATAATGAAAATTATGAAAACAAAACGATATTATGTTAATTATAATAAACTCTCTCTTATAGTTATAAACTACATATAAATTTTAGAAACATTTAATTTGAAAAATGACCTATAAGTATGTACTGTACAATCAGGGTGACCAAGTCTGACCTAAAAAAATATAGAACATTTCGACATCAAAAAAGAGAACATAAGAGAACAAACCTAAACTTTATCTGGAAAAGGTATGGTTAATCTGAAAATCGAGAAAAAAACATTTTTATAACAAAATTATTTATTTGCAACGGCCCTTTTTATAAGATGTACAAGTTTTTTATTAATTATTATTTCATAATACATATATATACAATACATATATATATATATATCACATCGGATTCGGATGTATCATCATCATATTTCTCAACTTTTCGCACCCGGCTGAGAAGCTCTGTATTTTCTTTTATATTTCGAAAAAAATCTGTACATGACACATCGTTAAAATTATAGACCACTTGCAAAATACCTCGGACAGTTTTAATATTCAACTTGTTTCTTTCTTTAGACCACTGAGCATTGATCAATGAAAAAACTCTTTCTATATTAGCATTTTGCTCAGAAATGGAATAAAAAAATTGACAAATTTTTAAAAATTCTGAATAATAGGAGACTTCTTCTATTTCTCGAAAATATTTAGCCCATTTCTGACAAGATAATAACGCTTTTTGTGGACGGTTAAACGCCTTGAAAATAAAGCCTGACATTAGACAAAACCTTTTTGACCATTATACCTATAATTGATTTATTACATTTTTTTTGGAAAGAACATAAAAAGAGGACAAAAAGAGACAAAAAGCATTAAAAAAGTGACTAAAAAAGAGATATCTCTAAAAAAGTGAACATTTATCAAAAAAGTGAAGTGAACAAAAGATCTGCTTTGAAAAAGAGAACATGTTCTCTAAAAAAGAGATATGTTGGTCACCCTGTGTACAATACATTTATTCAAAAAACTTTTTTACGGTTGAAAAACCCTCCTTATAATATAGGTATATATTACATTAATTTTTATGCTTTTATTTTTTTATTAACATAACAAAAAAAAAGAAACGAAAAAATTTGTTTTTAAGTGAGATGTACCTTTAGCAATTTCTCGCTTAATTTAGGACTCATTCAATAATATAAACAACAAAAACAACAAAATACAAGTATGTAGGTATATAACAAAAATTAAAGAAGGAAAATTTAAAATAACGTATAGGTTAAAAATTGCAAATAACAGGCCACTAACTATTATAGTATTATCAAGATTTGAAAATTGGTATAAATTTAATTTTTTTTGTGAAGGTAAATAATGTTTTGGGAGTGGTTATCACGAAATTTAAAAAAAAGCTAATGTTTTTTTTTTCTTTCTAGAAAGCTTATTAGGTTTGAGATGAGATGTTTTTTTTTTACTTTCTTATAAATTGTTCCGCATTATACCTATAAGTAGGTATATGACCAAAGACCACAATACTATAATACTATTTATAACTATATTATTAGCAGGAAATTTTTTTTTTTTTGAACATCAAATAAATAGGTCAAATTTAAGCATCTATAGAATTTATTGTATGTAATAATTTTAATTTATTTAAAAAAAAAAATGTTTGTATGTGCTAAAAAAAAATAAAAGCTTACCATTAAAAACACCCATTTAATATAAAGTAAATGCTCATTTAATTTGTTTTATTTTTGTTGATAATTATTTTGTAAAATAGTAACTATATTGGTTAATGAGGAAATATGTCATTAATAACATTATAAAAATTGAACGTACATGTAATTCTTTGCAGTAAATATTAATTCTATATAGGTTAGAAAACAAACTATTATAGATGATAAGACATAAAGTTCCTAAAATCGAACTAATATAATTTTCTATCTTATTTGTGGAATTGTGTATCAACTTTCATTATTTATTGTATAATATAGTATGCTATAGTATAAAAACCATTTTAATTTTTAAAAGTGGATAATTTTAGGAATGGGTCTTGTGAACAAACCATATTATATTAATTTACATTATACAGAAAAGTCTGATATGAAATCTGCCCGATCATCAAAATATAAAAGTTTTTGGCACAATTTTTATTCGATAGAAAAGAATAAGCTGTTGTAAGTTTTTTCATCAGAAGATAAGACATAAAAAATATATTTTTTTTAATTCTACTTCTTTTAATACGCTTAGCTTATCCTCTGAATTAGACAGCCATAGTAGTGTTCTACAAATTTTAGTTGAAAATAAATTCTTCAATGTATATTAAAACAAAAACTATATTAAAGAAAATATTATTTTTTTTTTTAGAAATTTCAGTATTTTTAACCTATATTCAAAAAATTAAAGGAAACCATAAACCTAACAATTTTCAAGACATAACTAACAATACCTTTAAAAAAATAAGTAGATGAATGGTGTTTTTTTTTTCAACTAAATAACGAACCGGTTTAAAATAGTTCAAATGTAAAATTGTTTGTCTTTTTTTTTTCTTTATTAATAAAAAAAATTATCTAGACAAACATTATAATTTACTAGGCAATTAACCCATCATTTAAAGATCAATCAACTCTGCATCATTTATTTAAAATTATAATTCTCAAAAATAAAATTGGTGTTCCAGTTCGCATTATTGTACCTGCAAGTTTCGTAAATTCCCAATAAATAGTCGCCAAGTTTTCTCAGGCATTGTAAAATTAAAGTTACGAAGCTAAAATTTCAACGTCTAAGTCAAATAAATAACTTTTCTTCTCTATCCAATCTACAATGGAATAGACATTTTGAACTTCTCTATAGAATAGAATACAAATTATCTAATTAATATGAAGTGAAATTGTCAAAATATTTAACTAGAAACAATGCCTCTCAGAACTCAATCCCTCATTAGAGGAATCAAATGCTTTTATAATAAAAACTGGCAACTGTCACCATTAATGATAATTAAATATATAATATGTACTGTGTTAAAATTTGAAAAATAAGAAAAACTGAATCAATTCATTTTGTGATAATTATATAATTTTTAGATTTTAATATTCAACAGCCGCAATCGTTGTAAAGAATAAATAAAAAACTAAAAAAAAAAAATTATTGAAAGAAGAACTTGATATATTTGATTGCAATTCAACTTTTCATGAACGTTTTTTATTTTGTACTCCTTGAAACTTGTATACCTTAATTTATTTTAGTTTTAAAATACGGTGGCCGACATTTTTCTAACATTATAATATAATTCTAATCTAATTAAAAAATTAAATATTATTATTAAAATAAAGAGTAATAATTTATATACATACCTATCTATCGTTAGGTTGAGAAATGTAAGTTTCTATTTGAGTCAGAATAATTTAAACTTGAACCTAAAATCAGTAAGAAATTTTTGAATTTCTATCTATATATATCGATCTTTTCCAGAATATGGTAACTTCTGAAATAGGTATATGCAGATTTTCATTTGTCAACGTATTGATTCGATATGTTGATTTCTATGGTTAATGCCAAACATTCAAACATATTAAAATCGAATTCTAAATTATCAAAAAAAGCTGAAAAAAGTTCATTCAATTGGACCACAAAATAAAGTTAAAAAAAGCTAAAAATAATAGGCACATATATCCAATTTTTGAGAAAAAAATAAGCTCTACATTGTATAAAATATTAATTTATAAATAAAAAATAATATTCTCTTTATTTAAAGAAACCTACGTTGCATTAAATGGTTGAATAAATATTGTATACTCTTAACAGTTCTACAGATTCATCAAAACGAAGTATTTATTTATATCAGCTGATCAATGTAGTATTATGAACGAAACTTACAACATATATTAGGTATTACTTTTCATTATCTCTACTACGTCTACAATCAACAATATAAAATGTTTACTTTTATTTCGTACAATAGTATCATAATGGTTGGTTATTTATAATTCTAGACAATATTATTCATCCAAATAAATTTAACATATAGTTCCTTTAAATTATTTTTTATCTCAGTTGTTGTATTATATCCAAAATTTTTTGATGATAATTATTTTGTTAATTTTATTACGAAAAGAATTAAAAAAAAAAACTTTGTAAAGTATAATTATATCATGAAACTGAAATATGAGAACTGCTTTATTAGGTATAATTAGGGAAATTTAGTATATTTGTTAAAATGGAAGCAAAAAGATGTGATTGAATAGTACAAACAAAATAAGTAAATTTGTGAAATTGTACGTTTTCTAAAAAGCATAAAAGTGTGAAAAGAAATTGTTTGTCGAAGAATTAAATGTTATTGTGAAACCTTTACTGCAGTTCGGAAAAATGGTCTTATAAGTTGTAAGAACAAAAAATCGAGTTAATGCTAAACTAAAAGTATGGATGGGACTGATATTCCTAAAAAACTGCTGAACGTTTTTAAAAATGTCTTGTTGTCAAATGTCAAATGTCAAAGAATACTTTATGCATTTTAGATTTCTTCAATTATATCGAAAAAATCAATGAGACCCTTATTTCGGGCACACAGCAAATTAATTATGTTTTGTTGCAATATTTATTTTTAAAAATTTTTTTCTAATCAAACAATTTTTTTCTCGCGATATTATCTGTTAACTTTTTTTGTGATTTGAAGTATAAAATCATTTAATAACAAAATGGTGAAAAAAAAAAGAAACTACAAAAATTTAGTCGAATGTTTTTAAAAAAAAAACTTAAAATACTGTACTATTTGTTTTATTTTTTTCATTATATATATTTCCTGCTTTTTTATGACAGAATTTATAATTTTTATGTCCAACTTTTTTCTATTATATTGTTTTTTTAATTATTATACTTTCAAATGTATCCCTATAATTTTTAAGAGTTCCTCGAATAATTTTGTAGATGAATATTCTGACCCAACTGGTGTTAGACTACTACTCACGTTTTTTGGTTTATATTAACTATTTTTTCCATTTTTAAAACGTTGAAATATGCATTGGGTTGTAGCTTTTTACCTTTTCACTAATATTGAAAATTCGATTTAAATTTTCCCATCTTTGTGTTTTTCTTTCTTCAACGATAGCATTTTTTCTTATTACTAGAATTTTTTTTTAAACCGGTAGAACTTAGCAAAAATTAAATTTATTAAAATTTTTAAATAATTATTGTAAAAATAATGTGTAAATTTAAATTCACTTTTTCTTAGCATGATATTTGTCATAAAAACTTATAAGCACGAATACTGTTTTTGCTACAATTTTTCTTATATTTTACATTTTGGTTTCTTCTGACTTATAGTTTGAAATCAAATTCAAATGCTTTCATAGAACTTTGATTTCAGCTAAGTCATGCTTTATTTAAAAAATAAAATAATCTCAAAATGTTTTTGGTAGAACGAGTTCAAAAACTTTTGTTTTTGACTGTATGCGCATCTTAATCTTTAATTTATAGGATGATGAATATTCGAATATTTTTGTTACATTTAAAATCGAATTTCTCTTAAAAGTTGTAAGAGATTTGAATTCTTATAAGCAGTACCCAAAGCTCACATGTCACAATATAATTAAAATCAGAAGAATTTTTAATTATACAAAGTTTGCTTCAAAAAAGATCATTATTTATAAATTAATTCAGATTTTAATTCTGATCTAATCAATTTCTTAGAAAAAAAAATTCAACGAACAATAAATTAAAGTATTTTTTACGCAGAAAAAACTGAAATTATTTGACGTAAATTCATTCAAAAAACTTTAATTTAAGAAAAGAAAAAAAACAACATTAAATTAATAAGATGAATGAGCATAAAATTGTTTTTTTTCTTTAATAATACTGTAACTAATTATGAAATGATCAACTCATTATTATATCTTACAAGGTAGATAAATTTTAAAAACAAAATAAAAATACGAATTAATCAAAGAATTTCTCTGTCTACTAAAAAACAAAAACCTATCAAGCTCAAATTTCACGAATTCGGGTCAATTCATAGCAAGAAAGAGCACGTTGTTTTATAGAAAATTAAAAATAAATGAATAATTGAAAGTTAATTAGATATAAAACAATTTACGTCGTCGTCGTGAATAAATAAAATGAAAAAAAAAGATGCAGGAAGTTGTTTTTATTTTTTTTAACCCTTTTTTATTATTTTTCATAATAAAAACATTTTATATAACTAATACTTTTTTAAGTCGATATTAAAAGCTTTATGTTTTCAAAACAAGATAAAATTAAAGTTTACAATATGTTTTGATGATAAACCTAAACTTAACTTTACTTATTCGCCTTTTTAAGCAGTAAGACATAATGATTCCAAACTTTTTAAGATTAAATTGTTCTATAATACCAATGACTACAACAACAATAATCTGTTGGTTCAATGAAAAATCGTTTTTAATCTATAATATTCCTTCAAAGATTGTTTTTTAGTAAATTTTTTTTTTGCATTGAAAACTCCATTATAAACTTAAATTTGTGTAGCTGCTATGGTCCGAATATATTTATCATATTCTATATAGAAGCGTAATTTTTTTAATATATATTATAAATGTATTGCATATATGCTTATATTGGGGCAGACTTTAATTTTTATATATTACCGCCTACAAAGAAAAAATAAATCAACCCGTTAGACATTGTTGGTCGTCTTATTATTATTTAATTAAAGTTTAAATTCATTTACAAAAGCAAAGAATGGCAAAAAAAATAATAAATTAATAACAAACCAAATTGAAAGCATTTCCTTAATGAAATTTTAATCTTTTATTAAAACTTCATGAACTAAAATTAAACTCAAAACGCTCTAGGGCGAAAATATTGCAACATAACACTTGCAAAACAATTACCATTTTGCCAGTTTTTTTTTTTTTGGTTATTTGAAAAAGCATCATCGTGCGCATAAGATACCGCAATCAGCTTTTAGTTTAAATTTATATTTAGTTTTATTTTGGTAATAAAACTAACATTATGGCGGTAAAAAAAAAAACTCTTTATAAAGAATATTCAACCATAAACACCACACAAAGTTGATTTTATGCTCTAAAAATTTTCTGATCAGAAAACTAAATATACGTAGTACGCTATTTACAGCATGTATGCATTTTAAATAAAATTTATATAGAGAAAAAAAAATTACACATAATGATCAAATTCAAAAACAATTGAAAATTTAAGTATGACTCTCTGTATATAAATAAAAGTACACACTCCCCCAACCAAGTATGCATTATCTGTACAATAAAACGCAAAATTTGGTGGACTCAGTTTAATGCGATGCTCATACTAAAATATTTATGGCTAAATCAATTAAGCTCTTAAAAAAATTCATAAATAAATTAGTGAAAAAAAATTTTAAGAAAACAAATGATGACTATTAAAAAAATAAGATTCTGATCTCTAGGTCTAGTTAATAAGAATGGATTTTGGTTTACATACTTTAACTTTTAATACATATTGCTTGCGTATTCTTTTTTATATAGATATATGATAGTTTTATTTCACTACTAATTTATACAATTCTAAATTTAACAGATTCTAAAATTTTAATGATTTTTCTTCCAATTTTCTCAAAATCCTCATATTGGTTGTAGAGTCCACTAATTCGTTGAGATTTGCTGCATCTGTTAATTAATGCAAAATGAATAAAGTAAAGAAAAACAAATCTTTAAATGCGTCATCTAATACATAAAAACAATTTTAATCTAAATATTAAATTTTTTTCATGCTTGCACATTTTAATAACAAAATCTAATGAAAAGAAAGTTAAATAATTTGACTAATTTTTTTAACAGAAAGATTGTAAAAATTTAAGTGTAACGAAGGTGTTGGACTAAAAATTTTATTTTCCAGGTAAACTTCAAATTCCGAAGATTTTACCTGAAGAAATGTGGATGGTTTTTTGAATATATAATTAAATATCGTAATAACATTTTATAGATATGGGTATACCTATACATATATACATACATATATATATATATATATATTCTATTATATTAGAAATCTAGTGTAGTTGATATTAAAAACAAATCTTTAAAAATTGATTGTACACATATCACATTTACGTAATGAATTTAAGAAAGATAATTAAAGTGTAGATCACTTTCTAACAAAGCATAATAATAACTACACATATACATTTCTAATTATAATACTTAATTAATAATATACACATTATGAATTACAATTTTCAATTAAAAAAAAATTACCATAAAATATAGCCATAAAATATGAAATAATATGCATACATTATGCTTAAATTTACATTAATTGTTTTTTCATAAACCTCTTTGTTTTAAAACAATTTCACTCAGAATAATTGAAAAAAAATATGTACTTGCATTTAATAAAAAAAAAATCTATTACGCTAAATTAATAAATAAGTCTTTAATTTTATATTAAGTAATAAAATAAAATTTCATTTCACACAACTAATCGGTTTTTAGATTTAATTAAACTTTTTTACCATATAGGTTGGTATTATTTGTGTATAAAATTGTCAATATTATATATTCATTGTCAATATTATATATTCAAAATACGAATAGGGCATTAGCATTGGCACATGAACTAAAGATCATTTTAAAAAATAGTCAATTTTCTTTTGGGATGGATTTTAGTTCTATATATGCTTGAGCTCAAAAATTGGTTTTGAATAGCCTTTGTCTGTATTATTAATTACATTTTTGTCATGTAGTAAATATACTGTAATGTGTTATATATTTTAATAAAAATTAAACGAAATCTATAATAGTTATCTTTTTTATTGAATACATATTATATTATATTTATGCTCGTCTATCCTCTAATTATAAAAATTAAATACACTCAGCGTAGATTAGAGCGTAACATGTGTCATTTTTGTGACACAAAAGTAACCTTCTAAACTTTTGAATTTGGGAAATTTCATTATTTTTTTTTGATTTTTTATGACTTTTTTACCATACTTATACGTATAACTTGATCTGGAGGTGAGAAATGTTGTTGTGTTTTTAAAGAAATTTTTATATACCTAAATATATTATACCTGTTATATTTATGTATATTATTATTATACAGATAACATATTATAAATTATGTGTTGAAAGGTGTAACAAAAATATAGGTAAATATTTACTTAATATACTGTTACTTATAACAAAAATTATTAAGAAAAATTAAGCAAATTGAAAGTAAGTATATAAACTGAAAAATATGAAATTAAACAATTTTATTTTAATTAAGTCTTATTCTTATAAATATACATCAAATCCGCTATACTATTTGTATTTCTAGATATTTGTCATTATACATATTATGTAAATATATGTAACATGCGAAACATTTGATCGTGATTGTAATGTTCAAAAATTAAAAAAAAAATGATCATCAATCGAAAATTGAGTTAGATAAAAACATAATACGAATTCTTCAAACCTAATATCAAAAAAATAATTTAAAAACAAATTGTGAAAATCTATACTATATATATGTTTATGTACATTATATACAAATGGACCACGCAGGGCGTTTGTAAATGCTAGACAATTCGGAAAAAAATAATATTTTATCATTATGTTTAATTACTTAATTCCAGATAGCGAGAACAGCCGCTTGTTCTGAATTACAAACAATCAATTTCGGCATCATTTTGTTAACGAAAATAATTATAATAATATTAACTTTTTTATAATATTGGCAATTTGGTTGAAGTATTTAACATTAAAAAAAAACAAGTTTTTATTTTGTCTTCGTTTCTAATTAGTTTTGTGAAATTCACAGTCTTGACAAATTTTCTTAACAATAAAAACCTTCAATTACATTGGAACCTGAGAGTTTATTAAGCTTATGATTTGTATTTTATATGCGCTTTTGTGTTTTTTAATAAAGCATATAAAAATCATATTAAATTTTAATTTTTATTTATTTCTTTCTCAAATGCCCCATTCTCATTGTAACATAATATTGTCTGTCCAATATTGCATATCTAAGGTGTACATTTATTTTAAATAAGGAAAGAAGGACATAAAGAATACCTTTAATTTTCAATTTTTTTTTTTAAATTGAGAAAACTTTGAGGTAAATTTATATGAGATACATACATGCTTGCTATCAAAAATGTTTGACTCTGTAATCTGTTTATTTATAAATTTTGAAAATTTAAAACAGCCCAAAAATGTCCTTTCTTCCTAATTTTCAATGTGCAATGTGAAATACAGATATGTTCTGAAAATTACAAGACAAATGCTTGCCATAAAATAAATATCGTAAAATAATCCATCTCTAAACAAAAAATAAATAAAGTCTTATCAAGTTTCTCATTTAAAAGCGCATTTGTAATTTGTAATGCAACAAACCAATTTTTAAAAATATTCCCATAACAATGAGATGAAAACAAGTTTTTATGTTGTAGGTATTTTCTGATTTTTATTTTTTAATGAATTTTTTTTTTTGTTAATTCAAAGAGTTGTAAAAATCTGCAATAATTTCTGATATACATATAATACACTTTAAAATAATATAAATAGTGGTTTTTCTGACTTCATCATAAGAAATTTTAAGTGAATGACTCATAATTTGCAAGCTATGTGTAATGTTGTGTACCCATGTAAAATTATGCTAACCATAAAGATTGACACAAAGTCCAATTCAATTTGCACATAACATTTAATAACAAAAAAATTAAATAAAAATAACCATTAAAAAATTTTGTCACCAGGTATGACATTAAATAAGAAAAATGTTTTTTTTACAATAATTAATAATCCGAGTGACTAGGTGTTATATGAATACCAACAAATAGTCGGTAACGCATTAAACAATTTATAAATGCATAATATGTTCGCTCATAAATTAAACAATAAACACATTAGTAGCAAGAAAATAATAGTATGGAATAGGGTTAAATAAGTGTTTGTATTTAATTACAAACTAAACAAAAATTACAGCTGATATACGGGATTGGGAATAAAACCTAAAATTTGTAGCAGTTTCTATATATCTTAGACTTAGATGATACTATGAATTTGATTCTGGCAACAGTAGTCTTTGACATAAAAAGCCAGAAAAATAGTCATATATGTACGTAATCTGGCATTAAATGCAGATTAATGTATACAAGTCTTACTAGAAAGTAAAAATTGCAAATATTTGAAATATAAATACTATTTATTCTTTTTCTTGGAAATTATGAACTTTTTGTTCATGATTACTCCAGTTTATAGAGAATATAGGCACTCATAATCGTAATAAAGTTTAATACTGGAATAAATGAACTTTAAAATATGTAATATACCGATGAATGGAAAAGGAAATACATTATATGATGGAATATTAAAAATATATAAAAACTAGAGTTGAGTGCATTTATTATTAATGTATTTATTTCCACTCCCAAAATTCTATAATAATTATGTTCTTTCGATTTTTTATTATTTAATAAGCAAAAACAAAATCGATAAAATATTTCGCAATATTTCTTTCTTAAAATTAGAATCTAACGATGCTGTGAAACTGGATTTCTCAAACTCAGGGTTGTAAGATTTAATTATTCTCTTGTTTACTAACTGCTAGAGATTGCTTGACAGAATAAAGCATTGAGAGATTTCTCCTCCTACATGATAATCACTTTTTACTTTTCCTTATTTTTCCGTAACCGTAACAAACTTTCAATCATTATACTGAGTTCTGGCTTGATGTTATTTAAAAGGGAATTCAATAACATATCAATAACTTCAAAGTAAAAAATTCTTAAATAAAAAAATTAGAATTTCATAACATATTTTAAGATTTGAAAAATTATTAACATTTTACAAATTTAACAAAGTTGTAAAATTACTTCATAAATTTAAATTATTTTCATTAAGAACTAAAAATTATAATAAAATTTTATAAATTATAATTTCATACAATTTTTAATTTTAAAACGAATATATTAAAATTGTGATATAATCATGCATGAAATTACAGATTCCAGATTTAAATTTATTTATTTATTTATTTTTATTTTTTATTTAAAGTTTTGATCTCAAATCAATTTAATATACATATAATCTTAAAGATAATTTCTTTTGCTTTGCATATTAAACATTAAACAAAAAGGGGATATATATATCTAAAAATGATAATAATTTAATAATAAATAACAATAGGTATACATTATTTTTAGTTTTGCTTAGTGAGAACATATTGAATGGATGAATTTTATATTTCCATGCCACATGAAAAAACAAAATATTATATTAATTAAATAACAATTTATGTAATGTCTTATCAGTTTTAACGTTAAGGTGACATAAGGTGAATGTAATATTAAACCATTTTATCGTATTACCATTTGACATCTGCTATTGTGATAACTTATCTGTTTTTATCGATAAATAATAAATTTTATAATTAAAAAGATTTTGAAAACCTAAATGTTTTCGTAAATTAATATTACTTTTTTTTAACAGCCAAAGTATTTTTGTAGTCTGATATCAGTTTATAAAAAGTTTCGGTGATGAGGAATGAAAACATTCGGCATGTCATCTTCATATATTCTAAATATATTATTAATCAAATTGGTAACTACCTTAATAAATTTTATTTCAACTTTAAAATATATTTCAAAAAGCCTCGAAATTGTAAAATTTATTTTTGCAATTATAACTTGATGAAACTGTCTAACATTAATAAAGGAATTAATTAAGTATATTTCTTATTGTCAATAAATTGATTGACCTTGTTTTTAAATGATGGAAAATTACACACCAACTCATGTTATTAATTAAAGTAAACTAAACTTTTTCAATGGTAATTTGTGTTTAACATTTGAAATTAAAAAAGACAATCTCTTTAACGAAATGGCCAAAATTTTAGCTTTTTAAAATATTATCAGCTCAAAATAGCATAAATAATAGTTTTAAACATTCTGAATTTAAATTTAATACATAGTTGAGTATTTTTTGTTTGTTTCATTTATTTTTAGTCCGTTTGCCATTAAAAATGAGGAAACGGAATATACGTTTTCATTAAATGTAGGTTTTCGTCTGTCCTCCACTAAAATGCTTATAATTATAATTAGTAAATCAGCCAATCGATTGTTTGTAATTCGACTAAATGGAATAGGTATTATGATATTGATGGAATCTAAAATACTCATCCTCTGATTGTGACCAAGATATCTCAAATCGAAATACTGAAAACGGGCCTCATACTTCATTTATAAGGTACTGTTTTACATTTTTTAACATATTTCACAATTTTTTCCTTAAAAAATAAAAAATTGCTACTATTTTGATAAAATTATTGATGCACCGTACTTCAAATAATATTAAAATCATATTAACCCTTAGCGCTTAATATTTCCACGTCACATTAAATTATATATTAATCATAAATTTAAACATATGGTGTTTATATAATTTAATTTTTATATAGTAATTGATATCTACATATTTCCACTTATTTATACCATGAACTTTCAATATCAATTTTTTTATTCGTGTTTTGAAAATAAAATTAAAAAAAAAAAAACTCTTCATACTATAAGATGGTAAGTACTTATTTTAATTTTTAATGCTAATTCATCATTTTTTTTTTTTTTTTTAATTTTTAATTTCTTGTTTAACAACATTAGTTTTTCTTTCATTTAATTTTGATATAAGAAACGTGTATATAATATATAAAATTGACTTTTTTAACATATCATTTTCATTTAAAATAACAAAAAAAAAAGATACATCTACTATGCTTATATTTTAAAACTCAATTTGATGTGAACTTTTTAATCATAAAACGGACATGATTTTATTAAAGCGAAAACTTTTTTTTTTCCTATACTTTTGTATAATACTTATATTACCCATCTTTAATTAAACGTTTTATACTGTTTTTTTACATCATTCATTATGTGTCTTTTACACAGTTTGATTTTTGATATCAGAGTCATATAATATTATATTGATTGTGTTACATGTACAATAAAATTTTGTAAGCAGTTAATATGAAAAAAAAAAGAAGAAATTATTTACGTTTTCATTGTTCATATTTTGAGCTACTTTCGAAATTTATTAAATATAAAAAAAAAAAAAATTCATTATAATAATCGATTGAGTTTGACCTTAACATGCTGCTAATTCATTCAACAGTTAATAAAACTTAATTCTCTAAATTTTCATAATAAATTGTGGTATTTTTTTTTTGCACATTTTCTTTTAAATTACGATTTATTTATTTTTTACAAACAAAACCTTTTCATATTAAGTATTATAGTTAATAAAATTTTCCTGTGCAAATATCTAAAATTCGAAATTCGGTCAAGGCGGTAAAAAAAAAAATTAAAATATGAATTAAGTTACTGGTACGATTCACATTGCTAACATTTTTAGAATATAGAATATGTATAATAGAAGATAAAAATACAATTAAGTATTATAGGATTTGCGCGAAGCGAAAGCAAAGCCACTTGATTACTCTTCTAGATACATTTTATTGAAAATTTACCTAAAAGAATGATATGTAAATATTTTCGGAAAAGAAAATTTATTCAAATTTCATGATTGATTTGATTTATAATCTTGTCGTGAGAAATTTTAATTGCAAATATATTAAAGGATTATTTTTTGTTTATATAATAGAGCATAAAAAATGACAGTGAACGTCATTTATCAATTTTTATCTCCATTAAAATAAAAAATTAAATTTTTTTTTGTATTTAATCGTCATTACTCTATTTTATTATTTTTATTTTGACAATATTGAATTATTTATTTCTAATTTTATTAGGTAGTTTAAAAAAATGTTTTAAAATTTGTGCTTTGTATGTATTTTTGTTTTATATTGTTGTGAAGATAAAATTTTTATTTTTTTTATTTTCATTAATAAAAAAAAACAAATTGAACGATATTATATAAACCAGTTTAGTAAATATTTAAATAAAATAAATATTTATGTACTTAATAAATTTAATTAAACAATTAGTAGGAATAAAAAAAATTAACCGTTACTATATAAAAAAAAAAAACAATAATTAATAATAATAAATATAAATTCATGAGCAATAATTATGTTTTTTATTGAATTCTTTATGTTATTTAGCATTAAATTTACACTGAAAATAATAAATCATGATTATAATTATTATAAAAGAGTTAAATACTCTAGACTAGATTAAGTACCCAATATCCATGGACAAGAAAATAGCAGATTGTTATATTATATAATATATATAAGTGATGTTTTTTTTACTTTTATTAATACAATATTTAATTGAAATTTATATTTGGAAAATTTAATGAAAAAAAAATATTCCCGATAGTTAAACCAAGAAATTTGTTTAAAAACAAAAATAGGACACCTCAATTTTAAAATAAACTTCTTAAGGTCAATTCACACATATCAGTCACGTCAAGTCACCGTCACGTCACCGGCACGTCATTTCAGTCAAAAAAAATATCGTTCCTTGTAATTTAAATGAACTGTCTACACCCATCCGGCGCCGTCACGTCACCGAACCATCAGTCGTCCCACCGTCAACGAGCCGTCAAAATTAAATTACTTTCCGACGATATTTTTTTTTTTGACTGACGGCATTTTTGAAATTGAAAGCAAAACAAACAAAACAAAGTTTTTATTTTTTATTTTGTATCTAAAAAAACGGGACGGAACGGCGACGTGACTGAAGTGTGTAGACACAGGTCAAGATATTGACGGATACTTGACGGTGACGGAACGAAGACGGAACTTTGACGTGACTGATATGTGTGAATCAACCTTTACCCTTCAACCAAATTCAGTAGAAAGTCCTTCCAGAGAAATTTCTTAAGTTCCTTTCAGAAATTTTTCTTGGGTTGATTCTTTCGTTTTATTAAACCCATATATGTTAATTCTCATCTTAATGTCACAATGTTCAAAAAAAAATTAAACTAATAAAAAAAAGTCCTCGTTACTGGGTAAAAAGTCCTTCTCAGTATTTTTTTAAGAAAGGTCCGGTAAAATTGCTCTTTTTTTTTAATTTATACCGAATTTAATTATTTATATTTGTTATGTTCTTTATTTTTTAATATTGTATGGTTTAATTAGTAATCTAAAGATATGGTCTGTTAGAAAATAAATCAAATAAATTGATAAAATGTTTAGAGTTATTTAACATACAATCGCAACTAAGTTATATACTACATAATAATAACAGTTGATTTCTAAAACCTGTTAACCTATAGCTTGCAAAAAAAAAAAAAAAACCAAAAGTCATGGAAACGAAAATTAATATAAATCTAATTGTTGATATTTCCATAAATTTCCTAATTTAAAAAAAAAAAAAACCATTTTGTTATGAAAACAGTAATTTATTTATACAGCGCATGAGAAGTAGGTGATTTTCAAAAGTGAATATTCTTAAAAGAAATATCTTTCATGAGAAACAAATTAATGTGAAAATTTTAAATTAAATTAATGTTAGGTATTCTAGTTCATACTGCAACATTCATCACAATGAATTTTTATTTTAAATTTAAAAAAAAAAAAAAAAAATTTTCTTCTATATATATTTTAATAAATATGTATATGTAAGTATTTTAACTTTAAATTAAATCGCTAGGTCAATTTTTAGATACCTACATAATGTTTAAAATTATAGAGTTTTTAGCATGAAGCATATTGAAAATAAAAAACATTATGCATTAAAATCAATTTATTTTAATAATAGCAATATAAAAAAATAGAGTAGCTATTCCAATTTTAATATGTACGAATTTTTAAAGGCCTTCAATTTAAATAAATAGTAATACATAAATGTATTTCGTTTACATAATATGTACTCAATAAGGATCAAAATCAAGAAGAGGTCATCAAAATGGGCTGAAGAAAATATTATATGTTGGTTCATATTTTTTTCCTTACTGAAAAAAAGGACAATATATTACACACCAATTTACTACCATTTTATTATTATTATTATAATTATAGTTAAAAAAATTTTATGTAATTTAAAATAATTATAAAATAATATCAAAAACAAAATCAAATTTATTATTGTACGAAAACAAAACTTTTTTATCAATTTTTTATTTTTAATGAATGATTTTCTATTTAATTTTACGCTTAAGTGGTGTGGGTATATATATTAAAAATTTGATATGTTTGGTAAGATTTTAATTATTGGTTCCCTTTATATTATTATTTTTAATTTTTTTTTTTTTGAAGGCATTAATAAAACCTAAAACTTTAAATACTCACGAATTGAAATAAAATCAATGAAACAATATTCAAACTTTCTTTTTTACATATAATTTAGAAAAATTATTCATAGAGTTATTATAAATAACTATTTTTAATGAAAATTTTCATTTTAACTTAATAAATTTGATAAATTATGTCTTCCTCTTAGACGAAATGATATATTAAGCAAGAATAATTTAATAAATCATTCATAAAATATGATTTAATTAAAAAAAAAAACATCTCAAGTCTTCAATAAACAACATATATACAAAAAAAAAATAAGCATAAAAAAATAATAAAAATTTACTGAGAAAATTATAAAACTCACAACATAGTAAATATTTTTCAAAAGTAAAAATTAACACAACAAAAAAAATTTATGAAACTGGCTCCTTTTTCATGGTATGGATAGAATGTATATTGTAAAATAAAATTTTTCTCAATTGGTTTGTGTTCTATTTTTATGCACATTTTTAAAACAAATCACCAAACATAACAAAATATATGTATTTTTTATGGAGCTGATAGAAATTGAGAAAAATTTTATTTATAATTTTTGATAATAAACCATACTATTAATACTATATATAAATTATTGAATCATTAAGATGACAAGAACCAAAGTTATAACGTCCTAAATATTTAATTTTTGTTTTTTTAACTTATTGGAATATTAGAAACCATATTACTGATTTCTATGGGATGTACGTAATACATCTAAAACAGTATAAAACACAATAAAAATTGATTAAAAATTAGTATTTTAACTTAATTCTTTATGATTTATAGATAAATGATATTTCAAGAGCTTAAATATGTCAAAAAGATTCCAATGACTATTTTTTTTGATGTAAACTAGTAAGTCACTGTTTAGTATCTAGTACATATTTATATTATGTATTTATACGCACAAAATAATGTTTATTGCTCTTTGTAAGTAAATAATTATAGATTATAGGTACATTAAAATTAAGCTATGTATATATATTTCTCAAATTGCAAAATAGAATATTATTATTATTGATGATATTGAGAATATTATTTAGCTAATTTTTTCCTTGAATTTCTATCATTAGAAAAATAATATTTATGTTTATTATATATGACACATTGATAGTATGATACACCTAAAAGCATAAAATATTATGATTTTTTTTTTTTAAATAATTAAAATAATTATATTTCCCATTTTTATTATATTGTTTAAAAAAAATTTTTTTTTATTGTTTCCATTCATTGCAAATTTTTTATAAATGTACTGTAAATTTGTACCTACATTCTACAAAGGTATAATTTGCAAAAAAAAATATTTTTAATAAGTGCACAAATAATAAAGTTTTTTATATAATGTACCCACATATGTCTGCCGGTGATAAATCAAAGTATTATATACATATATATTATGTATAATATATATTTTTTCTAATTTTTCGCACCATTTATGAAGTACTTAGTTCGAGAAAATTTATTTAATATTTTTCTATTGTGTATATAAAAAATAAAATAATAATAAACCTTTTTCTTTGACAGATGGTAAATATTTCCTTTTTTAAAAACTTTTGTTCACATCCTACACAATTTAGAGCGCAAAGACGAATCTATACAGAATTTTTCTAAAAAAAAAACAATAATGTAAACGTAAAGTATCAATTTATGTCTTTTTGAAAAAAACTTTAATATTTTTCATTTGATTTTCATTAAATATTGTTCATTTTATTTAGGCCGTACGATATACACATGTCCTATAATACATTTATTACAGTGTTTTTAACTATATAACTATACTGTACTATCGTTGACATTTATTCTGGTTTTTATGATGAATAATTTTTCTTTCCAAATATTATAAGTAGATACTTAAGAGTCAGCTTGAAAAAGGGAAGAAAATTTTTATGCACTAAAATTACATAATTTATACAACAAATAAAAAAAAAGTTGTATAAGTATCTCCTAGATATTCATGATCATTGACCATACATACATTTATGTATATGTATTTTGAAAAATCACTGTCAATAATTACTGTCTTTGGATTGAAACTTCCAAAGTTATATTGAACATTTTTTTGCCACATAAAACATTAAAAACTAATAAACAAAATTGTACAAATTGAAGGCTTTTGATATTTTAAAATGAACTTTAAAGCTTTTTATTTATTATTATGTATCTACTTTATGTTTGTTAACTTAAAAATAAAATAAATAAAATGGATAATAAATATTATGATGTTAGTAAAAGTAACTTGAAATTTTTAATATGAAAATTTCCAAAACAAATTTGTTTCAACTGTTTCTATATTTTACTCTATTAAAATTCATAAAGATGGTACAAATTCTTTTAATTCTAGACTTGGTGATTGAATTATTTAAACGATGAAAGTATTTTGATCAGTAGTGTTTTAATATAGAATAGCAAATTAAAATAATAATTTTTCTATATTTAAAATACATGTATTAGTTTTATAGTAGTAACAAACATTTTAATATACAAATCAAAAACTTATATCACTGAGGTTTTTGCATTTTTAAAGTATGTTGAATTTAAATTCGATCATCCCAAAACCGAACGACGAAGCAAGCAAAATTTTCATAAACGAATTAAAGACTTATAAAAGTATCTTATATATAAGTATCTTTATTTTTTAAACTCATCATAACAATAAAAAAACTTTATTGACGTTATTGACAGTCTTTTCGCATCATAACATTGAACTTATCATATAATTATACATTTAGTTTATTTTCTCTCATAATTTAGATAATGTAAATACATGTGTACATAATAATTTAAATTTAAATCTATATAATCGAAAAAAGGTTATTAAACTTAGCTTAAAAGTTATATAAAATATAAATAAGTATAGTAAGCTAAATTTAAAACTATATGATTTTATGTATATACAACTAACATGTAACATATTTTTATTTTGTTGATAAATGTTGGAATGATTAATAAAAAAATGAATAAAATAGAAAAATTCTATAAGTTTAAAGAACTTTCAATCTGCCCATATAGTTTTCATCCTTTTTGGAAAAAAAATTATAAAAGTTTTATAATGTTTATATTATCAAAGGAAATTACAACTTTTTTGAATTCTTTGACAACATTTTGCTTATCACTTAAAGTTCTAGTTCATCAAGTAAATGCAATGTTGCCAAAAATTTAAAGAGTTTTTATAGTTAATGCTTTTGTCCTATTATCTTTCTTAGTATAAGAAATAATTGATTTAAAATTAAAAAACTTCAAAAGACACTAAGTAAAAGTAATAAAAGAAGATATATATACCTACTCACTGTAAATATAAAATGTTGGTTTAAAAATATATGAGTTAGATACTTTAGTTACTGGAAAGTTTGTTTCTTTTTTGTATCTTTTTATATATACATAATTATGATGTTCTAAGTCTAATGCATTGCAGTAAAACCTACAGTTTGAAGAGTAGTACTTACTTACTTTTACCTAATGATCGCATAGATTTTGTTTTATGAAATCTTATGTGTTTTCTATTGAATTAAGTACTTATGTTGCATCCACATTTTTGTGAGCATTTTTTTCTATAAATTTTTAATTAATTTTAGAATATTTAATATAGAAAAAAAATTAAGTTGATAAAACATAAATAATAAATTATTTATTGAATTTGAAGAAAATTTCAGGCTTATACAACAAAATCATAACTACGTACGTACATATATCAAAACAAAATATACCTACATATATATATAAATATAATTAAAAATCAATGTGACCGAGAAAATTGTATATAACAGACAGGTTGTTTGAAATGTATATTTTTCCACAAAACAGATTCCCTTGTGCAATTAAATTAACTGTAAAAAAATGCAATAGTACTTTTTTTCACATAATTATTATATTTTGTGAAATAATCTATCTTTGAAAAAAAAAAAAAACATTATTTTTTCTCCATAAAATTAGTATTATATTTATATTATATTTATTTATATATTTTTTTTTTATATGTTTTCAAGTCGAAATTACATGATCTGGTGTGTTTATAAAAAGCTGGTTTTGTTCAACTTTGGATACATAAAACATTTGACTTTTTTTTTTAATATAAATGCATTCCAAGTTGCGGAAAAAACGCGATCTTAGAAAAAAAAAAATTAAAAAAATTATAAGAAAAATCTATTTGCAATATTAGATAGATGTAACTTATATACATATATATGTTGTATATACTTATATAAACATATTTTTTGCCATTACAACATTAGCAATTATTATTAGAAAGTCCATAAAAGTATATTTCATTAAAATAAAAACAAAACAAAACAAAATAATAATGAAAATAAATATCAAAAAAAAAAAAAAAAATAAAAATAAAATAAAAATGTTAAAAAGCATAAAGTATAGGAAGAAAGGTGAAATAATTGCTATCTTATGCTTCGTTTTTTTTTTCTACTATATATATGTAGGTATACTAAATGCATAATATATAAATGAATGAAAAAAAATATTATTGAAAATTTATAATTTTTCTTGTTTTTGGAACTAAATATGAAATTTTAATTTTTTCAAAAAGAAAAATATATTTTGTTTTTTTTTTTTTTTTCAATTATATTTCCTACAGTTGGTTTATTTCGTTATTATGACATTTAGAAATAACAAACGTTTCCACCTTAAGAAAAATTGTTGGTGTATATATATTGTATTATGATATATTACTTATTTTGTTTTTACACGAACTTAACATCTATATATATTAACTCAAATTTATGATATCAGTTGTATATTCAAATATATACTTTTTTAAATTATAATAATATCGTGAACAGTGTTATCAATCAGGAATATCTTATGATCCAAGTCAATATTATCATCAGAATTATCTTCAAATGGAATGAGAATCTTTTTACGTACAGCATGGAATATTTGGCATTTTTAGTAAAAGCACATATACAAATAATCAAATATTAATCAATTTTAAAGCAATTTTAAAGCTTAGAATTTTCAATTTCGTATAGTATTTAAGTTCGAAATTGTTGTATAAATTAATAATTGTTCAAACTTTGAAATTCGCGAATATTAAAACATTTATTTGTAAGCATAAAAATCTTTATATAAATTATAGATATTTAAACTTTTAAAATCCAATGATGACATACATATGTACATTATGTACACATGTGGAAAAAAATTTGTTTATCATCAAATTTACCAAAATTACTCAATAAAAAAAATTAGAATCCCAAAAGTTTTCCTAGTAATTAGTCACTTATTAGTTTTCTGATGTTATCACAATTTATTAACATGATAAGCATTTTAAATTATAAGACAAAACATAAATTTTCGCCATTTAGAATTATGTTTAAATAAACATAATCTATCGATTACGACAGAAATAATAAATTATTGGCATTTTAATCATTTTTAATCTTGATTTATTTAATTTGTAATCACCCAATCATAGAACAGAGACATATGCTGCTAAATTAAGCATAATTATTTTATTTCAAACTATTTTAAGCTTAATCTAATTTTATATTTTAAAACTTAATAAAGCTGCCAAATATTTACCAAAAAATATTGAAGATACCTACATCTACATCGAATTCACATTAAAAAAAACTAATTCCAATAATAAATTGTATAGTTTTTTTTTTGTAGGAAATGATAAAAATAATATTTTTTAATGTTTTTCAGAAAAGTAAATAAAAAAAAATTATTATAAGTAATTTCATGTTTTGAATTAATCACGTCTGTATAAATAAAAATTTATTGAACACAGTATTAATTTTGGGTTATTTTTGTTGATTGGCCAGAACTTTTTATTATATTATAATTATAAATTATCGTCCTTGGATGTTAGTTTTATTTATAATTTTTTTTTATATCAAAAAAATAAAATATAGTCATTTTTTCCGCTTAGTAATTATATATTATAATAGTAATTTTAGATATCTTTAAATTAATCAGTAATTATTTATAAATAAAAAAATAAATAAATTACATAACAATAAAATATTTTTAATTTTAAATTTTAAGACATATGAAAAATATAATTTTTATATAAAGGTTTTTAAATATAGGTACATAGTTTTCTAAAAAACAATAAATTTTTGATAAAAAAATAAATAAAGCTAAGATGTCTTTATAAATGATATGGGTCTAATTTGTTTATTTCTATTTTTTGTAAATAAAACGCTGTGAAAGTTTGATCACCCTTTTACTTTCACGTACATCATAGTATTTTTTTCGTTGAACTTTTGATTAACTTGTTTTTTTATCAAAATAAAAATAAAAACCATAATTACTTAAATAAAACGTGACATCTGAAAATAAGTTTAAATTTTTCATTAATCAAGGAAGTATTAATAAAGAAAATATAATCCTCTATAAATGTATCAATTTGTTTAAATTTAATAAAGCTCTTACAAAAAGATATTCAAAAAATGCATGCTTTTTTATTTAAAGGATATTTTTATTATTTCTGGAAATTTTTTAGGCACATTAAGTATTTGTCTAAATGTCAAAACTAAAATAACATTTTGAATGTAGTTTTTTGATTATTATATTTGTTATTGAAATTTATTATTCACTCAAAATTTATTGTAAGTACGATCAGGTGTACTTTTTTAGTTAGACAAGTTTAGTTTACAAAATATATATATATATGCTTCGTTTAATGTTTAACATTATATTCACAGATTGCAAAATTATAGCAAGAGTAACTATATATTTATAGAGATTGTTTTGTTGCACCATTATTGGGTGTAAATAAAATAATTAACAATTTTCAAAATATTTTAACCTTGCTTACTGTTAGATTTGGGTGCAAAAACCCACCAATAAAATTCAAGCTTTTTGTTTTGTTTATAATATTTTTCATATATAAAAGAAATTGAAAATTATTTATGTCTAATATGTACGTATACAACTTTTATGTATTAAAATTTTATTTATGGATGTTATAGATGTTTGGAACAAAAAATTAATTTTAATTTTATTGTATGTATATTGTTATTTCGTTTTATTAAATCTTAAAATTTGTATCGTATTTTATACCTTTGCACAACATGCTCTAAGTTCATTAGATAAATTTGCATACAATTATTAATTTTATTTTATTTTTTTATTAAGAAAAATATCGCAAAAAAATAATTTTTTTTAACTTAAATTTTTTTTTTTTTTTTTGTTAAAAATGAATAATAATATAAAATTTTATGACATATTATGAAAAAAAATACATATATCAAATATCCATTTTAAGTTTTTGAATATTCAATTTAAAGTTTGAACATCTTTTATCTACGATTTCCAGTGAAAAATATTCCTAAAAAGATCGTTATAATATTAAACCTATGTATACGATTGGGTTATATTGAGCTAGGTGGAATATCGTTAAGGTTTTTATTTTGAATTACTAGAAGTAATTAATAGAAAAACACAAAAAACTAAAAATCTTAGTACATATTCATTTTCATTATTTTCATTTTGATGCAGAAGAATAAATGTCTTTTCAAAAAAAAGATTTTAGAACGAATAACAACACAAAATTTATATTACAAAGTTTTTTTATGATAAACTTAATTTTGAAAGACTATTTATACAATTGATTGTAATTATATAGAAATTCGTAATAATAGTTTACTATAAATCAATGACTTTTTTAATACCTAAAATGTAGAAATTAAATATTATATAAAAAAAAAATAATAATTGATATTATAATAATAATGTCTAAATATAGCAAAATTATAAAAAAAAAAAATATATATATATATACAACCTAAAATATATTTTTATTTTTTTTTCGTACGAAATTCAAGGCCATTGGCCCAATTAAATACAAAAGCAAGCTGGATATAACTTTTTTTTTACCTATATGTTAAGATATATATAACTATAACAACATTTTAACGGTTACAAAAAAGAAATAGAATAGAACTAATTTCAAACCTGGAAAATTTATGCAAATAAATTTATTTATGTTGGCAAAATAATATTCTTTATTTATTATTACTATAAATTTTTTAATAAAATTTTTTACTTAATTGTTTCAGTTTATAGGTATAAAAGGCCATATTTGAACGCTCTTTTCTGTTTTTGTTAAAAGAAAAATTTCAATTAGTTGTCTATTGCCATAATATTTTTTTGCTTTTCGAAAGAAAGAAAAAAAAACTAACTGGAATTTCCAAAAATAAAATTAATACTAAAATATTTCATATTTTTTGTTATATTTTGAAGGCAAAAATTACTTGATTTCTTAAAAAAAAAAAAAACAATAGTAGTATCTTTTTCCTTCCTTTTATTTTTATTTGGATGCAAAGGGAGTTGTTAATGTTTCCTTAAAATAATAATATTTTGTAATTTTTAAATGAATTTTTGTTAAGACTTAATCAAGTTCGAGCTAAATTAATTAAAATTCTTTTCACCCACTCAACGTAGAAATTAATTACATTATTAATTACTTCGAAAATATTTGAAAATCAGTAAAGTTTTAACTGAAACTTCACCTTAGTGAGAGCTTAGGACAATTTAAAAATTTTCTCTATACGCCAAAATAATTGTAGGATGCTATAATCAAAATAATATAGTTGCAATGTCTTGAATTTCTTATTAAACTATTAAATTTTATTTTAATTATATTTTAACTACAGTTGAAAAGATATAAAAAATGTACAAACATGTTTGAAAAGATGTTTAAATTTACATTCGTATGTAGACGACCAAAATAGTAAGTAATAAAATACGTGAAGTTTTACATAAAATAATTTTTTTGAACATATTTAACACTTATTAAAAAAGGTAACAAAATTGTTAATTTGAAATATTATGTTATAGTAAGTAGGTATATAATATATTTTTAAAAATTATTTAATACTTTGTTTAAGATGGTTTTATTTATTTTTTTTTAACTTACCTTTCACTAAAAAAAAAAATAATAATATTAAAGTGTGGTACCCTAATAAATATTCAACACGTATAATGTTATTCAAAGTTCATACAAATAAACAAAATATTTTCATTTAAGTTCACTATTTTAATATTAATTTTGTGTATAAATTTTATTTATTTTTTTTTTCAACAACAAAGTCAATAAATATGGAAAAAACGCATTTGTGTACAGTATAAACATTTAAAAAAAAAAAAACATGACAGAACAATTGAATAAAATAAAATAAACAATCAAAATATTGCTTCATATTATAGAGCTAGACTATCGAGATCATATTTAGTTCCAAAAATTGTATATGCACGTATAACAATATAATCTACAGATACTATATGTTTTTTCATCCTGTCGTCTAAATTTTTAATCTATAAATTTATTAATGTAATAATGAAAGAAATGTTAAAATTTTGTTATTTAACTTTGTTATCCTTAAGACCAGTATCATGGTTTTTAAAATTATGATTTTATTAAAATTTTAATCATATTAATTAAGCTCACCTATATTGTTTAATTCAAATGAAACATTAGACTATTTGGTAAAACGCCAAATTTTGACTATTTTTACCAAATTTGTTTGTTAAATAGTGTGATGACCACATAGGCGCCCGGAGGGGGGGGGGGCAAGGGGGGGGGCCTTGGCCCTCCCTGGCTTTGATGAAGAAAATAAAACTTAATCAGCGATGAGACCTAAACACTAAACTCGTACAAATTAGAAACCCGATTTTAATTTAAATAATATTAGAATGTTTGTCATTTTTCAAACGAAAAAAAAAACTTATTATCTCGCACAATAACTTTTTTATAAGAACGCTTGCCCTTAAATTTCACTTTTTTAATGCGCTAAGAAATTTTGAGAACATTTAAATTAGAAATTTTAGATTTTAATTTTTTCAGATTTTTATGTCATGCAGTATTTAAATTGTTTTAAATAAATTATTCAATTTTTTTTTCATATTTTTCGATTTTTGAGTCACGGGTAAAAATACAAAAATATTTATAAATTTTGGAATTTCTAAATGCACGGAATTCCAGATATTCCTTTTTCATATTTCGCTTAGTGAAGAGCGAAAAAAGAATTCCTTTTCTGGTTACTTTTATGATAGAGGCATTGTCGAAGTAGTTCACGCGAGTTTACGAATCTACGCCACGCGACGTAAAAAAGAAAATCATCGTTCAGTTACAAAAAAAAAATAACTGTTCAGTTACAAAAAAATAAAGCAATTGCATTTCTTAATATTTATGGTGTAGAAATATCTATGGTGTATAAATATAAAAGATTATTTTTTTAACTTTTACGCCGGAGAAGTTCAATTTACGTGTTTGAGTATAATACGCCTCATAAAGTTTCATATAATGTGTCTTTTTTATGTCGCATACGTGCATGAACTACGTCTAAAATATCTTCGTTGGTTTTGTTTTTCTCTAATTGGCGAGTTACTGAAAGTTTTGGAACGATTCGGAAGACGGAAGGTATCTGGTTTTTTTTTCTTTATATATGTATTACATATTATTTATTTTTTATTTGTTTTTTATTATCTAATCCAGCAAGTGAATTCGTTTATTAAAAATTTTAATTTATGTTTGTTGTTTTTTACTTTTAAAAAGAAAAGATTCATATAAGATACATGTAACTTAATTCTCAACACATTTTTTTTATTTTCATCGTTGAAGAAAAACATATTTATAAGCATTTTAAAAAAATTTTCTTGCCCCCCCCCCCCCCTAGAAAAAATCCTGCGGGCGCCTATGGATGACCAAATAAATTTGCCCAAGATTTATTTAGTAAAAAAAAAAAGTTTCTGCGTTTGTAAGTACTGAAAGGCTATAAAGGAAAAACATTTCTAAATAAAAAAAATTGTTTTTAGGAATCAGAAGACATTTAATGGTATAACTATAAGGAAACAATTCTGGAGTTTTAGTATCTGTTTCGTTTAGATATAGAGATACAGATAATTTTCTCCATTATAATATTAAAAGAGAAATAAAAGCATGTAAACTAATTAAAAATGAACCAAAAAATTTAAAGGTTTACAAATTTGGTGTCTGCAGTCTACAAATAATTAATCGTAACTCAGTATAGAAATTTAGTTTATATAAACAACCTTAAGAGCTTTTTTAAAGCCTCATAATTAGAATATAATAAAATTAACTAAGCAGTTAAGCAAGAGCAAATAATTAGTTACAATAGATTCAAGATATTTCTTACCTTTTGAAAATCAATTTGCTACAATTATATAAACAAAATTTATATTGTTAAAATCCAAAAATATAAAAGAAAATTTATGAATGATATAATAAATTTTAAAAAATATGTATAACTTTTGTTTTTATTATTATTATTATTATTATTTATTAAACTATTATTTATAATTAAATTTTTGTATTTTATTTATGTAATGTGAATTTTAATAAAATTTATTAACTTTTTTATTATCGTTTTTGTTGAAACTTAAAAAATTGTTTCTTTTACAGAAAAAAAATGTTTTTTATATTATTTTATTTTATTTTATTTTTATTCTCAAACTGTCATCAACTGTGTTAATTTGAATAAAAAAAATTTTTTCAATTTAATAACTATTGTTAGTCAAAGTTAAAATTTTTTTTGTTTGTTTTTCGAAACAATTGACACAAAATTAAAAATGATCACAAATTAAAGTTTCAGTAAAAAATTTATAAAATGGCAAAAAGTTATTTAATTCAATAAATTATTTTAAATAATTCTATTGAAAAAAATAAAATCGACTGTAAAATAAAAAAAAAAAAATATCTTTTTTGAATTGAAAAAAGTTAAGATAAAAAATAGGTACCTATTAATTATGGATAAATCATTAAGATATGCAACTAATAAATATATGTCGAAGCAGAAGTTATACATATATATATGTTTTTAAAAAGCATTCAGTTTAGAGTTGAGACAAGGTTTCAGAAACTAACAACTATATTGACACACTTACATACTTATTAATAATAAAATGATGTACGTGAACGATATAAATTTAAGGGTCAAAGTACTGTTCAATTATCTTCTATATTAGAACATCAGAATACCGCCGACTTAATTGAAAAAGAACATATCACCATTTTTATTGTTTTGAGTTATAATAGTTTTTCTGTTTTTCTTTCTGCCATCACAAATTTGACAGATAGAGCTAAACTTGTAATGTATTTATCTTATCGGCCACTGAGTAAATACCCAAGATTTTGTCACAAATCAAAAATAAGCATTGAGTTGGATGAGTTATGTCATTCCAAAGGGTATAACTCATCGGCCAATTTTCGGATGAGTTAAAATGGATATAACTTATCCAAAATCGACCGATGAGTTAAGTACCGATGAGTTATTGCGCGGACCCCAAAAAAACGCTTAATTTTTTCTTGGATAAAATATCAAATTGGTCTCTCATACTAATACCGTCTTGTCTTTAACTCAAAATTCGGTTTATGTAGATATTTTCTTTTTAATTACAACGGCAGAATAAGTGTTTGCCATTCTGTAATTTATATCCTCTACTTTACGTATTGTGAGGCACTTAGTTTATGGTATGGTATGCTAATAAAACATAAGATACTTTTCTTTCGTCAAGAAACGAAAATAGAAAATATTATATTTTTGTTCTTAACTTCTTAACAAAACGAGTATCTTTCTCTACCGACAGAGCTTTGTTCAATCTACTTAAATAATATCAAAAAAAAAAAAAAAAAATGAAATCAATTTAAAAAAAATTGTTAAATTATAGTTTTGTTTTTGGTGCAATAATTTTTAAATCCAATTTTTATGCAATTTTTAAAAAATTTTAATATTCATATAAAATGGTAAAATTTTTCACTTAATCTCCATTTGCACGGCAGATAAATAAAATATATATTATTATGCCGTTATTTTTTTTTACAACACTCAATCTAATAATATTCTACTTTTATGCTTATTTATTTTTATTTATTTAATTTTTTTTTTTTTTCAAAAAAGGAAAAATCATATATAAATTAGTTTACCGTTTCTATAAATTAAACCAAATTGAAAAAATAAAATAAAATGAATACACCGCAAATGTAATATGCACAACTTGTTACCACGAAAGCTCAGACACAATTAAAATGAAGTAACCAGAAAGAAATAAAAAACTTCAAACACCAAAAAGAACTCCAACGAGTTGTTTGTATATTTGTAACATTAAATAATAAAAAAAAAAAAATTATATATATTTTTTTAATTTTATATAAACTATTTACATAAATACTGTTGGTGTACACAAATAAGATATTTTTTTATTTTTACCTGTATTTTTACTTTTTTTTTTTGTAAATGTTCTGTCGTTCGAAATAAAAACAACCTTTTTGTATATATAAATGAAAAAAAATACACAAATACATTTTTAATACTTTTTAATTACGAAACGCAGATTTATTTATCTTTTATTTTTATTTTTAAAGTAAGTTTTAAGTTCTGTTGAAGCTCAGAGACAAATATAATGGTGTATAATACAAATATAATGGTATGTATGTGTACATAATATAAACGAATAAGTTCATATAACTTTTTTACAATGAAAAATAACAGCTGACGATTATCTCCATTTCATAGAATTTTAAGTGAAGATCTTTCAAGGAGTCCGTGAAAATTTTTCCAAATACGAATAGCGATCCAAAATATAAGTAGTTAAGTACTTATATGGATAAGAATGAAATTTGCAAAACATTATTTATGTTCATATTGTTTTTATGAGAAGAATTAATAGATATTTGATTAGATAACTCCCTAAAACTTGAAAAAAAAACCTTACGATAAGAACACAACAAATCCTGTCTCTTAATAATTTTTGTTTTGAAAATTAATATTTTGTTTATTAAAATAGTGTTTAAAAATTAATACTTAATGATGTTTTCTTTAATATAAATTTTGCTTTGAAAAGGATTGGATTAGAACACTTCAATCTTTACAAGAAAGCTTAAAAATATATGTAGAACAATAAAGTAACAAAAATAAATTAATTGACAATATAATGTTGAATTAAAAAAATAATTTAGTCATAAATATTATCCAAAGATTCGGCTTTCTTTTTCAAATAACCAAAGCCTCACTTTCGCTTCAATAAAATTAATATTTAAGTTTAATCGGTGCAAACGGCCCTAAATATAATATAATAAAGAACATAATATTAATATAGTAATAGCAATTAATTTAATTAAAACCACGAAAGTATCAATTCTTAACTTTATTCTCAGTGAAGTTTAAATAATAAAAATTATGGCAATATCTATTAAAAAAATTCTCTTAAAAATATCATTATACTCGTACTATTATTTTTCAATATTACACTATATAATTCTATATATATACTACATAATATTTGAAAAAAAAAAAGCTTTCAAAGCTTTAACAAACTTTGTTAAGAATAATTTATATTGAAAGCATCAGAGCAAAAACTTGATTAACTCTACTTCTTCTCGAAATATGTTTTTTCAGTACTTAATAAAATAATTTTTCAAACCTAGCAACATCTAAGATCATTAAATTAATTTCTTTATTATTTTAAAACAGAAATTGCCGCTTATCATGGTCCACGGATAATTTGACAAGAAAAAAAAATTAATTTAACCACATCACATCTTTTAAATAATTAAATTCATAAAAAAAAAACTAAGAAAACATGTTTTAAGTTAGTTGTAAGAAGCGGAGAAAAAAAATCATTGGTACCTATATGTAGTTCCAAGAATTTTCCATCGTTATCATTGCCGTGCATATTTTATAGAACCTGGGGTGGAATTATGTAACTTTGTGGTCTTTGTGACAATCGACAATTTCAAACACGATCAAATTTCTATGGACAATGAAAATTATGTTTCACGTATCTAATCGTCATCGTCATTTTGAAATAAAAAGGTAGTAAAACTCAATAAATATCTTGAAAGGATAACTAGTTTATAAAGTAAACCTTAATTTATAAAATATTTGTAAAATTTGTAGAGGAAAAGCGAAGAATTATGTACCGACTTTTCTGAAATTTTGTAGTCAATTGTCGATAAAAAAAATTTGTTTCCTTTAACTTAAATTATCGTGAATTGTCTATCAAAATAAAACGACAGCTATTTTTTGGTCGTTTCTATAGTAAATGAACGTCGATTTGGCTGAAATTTGGGGAGGAGGTAGATGCG
>OZ023273.1:42520865-42667482 GCA_964007475.1 Hybos culiciformis
GAACCAAATTTGATGATGTTCTCTTACACATACATTAATTTAGAACGATGAGCTTTATTTCCACTTTATGAATTTATCGTTTTAGATCTCATTATTATCCAGATAAGGGGTGGAATCATATAACAATTGTCACCGGTCGACAATCGACAATTGTCACAAAATTTAACAATTTTCGACTTTTTGCTTTATGTAATTTTAAAAGGTGGAAAATTCATTTCTCATAATTTTATTGAGAAATTAACCAAAAAAAATTTAAATATTTGTCGACCTCGTTCATAAAAGCGACCATGTCGATTTCTTTGCTTCACGTAAAAAGATCGCGAATTTTAGTTTAATCGTTTTAAAAAAAAAAAAAATGTAGAGAATTTGGCTAAAGTGCAGATGGGTGTTGAGCTTCGATTTCGCTGAAACTTGGTGGGGAGGTAGAGGCGGTGACCAAACCCCCAAGTCCAAGAGGATTTTTTCAGGAAACCCTCCGTTCCGGAGATATGGCCCCCAAAGTTTTCATGCACACCAAAATAAGATTGTTCCAAAAAAAATTGTTTGGATTTGACATCCGGGGCACCACCTCTATCCCCTCTCCAAAAATAGGGCAAATAGGAGCAAAAAAAATTTCCTGTATAAGAAACATATGAAAAATTTGGTGGGTCATATTTCCGAAACGGGGGGCTTTCGTGGAAAAATCCTGTTGGATTTCGAGGTTTAGTCATCGCATCTACCTCCTCCCCAAATTTCAGCCAAATCGACGTTCATTTACTATAGAAACGACCAAAAAATAGCTGTCGTTTTATTTTGATAGACAATTCACGATAATTTAAGTTAAAGGAAACAAATTTTTTTTATCGACAATTGACTACAAAATTTCAGAAAAGTCGGTACATAATTCTTCGCTTTTCCTCTACAAATTTTACAAATATTTTATAAATTAAGGTTTACTTTATAAACTAGTTATCCTTTCAAGATATTTATTGAGTTTTACTACCTTTTTATTTCAAAATGACGATGACGATTAGATACGTGAAGCATAATTTTCATTGTCCATAGAAATTGATCGTGTTTGAAATTGTCGATTGTCACAAAGACCACAAAGTTACATAATTCCACCCAAGATAACATCGTTAGGTATCTCGTATTTACTTCCTATGTAGTATAGTGCAGTAAACACTGAAAAATTCTTTTGTTCAGTCTAATAAATTTTTTTTTTATGATTTCTCAGAAAAATATAAATCCGATTTTACTTTTAAATAAAAATATTATACATACCAGAATGATTTCGAATGAAATCGAATTTTCTTTCTCTTTCGAATCAAAAACTTCTATGTTCATCTTTTAAATGATTATGCTTCCACTTAACAAAACAAAAATTTAAATTAAATTAAATACCATAAATATTTATAAAGTCTATTTTTTTTTATTTTCTTCAAACATCAGTCATACAAAAAAAAAATTATAACTTTTTTAAACCTAGTGACAAAAATGTAAAATCAAAATAGCTAAACTTCGAAAAAAAATCAAAATGTAGGCAAAAAGCTGAAAAACTTCCAAAAATTACTTAATTTTAATATTAATTCATACTTAATATTTATTAAAATTTAATAAAAAAAAAATAAAAGTAGGAAATCTTAATTTTTTTCTCAAAAAAATCGAAATCAGTTTCCTCTTGATTTTTATATACAAAAATGTATATAAATTTTTATTAAACTATTTTATATCGAGTTTCGATTTTTCTTAAAAACTCACAAAATGCATAATTTTTATTTTTTAAAAAAACCCTAATTGCCTCAAAACAACATAGTAGTAAGTAGATATATAAAATTATAAATTTAAATTTGCATTTTTTTGTTTTTAATTTTGTTGGCTTATGATTTTGACATAAAGCAATCTGAAAATATTTCAAAGTTCCCGCAGTGAAATTATGCCATGAATATATTCATAAATATTTTAAACAAAAAAAAAATTATTAAATAATTTAAATAAGATCTTATTGGAATTATTAAAAACTAGGCTTGAAAATTATAATTCATCATGATCAACTTCTTTAGCTTCACCTTCGGTTCCTTTATCTTCATCCTCTTTATCATCTTCATCTTCATCATCATCATCAGCTGGTGCACTTTTCTTTGCTTCTTCTTCGGATTTTTTACGTTCTTCTTCATCTTGAACATCTTTCATTTTCTTTTCACCCTCTTGTGTTGCCTTAGCACCACCAGCCAATTTTCCTGCATATTCAACATCATCGGTAATTAAAATATTATCGAAGATTGTGCCTGATTTAACTTGCCATAAATCGAAACCAAGAGTACAGATTTCATTGCGCAAGTATAATTTATCATCAGCTGTATATTCTGGATTATCAATTTGTGGATGTTCCCAAACTCCTTTATAATTTGGATTATCAATTTGCTTTGGTTGCCATTCACCTTTATATTCTGGATTATCAATCATTGGTGGTTCCCATTCTCCGTCCATTTCATCGTCCCAATCTTCTGGTTTAGTTGCTTCTGGATCTGGAATGTGTTCTGATTTATCCCAATCTTCTGGTTTTTTATCTTCTGGATCTGGAATAGTGGCACGTTCATCCCAATCTTCTGGTTTCTTAGCTTCTGGATCTTTGATTTGTTTTGGTGGCAAGAAATCCCAATCGTCTTCTAAATTTCCAGATTCAGCTTTTTCGTTATCAATTAATACTTCATAAGTGTTATCGGGGCGAACAATCAATGTATAGAAATGGGTGAAGACATCATCTTTGCATCGAACATCTTTGCTGATTAAATGATTTTTACCTTTGTAGCTGAAGATGACATGTACTTTCTTTGTTCCTGGCCCACAAATATCTGGTCCAAACATAATTTCATAAGGAGATTCACCGTGCATATCAGTTTGATCTAATGAGCAATCAAATACTTTCACATAACCGCCACCACAATCAATATTTTGTTCATGTTTTACACTGAATTGGACTACTAGTGGTTTATCTTTATTGCTGAATGGCTTAAATTTATGTGAGAGAGCATAAAATCTGGCATCTTCTGATGTTTGTAAACCTAAAATTAAAGCATGAAAAAATAACATTAATAAAAAATACATTTTGTTTTATTCATTTTAGTTTCAAATAAAAATACGAGTCGGTATAATAGATTTCGTTCTAACTTCGATTCCAACAAGTAAGAGAAGTAAGAGTAAGAATTGAAGCAGCACAACAACTACATAAGTTGTATAATAAGCAATTTAAAATATTTTATTAAAATATTATTATTCTTTAAATGTGAATTTTTTTTATTCCGGAAAATATTCACACTTTAAAGTGTGAATTACTGTGTCACGAATTATTAGACATATAATATGAATAGATATAAAAAAAATTTTTTTTTAAGTCCAATGAACTTTAATTTATTTTTATTAGAAAATAAAAACCAAGAAACGCATATTTTATCATCGTTTTTACTTTGTTGATATCGCTCTAAGAAATACTTGGAAAACTTAAAAAAAAAAATGTAGAATAGTAACTCATAATTGAAGTATGGAGCTCGTTTTCGATTTTGATTTAAGAAACTTTAATTTTATTTTTACTTTATTAACGGCTGAACGTATTTTTGTAGGTTCCTTCAATATCATTTATTCATATGTATAAATAAAGCAATTTCCATCGTAATCCGTACCCTAATTCGAATCCTTAGGCAGTAACCATTTTTTCTAATCTATATTTATCTAGCCACTTAATTAATCAGAAAATTATTTAGACCCTTCGCTGATTGAGAGCCTCTGAATCCAAAACACGAAATGATAGAATCTCAACTTTTAAACGAGGTGAAAGTGAACGAGATTGCGCTTCTTTTGAATAAAAATCGCTTACCAGGTTCAGGATATAGGTATTTAAAATTGCATTTTTTCATTCAAAAATATTTGTATATATCTTAAATTTAAAATAGTATCAGAACATAATAATGTATTGTAACAAAATGTAATTAAGTGATCATAAATAAATAAATTGTTGTCATAAATTTCAAAATTTCTTATTAAACAATTTTAGTACCTACGCAACGCACTAAGCAATTTGCAATTTTTTCATATTTTTTATTGTTTTCTTAACACACAGGTTGCTATGAAAAAAAAAACTCTACTGCTGTCCTAAATTTATTTATTTCCATGAAATTTACAAATAAATAATGAAGCAAAAGACATTATGCTGGCAGTAAAATAAAATATTATGCTGACATTTGAAATTTCTTAAAATTTGTAACACAAATACAGATTATTTCGAAATTGGTTATTAGTTCTCAAAGAAAGCCTAACAAAAAAGTTCGAGTTTGAAATAATTGCATGTCTAATACAAATTAATTAAGACATTTAAATATAATCTGATCTAGTTATGTTGTCGAACCAAGAAACAAGAAGGCCGGGTTTCTTCCACCAATTGCCAAAACTTCTTACGTCGATTTTTATTTTTAATCTGACGTGGTATTACTATTTTTAAATGCTCTCCACAAATATAATTTTAGAATTATTTAATTATAGTTAACGATACACTAAAAATATTTTGCTGATAATTATTTATTTTTATTGATAAGGCTAAATTAAAAAATATATATATAAGTAGGTATATAAAAATGAGAACAATAATTTAGATAAGTTCCACGTAATATTTTCATTCAAATTACCGGTTGTTGTCAATTGATTAGGTACCCTGTGAAAATGGAAAGCAAGAAGTAACAGAAAATTATACAATTTGTATTATTCGCTTGATAACGTTGCAAAAAACTTCGATTCCCATTTCTTTGATAAAAATGTACATATAACAAAATTATATTTTTCATTCACGACAGAAAGTCTGGAATGAATACGTTTTTAGTTAAAAAATGTAGACAAATATGTATGTATATAATAATTTCTGTAATTAGTCTTTTATTTTTGAATAGTGCGACAGTTAATAATATGTACAACAAAATAAACCTTAATGTGAATTTATTCAATTGATTAATTTAGGACAGTAATAGTTCTTCTATGTTACGTGTCACACGATAAAACCAATGCATATTCTAGATCTGAAGCATTAATTCACAATAGCCCCTTTAATTACTCCTCAAAATTTACAAAAATGAATTCCTTTTTAAATGTGATTTGTTTTATTTTTTTTTTAGGCACCCACATTATTTTTCTTGTCACTGACTAAGAGCAGATTGAGCACCACTTTTAATACAATTTGATTATTTTTTTCCCCTAAATTGTGATTAATGACATTTTTATGCATGTGAAAAATAATCAATGGAAAAAAGCTTAAAAATCACCAATTTTGGAAGAGAATAAGAAAATTAATAAATTTCACCCTCAGAAACCTAATTTTTATTAATAATTTATTTAGAAGGTACCTACACCCATTCCAAAACTCTGTTATGCTAATGCTAATCAAATAAAAGCTATAATAAAATTTATTTCATATATATCACTGTCAGGCGAGAAAAATTTAACATTACAGTTTTGTGATAGATAATTGTTATAAATGTTAATGCTTAGATTAGTCTCTAAGAATAGTAGCAACGTATATGTCTGACAAAACAAGAAAAAAAAAGTCCAAAAGTAGACTAATGAGGTCAATAATTCGATGACAAAAACAATTTACAAAGAAAAAAATAAGTCTTTTGTTTTGGAATAAAAATTAAAATACGACTCGACGAACTTCAAAATTTTATTTATTTGTCACTCCAAAAGAAAAGTTATATTAGTCACAAAGATGAAAGAATAAAAAAAATAAAATAAAAAACGAATAAATTTTGTAAATTCTAAAAATAACTTAAAAAAAAAAAAATTTAGAATAAAAAATTTAAACCTAATCAAAATAGAATTTTATAGGTATTTATTTTTTTTTTCCTTCAATGAGTTTTTTTTTTAAAACATACCTTTATCAGCTTCCTCATCATTATAGAATTTTCCACTTGTTCTTTCGAATTTCCCAAATTCTTTTCCAGTATGTTTACTTTGAATCCATGTGTCTTTCCATGCATCTACAAAAGAAAAAACAAAAAAAAAAATATTTATTTTAAAATAAAAACCTAAAATTCACAAATCAATTCTTTATCATAATCAAATCTCGTCGTCGTGGCCATAGGATTGAAGCTTATCAGCACGATAGTATAGCACCTATAGAGTCCAACCGCGAACAAAACCCTTCAAACAATCAAAAATTTTCTTTTTCTAGGTTAAGTAAGGTACAGTAGGTAGTCGTAGGTAGGTCGTAGGTGTACTTTCAAATTTTACTAATTTTTCCGGTTGCCAGAACCTATCATCGACAATAAAGCTAGCTGGTATCATCCCTACCTGGAACCTACTTTAAAGAATTTTGCTTCTCGCAAGAAAAAAATCTACAAATTCAGATTAGGCCCCTAAAAATTTCCAATGACTGAGAAATATCAAAATTCAAAAAATTAAATAATTTGGAAAAACATTCATTCAAGTTTATTCAAAAAATTGGTTTTTTTTTTCTGGAAATTTTCATACAAGATCTTCGAGAAATTCCAAAATTTTTATGACCACGTCACACCCATTGCAAAAAAAAAAAAAAAAATTAAATATATCTTTTCAGGAAACCGGCACACCACACTTACCGTCTTTGAAATTTTCTTCATAATAAATTTCACAATTAATTGATTGGAAAATTGCTAAAAATACTAAAATTAATGCACTCGAATGCATTTTTAATTATTTTTAATTTTCTTTTTATTAAATTTACTTAAAGTTTTATATATTTTAATATTTAAAATAATTAATAAATTTTTCCCTAATTAAAACTTAGAAAAAAACAAAAATTATTTTTTCTTTGACGACTGTTCTGTTTAAATTTTGAATTAATAATAAGATTCTGCTTCACTTTTTGTTGTTATTTATTTGTGAATTTTCAATTTTGAGTTGGTGTGCGTGGACACAATTTTTGCTGTAAGCTTTTGATTGGTCAAAATATTTATATTTTTGATTCTTTTTAATTTAAAAATTTAAATTGATTAGAGTGAGACAAATAGAATATAAATTGTTTATCTTTTTTTTGTGGTGAATATGTTGAAAAAGAAAATAAAGTATTGTTTTTATTTTCTCATTATCATAATAAGAAATTATTTGGCGGGAACATTTAGGGTAACCAGATGGTAAAAAATGTTTTTCTGATTTAAATCTGATTAATTTTGTTTTTTTTTTTTTTTCAAATGACTATAAATATAGGTTTTATGATGTATAAAAATGTTAAAGAAAAAAAAATTAATTAACAAATGTTAGCTTTTTGTGGGTCAAAGGTAGGTAGGTAGGTAGGTAGGTATATTGATATTGTCGTTATCATTTGATTGCATGATCTCATTCTATTATTTAGGTATAAATTATGAATTAATATAAAATATCTATCTCTACGTACTAAACTATAAGTCTACAAGGAATTTTAAATACCTTGGATTTGGTGTAAAATGCAAATGATATAAAATACATTATTAAGATAATTTTTCATTTTTCAACAACGCGATACAATTTTGCAGATGCCTAACTCTATTTGAGAACAAATTATTTTGATATAAAATCGTTCCAAATGCAATTTTATTGTTATAACTTTCAAAATAGGTTACCACGAAAATTCCATATTTAAAATTTTCCATAACAGTTTTATTATAAAGGACTAGATTTAAGTAAGTTATTTTAATTTCAATAAAAAAACATCACAAATTTTCTTATGTAGAAAAATGGAGATTTCTAAATTCTGAAACTTGATATGGAATTCTTGTAGTAACTATATTATTACATTTTGCTGGTTTCATAAAAAATATTTATTATTGCAAAAAATTAAATAATTCATTTAAAACAATTTTATAATACAAAATTCATTAATTTTATAAAAATTACTATGTAAAATTTTAAGTTTCCGTTCATTTGGATTTGGATTTTTATGTGATAATTGAATGTCACTTAGTGGTATCGAAAATTTTTCATCTACAGTCTGAATTAATATTCTTAATTGTGGTACATTTTCCCATATTTTACCCATTGCAGGAATTATGCCACTTCCTCTTGCATCATCAGAAATGAACTCTTCATTATTACTTCCTAAAATAGAATAAATGAAAATAGAATGAAAAATAAATTTAATTTGTCAAAATAAACAAAAATATTACCAAAGTCTTCCCAAGTCGTTATTATAATATTAACGGTTATAATAATTATTCCAGTCTCTTCAGTTAATTTATTTAAAATACTTCTTAATTTGGAAAATTTTGCTAATGCTTAAAAAAATAAAATATACATTTATAGCATTAAAAATAAATGGTAACTGCCAATGGTAAGTAAAAATTGTTTAAACCGAAATTCAAGTCAATCTAAGATAAGAAGGTTATATTAAATTAATTAGCTTAAAAACTTTAAGGAGTTATGAGAGTTACAAATTTTGTCGATTCTGGTAAGAAAAAATTGATTCAAATCCAATCTAAAAAAAATGCATATAAATTTTATTAAAAAACAAAATACCCACCTGGTAATAGTTCTTCTGTGTAACATTTAAACCATAATTGACATAATGAATCAATTATTAATAATTTATGGCTATTTTTTGAATTTCTTAAAAATTTCAATAAATCTAATAAATATTTTATTAATTCATCTATTGTTAAAATAAATTTTACTATAATTTTCTTCATTATCTCAGCAGTTTGCGATTTGGAAAATTTTCCAGCATCATCGAGGCGAATCCAATTTGAGATATGAATAACATTTAAACTGTAATGAGTGTCTATGAAAATAATGTCGACAGAATCGAATTTTTCTACGAAATTTATTGCTATTTTCTTACATAATGCCGTCTTCCCAATGCCTGATATACCACAAATTTCTGTTATTCCACTTGTAAAGCCACCATTTAATAAATTATCAAGGCTAAAATTAAAAATAAAATAAATTTTAATTAAATGCATCTAAAATTACAAATAAAGTAACATTTAATTGAAAGCGAATTGTGAATGGAATGTAGGTAGCTATAGGTAGGTAGTACGAGAATTTTTTACTTTTGAAAATATTACATAGAAATTTCTACAAGTTACGTAAGGCTTAGTTAGTAGAAGCTTACAGTTAATTTGAAATTAGGCAAGCCGAGAACCTGAAAGCTGAATTAATTCATTCCATCAAAGTTCTTCGAAATTACGCGTCCTTTGTATGTTATTTTTTACATTTTTTTTTGCATTTGATATTGATCTTTTCTGTTAATAATTTAGTAATACTTATTGGTAACTAACAGTTAGGAATAGGTGAAGATATAGTTCCCTAAGTAGGACTTCTTACCCACCCATCGAAACCGGTTGAATAAATTGGAAAACTTTTTTGTCCGGACAGTCTCAAACAGCATTTTTCATCGATTAATTTCTTTTTTAGAATATTAAATTGTTTTTGATTAAAATTAATTGATTTCAAAATTTTCATTTCGTTTTTTTCATCTAAAAATTCTATTTTTCTATAAATTTTTAATTTTTTTAAATTTTCAATTTGTTTTGCGGTAAAATGATTACGAAGAAAATCTTCAAATTCTGTTTCCATAATTTTTAAAATAATAATTAATAAGATTAATAAGTGAAAATTTTTAGATAATTCTTCTAATTTCTATTCTAAAATCTAAACATCTAAACTAAATTCTAATTTTTGTTTTGTTTTGATTTTTTTAAAATTGTAAACAAACAATTTTGGAGTGAAGTTGAAATTATAATACAGTGATGACAAGTACCCCGTTAAAAAAAAATTACTCATTATAAAAATGTTTAATTTGAGTAGTTAAATTCAGGGCAGCTCAATTTAATTTGGTGATCAATAATCCGGCAAGTGGAAACCGTTGTCAGGTACTCATGAAAAATAAATTGCGTTTTTTTGCTTCCAAATTTTTCCGGGGGTAAAATTTTGAAAGAATGCAAGAACTTTTTTCTTTGGGATTTTCGTATGAACTTAAGACCATTAACTCTTAATTAATAAAGACTAAAAAATAATTATTATTGATTAAAGAAATTTCTTAAATAATAAATTTTTTTTAATTATACTTGATATCTATATGTTACTTTGGCGCATTCCTGTTTAAAAATCCGTTGTGGAAAAATGAAAAAAATAAACAATCCAAATGTTTCTGAAAATTGAAATTTCCAAAACAAGAAACTGAACTATGCTTTTAGCTTAATCGAACTTAACAATAATATGTATTGAAAATGTTTCTGGTATATTTTCACACCTATTACCTTCTTCAATATTTCAAAATCTGAAATTATTAAAAAATAAATAAAAATCCTTTTTTAAGTTCTTTTGGTTTTACATTGAGTGACATGTTGAGTACTTTAATGAGTATATTTTCATTTGTTTGGGTAAAAATTTTCCTTGTTCTAGAATCTCGATCTCGAATTGAAGCAACAACAAAGGTCCGAGTTCGATCCCATATATTAATTTCGGAACTCATTGAATTCTTGATTGATGTTGATAGAACAGTAAGTAGAGTACATAAATATATTAATATTATACACATAAGGAAAACAAGCAAGGATTCAACCAAAAGGATAGGCACATACGTTCATAGGTAGCTAGGTAACTTTGAATTGATTGGAATGGGATTTAAAAAAAAAATATAATAAAGTGGACAAGCGCAAAAATAATATTTTCCAATCATTAGGACTTCATTTCGATAAGAAAAATAAATGAAATAACTAGGTATGTAACTACTTAGGTTACCTAGGTGCAAGGATAGATAGATAAATTCAATTTCCACATCGGTTATCGATTTTAATACATTTTTTGTTTCTACACTGATTACGGTACACCTACGTAATACGTACCTAACAATACCTAAGGTCATGTAAAGCCCTCAATTTGTTTTTAAGAATTTCTAACACTAACTACCTAATCATTTTATTATTTTAGATTTATTGATCTGTGAATATTTTATTGATCTTGAAATGCTCATCAATCATCAAAAATGTTTCCAATATTGTGAATAAATAGAAAAAGACTAGGAATATAATACATATATGTAATTATCATTCGACTTTTATTATGGATGAACAAGATTTTCATAGCCTAATACTTTACTATGGACGATCGAAATTCTTTCATTCAATGCAAAAGACCGCATTAGATGGTTTGACTAAATACCCGGGAGTTTCATCGTTTCGATTATTCAATGGCATTGCTCTAGTTTTGGGTAATCGGGTGCAAGAAGGTATTCGTGAATTGAATCCATTGAAAAATGAAAGTGATTTAAGTATGTCAACTATATTGGCTCTAATTTATGCACACAAACGTTGTCGTGTTATCGACAAAGAAGCTGTTATTAATTTAGACGGTCGAGTCAAAGAGGAACGCAAAAAACTAACTTCAAATTCAGCATATTATGCGGCAATATTTTTATTTTTAAGTGGTAAAATAGAAAAAGCTCGAGAATATTCTGAAAAAGCGTTACGAATGAATTCAGATTTTCAAAATGCTTCACTGTTAAAGGCTTGGTGTGAGCTAACTTTGAATGCAAGAACCAGCAAATCTCTTCTAGAAGTTTTTGAAAAAATCCTAAGTAAAGGCAAGCATATTGATGCTTCATTGGGACAAGTTCGTTACTACCAAATTAATAATGATTTTGAAAATGCAATTCAAGTTTTGAATAAATTGTCAGTTCGCTATCCAGAGCTTAATATACCATTAATTGAAAAAATGGAAACTCAATTGGCTAATTGGAATTGGGAGCATGCTTATGAAACAGCATTAAGAATAATTAATCTAGATCCAAATAATATAGCGGCGCTAAGAATTAAAGCTTTATTATTAATTTGTCGAGAAGGAAACATACAGTCGGGTCAACAAACATTACAGCAATTATTTTTTGCAATCGAGCGGGTTGAGTTAAATAACCTACGTTTAATATTAACAACTTGTCAGTTATTTTCAAGAGTTTGTGGCAGAAATGCAGATATTTTGAATATAACATTTAAATATATTGAAAAAATAATTCATTCTTCTTCAGGTAAAACTTTCGTAAAATTATTATTTCCAAACCCTGAAATTTTAATATAAAATATTAGTAAATTGATAATTTTAAATATATGCTAATTTATAAGGAAAAAACTTGAACGACAATTATTTCAATAATTTACATTTATTACACAATTTCTGTACAGATTTTCAATTGTTTTCTGATAATTTTTAAATTTATTTTTATTGATACCTACTCTCCATATATCATAAATAATTTAACATAAATACATATGATTTGAAAATTTGTAATATGTTATAGTGGGTTCATTCAACTGAACTTAAAAATTTTTCTCTAATATTATATATAATACCATGAAAATCATCAATAACTGACTGGTGATATTTATTTTCTTTGATTTTAGGGAATCCTGAATTTGTCACTGAGCAAGGATACCAATGTCTGCTATTGGGAAATTTTAAAGATGCATCAAAATATTTCCGTCAGGCCACAAAAGTTGATGACAGCTCAATTTATGCACTTTCAGGATTAACTTTATGCCAAATGGCTGAAAATCATGGCAGAAAAACTGATCAAGTTCGACAACAAATTGAATTTTTAAATGAACTTCAAGGATTAGAAAAAATTCCATTATTGCTTTATATGACATCCAAAATCACTGAGAATGGTGATAGAGCTATTGAATTTATAATAGAAGCGTCTGAAATTCATTTTAAAAATTTGAAAACATTATCATTTGGTTCAGAGTATTTACTAAAATTCGATCCTGATTTTTTACTCCTTATGGTGGACGAACTTTTGCAACATTCTCCAGTTCAACAGCAAATTAAAGTTTTTGGAGCTGGAAAGCCAAAAAATAATTTGCACATATCTTTGAAACATTGTCTCAATATCTTGGAAACTATTGCTAAAGCTTGTCCCGGTCTATCGAAAGGCCTGTATACATTAGCCAAAGTGCAATTTTTATGCGGTGATGTCAACATTGCATTAATGACGTTAAACAAAATTCTAACAGAATTGGATTCAACTTGTACGGACGCTCATTTATTATTAGCTCAAATTCATATTCAACAAAATCAATATCAGAAAGCTCAACAAAGTTTAGAAGTATGTTTATCACATAATTTTGCAGTCAGGGAAAGTCCGTTTTATCATTTGCTTAATGGCATTGTTTCAAAATTTCAACAACAATATGAGGATGCCCATAAAAGTTTTTTAACTGCTATGAATTTGATTGGAGTGAAAAATCTTTTTGGATCGTCACCTTCGAAACAAACAACTTCTAAGTCAAGTTATTTAGCGCTAGCAGATAAGGTAACTTTATTTTTGGAACTTATTGAAACCTATATTCAACTAGGACAAACACAGGAAAGTGAAAAACTAATGAAAGAAGCTTTTGATGAGTTTACAAATACATCAGAAGAAGGCCGAGTAGCAATTGCCAATGCAGAACTAGTTTTGAAAAGTGGAAATATAAATAAATCAATTGAGTTATTAAAATGTATTCATCCTGATCAGTCTTATTACCTTTTGGCTAAAACAAAGCTAGCTGACATATATTTACATCATAAAAAGGATAGATTATCATTTGCCCAATGCTTCAAGGAGCTAGTAGAAAATTATCCAGAACCAGAAAGTTATTTGCTCTTAGGAGACGCTTATATGTCTATCCAAGGTCAGTAAATCAATTTTTCTTTAATTAAGAGACATTTACATAACGTTATTATTGTATTAATGATATTGTCGATATTTAGCAGTAGTCCACCTTTTTCCACCTTTTTTTCCTTAATTTTTTTTAGTAAATAATTTTTCGGAGTATATCATTTGATTTCAGAACCTGATTTAGCAATTAATGCATATAAGCAAGCTCTCAATAAAAATCCAAACGATTCTGTGTTAGCTAGTAAATTGGGTCGTGCCTATGTCAAAACACATCAGTATGCCAAAGCTATTAATTATTATCTTGAAGCTATTATGAATCCAGATAATGTTTCGCTTAAGTTGGACTTATCAGAATTATATCTAAAATTGAAACAATTTTCAAATGCTGAACAAATTTTAATCGAAGATGTAGATGCTAAAAAGATGTAAGAAATTTAGTTATTTGATAATAGATTTGTTTTCATATTTCTGTCTTGTTTTGCAGCAATGAAAATGATTTAGTGGCACTTCAAACACGCACAAAGCAATTGCTTTTATTGGCCCGAATTAGAGAAAAATCGGGGAATCTTCAATCTTCATTGAAAACCCTGAAAGAAGCTAGAGATAATCAATATCGCGTTCAAAAGAGAGTAAATATTGAACAAGCTGATAACGTTGGTGAACAAAACAAAATTTTGTCAAAGTAAGGATTTGATTTATTTAATTATTAATTCAATTCAATTGTTTGCCATTTTGTTAAAAATTTGATATAATTATAAGCTTTTATCTTTTCAAAAAAATGTGAAATTTTAAGGAACTAAATTGAATTCATATCCAGAAAACTAAATAATTATTTAATTTATTATTATTTTATTACTATTATATATTTAGTTCTTTTTGAAATTAACAAAATTGTTTTTCTCTTTTTTCAAGGATTTGTGTTTTAATGGCGGAACATTCCATAAGCTTACGTGATAACGAACAGTCTGCACATTACTATAAGGAATCATTAAAATATACTCCTAATGATATGATAATCTTAGCAGCTTTAGCTCGTCTATACATGCAAAACAATTTCATGGAACAATGTCGCGAGATATGTTCTGAGATGCTGCAAATTGACGAAAACAATGAGACTGCATCGGTGATGATGGCTGATTTGTCGTTTCGCCGAATGGATTTTGAAAATGCAGGATATCATTTTTCTCAGTTACTTATTTCTCAGCCTGCGTATTGGACAGCGTTAGCCCGTCTTATTGAAGTAATGAGGCGTTCCGGAACGCTACATGAGTCAACTGCATTTTTACTACGTGCAGAACAAAACTGTAGTGCTACTGAAAATGCAGGACTTAACTATTCTAAAGGATTATACGAATGGTACAATGGAAATCCAAATACTGCTTTGAAATACTTCAACAATTCCCGACGCGACGAAGAATGGGGCCAACAAGCTATATTTAATATGATTGAGATTTTATTAAATCCAGAAGGTGAAATTCCAAGTTCTAATGATGATGGGGATGATACAGAGTTTCAAGAATCTCGAGTAATGTCTTTAAGAACAGCAGAAAGATTGTTAAATGAGCTTAAGCCCCGACCTGGTGGGATGGATAACGAAGCCCTACAAATACGTTTACTAAAAAACTTTCTTCAGCTTGCAACAAAACAAAAACCAAAAATTGAATTCGCTTTACAGGACTTTACAGAAATAGCATCTCAAGAGGAATACAAGGATTTAGTTGGTCCTATTTATGGAATGGCTGCTGCGCAAGTTATGTTAAAACAATCTCAAAGAGCTAAAAATCAATTAAAAAGAATTGGTAAAAATATTTGGAATTTTGAAGAAGCTGATACTTTAGAAAGATCTTGGTTGTTGTTAACTGATTTGTATGTACAGTCGGGAAAATACGATCTTTGTCAAGAATTTTTACAAAAAATTTTAAAACATAACAAGAGTTGTGCTAAAGCTTACGAATTTTGTGGACATATTGCTGAAAAAGAGCAAAATTATCGAAATGCTGCTTCACACTATGATAATGCTTGGCGCTATAGTGGTAAATCCAAACCACAAATTGGTTATAAATTAGCTTATAATCATATGAAAAATAAAAGATACGCTGATGCAATAGACGTTTGTCAAATGGTTTTAAAAGTTCATCCTGACTATTCTGCTATAAAAAAAGATATTTTGGATAAATGCAGAAACAATTTGAGAAATTAATGTTTTAAAATTAAATCAAGTTTAATGTGTACACTAAGTGTGCCTTACTATTTTAAGCACATCATACTTTTTTTTTGCAATGTCTTACACATAATATCTGAAATGTGAAAATATTAATCCGTCCATTTTATTCTAAATAAATGTTTTGTCCAACAAATATAATAGATATAATTCTTTTTTTTTTAGATTACAGCCGATTAATTTTTGCTTCATAAAAACTTTCGACTATTATTGCTGTTTTTGTTTGTTAGTTTGTTTTGTTAATTCTAAATAATAATGTTACTCCAATGAAATTCTAAAAGCTTTCAAGCTACTGCAAAAAAACCTCATTTTGCAACAAATGCTTTATCGAAATTTTATAAAAAATAAAATATGAAGTTCTTGTATACTACACATAAAAATATGGTACTTTTAAATAAAGAACATTAAGCGTCTCTTTTAAAATAAAAAGGAACCATTTGTCAAAATAATGGTAAACCAGTAAATGAATGAAAACAAAGTTTAATGAACCTTTTTTTACTTTTATTATATTATTTTGAATACTTGAATAACACTATCTAACTATAAAGTACATTATAAATATAAAGAACACTACACAAATTAATTCTTATAAGTTACTTTATTATTTCCTCTGTAATGGATTATTTTAAAAACATACTTAATTTCGGTTCTTAAATATTAGGTCATTGTTCTAGTTTTTTGTTTTATATTAGATTTTTTTTTTACAATTCTAAATACATAATTTGTGTTGCGGATAAAGCACCACAAAATGCCAAAAAGCTAGCTACACCTACAACGGCAGTCGTTGTACCCGAAACTGTAACCTGAAATTACATTTTGAAATAAATATTATGTTACGCGATTAATGTATGTATAATATAAAGTAAGAACTCACTATTGTTCCCATGCACATTGAAAGTATGAATTGAGCTAAAAATACCATGGAAGAAACAATAGCCACATCTGTACCAAGACCACGTATTTCTGTACCTATTTTAGCTTCTCCATCCAATCCAATTTCGAACTGTTAAAAAAAAATGTAATGCAATGCTTTACATTTAAAAATAAGTTTATTTATTGATTTCGGGACTTAAATATTAATATAGAAAAGTTTTATTAAAAGATCTAAAAACTGTTAAAACTATGTAATATGTGAAGATGATTATGATACTGCTGAAGTTAATGATTTCGTGGGATCACATTTATCTTTTTTCCCACCATATGTTTTTAATCATAAATAATTTTATTTTAGTGAGTAATATTTTATTTATTTTTTTTTTGGAATAGTAAAATTAATTTTAAAAAATAATTTTCTGAACAATTAAGTAAATTGTCTCAAGTACTTTTGTTATGTATATAATTTTAAGAAAATTAGAAAAACTTACAATCCCTGAGGAATGATAATGAGCTATTAATAAATATGGCATTGTAAATAATGTTGAATACATAACACCTGCTGCCCAGCTAAATATAATGACGCTAAATTTGGCTTTAGTTAAAGCCATTAAGCACATACCACATGAGTAAAATAGCAAACCACCGATGTAAACTTGTTTAGCTCTGCAACAAAAAAAAATTAAATAGTACAAAATGAGGAATATTCAAAATTATACCGACCTGAATCGTTGAATTAGTTTATCAATTATTAATGAATAACAGGCACATGATAGGGAATACATAGCCATACCCCAGCAACCGAATCTTACACCTTCTTCGTATAAAATTTGCTTTAATGAGCCTTCTAATGCTTTCGGATCACCACCATAAACAGATTCGCCAACAAAATCAGTAAAATACAATGAATAACAAACATGTGCCATCCAACAGAAAAGATTTGTTAAACACACCATTCGCAATGAATGTGGCATATGAACAATAGACATCAAATATTGTGATAATGATGCTATTGCAGCCTCAGTTGGTATACCGCCTTCAGTTGTTATATTCTGATCACCTTCTATAAATGTCGTTTCATTAATATTCTCTCCTGGGACTGATGTGTATTCTGGTTTTATGGGAAGATTTAATCCTTGTCGTCTCTATGAAACAATTTATTATTTTTTTCTTTTTTTAGTTAAAATATGTATGTAATATAAAAATAAGGAAGTAAAATAATAAAAATAAAGGATATTAAATTTATTAGTGTGGTTTTAAAATTTTAGTAAAGAGCTGGAAAAATTACAAAAGATATAAAGGAATATCATTTCCAGGGCATTTTCAATAAACTAAATATTACTTTTAGTGACACTTCGAAAGTTGTTCTAATCTAAAAAACTTGGAAATAATAATTTATCTATGCGAAAGGTATTAAAACCTAATAAATGAAGTTTTAAAACGTAAAAACTTTTCATTTTGTAAAAGAGGACATACATACTTATAAAATTAAATACTTTTTTTTTCTTCAATTTTAAATTTTGAAAGAAAACAATTTATAGTTACATTATGCTGTAAGAAAACCTTTTTTTTAAACAACTCTAATTCAATCTTAAGTTTAAAATAAATTAATTGAAATTATAATTGGCTTACTTTTTCCATTTCATCTGAAGCACCCATTTCATCAGATAAAGAACCATAAGACATTGGTATATCTTCATCATTTCCCAATTTGTCTGTTTCATCACCATATGGTTCATAGCCATCGGCAGCTGCAGCAGCATTTTGTTTTTTTTTCGAACCACTTATGACCCAAAGCGGTATTTCCTTAAAGCTATTAATTGTTACCGCCACACAAGCTATAAAAATAAATGTTATGATTGTAAAAACTGCCTTAACGTGCCCTCCAAGCTTTCTTCCAATAGTCGTATCGTCCCAATTAATACCACCCATACTGTAACCCATAAATCCACCCAAACCAGCCATAATTGTAAATGTTGATAGTCCTCTGGCATGATCCTCTAGAAAATATGTATATGCCTATAGTATGTTATTATTGAATCAGCTTTAACGTCCTTTTTTTTTTAAATAGTTTTGTTATTTAGTATATAATTCAGTACAGGGACGACAAATAAAATATTTATTTCAATTAAGCTTTTTACAGTTTACAACATTTATATTTTACACTTATCTACATAAAAAAAAACTAAATATTATGTTTCGATAAAATTAAGGAGATAAATGTAACGTTCACGTTAAATTGAAAAATAACTATTTTATTTGTCATCTCTTTATACCCAATCACTAAAATAACGAATAAAAAATATAATATATATTTAAAGAACGAAACTTCAACTATAAATAAGCTTTATTAATATAACCTATATTTTTTTTAATAGGAAAATTTTATTAAAAATAAATTCTTGACTCAAATTTCCATTAACTCGATTGAATATTTTTAAAACTAACCTGGCATACATACGTCCAGCAGATAAGCTCTACACGGACTTTGACAAGCATCAGCATCAAAATCTAGTAACACTGTTCCAATTATTGTGAAAAATATTCCCCAAGGATGTGAAGTTTTGGGTGCAACTTTTATTTCTGTATCAGATGCTGTAGTACGATGTGGTGATAATGCGAAATTGCTTAAAGTTTGATTTGTGGTTAAATTCAACGTTGTGATTTGTCTGTATGGATCAACATCACCAAATGTATATCCTAAATTTTCTCCATTTGGAACTAAAAGAAGTCCAAGAAAAACTCCAATCGACAATAAAATAATAAATGGACGTCTTCGACCCAAATTCAATTTGCATCGATCACTCATTGAACCCAAAACTGGGGTTAAAAAGAAACCAATTAGTGGACTTAAAGCCCAAACTAATGTCATATGCTGATGCTCAACACCGATTTGTAATAATGTTGGCGATACAAATGCTGTTTCTGCTGCGTATGAAAATTCTATCCCCATTACTGCTGCAGAAACTTTAATTAATTCAGCGCGGGTTTTACTTCTAGAATATACAAAGAAAACTAACTTTTAAATATCAGACAAATATATAGCTTAGTTAGAAAATGAATTTTTCAAAAATAAACTTAATGACTTGTGTATACAATAAAAGATATTGTATGACTATCGTAAATTTTTGATATGAAGGTAGTATAATTCTTCGGGAAAAAACCATTTCGAAATTCGGAATAAATTTATAAGCTTTGAATTATTAATTTTTACTATTTTCATCAATTTTCTTGATTTTAATTTGAAATTGTTATCCTCTAACTGAAGTGGAAACTCGAATTGAAAATAAAATTATTTAAGGTAATTTGATTAAGGTAGTTTTCAGGTCAAAGTTCTGTAAAAAAATCATCACACCACACAAGTTTTTATAATATGTAATTAAGAAAATCTAGTTTTGGTTTTCCACAACTTTTAAAAAACTTATCTTTTATATATTTTTCTAGATTTTTTCTGAATTTATAAGTATAAATACATTTTTTTAAAGCTTTCATGTCCACTACTTTGGTGAATCTGTTGCTATTATGAATATTATTATGTTTATTATTAATAACACAAAACTTTACTTCTATAATGGAATCCTAATTAGTATGATAGAAATATAAAATACTTAAAGTTAACGAAAGAAATGATTTTATTTGAATTTCATAATGGTAGTTATAACATATTTGCAATCAAAGCAGATAAAAATCAGTAGTATTATCATTTCTATCAGATTTATAGAAATATAATATATGTATAAGTATATAGGACTGGTCTGAAAACAAAACATATTAAAATAAAGAATTATTTTTATATCGGATTATGTAAATTTTATTACAAAAAGGGATTCTTCCTTAACTTCATTATTAAATAGTATACATTGTGTGTTTATTTAAAAATAATAAATACATATTTGTAAGTTAATTTGAAAAAAAAACTTTGATTTATATTCTTTGAAAAACTTTTCAATTTGACAATATTAAAATTTAATTCTATATATTAGAAGCATTTTTTCGCGTATTAGTTAAATGGTGGTTAAATGTTAAAGATTTATTATACCAATTAACAAGCTCATGTTGCATTTACAATTTAATTTGGAATTGTTGCAGAAAAACTCTTAATGAGGACTTGTTCTGACAATCCATCTGGTGTTGGGAAATAAATAATTTAAAAAAAATTGTTGAAAATTAGTTAAAAATTTTAATTAATATGCACATATAGTAACCTTGAATATTTTTATTTGTATCTATATTACATATTCTTTATAGAAGTTTAAAATATCGACTCTCATTTAGCGCGTTAATAAATTAAAAAAATTACAAATAATTAAGATAAACGCAATATAGAAATAGAAATTACAGTTTATAGTTTTATCAAAATATAACTAAATTTCAAAACTAGTTTCTAAGATAGATTGAGATTTCTAGTTCCCTATTACTACCTCGGGTCCATATTTCAAAATTTCAGTCAAATCGATTCAGCGGTTTAGACGTGATTGAGGACAAAGAAGCAGAGAAACAGAGAACTTTCATTTTATTTATAAGAACATTGTGACTTAGAGTTTAAAAATCTTGCATCTTATAATAAAAAGAAGAAACCAACACAATTGGTTCAATTAGATAGTAGACAGATTATTAAAATTCCAGTCAATCTAGATCAATCTAGAACAATATCTGAAATGAATTAGGTATTTAGCACCTTTCTCATATTTCGACTTAAACACTCGATCCAAATAGGAGTTTGATGCCTAATTAAAGGCATCTAATGAATATATTTGCTGCAGACAGAAATTGCAATTGTTGGTTGTTCTTCTTACTTCGAAATCTATAATTATAGAATTCCACTTTTTAGCTTAAATGAAAGTCAACAAAATAGCGTTTCATTATTTCAGGAACATATACATAAGAAAAGAATGAGCCATTATTCGTAGTTTAAAAGTTTTAATGGATTTTATTGGATAAAATAAATTACAAAAACGTATATACATATGAGGTACCTAAATGACGACAATTTTGAAATTCAATTGAAAATGGTCACGACTTTCTCAAAATTATTTTTATCTATAAATTTGAAAACATTTACAGTGCTAAATTTTTAAATAACACTACAAGACAGAAGACTACAACTACATTTTCAATTGAATATATGCATGGAATTATTTTGGATTTAATTTTCTCAACATTATTTTTCTATTTAAATTTTTAAATAACACTACAAGACTACAACTATACTTTTCAATTGAATATATGCAAAAATTATTTTGGAAATAAAAGTTTAAAAACTATTTGATTAGTTGGAAAATTCTTCAATCAATAATAAAAAAAATTAACCTTGAATTAAATAATGTGTTCACAATTTAATACTTATTTTAAATTGAAAATTTTCTTAAATATATGATATACCTATAAATATGTGAATAATCTTGTTCAGCGCTAATATTTCCCTTTAAATTTGATACAGCTGCATTTTTAGCAGCTTCAGCTAAATTTTCTGGATGTTCATTACGAAAATTTGAAAATTTTTCCTTAACTTCATCACGCCATTCATGAAACCTTCCACCCCAACCTTGATATTCGTGTAATTTTTCCATATTTGATTGGGTATATATTCAAAAAGTAATTTTTACAAATTAATAAGAACAAAAATTTCATTAAAATTTTAGAATTTTTTTAAAGAAACATTACGAAATTTTCTTTATTTTTTCAAATGCATTTTTTTTTTTTTAATTTTTTTATTGCAAAAGAAACTTTTTTTTTTATTCTGTTATACACAAATTAATTGAAATTTTATAATCTAATTAGTATAATATAATATTGAAATTTAAATAATTTTCCATAGAATTTTTTTTTTGTTTTTAAGTTTTTATAAAAATTTTCTATGCACTTATTAAAAAGGGAAGCTAATTATGTTGAAATTGTTTCACAATTATCATATTCAATTTAATTTTGGAATTTTTGTTTGTGTTCTTTTTTTTTTTAAATTTGTCCAAGAAAGTTTATGATTTAACGGACACTAATTTTAACTTTATCAATCGAAGTGTAGAATGAAACTTACTATGTCTAATGAATACTGTTTTATTTTTGCAGCGAACTTGACATCTAAAATTTGCAAATATGTATAATATTCTACAATCAGTCCATCACAACATCCAATGTATTCTCGATATTTGTAGAACTTAATAGCATCTGTGCAATTGTTGTAAAACAAACAGAAATTATAATGATAGAAATATACAAATTTGTTTCTAAAATATATAGTTTTTTTAGTCATAGTTCCAAAATGTCGTTTAATACTAGTCTCTAATAGTAGATTATTGAATATGTAAACTAAATTTGTTATTAATTAAGAGTTCTGTATACACAAAAATACATTGACACGAGTCAATACTTATATCACGAGACCGCAGGTCGAGTGATATAAATTGACAAGTGTCAATGTATTTTTGTGTAAATACAGAACGAGTTGTATAACAAATTTTGTTTACATATCCAATATACTGTTTTAATGCGTAGGGGAGAGGTAGTTGCAAAGAGAGAATATTTTTTCTTCTCATTTTTTCTCATTTTTTTTTTTGTATTTGGCTGTATTGAAATATTGTGAGAGATATTATGTTTGTTTAGGTATTACGTAATATTCAAAACGAAACATCTAAATGATTTCATTATTTACGCTGATGCATCTAAATTTTTTCATTATATACGCTGATGCATCTAAATTTTTTCATTATTTACGCAGATGCATCTAAATGATTGCATGTGAATTGACGCATATAATACTCTATTTAGTGATCTAAATTCTATAGCACTAAATACAACATAACGATCCCCTATGCATTAAAAAAATTTATTCTCTTATAGTACCCATGCAAATGTCAGTGGCCGAATTATTTTTTTTAATATATCTGTAATGCATACCTCATATACATTATATACAGTTTTCAAATATAAATACTTACAATGTTAGAATATAAAATAAGCATTTATTTTTATCTTAAGGAATATTACAACGATACTATAGTAGTTTGCTTTTTTTTCTGCTTTTTTGTCTGTGTATTTGGTAAATATAAAATGTTATTATTTTTTTTTTTAATTATGATTTATTTAGAATTATTTTTTGTCATTTATATTACATATTTGTATTTTATAACAAAATTCTTCTAAAACAAAAACTGTTTTTATTATAGCATATCTATAGGAGCAGAAACAAAAACAAAATTTTCTATGAAAGTTGAATCATGCGCCTCTAATAGTTAGATATTGTAGAAGGTGGATTCAAAAAATATTTATACCAATAATATTAGAAAATAAATTTCTTTTTTGTTTTGATATGCATTTTCATTGCGAATTTTCTTTTTTGTTTTGCAAAATACTATGCAACAGGTGACTTAAACATTTTTTTTTATTTTAAGTTAATAATTATTGCGGTAATAAGATTGAAGAATTAACATTAAAAACAGGGAAAAAAAATTAACTTTTAAACTAATAATTATGTATGCAAAATGTTGAAATTTTCTAAAATCAAAAATAATTAAATAGACATAGAAATAGTTAATATTAATATTCAAAGTTACAACATACATATATTATATTTAATTATATCTCACAATAATCACTATATCTATTTTAAAAAAGTATTTTTAACTAGAATTTAAATACATCAAAAACATTTTAAGAATTAAAAATCGATTGAGAGTAATTCTATAAAAATTAGGATCGTAGAAATTTGTGCATTATATTATTATCACATTTGCAAACAGAACATATTCTTTTATAAAAAAATCGAAATATCTAGGTACCTACTCTAAAAGTTCTAATAGGAGAATTAAAAAAGAAACGTGAAGTATACGTTTGGAAAATTATGAATGCAAAAACTTTAAAAACGCACCTTCTTTTTATTTTAATATCAACTTGTTTATTTGTCAACAGAAAATAATATTAATAAATATTTATATCGGATTAAGATGAATATATTTTTTGAATAGAGGGGGAAATGAAAATTAAGAAATCTAATTACAAAAATTAAGCAGTAAAAATATTTAGAAAAATAGTACGTAGTATATACATATTTTTTTTTAAACGTTTTATAAATTATGCTAAAATAATTGAACTTTACTTCCACGCGCTTTTATTATGTCGCTCTTTCAAGTTAATAATAATTAACACTTTTTTGATTTATTATTTGTGTGTTTTGCTTATGATATGTATTATTTTTTAAATTGTGATTGGAAAAGCAAAATAAGTTCCGAGAACATTAATCCCATGGTCGCTTTTTATGTGGATATGAAGTTAATTTTTTTTTAAGGAAATTAGTTCGAAGAAAAAAAGGAATAAATTAGTGAGCATTATTTCCAAATTAAAATCAGTAGTGTTATGGCAAGACAAGGTTCTATGTTTTTTCATGTTTATTTATCAAAAAAAGAGTTGGCTGCGAAGTAATGAAATCCAAGTTTTATTTCCTTTTCTTTAACAAAAATTAATATTAATGAATTTTAAATAATTTTTAAGTTATAATTTCAAATTAATCTTTATTTTCCGGATATTATACATTAAAACTTCTAACCTTGTTTAACATGGTTTCATAGTGTTTTATAATATTTTGTGTGATTTAACGCTGGTAGATTTCCCTGTTCTCTTAGGCTTAAGTATTACCATTTTTGGTGGCTTGTAATAATCACTGATGATAATTCAACATAAGAAAATCAGAAACACAGAAATCAAAAACGCAGAAATTTTAATTTTTTTTCTACACCGTTTTACAAATTACATATTTTTATTTTTAATTAGGAACAGCTAAAAATAAAAGTCATAGGGATGGTCTTTGGACTTCAAGGCCAGAAATAAGTTGTAGAGCCATTGAAAGAAGAAGGACGGAAGGTCAAGAAATAGTTTGTAAATATAGAAAATAGGCTTTTCACGGACATTGAAACTGAGATATTATAGGATGTGTGTATTATTTTCATCAGAAGCGCAGGAGAGCCGGTAGTTTTTTAAATGAAGTTAACATTAATTTTTTCATTTATATGCATACAAACACAATTTATATAAATACATAAAATAAAAATTTAATTATTCAAAATTTCTTTTGGTTTAACAACTAACATGTAGGTACAATATATTTTAATTTTCTGATGTTGTAAAATTTTATTTACAAATTTCATAAAGGAAGAAATATTTTTTAATTGAAATTCAGCCAATTTTAAGAGAAATACGACGTAATCAATGTTGGCCTTGTTAATGGTGCAAGGTTAAAATCTTTTATATCCCCGTTACAATTATGTTTGTTTACGAGATATTTTTGTACGACTTGTTTTTATTTATTTTAAATTAGGCTAATTTTTAATTGTAAAATAATCTAAACACCATTATTGTTCGAATTTAGGTTTTTTTTAACATGTTTACATAAGAATGAAATTGTTTCTTTCTTTCTGGTTTATTGGGATATGATAAATCGCTCTTAAAATTGACCGAAAATTCATCGTTATAAGTTAAAAAAAAAAGAAGAGTTTATTCGGACAAAAACCAGAATTGATAAAAAAGAACGGCATACTAGAATTACCTCTGCGGGAATAAATCTAACCTTGTATAATATACAACATAATTGGTCAATTGGGGAATTGCGGTCCAAGAATTTTCCGACAACCTTAACTAAAAGTAAAATCATTGCAATTAAGATTTTGAAGTTTTGAAATGTGTTAATAAAAATATGCATAAAAGTATTTTAGAGGAATGAATATCATTTCGTAGTAGGTAAGGTTCTGAATTTTTGATTAGTATAAAATGGAACAATACATTAAAAATTAAAAAAAAAAGGTTTATATGTTTTATATGTTATACATAAATACATAACATAAATTTACATAATTACTTATTCACAAATTCTGAAAGTTCAAAGATTTTATTTCTGAAAATACTTAATTATAAACTTAGATATGCCAAAATATGCCATGCCAAATAGTTCTAATAATGTTGTTAGCTACATTTAAATACTGAAATTAAAATTTTTCACTTTTTGAGATTATTTTATAAAAAGTGTAGACGAGATAACTTTTTTTTTTGTTAATTTTATTTATGTGCAATGCAATTTTACTAATAAATTTTTTTTTTTTTAGAAATGAAATATATATACATGTATATATTTATGTACACAGGTATTTGAAGCAAAGTGTAAAATATAAATTTCATTAATTTTTTACGGTTAATCATGTCATTTTTATGCATTTTCACTAACATACTTATGAACTTGTATATGTTTATAACGACATTATGTTTATTACTTTTGAATAAAAAAAAAGAAGTTTTCTATTGAACTTGACTGTATTATTGTAAATATTATAAAATATATGAATCAAAACATTATTTATTATTTATAGAAAAATAAACCAATATTCATTGATCATTCTAAAAATTAGTGTTAAATAAGCATTCCTTGAAACGAAATTTTTATATTAATGGACTAATGGTATTAATTAACTATAATTAATTTTAGTTTTCATGTAACTAATGGTAGATATATTAAAAAAATATTTTTATTAACAAACTAACGGTTCTCATAGTAAATAATAAATACTTAAATTATACGTTTAGTTTTAAGTATAAAATAAAAATAAAACGTCTAACAAAATAATGAATTATTTACATATGGGAATTTGAAATTAATTTATAAATATAATAAATAAAACTCATTAGACTTTTGTACATATGTATTTAAATAATATACATTATAATATTGTACTGAATAAAAATAACATTAAATAATATTTTCAAAATTAAAACATTGATTTATATTTGTCATTTTTCGAGGAACTACATAGTGTAAGATTTTTTATTGCTGATAAATTTGTTATAATATTAATGAATTAGAATTAGATATTTCTGAATTATCTTGAACTTACTTTAATAAAAAAAAGGAAATAGATATTATATAAGGATGTCATTACTATTATGGTTTATTTATTTTCAGTGATTTATGTACCTACTTAAGTTTTTTTTTATTAATTTCTATTCATGTATTTCCGGATATAAGTTAAGTTATTCGATATAATACTAGGTTTTAATGAATATTTTTTGTGATAGTTGTAGTATAATAAGTTCTCAATTATGTAGTTTTTAGTTTTGTTTTCTACCATAAGAGTTTGTCAAACTAGCTTATTTCGTGTGTTTAACATTTAATTGTTTGTCAAATAATAGAGTGTAACTAGGATTAGCTATTTGCCAAGATAATTCACTTTGTGTAATATAAGAAGCTCAAAAAATTGCAATTAGAACACATAATAAATTTCAATAACATGATGGGAAATCTTAATGACATCATTCTTGCATATGCTTCTTTTCTTATATAAAAATACTTATCTAATGTAAAGTACTTGTATATAATATGTCAATATAAATAATAAAACACAAAAAAAAAAGTTTTTATGGTAAAACATATAAGAACAAATGAATGAGTATGTACTGTACATATATTTTATGTTTCATCAATGGAAATAAAACTAAATTATACACTGTTAAACTTTAAAATATAAAGAATATTACGGTTATGAATAGTATTGCCGTGAACGTACAGCGAATTTGGACTTGGGTTTCATTCTCACCTTCAATTTATATGAAATTTTTAAGTTGCACATTTAATTTTTTGGTATTGTTTTTGTTTACCTAGTATTAAAAATATTTTTATTCACAATTTTATTTTGACATGAATGATTTTATAATTTAATATATAAATACCAGATTTATATGACTATTTGTTTACACGTAATTTACATACACAGTACTGCTACTAATATGTTATACAGTAATAATGTATATTTTCAATTTTATCTAATGTTATAACTTTATTTATTTTTTTATTTTGTAAAGAGACTGACATCAGGGACATCATCCTTAAATAGATCAATTTCGTGGGCACAAAAGACTGTTTTTCAATTATGTAATTCAGAATTTTTTAAGTTATATTATAAATATTAAAAAATTATGTATGGATTAAATATAAGAATTTCATAGATCGATGATTAATTTACTTTAATTTATGAATTAGTACATTCATTTTTAAGTTTTGAAAAATCGATTAAAAATCAAAAATTGAATTCAATTTTAAGAAATTATTTTGGTGTGCATTTTATTATTTGGAAATAATATTGTTTTCAAGACAATTTTGTAATAAAAATATATACACATTATTAGGTAGGTAATTAAATTGTCACCATCAAGCATAATGTTAATTTTTTTTTTTGGCGAATATTCGAGCTAATTAGATAAAATCGTGTTATTTTTTTTTTTTGAAGAAATGTAAATGAAGTATTTTTTCATTGCCAAGTTTGTTCATCTCATTACATTTTTTTTTTTAATTTTGATTAACAAAAATATCTTAGAGAAAATTTTAAGTTTTAAAATTTTGTGAAACACCAAAACAATGTTCCAACATTTTTTGTGATGAATCAATCAATTTGATTTTTATCATCGTAAAGCAGTCATGTCCGAAATGTAATTGAAAATGAACATATATATATATAATTTTTTTCAATTGAGAATTAAATGTTTATTACTCACTGCTTAATAATATTCTTAATCAAAGTTTTTTTTATCTTTTTCTTTAAATATAAATAATGATTAAGTCGGACGTACCTAATTTTGATTAAGCTAAGTAATTGGCGCTTTAATCATATTTATATCTTAATTAAATGTAAGGATGCTAAGAACAAAATATAAAATTAAGTTTTTTCCTTAACATCAACATGATAATTACATTATTGAAATGTTCTATTACATTATATATTTTAATTGAGACAAGAAATGACGAAATGTTATACATGTAGGTATAAACAAAGGTATATTATCAAAATTAGAAAATTTCTTTGAAACAAATCAAATGTCAATTAAAATAAAAAGTATTTTTTGTTTTTTTAATTAAAACATATTTTTTTTTAGTTAATTATTTAGAAGTGACAAAATACATATTTATAAAATTGTTGATTTAATGTAAAAAAAATAATTTTTTTTTAGAATTTTTAGTAATTGAATTCAATTCATAAAAGCTTAATAATCGTAAGCTTTTTCTAAAAATATATTTTTTTTTTTTGAAATAGCCTGAAAAAGAAATTATTAACTGATTAAAATCATGTAATTTATTTGTCATGTAAACGCCAATAGTTTGGAAAAAAAAGTATATTTTTCCACTCCTTATTAACAACTGTAATTGTCTTTGGTGAGCTTTCAACGTTGACCATTCTCTTTTTCTGCAAATTATTTTATATTCAATAGATTTTTGCACTTTTTTTTCTTCCTTGACTTTCGTCTACTCTTTATTTCATTTGAAGTTTGTATTTAAAAACAGTCATGTAATTTTTCCTTTTTATATAAAATTATTAAAATGTTTTTTTCCCAAATTGTAACTTTCTATCATTTTAAAGTTCATGTAACGAATCTTTATATTCATTTTTTCAGAAAAATTTTGTTTGCAGATAAAATTACATATTATAAAATTATTCGAAATTAATATAAAAAAATAATATGTAAAACTATCAATACTATCGTTGCAAAAAAAAAAACTTACCTATACTAATTGAATTTAAAAATTAAACAACAAAAAATTAGAATTAAGTATAATGGCATTTATTCTTAATTAAAATTATTAACCTGTTTACAAAGGAGTGGGAAATTTACAACACAAAAAAAAAAAGAAAATTTATTTTCTAAGAACTTTACAAAGTTAGAAATTTTATTTTTCAATACCGTAATATGTAATTTTCTTTGAACGTAGAATTTCCCGAAATAATGAAAATGCAGTTTAATTAAAACTTTCGTGACATTTAGACGTTTTTTTTTCTTTTCGTTTTCATTCTCTAAATCTAAATGATAGAAAAATTAATTTTATAAATTTAAAAATAGCTTAAAATAAAAAAAAATATATTTTCATTGCGGTACGGGTCAAAAAATAAATAAATACATATACCTATATATAACAACTATCATTAGGAAATAAAGAAAGCAAGGACAATTTTCATATTTAGAAATATTTTTTAATTAATTTTTTTTTTGTTTTTTTTTTCCTAAGCAGCAATAAAATATAGGTATTCGGAATTTGAATTTCTCGGACATATAACGTATTTATATTTTAACGCTCAATTAATAACGATTTTCGGAAGTTCGGAAGATAACATTTTAATATACCTACATTGTATATATAATTGAATGTACAGAAAAATAATAAATTTATATAATTAAAAGTATAAAAAAAAAAAATTATTAATGAATTTAAATTTCAAAAACGAATTGTGAAAATTTATAGAAATAAAAAAAATAAAAATAAATAAATTGCGTAATAAATTCATTCAAAATATTTTTTAGTTTTTTTTTGTATGAAATTAAATAATATAAAATATTTTCCTAAAAAGTCTATAATTAATATATTTCTTTTAAATATATACATATAGATTATAATGATTTTTATTATTATTTTTACATATGATTTTTAATGAATTAGCAATATATCAATACCCTCTTTGAAACAGTGTTGCTCAACCGAACTAATCAAAATATTAAGAGATGTAATAAATTAGTGTTGCTGGTGGGATTATGTAAAATTTTGTCCGAATTTTGTGAACGATTATTAAAAATCAAAAAATAAGTAAAATTCTGTTTGAAAATGTTTTACCAAAAAAATTGGTATTTCAATTTTTTATTGCGATTTCTCTATGTTGATGATGAGACTGTTGATAATTTTTTATGATTTTCAATTTTTTAATTTTAATAAATTTTTTCTGATTTGAAATGTAATCAATACTCATAATTAATAAAACAATTTCTTATCATTTTAATAAAAAACTCAGAAATTTTTCCGGTGAAATAATGGACTTTCATCGCTTAGAAAGCTTTTTATTTCCTTAAATCCTTACTAATTTTTTCCTTATTTACAAAATCTTTTAATACACACATTAAAAAAACATTCAATTGGTTTTTTTCCGCGGTTTTTGCAAATTTTGTGGCGATTTTTGCGGGTTAGTTACGATCATGTTTGAGGAGTGAATTTTTTTTTATTTCTAATTTTCTTAGTTTTTTGTGTTTTTCGCCGATAACAAAGTCACTTGGCCGCTCCAAACCTGAACTAAAACCTAAGCGTGGTTCTTAATAATATGTATTAGAAGTTTGGAGCCATTTACTTATTTAGTTTTCCTTAAAAAGTGGCACATAATATCTTAATAATCAATTTTATATATATTAGGATAAAAGTTATAATATTTTTCATTGTGTTAATATAAATATAAAACTACATAATAAATTTCGAAAAAAATATATATGTATATTGTATATGTAACCTAACAATACATGTATTTTTTACGAAAATAAATCTATTTCTTAAAATTAAAATAAAAATACGAAATATACATATATTACATTCATAAGAATTTTCTTTTTCGGTAATATCGAAAAAATTCATAGTTATTTTAAAAGTTTTATTATGCATCTGTTGTTTTAAAAATTCAATTCCTTAATAAGCGATTGACACAGCAGACTTTAAAATATTTGATATTCTGCACAGACAATATCATTTTGTTCAATGTTATGAAACGTAATTTAATAATTTGGCGGAAAATTCTATATATTTACTTTATTTTATTTATGTAAATGCTATTTAACACACATAATTCTGAATAATTTAACTATAGTTACGTATATTTTGTTAGGTTTTTGAAATGATCAAGAAGATGTTGTTGATATCAAAATGTAAACTTTTGATAGTTAAAAAAAATATAATACTGTTTGAAATTTAATGATGTAAATCTATTAGTGAAGCTCAGATAATTTACAATTTTATTAATAAAATAACGAGACTTAATATTTTTAAAAATTTTTTTTTTTAAATATGTATAATTAATTAAAATTTTATATAAATTCATAAAAATATAACATTTCTAAAAACATAACATTGAAAAATTTCACGCGTAGTTTGTAAGGAAATTCCTGTCTAAAATTGACATTTTCCATTAAAAATTTATATTTAAAAAAAAAAATAATAATTTTTCCATAACAATCTATAAAATTTTACCTTGAAATATAATAAATAAATTAATTATTTAATATTTAATGAATGAAATGAGTCTACTAAAACATTTCTTTAATTGAAATTAATCTATTTAAAAATTAAGCTGTTTTTTTTTCAATAAAAAATAATAAAAATTATGAAATTTTTATCACGATATATTTCAAAATAAATTTAATTGGGTTTGGGTATACTAAATGTGGTATACGCGTACTCAAGTCCTTGATTCAAGAACTTTATAACAAAATTATTATCTACAAAAGAATTTATAAAAAATAAAAAATTGGAATAACATAATTCTATTTTGAACTTCTTGACATCATAAAATAAAAATTAAGTTTTAATTTTTCCTTAACTACTTATATTATTTTTGGATCACAAAATATTATTCATCGTGCACAATTTTGGGTTATTTTGAAGTTTCAATTCGTTTAGATTAGTAGGATTTTTATTTTACTATAAATACTTTTTTTTTACTTAAAAGTTAATTTACCTCATTAATGCGAAGTTCGCTTTTGTTTCTAGTTACATTCATTTGTGAATACGTAAATATTTACCTATATCATAACTAGGGTTTTTTTATAAATATGTGTATCGATAATGACAGTAATAATATAAATATAAGGTATAATAAGTAGAAGTTGAATATATTATTTAAGTAAGTACTATTTTGCAATAATTGCAATAATTTTTGATACATGCAACAAGTGAACATATAGAGAGACTGTTTATTAACATCGTGAATAACATAATGTGCAATGTACACATACATACAATATGATATAAAATTTATATCAACAGATTGTTTTTGCATGCGCACAACATGTGTCTGCTTTAACAAATTTCTCATGTAATAAAATTTAAATTTTTGTACATAAACGTACAATATTAAAACTATATATTTTGCATTTCATTCATTATATACTAACAAATATAAAATATAATATTTTAATTTTTTTTATAATTTTTTTAAAAGTCATTATAAAATTTTTTGAAGTTATTACATTTATAGTAGGTAGATCAGGTACATAAATTTTTTCTGATCAAAACTGATAACTATATTTAATTTCATAACTATATTTAATTTATCTTGAATCCATTAGAAAAACATAATAAGATAAGTGCTTATTGAACAACACTTGTCCTGTCAACTCTCAAATGTTTAAAAATATGATAATTAATTCCTACCATATAGTTATAATTAATTAAAACTTGAACCATTTTTTTTAATCCATGATCCTGTCAGAAATCAATTAAATCATATTTTAAAATTTTCAATAATATTTCTTATGCTATAAGTTGTTTTTATTATTAAAATGTTGACAGATAATATCTTAATTGATATCGTGTATTTATAATTTTACATTATCGTTTATTTGAAGTTTATTTATAATTTTTCATTATCATTATATGTGTATTCTACATATATTGTATGTTAAGTATTATATTGTTTATACATATTATAACCGTTAACATAGTAATTAAAAACTTATGTACATATAAATGATTAAAAAAAATATTTATCGAATCAAATTAATTATTAATTATTAAATTAACATAATATGTAGGCAAAATAATATTTAAATATACAAAATTAATAAAAATAACATAAATTTATGTTTTTATATTCTTGAAGTTCAAATGTGAACTTTGCGTGAATGTAAGCAAACTAAGAAACTTTTTTTTTTATTAAAATAATAATTAAAAACAATAAATTTAATTAAAACGTAATTTACCCTTTTCATAAAATAAACATTGATTTTATTGATTTTTATTTATAAGAATATCGATATCCTTGAACTTAAAATATTTATATTAATAGATAGTATAGGGTTTATTATTTATTTGTTGAAAGTAACTGTCCACTATACAACTTACATATTTTATTTAAAGCGACCATCAATTGTAATTGGCTTAATATTGATAATTTTTTTCTTAATATCATTATTAGTCATATTTTTAATTTCTATTTCTACATAAAAGGTAAATAAAATTCTTAATCTTTATTAAATCATAATGTTCATTTGTTACTTGTAAGTACAGTATATCATTTTCTTGATATTTAAGGAATTTGATTCAGCTTATCTAAAATTATATTCAACAGTATTTCAAGAATTTTGTTACACTAAAAATTAGATTAAATTACTCTAGCTGTGGGTAGTATTCGTCTATATTTTTAGAACCGGAAATATCAATATTTTATTATACATTATTGATTTAATCTATAGGGAAAAATTATGTAAAACGCTAAATAATGAAATTATTTGTCTTAAAGCGCATTTTAAAGATAGTACTACACATTGGGTAAAACCGTTTTTTCACAAAAAAATATTAGTACTTCTTACTTTTAGAAAACAGCAAACCCACTATAGCCAAGATATATAAAAAATATCAATAAGCGCTAGAGTCGAGTTGGAATCAAGATATTGTCAGTATTTTAACGGTTCAACGCGGTAAACGTGGTTGACAAAATATATAAATCTATTGCATTATTATTTATGTTATTTAAATTTCGAATAAATATAAAATGTATTTTATTATACGATTTTTGTAAAAACTGTTTACCTACATTATACCTGTATATATTTAAATTTCAATGACCTATTACTATTAAAAGTTTTCCCTTATGAGAATAGTAATGAACTTGACTTTTTTTCTTCATTTTAATGAAAAAAGGACATTCTGGACAAACTTATATGCAATGTTAATAAAATAATATAACTATATCTATAACTTTATATATATGTATATTTAATTTGTTATTCATAATCATAATAAAAGAAATTAATCAATATTTACATAAATAAAAGTTATTTTTAGTTTTTTAAATGACGTGTAAAAGCTTTTTCAGGGCAAAAAGATCGCTTACGTGTTAAGTTATTTTTTTGAAGAAATCGCCCGTATTTTCAAGTTATAACAAACAACCCAATTATACAAACAACATAATACAAAGTATAAAATATTCAGAATCAGTAATACTGAAATTCATTCCTTTTTTGTAAATTAGCAATATTTGTGACGTAAATTATTTTGTAAATAAGAGGGTATTGCTTAAAAATTAATGTAACTATATAGGATGTTTCCTGAAAATTTAATATTACTCATACTCAACTCCTATCCATGTCTCCTGGAGTTGAACAGGGGTAATATTTGCTAAAAACTGAAAAAAAAAAAAATTCGAACAACATTCTTCCAGATGAAGTTCAATTAGTGACAATTCAAATACATACAAATATAAATAATCAGAAGTTTTCTAATTTTCTTGCAGCAACGAAAATGTTGCAGCTGAAATCTATAGGATTATATTTTAAAAGAAATAAATAAAAATTTCTGCAAAAAAAAAACTAAGTTAAATTCTAATAAAAATAAACAATTATATGTAAGCATAAAATTAAAAAAAAAGTATTAAACATTAAAACATAAAATTAATGCTCAGCATAATTATAAATTTTATATTAATAAAATAAGGTTTATCAATATTATTAATAACAAATTTTTTTAAGTTAAACATTTTTAATTTTGTGTGCATGAGCCAACGACGTCACGAGAGATTGGGATTTTTTTAATAAACATCAAATTGTAAAAATTATCGAAACAGGATGGGTAAGTTTATGTTTATATTTAGGTATACCACAGAAATAAGTCGCCAAGTAGACAAAATTGTTGATAGTCATAACTACTAACTATAATTATTAGTTAATGTAATTAAATTATACCATTCCATTTAATATTATTATTAGAAAGTAATATTTTATTTTGGTATTTTTATAATTTGGAAATTAATTTTTGTGAAACAATAACCCCGTCTCGCCCCATCTCTGATATACAGCTATATAGATTTGATTATATATTATATAAATTTTCCATAATTATACACATATATTATTTACAGGGCTAGATTTTATGGATCATAGTGTTAGTGATTATGAGAATGCATTGGTTCAGGCTGGTTTCGGAAAATTTCATTATGAATTACTGGCGTTATGTGGTTTCATTTATTTAAATACTGCTGTGGGTGTTACAATAATATCATTTGTTTTACCATCTGCAACGTGTGATTTTCAAATGACATCATCAGATAAGGGTTGGTTATCAGCATCGCCAATGCTTGGAATGTTAATTGGATCATATTTTTGGGGTTGTTTGGCAGATACAAAAGGTCGTAAAGTAGTTTTAATTGGAGCACTTTTTCTTGATGGAATATGTGGTCTGATTAGTTCACTAACACCTACTTATATACTATTTTTAATTACTCGATTTTTCAATGGTTTTGGGTAATTTATTGAATTTATCTTGAATGTTTAAATAATAAATATTGAAATTTTGATATATATTGTAGAGTTGCTGGTGCAATGGGAATATGTTTTCCATATTTAGGTGAATTTCAACCAACTAAATATCGTGAAAAGATTTTGTGCTGGATGGAATTATTTTGGACTCTTGGAATTATTATACTTCCAGGTAGATAGAAAAATGTTATAGTCCGATAAGAAATTTGGGGATGTTGAATTTTTTTTAATGCACAAATGGAGTAGATAATGTTGTTGAAAAAAGAATTTTAATTCTATACACTCTTCAGCAAAAAAAATAATAATTTTTTTATAATATCCTTATTAATCTCATGAAGTTAATTTTCGTATTTACTATCATTAATATTTCAAAACATTTTATTTTGGGTTTGTTTAATAAATTATGAAGAAAATAATTTTATAAGACTCCAAAAAAAATTATAAAAAACATTAATCAGAAATTAAAATATTATACCTACATATTTTATTTAATATTAATAATTTGTTTTTTTTTTTAATTCGTTAGCATTGAATATTTCATAGAAAAATATAAATCACGAGTTATAATTAACAAAGAAATTTTATTACTATTCAAATATTTATTATGTAATATATTTTTTAGAATATTACCAAAATAATAAAAAAAAAAATATTATGTTCACTTAAAACGAAAAATTAAGATATTTAAAAAATATTTATGACATTCTAATTTAAATTGGCTTTAATAGGGTAATTTATCAATAGAATGCAGATAGAATTGTGACCCTCTCTAAAACCAGATATACTAAATAAAGTATGAAGTGTCGCATTATACTCGAAATTATGTTTGTGCTAATAAAAAAACTTCTAATAAAATTTCAATCATTTATAAAATATGTTGTAGATCGCTTTGTATTTTATTATATATATAATTAGTATTTTTTAATTATCTAATAATCAAATGGTTTATTGAAACAAAATTATGGTCTATTCAAAACAACTTTTAATATCCATGTACAATATGTTTTTGCATCGTTTGCATGAAATACTATATCTATACTATATAGATACTATATAAATTCATCAAATATTATTTTGTTTTTACATAATACCACTATTATATCTTCTCAAAACTATAATCTTCTACTTTAAAGCATATCCTGATGTCTATACCCTTATAATAGACAAAAATATTTCCTAATTATTTACCATTAAAATTATAATATTTTCTGCTTAACAACACAATAAGAAATATTTAAATTTTGTTCCTTTACTTTTAAAGAACCACGAAACGACATAAAAAAAAATTTAGAAATAATATTAAGATGTTAAAATTTATTTGACAATCTGCCTAATAACAAAATTAAATATTTTCGAAAAATCATTCAAAAAAAAAATCAATTAACAACTTTAATATTTCAAATAAATTTGAAAAATAAGATATTGATACATTTTTTTTTTATTATGATACATTTTGGTAATAGCCTAATAATGATCAAATTAACTTATTAGTTAAAGAAGAAGGTTAAATTTTGTGTATTTTTTTTATTTTTTATTCAAATAAATTTAAACAAACTGTTATTGATGATTAAAGGTTGCCTTTACGACTTAAATTTATATTTTATTATTAATATTTTGTTTTTTTTTTTTAATATAACACAAGAATCTTAATTCAAGTATGGAAGCGTTGAATATAATTGCCAGTGATAGTCATAACCAAAACGTTATTGCCATATAAATAAATAAATATCCTTTCTGTTAAAATTGTCTAGCCTGTTTAAGATTATGTAATACCATTATTTTTGTGCAAAATGATATTATATTAACGATATCACTTATCAAGCGCCCATTGCGTGAATTTCTTTGAAGTTAGAATATTAGAGAATACATAGGATAAAGTTGTATTTGATTAAAATTTGTCTCGCAGGCTCTAGCTAAGATACTAGAAAAAGAATTATTAAGAAATAATCAGATACAATTCTTATATATTTTTCAGCAATAGCATGGTTAATTATACCTATGAACATCAACATACAGCGTGGTGCATTTTTCTTTCATAGTTGGAATCTATTTGTAGCAATTTGTGCCTTACCAAGGTAATGATCAAAATCATTATGATTTGGAAAAACTAAGCTAAAAACATTTTTTTTAGTCTCATTTTAGGAATATGGTTAACGTTTTTTCCTGAAAGCCCGAAATTCCTTCTAGAAGTTGGGGAAAATGACCATGCATTGCATATCTTGAAACATATTTACAAAAAAAACACAGGAAATGATGAAAGTCAGTATGGTGTAAGGCAAGCTTTTCCTAAAATATGAAATGCGAAAATCAATACAATTTTAATAACATCTTATTAAATTTTAGGTCAAAACCTTGAAAAATAATCAAATGAATATTGAAACTATAACCAAACCAAATGTAAAAGTACGTGAATTAGACATGAGAAGACCTAAACATTTAAAAATTTTTTTGCGTGAAGTTTGGGCACAAACGAAACTTTTGTGCAAGCCACCACATTTAAAAAATACAGTGTTAACATGTGCAATACAATTTTGTCTAACATCAAGGTAGATATACATTGTTTTGTTGCCATTATAGAAATCAGAGTGTATCTTTGTTAATTTATTTTTATGGCAAACTATTTATATTTTGATTCTGATTATGGTTAGGTTGCTAAAAACCTAATACCATTATCCGACCAACAAAATTTAAATGCTAGTCATCGCACCTTTTATAGGTGCGTTAGAGAACATTTTTTCTAAATGAAATCATTTTTAGATATGTATATTTTTATTTTATTTGCAGTTATTATACGTTGATGGTTTGGTTCCCTGAATTATTTCAACGTTTTCAGGAATTTGAAACTCATCATCCAGGAAATTCTGCATCAATTTGTGACGTTTCACGTGAGGAATATGTTAATAAGTGGGTATTATAGAAAATATTTTTTACTCTGATTATAATTCAATTTTAATTCAGTACGCAAAGCCATGATTTTGTTTGTTATGATGGTGTTGATAATGAAGTTTTTACCCACACAATAATAATTGGTTTGGCTTGTATACCAACAAGCTTTTGGTTACCACTCTGTGTTCATAAATTAGGAGCAAAATTTTTTTTGGGTAGGTACTCGTATAAAATACAAAAATCTAAAATTATGATAATTTTTTTTTTAAAAAATAAAAAAATAACAAATAAATTTAAAATTTTAGTATTTGGATTATTGGTTTCTGGTGCAGTCACAATCGGATTTTATTATGTTAGAAATTCAACACAAAATTTAATTCTGTCTTGTATATTTGAAGCACTTACATCATTAAGTATTAGTTTAGTGTATTGTGTGATGGTGGAATTATTTCCAACTAATTTAAGGTAATTTTATTGATAACAAATTGTTTACGAATTACACATAATACATTCTTGTACATTCCGTACGGTTTAGAGTTTTCTATTAAGCCAAAATTTACCAAAATCAAATCTAATTTTTAGAAATAATTTTAATGTTTTAACAGGGTTATGGCTGCAGCGTTATCATTAACATTTGGTCGAGGTGGTGCTTTATTAGGAAATTTAATTTTTGGTTTTTTGATTGATATAAATTGTGTTGTTCCAATTGTTATATTTGCGGTATTGCTATTCAGTAAGTGGGAAAATTTATTAATAACTAATAGTAGTGTGTATATCATGTTTATAATTTTTGTTTCACTTTAATTTTAGTCAGTGGACTCTTATGTATTTTGCTCCCAAATACAGGAGGTGAAGCCTTGGATTAAGTACATAATAATATGTAGTCTTGATTTAAAATTGTTATTAATACAATTTTATCATTTAGTTTTAAACAAAAATATCGATCTGTGTTATTTGATAAAATCCTGTACTTTTTAAAATAAAAAAGATTGTTATAGTAAATTAAATACATAGTATTAAAATTTAAGTAGAAATTGTAGCGTTGTTGAAAACTTTAAGACTAATTTGAGAATTATTAAAAAAAAAGTATAAATATTAATATTGAAATATATATTTAAGACATTATATTTAATATTATAATTATAAGATATAATTAAATCTAGGAAATTGATATAGTTTACAAAAGTTTTAAAATAAGTATAGTTATATTATGTATGTATGGTATGTATAAGTAAAAAGAATTCTTATGTTTATATTTATATAGTTATTATTTTATTATTGATTATCGGACAAATTAAAGCCGCTAAAATAAATTATCTTAAAAATTTAGATTTTTCGATATTGAATATATGGTAAGAATTTTTTAAGAAAGAAAATTTTGATCGAAAATTTTGATCGAAAATTTTTAAATTAATAAATTAAATTAATAAGATTAAATAAGAATCAAATAAGTATAACAGAGAATTCTAACCTTAAAAGAGTGGTGTATACATTTTTTTTACCAAGCAACGATGTTATTTTTTTATTGTATAATTTGTTGTATGGAAGATTATGAAATTTATATAATTCCAATAAATTACAATAATAATACATACCGTATTTCCTAAAATTTCTAATTAAAAAATTAAAAATTGTAAATAACAGTGACACTATATTTCAAATTTGTCAAAAAAAGTTCTTCATTAAATTTAATGTTAAATGCATCCAAATTATCATGTAAAAAATTTACTTCCATGACATTATTACGATATTAAGTGAATTATTTATTATAATCCATTTAATTTACTATTCGTTAATTTTTTACTATGAAAGTTTAAAACTAGGATGTGTTTTAAAAATTTTAAAATTACTATATTATTTTTTAACTTTAGAAACTTTTGAAATTACAAAAGAAAACATATATCTAGGAGATGAAAAAATATGTCAAAAAATTTACAAAGAAATTAGTAAGCAAATGTGTTGCAACGAACATTGATTTTTATGGAAATTAAAAAATTTTTTTTAATACTACTCAAATACCTATATGTTAATAAAAAGTGAACTTAAAAATTTATTTAGTACCCGGCTGGAAAATGCTCAAAAAACATGTTTTTACTACTCATTGGTCTGACGTCTATATAATAGATATATAAAAACTCGCGTCTCGAAATTTCAAAGTAAGTAAAGTGAAGAACTTTCGGAGATTTTAGATTGAACAAACATGTATTTACATTTTTGTTTATGTAGAAGATATGTTACTGTTCTACTTCGACTGGATAAACTTTTATTCCTGGAACTTTAATTTAACCCTTCGAACGTTAAATTGTAAATTTATGTTAGTTTTAAGTGTTACTTTTGCTTATACATATAATGATATAATATTAAATATTTTTTTAATAATATATAAATAAAAGAAAAAAAAATTAAGAGAACTATAATCAAGAAATTCATTTCTTGGTTTTAAAAGTTGATTTCTTGTAATTTATTTTGATAAGAAATAAATTTAATTTTATATATTTAGATGATATTATTAACATAACTGTTTAGAAGTGAAATAAATAGTATTGAACAAGAATTTTTGTTAAAAAATTATTTCTTCGTTGGTATCATGCTAAGTTAATACATTCGTTTATTCTAAGCTGGGCTTATTTATTATTAAAATAGTTTTCACGTTGATATATATATAAATATAATATATTAATGCTTTTAAAGCATTTAACATTAATACCTTTGTCGTACGATAAGCACTAATACCTTTGTCGAGAATAAGTGGTCTTATTTTTATTTTTAGTATTTTATTATTTTATTTATTTTTACTTAATTATATGTACATATTTACATTACATGATTACAAATTTAATTATTTTTACTTAATTCAGCTTGTCGGACAGGAAGGTGTTGCTGAGTTTCGTTTCGCCTCCCCTGCTAATAAATTATTCTGGCTATTATTAGAATTTATAAAGCATATTGGTGATGCTGGATAATATGGCGAAAATAATGAATATGGATTTAGTCCAGCTGTTGTTGCTAAGTAATGTCCATTATAAAGTCCCTGTCTTTGAGCGATTTTTAATCGTGATGTTAATTGCTTCTTCCATTTGGTTCGACGGTTTTGAAACCATGTTTTAATTTGTACTTCAGTTAAATTTAAATTTTTTGACAGCTCCATACGCTTACTTACACTCAAATATTTATCTTGTTTAAATTCATTCTCTAATCGTTCCAATTGTTTGGCACTATATGCTTGACGAGGCTTTCTATCAACACCCGGCTTGCGAAATCTTTTACCTGATGGCTTAGGCACTATAAAATAAATTATAAAATGTTATTGATTTAGAAGTATTTTTAGAAAAATTTGGGATTATATTATTCTTTATTGACTAAAAGAAAATGAAAATTTTAAATTTTATTTTAAAGACGAAGATAGTTGGAAACTCGTTAGATATAAATACAGTTTTTATATTATTCGAGCTCATTTTCTTATAAAAAATAAATAAAAAAAAAACTCGAAAAATTCATTCAACCATAAAAACACAATAAACGAAATAATGATGTTTACAAATGTAATTAGCAACTTGGTGACAAAAATTTTGTAAAGCTTTAATAGTTTTTAAAACATTTTATGAAATATTATAAAATTAATTTACTTTAAAATAATTACAAATATTTGTGAATGAAATTACTTCACACATCATTCATTAACATATTATTTATAATGTAATGGTATATTTTTTTCATACTTTCTTAGTTTTGTTTTCATTTTACCTTGTAAACTGAGCATATAACTTGGCGTCGATTTTGAATGTAATCCAATCCAACTGGCATAAAAATTTGTGGCTGGATAATGATTAGCAGATGGAAATGCTATTTGTGAGTACGAAGAATGATTAAGGTTAGAATTTTGTTTATCATCACCGTTTGTTGGAGACAGACCTTCTATTAAGTGTGCAGTTTTTGAACTTAATAATTCAAGAACATTTGGTGCTGTGGCTGAAATAAAATATCATCATCATTACAATTTTTTATAAAACTAAAACCATAAAGGAAGTATAAATAGAGAAACTAGTCCCATACAAAAAATGCAAATACAAATAGTGAAACAAAAAATCCATATCGCAACCCCATCAGCTTTTTTTTTGTATTTTTTTGAGAATTCCACTCTCACAAAAGCTTTTAAAACTTTCAAAATAACAACAGTTCTATACAATTTACATTATATAGAAATTCTTCAGCATGGGATTTGCTTAATTAAATATTATTTTTCAACTACACAGATAATTTTTAAGATGCAATAAGATAATAAATATTCTTTTAGAATTTAATAAATTTACTTTATACTTAACTTCCAAACTAGTTTTATGTTTAAATGTGAAGGACTATAAATTGTAATCAATAACCTAAGGTATTTATTTTATTAATATAAGGGTGAACGTTTTATATATTTTGAAGGATAACTTTGAATCAAACCGTAAGATTCCAAACGAAACCCTAATACCCTAAGTATTGTTATTGAAATCCTGTACTTTAACCACTGTATTATATGTGAACAAGAAGGATATTTTTCACTTACCTGAGCCACATATGGCTAATGGTGACACAGCAATAGGCTTAAATGGATAAAAGGATTTATGATTATTGTTACTCTGATTAGATTTATCCAATCCTAAGATGTTATCGATAGTAAATTTTTTTAATTTATTACTTGAATTATTATTAGATTCACATAATTTTTCATCTTTAGTTTTATTGGAAATTTCTTTAAATAATTCAGAATGACATTTTTTAATTTTATTATATTCTTCTTCACTGAAATCATCATCGTCACAAATTATTTCAGAATCACTACAATCTGATTCATCAGATTCAATATCCTCATAGTCACGACTCTGATTAGAATGAATTTCTAAGTTATCGTTAATTTTGATTTCATCCATTTTTTTTTTAGTTTTGTTGATTATTTAATATTAACTATTTTTAAAAACAAATTTATAAATTTATAGTATGTATTTTCTTTCCTGCAGAAAAGAAAAAGTCGAATGTGAGAATATTTTGGTTTCTTACTTAAGAAAAGGCCTCATCCACGGTCCAAAACATTTATTAGAAAAAAATCGCACTGACAATAATAATTGAAAATAATGTTTAAAATAACTTTATTAATTCATGCTTCATGGTCTTTTTATTTTGAGAACTCGTTTCGAGCTAATTTAAAATGTTTACATAGTACATGGGAATAGAAATTGAGCCTATTTTTTAACTAAAAAAAATGGTAAGGGTTTGGTAATCGCAGCAAGTATAAATAGAATAAACCTATTGGAAAAAAATCAAAAAATTGAAAAAGAATTAATTTCAAAAATTAATTACAAGAAAACGAAAATGATCACAACGTTTGAATTCTTCCACTTGCTTGAAGTTAAAGATGTACAATTAAACGTTCAGAAGTGGGTTTCTTCAAAACGGTATGTTTTTTTTTATAAAAGAACGTGCTTGATCGTTTTCAGAAACACATAACCAATATTATATTTTTTGGTGGTTTTACAAAAATAAAAAAATCTGTTCTTTAATCTATAAACACGAGCATCGGCTGCTTTAAAAAGAGACTAAGCAACAGGCCGTTTGATTGTATTCGATATATTATATATATTATATATTTTTTATTAATTTATAAGATTTACTTTTATTTATTTTTTTCTTTACGTTTTTAATCACTTTATAATTACTATTTTGGCACTTCTATCTTTATTTTTTCATCATTAATTATATAATTTAAAAAAAATTATCCGTTTTAAAAAACCGATTACCTTGATTCTTCGAACAAAAATGACCAAAATGAGAAATAAAAATTTATGTTAAGAGTTGAGAAAAAAACATTTTTTTATAGATTATACAAATCTCCGCCCATTTTTATCACCTTTTATTTAAATGTTATGCCAAATGACCAAAGTGAAATTCTTAAAAGTATTTAGCACAGTATTATAAATACATTAAATTATATTATAATGTCAAATTTAATATTTTTGGTGGAAAGACAATGGATTTTACTACTGAGGTTGGAAATTATTTTCAAAAAAATAAATCTTAGCCCATTTTTCATTCAATAAAAAAGACAATCGGCAACAACTTTTATCTTTGAAGTAAAGAATATAATTTGCAATATCAGGATAGTTTGATATGCATTTTAGTCTGCTATTTAATCTGTAATGCTATTTATCTGTATAAGTCGAAGTAAACTATTCGCTCACCCGAACAATATTTTTTATTGTATCTTGGACAAATTTAACTGATTAGGCATAAAAAATAAATATATTTTTTGTACAATTTTTCCATAACAAGGTATTTTGAAGATTCTGTTTCTGTTTATCTCAATTTTTCATTCATAAAAAATATACACTTTGAAAATGGCTGCTAATTTTAATAAAAAGGGTGCTCAAAAAGCTGAATCGACCATGATTGGTTAATAGTTAGTTTTTGAATAATAATAATAATAACAATAATTATATACATAATACACCAAAATAATATGTAGGTAATTATGCTGTTTAAGAAATTATTATACAAAATTTATTATTATTCTTTTTTTTTCTGTGTATAAAATATAAATCCATTTATACTACTGATTCGATATTTCAATGGTAATTTCTATATTTATGCTTTTATAATTATTTAAAGACGCATTTTTAATTTTTTTTTTTAAGTTAAAAATTATTAAGATAAATAATTGTTATACATATAAAATATATATGTTTAACACAATATCGTTTCTATTACAATAATTATTTTTGATTCTAAATCTAACGAAAAATAAACTGTGGTCTATAGTTCTGATATTTTACGTTCTTTTTACACTACGTATACAAAAATAATTTATGTTATGTAAAAAAATTAAAATCCGTTTGTGTGTAACCTATAAACTCTAAACGAAATGGAAGCGGAAAGATTATTTCTTTTTAAATGGTTTTAGACTGCTTTTCATCACATTTGGTCGGCATCTTTCGACGCTGGAAAATGTTTCTATTTTTTGAACCATTTTATGTTTTTTATTAAAAATAAAGACTATACGCTGGAGCGAAATAATGTTCGTACCGGGATCGACTATAGTTTAAAATACATTGAAACCTTCTATGAAACAATAAACTATCTTAAAATCATTAAACTATAATCTAAAATCAAAATATCTTTTCATCATACTACGAAATTTGAGTTTTTTTTGTGAATCTATGACTAGATTTAAAATTTTTTCATCGCAAACACGTTACAGAACATGCAATTTAATCCTTTTTTCCCCTTTTAACTGAAGAAAAATATGTATTGCTTAAAAAAGTCAAAACGTACAAAATTTTTATGACACACATGAGTTCAGTAAATACCTTAACGTGCGTTGTGTACTATTAATAGTGCAATATTATACATAATACTACTTTTGATTCTGTGATTCTAAAATTATTAGGTATAACTATATAACTATTATTAGTTATTATAGTTTATATTAAATTTTATTATTTTATACAACTTAGAAAATTTTATCTATCTATATCTATTCTATATATATATATATATATATATATATATATATATATATAAAACCGAAGTTGTATGTTTGTATGTTTGTCTGTTTGTCTTCAAAAGTTCGTCCGATTTCATTCAAATTTGGTACGTAAATAGAGGAACTGATTTCACACAAATTTCGTTACAAAAAATTTGTTGACCTACTACCCAGAGGCCTCCCCTGGAGGGCGTACTTTAAAAGTTCGTCCGATTTCATTCAAATTTGGTATGTAAAAAGAGGACGTGATTACACACAAATTTGTAACAAAAAATTTGTTAACCTCCTACCCAGTGACCTCCTACCCAGGGACCTCCTACCGAGGGACCTCTTACCCACGGGCTTCCCATGGGGGCGGACTTCAGAAGTTCGTCCGATTTCATTCAAATTTGGTATGTAAAAAGAGCACTGATAACACACACAAATTTCGTAACAAAAAATTGGTTGACCTCCTACCCAGGGATCTCCCATGGGGGCGGACTTCAAAAGTTCGTCCGATTTGATTCAAATTCGGTACGTAAGAAGAGGAAATAATTACACACAAATTTCGTAAGAAAAATTTTGTTGACCTCCTACGCAGGGACCTCGCCTCGGGGCGGACTTTAAAAGTTCGCCCGATTTCATTCAAATTTGGTATGTAAAAAGAGGAACTGATTACACACAAATTTCGTAACAAAAAATTTGTTGACCTTCAATTCAGCGACCCTTTGGGGGCGGACTTCAAAAGTTCATTCAAATTTGACACGTAAAAATAGGAAATGATTAGACACAAATTTCGTAACAAAAAATTTATTGACCTCCTACCTTAGGGGAGGACTTCAAAAGTTTGTCCGATTTCATTTAAATTTGGTACATAAAAATGATTAAACACACGAATTTCGTAACAAAAAATTTGGCCCCCTCTTTTTGGGAGCCTTTTCGAATATATAGAAATCAAATATTAAATATTAAAAACTGAACCACTCAACCGATCGTTTCGAAATTTACACCGTCTCTTTGTCTCGGAAATGAATAAAAACACAAATTTGGTTTGGTTTGGAAACCTGTTTAAGGGAAGGATATCATTCTATTTAATGCAATTAAGTGTTGAATAAGTAGAAATGATAAATATTAATTCTTCTTATATATTTTCCCAAATTTATAAAATAACTAGCTCTTGTTCATCAATCTGACAACAAAAATTTCACTTAAAACGTGTGTTCCACAACAACGTGTGTGCGGGTACAGCTAGTAAGATATAAAATGAAAACTATTTACATATACATATATTTGTTATAGATATTACCGAATTTTATAGGTACATATGTGTATATTATTTTTAATAAATGGTAAGCGTTAAATTTTCAAATGATGTGTGGTCATTTAAATGACGGCAATAAAATAAAAGCAAAAATTAAAAAGAATTACTAAATTATATTAGTATATAATATTAGAGTAGGTTAAAACAAGTTTTTTCTGTTTATAAAAATAAACTTATCTATCTTATTTCTAAGTGCATACTTACTGTAAAAACAGAGACCCTCCATAATATCTACGGATAAACGACATACAAATATTTTTTGTAGTTTTCCAAACCACATTACCAACTTTTTTTTAGTAAAAGTTTTGTAGTTTTGAAAACAAATTATAAAGTAAATATTATGCCGTTTTTGTCGTAGAATCTTCAAGAAGGCCTAAAATATTTTTTTATCATATCTCCGTTGATATATAAAATATATACGTAAGTAGGATATTATCAGGCCCGCCGCATGCAAGTGAGCCGCCTTTGTGCAATTTTAAAAATATCCGCCCTTTCAACTGAGTCAAAAATATTTAAAGAAAAAGAAATTTTGTAATTTATTATTTAACATAATTTTATTGCATTTTTATACTAATTCTAATTAAATAAAAAAATTACAAAATTTTCGCCCGTCTGGGTTTTAAAGCAATAAAAGCTTGTATTAAACGAATGCATATCTAAAGTTCAAAAAAAAAAAGCGATTTTTTAATTTGAATATGAACTTTCAAAATATCATCAAAACAAGAAATACCGAACTATTTATTTTTATCTTTAATACGGACAAAAATGATATGTAAATTTTTTACCGTTAAAATCAAGACTTTGTTTGAAATTTTTTTAGAGGTCTTTAATTTTATTTTTTCATGCATAATAAATAGAAATTCTTCCGCCCCTTGGCTTGCCGCCCTTGTGCGGCGCACAACCTGCCCACCGCTACGCGGCGGCCCTGGATATTATTAATAAATAAGTTCATATAGTTCTCATTATGTCGATCACTATTAAGAAAACGTTCAGTGTTTTTTTAAACTATATATTAAGAATTAAGGTTTAAAGTATCGAGTTTAATTTCAAAATACTTTATTCAGTTTTCAAATGCTGAATCTTCATGATATTGTGTACATATACAATACACAGTTATTGATGACTAGAGACTTTACTGTGAATGTGTAAATGGGTCCTGCTTAAACAAATTTATGTTGTTAAATTTTTTATAATAATTGTTAAAAATGAATTATTTAAAAAAAAACCGAAATTTCTTAAACTATAAATTTTAAATTAATAAATAATTTTTTTTTATTGTTTCATACCATTTCTATATCTTAGATGCGAAAATTTAATAACAAATTTTATATTTGATTAAATAATTAACATTTTTCTCATTTTTAATACTTGGTAAACAAATTGCGCACCTTTTTTTTTCGTTTCACATATTATAATCTATTTTTTAAAAGGTGATATCAAGTTGTTAAAAATTCATAGCAAAATTGTTTTAAAAATCCTTTATTTATTTAGAATCGATTTTAAAAATTTTTTATTTTGACTTCTTGTGTGGCAGCCTTGAAACTATTAATTTTAGAAAAATACAATAAAAATGACTCTTTTATTTTAATTTTTTTTTTTTTTACAACATCATAGTGTTAAATTAAAAATTAGCATAATTCATTATTATTTTTAAATAGTTTTTAATTATTCAAATATACTTTCTTTTTATTACATTTAAACTTGAACAATATTATGTGTTATTTAACTAAATGTAATATGAAAAAAAAAATGCCTATAGTAATTGTTATTTTTTTGACAATGTGTCAAAGGAAAATAAAAAAAACCGACCGACAGATTACTTTCTTATGCAAAATAAAATAATATTTTATATAATTATTTTTTGATTATAAAAAGAATGTATTTTGTAGTTATTACTTGTGTTTGTGTGTATCTAGATTTAATAACAATAAAAATGGATCTTTTACTTTTATACATTATGTATCCTTAAGGAAACAAGTTTAATTTTAGTTAATCATGGATAAATTATTCATCAATCATATCTTTAATTTTAACTTTTTTTTATGATATTATAACAATAACTTTTATCAAAGATATTCTATAATTCTACAAAAAAAAAATTTGTTTTCTTCAGAGATAACTTGCGAATTAATTGACTACATATAGATAGTCTCTTCAGCACGCTATGTAGAATTATGCTGAAAGCATAATATATAATAAGGAAATAAACAATAAAATTTTGAAATAAACTGAAATCTTGTCTTTATTGCCCATTTGGCCGATTAAATTATTGTAAATTAGTGCAAACTTATTCGACACAAGCAATTCAGTGAATTTTAATTCGAGAGAAATAATTTTTTTTTTATAAGGAAAGAAAATTAAAATTTACCAAAAAATTTATCAAATGAGGTTTTTCTTATTTTCCTTATTAATACATATCATAATAAATTATTATATTCAAAAACAAAATAAAATGTTAGTGCTGTAAGAAAAGATAGTTTTCATATCTCATAAAAATAAACTCTGTACACTATGTAAATATATGACTAAAATAAAGTACAAATTAATTAAATTAAAACTTATGCACTGTTCCAAAAATACTAAATATAAAATAAAAAGTACAATTTATGGTTAATTTACCCTATGCGAAAAGGGAAAAACATAAATACCTAAATAATATTATTATAAACATTAATATCATACTAAACTTATTACGGTTTAAACAAAATGTATAAATGTATAATGTTTATCATACTTTCACTCACAAACAAGAGTATGACATGAATTTCAAAAATAGAAAAAAAAAATAAGAGTAGGATGAAGATAAAGATGTAATTAATCTTTTAGATGGCAGTGGCTATTACATTAATAAATAGAATGAAAATATCCTTTGATATTAAAAATTCAACCATGTAGCTTATATATGCCTACCTACCAGATTTTCAATAAATTTCTGTCATTTATGTACAAGGCTGAAATAAACCAATAACATACTGATGGACATATAACTGATGGACATATAACCGTAACTAACAATCTAATAAAAATCGAAGATAAAATTGTAAAATCTTTATTTCTTAATAACTCTGTCGGATATTTTATTCCGTAGTTGTTGATTAGAATACATATTGTACAGCCTGTAGACTTTAACATGATTTTAGAAGCTGAAAATTCTAACAAGTGTTATAATAATTTATAAAAAATTTGCATCACGTATGAAATTATTCTCTTTTTTCAAAAATGTTAGAAATTTAATTTAGAATATTATTTTAACCATACACGATTTCATTTAAAATACAAACTCTATGCGTTTGTCTGTCCGTGTTTTGATTGAAATCTTGGAACTGATATTTGACCCGTGATAATTCCCGTGAACTCATTTTGGTGAATTTTTTTTGAAATTAGGAATACCGCCAAATAAACTATTATAAGGATTACGTAATTAATGACAGATTGATGAATTATAAATAAGTAAATTGTTTTTTTTTATAATACCAGCAATATGTGAGTCTCCCAGATGCTGTGTTTCTCATCAGTTTATTCACTTTTAACCAGATTCTTTTGAATTAAGGAAATCTCTTTTTTTTATCCTAATGTTATTATGGTAAATATTGTTATGTGATAAATAATCATATTACAGCTCTTTAGTGAAGTTTTGATGGATAATAAAGTGAGGGTTAAAAATTCAATTTGTAAAAATTAGAGATATTTGTAAAAATGCTCTTAGTATTTTTAATAAATTAATTCTTGTAGATGTGGACGGTTAGTTATCTTGTAATTTGTATATTGTAATTATCCTTCATCACCTACAGAGCGTATTAGGTCTGCAATCTTTGTGAATTTTTCAGTTGTGCACTTGATCTAAGATCTAAGTGATCTATAGGAAAATTCCAAGCGATTTGAACAAGAAACTAGTTTTATAATTTAATGATTGAATAAATGTTTTTTTCTGAAATTAATCTTGTTTTATTTCGCTCTAACATGTTTTTGATCAAGAACATGTTAATCGTGTCAGTCTGTCCCAGGCATTACTTACCTTTGCCTTTATATCTATTGTATCGAAATCTGTAAATAATGTAAGTAAATAGTTTAACTTATTGACACAATCACTGAATTTGTGGTTAAATAATTTTAATCAAGAATAAATCATAGAGTTATTCAAAATTATCTACGTGGTTAACTCTTAATTTAACTATAACAAATTTTAGATTATTTTTAATTTTTATAGCATTTTTAGTTACGATTTACAGAATAACTTCTTTTGTGAGCACTCTTAACTCCTAAATGTGAACAAAATGACTGATTGTTCTTAGAAAATATTATGAAATGAATACATATTTATGAAATGAATTTACGAATGAAATATTTAATATTTAGTTCTTTGAACCCTCACTATAATAATCTCAAAACTATCAAAAAATTAAATATATTATAATGTAAAGCAATAATTAAATAACTATATCAATAAAAATGAACGAATTAATTTCAATGCCTCTGACCAATAAAAAATTAAGGTGTTTAATAATACAACAAAAGATTGTAATTGGTACTTGAGATTTTAACACTTGGTTTTGATTCTAACACGCAAATCTAACCTAATGGTATTTTGTATTATTTAATATTAATGTTTATTTTTTATTAGGTTATTAATAAGCTTAAGTGTAACCAATTTATTAATAATAATGGATATTACGATTATTATATACGTTTTAATTTATAATATTATTAAAACAAATAAATAATGAAATTAAATCGATAATTTTAGAAAATTTTATTTTCATTTGAATAATTCTGTAAATGTATCTAAAATTGTCGTATTATCTTGTTTAAAACTTTCAAACTTTTAGTTCTTTTAATTAAAAAACGACTTAAACACTTTACACTTATACTTCGAGTGTAAAACCGAAGAAATTGCATACATAACACTTTAAATTGGCCGTTTTTGATCTAAATTATAGTATTATTATGTGGTTAAGTTTTGTTTAAAACTTTACCAAAAAATGGCTTAAACACTTCACACTTACTTCGAGAAGAAATTACATTACCACCATAACATTTCAAGTTGACAAAGTGTATAATGCGCCAAATTCCTTCATGTCAAGATAAATTAAAAAAAAAAATTATGATTAAGAAATTCTGTATAACAAATATTTAAATAAAATAATTCTTATGGCATTGTTGATCTAAAGAATATTGTGAAGTCTTGGAAAATCTTCGTCTTGATCGCAATTAGGGACCAAATATTTAACACGATTAACCACCTCTCGCCGGAGCCAGATTTACATATGTGTGAGTAATAACTCTATATACTGCTGAAAAGTAACAATATTGTATACAAATACGAAAATATTATTTTTTTGAACTTTGATGAAACTCCAATACATTAAAATTTTCAAATTTTATTAGAAAAAAAAATAACAATCTTAATTTTCCCATTAACACACATCTTTTGATTGACTGCGCTCAATTAATAAAAATTTCAAACCGTGACATTTTTTTTTTTTTTTATAAGTTTATTGAAAGAATTCTCACCTTAATTTAGGAAAATTAAGTGAAAATCATTATGAAAAATTAAAAAGTGAAAATTTAAATTTTGCATTCAAAATGTTTCCATTTTCAGTTTCTCTGACGACTTTAAACAGTAAAGGTGTTGATTTAATTTGTTGAAAAAAACACACTTAAAATGTGTAATTTATTTAAACATTTAATATTTTTGACTTTGGTATATAAAACTTTAACTGAGTTTTCAAGTGATCCGTATGATATTGACATAAATGACATATTAAATGAAAAATTAATGCCAGCATCGTTAATTTTTCCCGAAGATCCGTTCGCAAAAAATTCGAATATTACAAGAAAACATTTTTATGAACCAGTTTCCAAGAAGATTGACATTAATAAGGCTTTACAAACTATGAAGTTTCACAGGTATGAGATTGGTTACCTTGTCATGTATTTCAATAAATATAATTTATAACGATATTTATAATTTTTAGAGCTAAAATGAATGAATACATGGCTAGTAATTTCATTGCGAAACAAATTATCACAGATTTATCTATAAGTCCAAAAATAATGCAAAAACGTTTAGGTACTGCTTTGGATTACGAAGATATTGAAAACGGTAAGGCATTCTCTGCATTCCAACATTTTTCCTTCAATAATAGAAAAATAAATTTCCAGAAATAAAATTCCGTAAACTTAAAGAAAATGCTGTTATTATTAGTGAAAACTGAAAATATTATTAGTAAAAATAATCATAATTTAAAGTTTGCCAATATTGCATTTGGTTTTTTTTTTTGAGAAATTATGCAGATCCTACATATATAATACATACAGTTCGAAGTAGTGAATGAAGTTTTTTTTTTAAATTAAACTTTAAAATAAAGGGCTTTTCAATCAAATTTTGAAACAAAAAATGTTTGGGACTCCGACATTTTCTTAACTTTTTAGTTTTGTGAATTATAAGTTTGATTATGTATGAATTTAATTTATTTTTTACATATTTTTTAGTGCTCATAACTTATTTGCTGTTAGTTTACTATTTGTTGCTAGATGACTCTTAAATAAATTTACGATAATGGTTTGTGTTACAAATACTATTGAATCATTGATTTTGTAACTATGTAATATTTTACCACTCGTAGCTTCATACAAACATTTTCAAAGAGACATATCTACAGCGTTACCAACTTAGGGGTTTTCCCCCTAGATTTAGGGGTTTTTTTTGTTGACAGAGGGATTTTTAGGGGGTAATTTGTTTCAGGGGTTTTTTTAGGGGTATGATGTATGATCTTAAAAGCGAAGATTTAGATGACATTTGTAATATTTTTGATTGCATTTCATAAGATACCTTATTTGCTAATTTTATTATAAATAAATAATTTTATTATTTATATAATTTACGATGTGCGTTATATATTTTTCTTCAAGCATCTATTTGAAATCCTCATAGGTATATAAGTATAGCTGTTAATATCTATAAAAAAAAATTTAGGGGTTTTTTAGGGGGAAATTTAATTTTTTTAGGGGGAAACATTTGAAAAGGTTGGTAACCCTGCATATCTAATCTTTTTTTTTAAGTTTGAAATCTTTAAGTACTTTCTGCACAAATTAATTATTTGTTTTTTATTTCAGAAAGAATAATGAATGTTAATAATCCATCTCAAACAAATAAAATTGCTTTTCCCATTACCAATCAAAACAATGAATTACTATTTGATCAAGGATCAACTGGATACAAAGATTGGCTTGAAAGGTTAATTTTTCAAAAATAGAGAAATTCATTAAACGTTAATTATTATTATAATTATAAATATTTTAATAAAATACTAAAGTTTTGAACGGTATTCTCGTAATCGACGAAATAAATATTTTATTTTTTAGTTTTTCTTTATTTTCAGGACCACAACTTTAGATGATATTGTCCATATTCAATTCGCGGAGAATTCATTAAATCCAAATACACTAAATTCAACTAAAAATGTTGACAGATTGATTTTGAAAAAGCGCCAGGGCACAGAAACTGGTTCTGAAGAGTATGATTTTTATTTCATAAATAAAATTTTAAGATAAAAAAAAAAACACATTCTTATCTTTTTAATTATAATTAAATATATTTCAGAAATAATAATGAAGAGGAGTATGAAGAAGGAGATGTTACTGGTTATGCTTATCACAAAGTAGTACAGATTGTAAGTTTACTTTAATCTTATTAATTTTATTTATTTTTATTGAATTTTAAATTTAAGCCCCGTTATCCTTACACAAACGTTGGAAGTGCTCCGTCCGGAAGTGGAAATGAGCAACCTAATGGCCAACGTAACCTAGGATTACCAATGCCGACTGCCGGAAGTAAAACTGGTTAGAATACATTTCAATCACTTATAGTTTTGTTTTTATAAAGCTTTCTTTTTAAATTTCTTCAATTTAAGAACCATCAATATATAATAATAAAAAATGTAATATTTATATTTGAATAGTGCTTTATTTTTTTGTAAAGCTATGCTTTTTTCTACAATGTTTCCAAATTTAACAAAGTTATATTATGCGCAATTTCTTAAAAATTTCAAGAAATTAATTTTTCAAGAATATATTAATGGTTCTTTAATAGAAGATATACTTATATTATAAATTTTAACTTAATTTCTATCTAAAATTTTCTCTTTTTATTCTATAGTTAAAATTCCAAAATTTCTTCAAAATCTTTCTGGTGGTTATTTTAGTAAACCTGCTATTACTGTTCCCAAACCTGAATTCGAGGAAGCTATGGTTTCTGAAGGTTTTTATCTAATAAAAAATTTGTTACATGTTGGAATTAATTTTTAAGGACAAAAAATTTAGTTTTGTAATTATGAATTTTGATTATAAAATTTTTGAATATTCATCATAAATTTGTCTTCCACATCGGTATGATACAAAAAATTCGGTGAATTAAAAAGAACTTTCGAAATAAATAAGTTTATCTATGTACATCCCTGTGTCTATGTACATACATACTACATAGGTATATGTAAAGATACAGAATGTAAGGAAAAACATGTATATTTTTCATATATTTTATTTCTAAATTCTATAGGTAAATAGGTATAGTGTGTTTTGTTTAATGTTTTCATTAGTTTTTTAGAGTACAACTTCGAATTTGTTTTTTTTTGTCTTTCACAATCTGTAACAAATTTTTTGATTTCTAATCTATATTTATTAATAATAAGTTTTTATCTCAAATTGCTGATTTCAATTTAAAGAAAATAAAAGAAAAATATAAGTAAATTAATACTAACTACTTATGAAAGTAGTAAATAATTTTTCTAATGAAGTTACAACTAATTATTCATATTTAAGATTATTAATTTTTTTCTTGTTTAAGATTATTAATTGAATAAAAACATGAATAAGTAGTTTTCGCATTTTTATAAATCAGCAAAAGCCGAGAAATTCATTAATAAACTTTAATTATTACAATTAAATAAAATGGTGTATTTATAGTTAATGTCTTTTTCTTCAAGGATACTTTTATCCTAGTGAGCACGAATTTTTTGAAAATGAACACCATGAAGATTATGAACCACAACAGCAACATCCTCTTCTGAATCTTAAAAATGAAATTGGAATAAAAGATGTCATCGACATAGCTTTAACTACATTAGCTTTTCTTTCATTCGGCATGTTTATATTACAAGTTTTAATGTATATCACGATGGTAATTTTGTTTATTAAATAAAGTATATTAGTGATTATTCCGTTGTCGTTCTAGATTCTAGATAATAAATACAACTGTTCGAAACAATAGATATTTAATCTTTTTTAAATATTCTTATATATGTATACCGTATAAATAGCAACAGTTCTCTGTTTCCATGATCGGTTTGAAAAAATGTATAAATTACAAAAACATTGTAATGTACAGTTTCGAAACAATAGATATTTAATCGGTATATAAATAGCAACAGTTCTCTGTTTCCATGATCGGTTTGAAAAAATGTATAAATTACAAAAACATTGTAATGTACAGTTTTTAATCATAAACAACTGCCTTGTTAATTAATTAAACTTCCAATATTATAATAAATAGCATTAGAGATTAAATTCACTATATTAAAAAATAATCAAAACTAAAGAAGCAAATCTAATTTTAAAGTAATACAAATAAATTTTTTTAGAGTGGTAGTTATGATCAAAATAGCAATATGATGATGATGCCGATGGAGTCTGAAGTGGAGACCGCTGGAGGTATTGAAGAAATTCGACGTCGGAGGCGTTCTTTGGACGATAATAAATTAGAAAAGGTATTTCATTGTTGTTTATAACTTTAATTCTCGTTTTTCAATTAGTTTTTTATTAGCTAGATAATTAAGGGTAAAATCGAAAACGGTAAATATTAAAAAACCCAGATTAATAGCCATATCTTTGTGAATGAAAAATAATAAATTTTTATTCAAAACTTTAGTACCGTGACGGTCAAGTCAAAATTATGATGGTCTACAGATATTTAAATAAATAGATTATTTTTTTTCAGATGAATGAACTAGCTCGTAAAGTTTTGATATCAATAAATGGAATTATGCAAGTGCCAAAAGATAATGGTAGACATTTGCAAAGAACGTTATGTGAACATAATCAATACGCCAAAAGTCAGAAACATGGAGAAAATTTATGGTATCCTGTTTGGAGGTAAGAGAAAGAACAACAATATTAACGAATGTCTAACATTTATTCAATTGTAGTTTGGGTGCATCTTGGTTAACTACAAGGTTTACCGAACCGGAAAAAGCTTCAAGAATTGCGTTCAACAGTTTAAAGGCAATAGCAATTGGAATTGGAGGTGGGGATTGTAAACTTTTTTTCAATAATAATAAGGAAATTTAAGATTTTATTAAGTGGTCTAATTTTGTGAGTTATTAGTCAAAATTAAATAAATGATAAAACAATAATAAACAACAAATTTTTTCAAACTTAAGCAACTTTAAGAAAATAAGTATACATACACACCGTTGAAAATAGTTGAAGAAAAGTGATCGTGATTCAAATAAAAATAATTTATGAGTAGAGAGAATCGTTGTAGCTATCATTGATATAAAGAAGTTTTTATTATCAACGAATTTTCAATGCGTTGTCAGAAAATATCTTAACCAGGCGTTTACTGGTACTTTAACAACAATCTCCATTAAAAGAAATTAAAATTTTTCTCGCATAATCTTCAAAACATAAAAAAATCAGCACTTTTTCAATGAAATAAAAAACCGTGTAGTGTTTTTGATTTTATTATTTTATTATGATTTTATTGATGATAAAATTTTAAAACAATTAAATAACTTAGAATATTTTTTATGAAATCTTCTGCTCAGTTTGTGAACGTACTCTTATTCGTACGTAATAACATTTCTTTTTATTCCGTCGCGTTGTCGTACAAACATACTTTGACATATATATTCATTTCTTTTTTATTAACAAAACATCAAAGTCAGCCAAGTATATATGTCTCTTTTATCGGCTTTTTAACCCTGGTGGAAATGTCTAAAAAACGTTGACTTGACAGTTTATTACTGTCAAAGAAAGCGAAAAAAAATTCACTGAACAGAAGAGTTTTTTTTCGTAAATTAAATAAATATCCCGATTTGATATTATTTTAAAAAAAATTGTAATAAAATTGGAAAAATTATTTCTAAAATAATAAATAATGGAATTATATTGAAAAAAATAAAATAAAAAATAAAATTTGCTGATACGTCAAAAAGTAAAACGTGTAAAACGAGAAAAATAATATTGAAACTTCATTTGTTAAACAGAGAAGAAAAATCGTCGTGTTTGAAAAATTATCGCCACCATCTTGAACAAACAAACGACGTTGATTGAAAATTTAAGCTGTTTGTTGAGATGAGAATAAATTTCATAACGCCGCGTGCAACTAAAACATTAGATCCAACCAAAATTAAAAGATAAATTTTTTTATGTAAATTGAATAAATTTTAAATCGATTAAAACAAAATTTTTAAAAATGATGCTAAAGTTATAAGTTTTTATTAAATTTAATTATTTTTTTTATTAAAAAATCTAAAATTTCGAAAGCACGTGTGCCATTTTCTTCATTTCAAATAATAAATTTTCGTGTAACCCCAATTCTTAAGTTTCTTAGAATTTTTATGTTAACTTCAGCTGCGCATCATTCACTACCGCTAGAGTAATATCTACTGCGGCTTCGTCGTTTCGAATAAGAAAAAAAAAGAGAACCTAAGATTTGTCGTGATTTTATTTTTCAAAATAAATTTAATTCATAAAATATTTATAAAAAAAAAAAAAAATTTAATAAAATAAAACAAAAAAATTATTAAAATAAATTTAATGTGCAAAATTTTTAACTGAAAAATAAAAAACTTTTTTTTGACCAAGTGAGGAGCGACGACAGAATTTTTTTTGTAATTTTTTTCTTTTTTTAAATTTCTTTTTTTCTTTTGCAACTAAAAAAAAAAATTCCGGTGTGTTTAAAAAAAAATTTACAAAATTAAAATAAAACATTATAATTTTTGTTTTTTGAAAAAAAAAAAAAAAATAAAAAAATAAATACAAAAATTAAAAAAAAATTTTTTTTTAAAATATTTTTTGGTTAAAATAAAAAATTCGTAAAATTTTTTTTTTCTCAAGTGTGGCGGCCGAAATTTTTTCTGTTTTTTCTTCTCGGTTGACAAGTGGAGTTCGTCAGTGGGAAGCACACAAAAAAAAATCTAAAGAAAAGTCAGCAGAATTAATTACAAAAAAAAATTTACCATAAAAATAAATTTAATTATGCCTACTTAAAAAATAATAAACAAAAAAAATTAACTTTATTTTTATTTATTAAATTTAAAAAAAAAAAAAAATTACCTTACCACCACCGAACATTTATGCAGAATTTTTTGAAAAATTTTTTATTAAATTTACAAATTAATCAAAAATTTTCCAAAAAAAAAAAAATTTTTTTAAAATTTTATTAATTTTTAATAATAATTTTTTAACTCATAAAAATTTCATAGAATCAGCATTTTCTTCATAAAATATTAATAAATTAAAAAAAACAAAAAATACAAAGAATCATTGAAAATAATAATCATCAAAACAACAAGAGCAGCGAGCGGCACCAGCAGCAGCAAAAAGTCAGCAAAAAATACAAAAAAAAATTTTTTTTCAACAAAAAAAAAACAATAATAATATTGGATTTTTGTTGAAATAAAATAAAAAAAAAAATTACCATCATCAACAACAACAAGCGAAATAAAATTATTTTTTAATTAATAAAATAAAATAAAAATAAATAAATTAAATTAAAAATTCATTTTTATAAAAAAATTATTATTGCCTCATTAGTTTTTACAATTGAGAAACAACAACAGAAATCATCAATTTTGAAAAATAAATTTCTTTTAATTAATCTTATTTCATCAAGTAAGTTTATTTTTTTTTTACCTTATTTTAAAAATTATTTTTTGTTCGAATTTTTTTTTTGTCGGATAAATTTTTTTTTTTTTAACTTATATAATTATGATTTAAACATTTTTTTTTTTTTCGTTTCTTCTAATTTTAGGTTTTCGAAATAAAAAAATTTATTTTAATTTTTTTTTTTTTTTTGGTTTTTAATTAGGTTAATTTGGGCGAAAAAAAAAAAAACAAAATAAAAAAATTTTTTATAGAAAAAAAAAATTTTATTTCTGAATAAAAATTAAATAACTATTTACAAAATATACCTAACTACCTAATAGTTTTTTTTTTTTTTTTTTCATTTTATACTTAAATCGAAAATGGTGGATGATAAATTAAAAATAAATTCTTCTTAAAGAATAATAAAAATTGAATAAATCATATATATATATATATATATAGGTATAAGTAGGTAGTTGGTAGTATTTTTTCTTGAAAATAACATGAAGCGGCCGGCAGACGGTAGCGGCGAATTTCAAATTCCAATATTGCATTTTTTATTTTTGTTTTATAGGTAGAGGTAGGGTGGTATCCTACCTATCTATACGTAGGTTCTTTTTTTTAATACGAAAGACTAATATAACGTAGGCAAGTAGTTATTTAGCTACCTATCTACTTAACTCGTATCTAAACTACACATTTATTTACAAACTGAAAATATATAAAGTTTTTGGTAAATTTACCTACTTACTTACTTACCTATCATCTACATGGCGAAAATATTTACCTACCTATTTATTTAGTTTTTGGTATAAAAGAAAATGCCAGCATAAATATATAATATAAGTACATAAGGAAATTAAAGCTGATTATAGATTATATAAATCTGTTTTTATTTTTAGAGTTTTGATATGTATTTTTTGTATGGAACCTCTATTATAATACATACTCTTTGGTAATGTTCAATATCAAAATTCGATATTATTTCAAAATCCATATTATATTAATTAGCTTAGCTAGATGACTAGGTATTTACATTAATTTTTCGAATTTAACTATATGTTTTTTAGATATAAAATTATAGGTAGGTACCTTAAGTTATTTAAAAAAATTAACTTTTGCGTTAGAGGTTCTTAATTTTAAAATGTTATTGGATTAAAATTATTGATTTTCTTTATTAATAAGTTCCTTTAAGAAATTTTAAAACAGTTTTTTTTTTTATTTTGTTCATTTGCATGATTATACTTATATATTAAGATACATTCTATAAACATAAAAGTACTTGACTTTGTTATCAGAATAGAATTTCGTGTCATAAAAATATTAAATTTTTTATTTTATTTCAATGAGAACAGAAAGAAGAAAATGATTGCTGACTAATTAAAAGTTATAATAAAAAAAATAAACATTTTTTTTTTTAATTGTAAACTTTATTGATTTACTATATTATATATAATATTTAGCTATCTGTAGTGCACATTTTATTTTTATGAAGATTTTTACTTTCAATATTCACTAAGATTTAAATTGAAATTGAAATTGTTAGCATTCTTCTCTAAATATGGATATTGTAATTGTGTCGTCATTGTCAGACAATTTTATTAAGTACATTATTGATACATAATATATTGTATAGGTATAATTTATTATTAATTAATTTTTTTTTTTTTCAATAAATTACGCTACGATTCGAATTTCATAAGTTGGAAAAAATGTTGGCGAACATATTTGTAAGCTATTTGCTACTACTTAACTAATACGAATTTTCCGATACCAAGTAATATAAATAAATTGTGAGAATAATTGTGGTCCTAACGAGAAACTACATTGGTTTGAGGTAACCTCAAATGTTTTCGCAATTCACTAATACCTCTGGGAAATTTCGTTATTAAAGAGGTTTTGACATCTTAATTGTCCATTACGCGTAAATTTCGCGGTAGTTACGTTGAATATCTCGAGTTTTATTTTCAAAATGAAATTGCCTGACGAAATATCTACAAATTACTTTAGCCACCCCTAAATGAGATCATGTTTTAGCGAGAACACACTTCAAAAGCACGAAGAAGTTTAAAGCGAAAACGGTGTTATAGTTTATCAACGACATAGATATCTAATTGTTGGGATTCATAAAATATAAGAATTTATAGTGAAATTACATTTGACATTTGAAACATTTGTCAAACATAATATTATATTTGATTTTAATTAAATTTTCTTAATTTTTCTTTTTTTTTTTTGTTTACTTTTAGGTAAAAATTATTTCAGTACAAATTCAGGAAAAGATTTTATCAAGTGCTGTCAAAATAGTTTTAATAACAACAAAAATATTAAGAAAAAAACCGCAACAGATAATATTGTATCAACTTCCTTTCAAAAAGATTCCGATATAGAATACAATTCTAGCACAACAATTGAAAATCCTAAAAATCAGTTTTCATCATTAGAAAAATTGAATTTAAAAAAAAAAATAAATTATAGTAATAATATCAAAATGACATTGCCATCATCAGCTCGTGTTTACACTGATGTTAATTCTCATAAACCGGATGAATACTGGGATTATGAAAATTATGTAGTTGATTGGGCAAATCAAGATGATTATCAATTGGTTAGAAAACTTGGTCGCGGAAAATATAGTGAAGTTTTCGAAGCAATTAATATTACAAATAATGAGAAATGTGTCGTTAAAATTTTAAAGCCAGTTAAAAAGAAGAAAATCAAGCGTGAAATAAAAATTTTGGAAAATTTACGTGGTGGTACTAATATAATAACATTATTGGCTGTTGTCAAAGATCCAGTTTCCCGAACGCCGGCATTAATTTTTGAGCATGTTAATAATACAGATTTTAAACAATTGTATGTAACATTAACGGACTTTGAGATACGTTATTATTTATTTGAATTATTAAAGGCTCTGGATTATTGCCATAGTATGGGTATAATGCATCGTGATGTTAAGCCACATAATGTTATGATCGATCATGAAAATCGTAAATTACGTTTAATTGATTGGGGTTTAGCAGAATTTTATCATCCTGGTCAAGAATATAATGTACGTGTGGCTTCACGTTATTTCAAAGGTCCCGAATTATTGGTTGATTATCAAATGTATGATTACTCATTAGATATGTGGTCATTGGGTTGTATGTTAGCTTCTATGATATTTCGCAAAGAGCCATTTTTCCATGGACACGATAATTATGACCAATTGGTACGCATTGCTAAAGTGCTGGGCACTGAAGAATTATATGCATATTTAGATAAATATAATATCGAATTGGATCCAAGATTTCATGATATATTACAAAGACATTCACGCAAGCGTTGGGAACGTTTTGTTCATTCTGATAATCAACATTTAGTGTCACCAGAAGCTCTAGATTTTTTGGATAAATTGTTACGTTATGATCATGTTGAACGATTAACTGCTAGAGAAGCTATGGCTCATCCATATTTTTCACCTATTGTAAATGGGCAAGTTAATATGCATAATTCATCAATAAAAAATGAGAAGTGAGTTCATTTCATATACATAATTTTCCTTTATGTCTCGAAGTCGGTAGTAGTAATTAAAATATATTTCTCTGATGTCTTCAATACCTAACGACTGATACTTTAGTTATATATCTGTTAATTTAAGAATTAAATCACAAAAAAAATTTTTAATTATTTTTCTTTTAATTTTTATTTTTAGGAAACGGGAGGAAAATTGAACAACTATTAAAAAACTTTTACATATAAAACATATAAATAAAATTTTTTACATAAAAAACATTTTATTGGTATGAGAGCTCTTTTTCAAATAGAGGGAGAGAACAAAAACCAGAGAATAGTAGTAACAATAATGAAAAAATAAAATAAAAATAAAAATTGAAAACATTTTTGGAAACAAAGAAACAAATTTAAGCATTCTTCGTAAATAATTACTAAATATAAAATAAAAAATCCTTTTCTATAAAAAAGAAACTAAAAAAAAAGAAAAAAAAAATATATATATAGCAGAAAATATTAAATAAATAGAAAAAATATATATAATTGATTAAAAAATATAAATTTTGAAAAAAAAAAAAAAAATAAAATGCTATAGAATTTTCTTTTTTTTTTTAGTTTTAATTAAAATTAATAAAAAAAAAAAAAAATTTATTTTTTAAAAATTTGTATAAAAAAAACTTTTATAATTTTTTTTAGAATTGCTAGTTGACGAAATAATTATTATTTTCATCTCATCTAACATCTTTCTTTTTTTCATTTTTTTTTTTTTTTTTACATAAAGAAAAATAAAAACAAAATAATCCTTGTTGAGAATAAAGTGTTGCAATTGCACTGATTTTTTTTTTTTTTTTAATTTTCGAATTTCAAAAAAAAAAAAAAATATAGGTAAAAAGAAAGGCAACAGCTTTAATAAGGGTATTCTTTTTTTTTGCCTTTTCCAATTAAAAATTCTTTTGCAGTAATAAGCGACGAGTATATATAGGTTTAGTATTCGAATGCAAGAAAAAAAAAAATTAAAATTGTTTTTGAGAGAATAAGATTTTCCATTTTTATAATAGGAATAAAAAATTTGTATTTCCAATTTTTAATAATTAATTATTTTTCAGTCTCTGAAGAATTAAAATTAAAATTTATGATGTTATTTTTTTTTTATACTTTGAATATAGATTACATTAAATTTTCAGAATATGTACAGATAAAACTATATTTAGCTTATGGAATTATTACAACAGATTATAAATATTCAATTGTTTCTTTTTTTTTTTCGAAAAAGTTTATCGCCATCATTAAGTAAAGCTGCTGAATATTCATAATTTTGTTTTTTCCTTTTAAATCTGTTTAATTTTATTTTATAAAAAATATCTTTATCCCTAAGTATTTTACATAAAATTATTTAGATTCCAAATAAAATATGAAGCTCATTCAATAATTGCAAAAATATATTTCAAGATTGTCTAATTTGTAATCACTACATGAAAAAAAAAAAAAAATCAAATTTAATAAGAGCTTGATTTTAATACAAAAAAAAAAAAAAAAGGAACAATAATAATTGTACATAATATGAATTTATTATTTGTGGCCTAACTGCTGCAACTAAATTTGCATTCAGATACAAACATTTTTAACAAAACAAAAAAAAAAAAAACCATGATTGAAGTTATGCAATAAATTTATTTTTTTTTTTAAAACATTTTTTTTTATGTAATTAAAATTTAATAACAAAATCAAAATAATAAATCCAAATAAAATATAAAAAAAATTAGCTGCAAAATATCATGATAATAGTTTTAGTATCAACATTTTTAATAACGACCATTACAGTAAATACTAAATTAACATAATAATGTATATGTGTACGTTACTATTATAAAGGTATATTTTTATAGTCAACCAAAAACATTGTATCTTGTTAACATTTTTGGTTAACAGAACTAAATTGTTAATAAAAAAAAAAAACAAAATTATTCTCTTTTGATTTTCAGAGCTTTTACAAAAGAGATAAGAAAAAAAAAACTTTATCGTTTCATTAGTAGTCAATAAAAAAAACATAAGCCATTTTATATTAAATTAGATTTTTAAATTAACAATTAAATAGAGTTACAATTTGAAATATTTTTTAAATAATATTTTTTGTGATTATCTTTCAACAGGCAATACAACAAAAAAAATTTAATAATTTCAATATTCATTGGATACTACACTTTTTTTTTTTTTATATAAATAAAGTACTAAATGCATAGTTTATCATCGTCATAATAAAACAAAATTTCTAAATTAAGGCTGACGTTAATGAAAAAATAAGTAATTAAAATAACAGCATAACTATTATTAATAAATTTCATAATTTTATTGTATATCCTATTTAAAAAGCCTTATATAACATTAGATTATAATCTTTGAAAACAATTGTATTTTGAATGAATCTTTTTTTTTTTTTTTGTAATAAATAGATACCTATTAGTTTTTATGTTTAACCCTATATGAAGAAGAGACGATAAAGTTTTCTATTGCGAAATGTATTGATTGATTCCAGAAAAAAAAAAAAAAAAAAAAATTAAAAAATTCACCAAGAAGAAAATTTATAGAAAATTTGGTTTACAAAATTAACATAAATTGATTAAAAAAATAAACAAAATCAAAAAAAAAAAATAAATTAAATCATTTAACAAAAACTATGTTCGAGAGAAAATTATGAGGAAATAGAATTATTTATAAACTATTTAAAGGCAGTAATAAAAAATTAAAACAATACCTATATATATTAAAAAAAAAAAAAAAAAAACCATTATATAATCTTTACAAAGAACATTTTTTTTTAAATTTTTTAATTGAAATTTTATTTTAATTAAAATGCAATTTTATAGTTTATAGAAATTTCTTTTTGTAAAAAAAATCAGAAGATAATATAATTTTTCGGATTTATATACAAAAAAAAAAAAAAATTTTTTTTTTTTAGATTAAGAGATAGTTTCTTTTTTAATTGTAGAACAAAATAATTATAATATATTTATAAAAAAAAAAAAAAAAAAATTTTTAATAATAATGTAAAGAAAACTGGAAAAGAAATTTTTGATTTAATAATGATTACATCTTTTTTTTTTTTTTTTTTTTAAATTCAGAATAATTTAAAAACTTATAAGTCTTCATTAAGTCATATTTTTGATTTTCTTTGAAATTGAAAAAGAAATAAAAAAAAAGTAAATCTAAGACATTTTTTATTATTATGCTTAAAATATTTATATAATAAATCTTTTAAATAAACTAATTAATATTTGTCTGGATTTTGAGTTTTCCGCTTCCCAAAAACAGCAGTCTGTTAAAAAAAAAAAAAAAAAAACAATAAAAATTAATATGAAATAATTTTTTTTTTGTTTTGGTGCTTAATATCTGTGCTTGTTTTCTGCCTTCATCAAGAAAAAAGATCTCAAATCAAATAATGTAATAATGTTAAGACTAGCTTTTGTGCTAGCAATTTATGGAATAAAAACTTTAAATTACTTTTCATGTTGCCTTTTGATTTTTTTTCTTCTCAATTTGTTGATTCACATAAAATGATAAGATGATAATGTGCAGCATTTTTAACTAATTATTTTAATTATTGAGGAATTATTTAAAATTAAGATTTAGTTTTTGAAGAAATTTTTATGACAACAAATTATACAAAAAAAAAATAATACTACTACTTCGTAAATTTGCAACATATAGTATAACCAAAATTTAGCAGCTTTGTATTATAATGACCAAATGAATGAATTTTATGTTAAGTCTCGATTTTTAATCGAAACTATTTTTATCTAATATTATTATAGATACAATTAGAAATTTTAATTAACACAATCTAATCTTAGTCTCGAACTAAAACAAATCGAGAAATATTAAGAAAAGGACATTATTATCTCTCAGAAAATTACATTATTATCTCTTAGATTTTATTTATTAGGGAAATTAATTTTTTACAAAACATTGTCTTCCGTCGGCCGGTATCGTTCCCAAAAAAAATTTATTTTGGTACACAAAATTTTTTTCTTTTTCTATTAAACAACTGAAATTGCAAATATTACAGCTGCAAAATTCATTATTCTACAGGTAAGAAAACTTAATTTTTCCAGCAATAGTTAAATTAATTTTAAATGTCTTGGATTTTATTTTTTCTACAATATACCATAGCTCTATGTTTTCTAAAACTAAAACAATAAAGTAAATAAAATGAATCTATAAAAAAATAATGAACCAATGAAAAATGAGATCATAACATAATGATACTAAAATCCAAATTATCAAATTTAATTATTAAAAAAAAGATTTAATGAAACGATTAATATTATTATAGAATCTCTATAATAATATGAATAAAAAAGAGTAAAACTTCATAAATACTTATTAAAAAAAAAAAATAGTAAAAGTAAAAAAAATATTTTTTTTCCTTTCCCTTATTAATTAATATTGTTAATTATTTTAAATAATTATTATTATATAAAAAATTATAAAATAAAAATCGAATGATTTAAATAAAGAAACAAAAAAAAGTATGTTGCGTTATTTTGAAAATATAATTTTAAATAAAGGTTATTCTCAGATACTTAAAGAATAATAAGACAAGAATCATAAAAATATATAGTTGGAGCATAATTTAATATAATATACACATATTTTTATATACTATACCTGGGGTGCAATAATATAACAATTGTCACCGGTCGACAATCGACAATTGTCACAAAATTTAACAAATGTCGACTTTTTGCTTCATTTAATTTTAAAAGCTGGAAAATTTATTTCTCATAATTTTATTGAGAAATTAACTAAAAAAATTTTAAATATTTGTCGACCTCGATCATAAAAGCAACCATGTCGTCTTTTTTGCTTCACGTAAAAAGATCGCGAATTTTCGTTTAATCGTTTTGAAAAAAAAAAAAAAAAATGTAGAGAATTTGACTAAAGTGCAGGGGTGGAATTATGTAACTTTGTGGTATTTGTGACAATCGACAATTTCAAACACGATCAATTTCTATGGACAATGAAAATTATGCTTCACGTATCTAATCATCATCGTCATTTTGAAATAAAAAGGTAGTAAAACTCAATAAATATCTTGAAAGGATAACTAGTTTATAAAGTAAGCCTTAATTTATAAAATATTTGTAAAATTTGTAGAGGAAAAGCGAAGAATTATGTACCGACTTTTCAAAAATTTTGTAGTCAATTGTCGATAAAAAAAATTTGCTTCCTTTAACTTAAATTATCGTGAATTGTCTATCAAAATAAAACGACAGCGATTTTCTGGTCGTTTCTATAGTAAATGAACGTCGATTTGGCTGAAATTTGGGGAGGAGGTAGATGCGATGACTAAACCTCGAAATCCAACAGGATTTTTCCACGAAAGCCCCCGTTTCGCAAATATGACCTACCAAATTTTTCATATGTTTCTTATACAGGAAATTTTTTTTGCTCCTATTTGCCCTATTTTTGGAGAGGGGGTAGAGGAGGTGCCCCGAATGTCAAATCCAAACAATTTTTTTCGGAACAATCTTATTTGGTGTGTATGAAAACTTTGGGGGCCATATCTCCGGAACGGAGGGTTTCCTGAAAAAATCCTCTTGGACTTGGGGGTTTGGTCACCGCCTCTACTTCCCCACCAAGTTTCAGCGAAATCGAAGCTCAACACCCATCTGCATTTTAGCCAAATTCTCTACATTTTTTTTTTTTAAAACGATTAAACTAAAATTCGCGATCTTTTTACGTGAAGCAAAGAAATCGACATGGTCGCTTTTATGAACGGGTCGACAAATATTTAAATTTTTTTTGGTTAATTTCTCAATAAAATTATGAGAAATGAATTTTCCACCTTTTAAAATTACATGAAGCAAAAATTCGACAATTGTTAAAATTTGTGACAATTGTCGATTGTCGACCGGTGACAATTGTTATATGATTCCACCCCAGATGAGTGTTGAGATTCGATTTCGCTGAAACTTGGTGGGGAGATAGAGGCGGTGACCAAACCCCCAAGTCCAAGAGGATTTTTTCAGAAAACCCTTCGTTTCGGAGAAATGGCCCCCAAAGTTTTCATACATACCTATTAAGATTGTTCCGAAAAAAATAGTCTTGGATTTGACATCCGGGGCACCACCTCTATTTCCTCTCCAAAAATAGGGCAAATAGGAGCAAAAAAAATTTCCTGTATATGAAACATATGAAAGATTTTGTGTGTCATACTTCCGAAACGGAGGGTTTCGTGAAAAAATCCTTGCGGATTTCGAGGTTTAGTCATTGCATCTGCCTCCTCCCCAAATTTCAGCCAAATCGACGTTCATTTACTATAGAGACGACCAAAAAATAGCTGTCGTTTTATTTTGATAGACAATTCACGATAATTTAAGTTATAGGAAGCAAATTTTTTTTCTCGACAATTGACTACAAAATTTTGGAAAAGTAGGTACATAATTCTTCTCTTTTCCTCTATAAATTTAACAAATATTTTATAAATAAAAGTTTACTTTATAAACTAGTTATCCTTTCAAGATTTTTATTGAGTTTTACTACCTTTTTATTTCAAAATGACGATGATGATAAGATACGTGAACCATAATTTTCATTGTCCATAGAAATTGATCGTGTTTGAAATTGTCGATTGTCACAAAGACGACAAAATTCATAATTCCACCCGTACTATTTATAAAACATTATTTTTTTTTCATATTTCGCTGTATTTTTTGTTCATGGATTCATGGATTCATTAAAACTCTTAATATTTTTATTAAGTTCTCCTGTTATTGAAAAAGAAAAACTCTGAAATTGGGTAACCAAACCTTGTAGATTTTTGAAACTAAGGTTTGTTTTAGTGTTTTCAAATACCCGGAAATAAAAGTACCCGGGTACTCGAGTTGTAATATTTCAAAGTTTTCGGGTAACCCGGGCTACCCGGGTATTAAGAAATATTCCAAAAATAGCTGGAAACAAAAAAACACGTTAATTATTAAATTTTTTGTTTATTAAGAAAATAATATTTTATAAAAATTAAAGCATTTAATGTATCTGGGCTCATTCTATTTCTTGATTTACTACAAAATATTCCAGCAATGGAAAGAACACGCTCCGAGTGATTCAGTTGATGTTAATTTCTCAAAGTAACTCCAGACTCGAGACATTTTACAAGCTGCAAGAACAAAAAATTCAATCGAGCGCATAACATCAATTTGCATAATTTTTCTTCACTTACGATTTTTTAATTTCACTTCCTCAGCTCAGCAGTATTTTGATTAATCAAAAGCACAAAGAATATTTTTTTCAGAAAAACACATTTCTATTTTTTTTTTTCTATGTTTTTGAAATAGAAATAATTCAATTAAGCCTACTTATAAAACATGTAACATGTAAGTCAATATTTCAAATTTTCGAATGCGAAATTATTTTTAAAGCTCGCCTATAACTGTGCAATTTGGTTTTTTAAATTTGCTTTTTGAATTTCAAAACCTTAATACCCGGATACTCGATGTTACTACCCGGGTTTTGAAATACCCGAAATAATGGTCAAATTTGCGGGTACCCGACACCCGGGTACCCGGGTTGAAAACACTAGTTTGTTTCTAATATTTGTAAGAGCAGGGGTGGAATCATATAACAATTGTCACAAGTCGACAATCGACAATTGTCGCAAATTTTAACAATTGTCGAATTTTTGCTTCATGCAATTTTAAAAGCTGGAAAATTTATTTCTAATAATTTTATTGAGAAATTAACCAAAAAAATTTTAAATATTTGTCGACCTCGTTCATAAAAGCGACCATGTCGATTTCTTTGCTTCACGTAAAAAGGTCGCGAATTTTAGTTTAATCGTTTAAAAAAAAAAAAAAATGTAGAGAATTTGGCTAAAGTGCAGATGGGTGTTGAGCTTCGATTTCGCTGAAACTTGGTGGAGAGATAGAGGCGGTGACCAAACCCCCAAGTCCAAGAGGATTTTTTCAGCAAACCCTCCGTTCCGGAGATATGGCCCCCAAAGTTTTCATACAGACCAAATAAGATTGTTCCGAAAAAAAATTGTTTGGATTTGACATTCGGGGCACCTCCTCTACCTCCTCTCCAAAAATAGGGCAAATAGGAGCAAAAAAAATTTCCTGTATAAGAAACATATGAAAAATTTGGTGGGTCATATTTCCGAAACGGGGGCTTTCGTGGAAAAATCCTGTTGGATTTCGAGGTTTAGTCATCGCATCTACCTCCTCCCCAAATTTCAGCCAAATCGACGTTCATTTACTATAGAAACGACCAAAAAATAGCTGTCGTTTTATTTTGATAGACAATTCACGATAATTTAAGAAGCAAACTTTTTTTATCGACAATTGACTACAAAATTTTTGAAAAGTCGGTACATAATTCTTCGCTTTTCCTCTACAAATTTTACAAATATTTTATAAATTAAGGTTTACTTTATAAACTAGTTATACTTTCAAGATATTTATTGAGTTTTACTACCTTTTTATTTCAAAATGACGATGATGATTAGATACGTGAAGCATAATTTTCATTGTCCATAGAAATTGATCGTGTTTGAAATTGTCGATTGTCACAAAGACCACAAAGTTACATAATTCCACCCCAGATTTTATTCAATTCATATCACTTCGAAATTGTTAAATGGTAAGAAATTTTCTACTAAGCATCATATACAGTTTTGGTTCCTACTGTAAAAAAAACAGACTTACGAACTTTTGCCTGACGTTAAGTGATTTTAACAAATTATGTTATAAAATAATAAAAAAAAAAAAGTTCCAAAAATATGTTTTTTCATACATAGTTAAATTACTTCACAAGCAAAACTGCTACTTGTGAAATGCATAAATCGACTTAATAAAATTTTCAATTCAATGTTTATGTGAATAAATATCTTTTTAATGATTATCCTGAAAAAATTTTATTTATAGTAATGTACAGGTGCTTTTTTTGCTTTATTATTTACTACTTTTTAGTTCATTAAATTAAAGTTTGTTTTTAAATATTTTTTTTTATTTGAGTAACCTTTTTCTTTAATTAATCTTGTAGCGTATATACAGAATCAGCCATATAGGGGCTTGAATGTTGATCCTACTTTTCAGTTTTTCCAAAATAAAGATACATTGTCGAACTAATTTTGAGTGGAAAACTTGAAAATTTTCATTTACTCGTCTATACCAATCGAAAAAAAAAAAAATTTAGTTAATCAAAGATGTGATTTTTTACAAAATTTGTACTATAAATCGACGATAAGGGATAAGGTAATTAATTTGTCTGAAAGAAAGCCTTCGTCAGTTTCACTTGGTTTGTTCTACGAAAATTCGGAATTGATTTGAAAATTTATATTTGGGAGATTTTGAGATTTTGAGTAAAAATAAGCATTTGATTGATCTGAAGTTAAGGAGATAGGGGCTTAAGGAGTGTAAGGAGTGGATCGATACATTTTTTAAAAAGCGGGACAATCCAGTACAAATGAAAGGTTTAGGTGTTTTTCGGTAAGATAAATCTCTTAATGGAATCTGCTTCTTTAAAAAAAATCTATTGAGTGAAGTGGAAAAAAAATTATATACAAGTCGAGAATTTCATTTTTATAAAATTAATGCATCATACATTTGAAATGGGAACGAATTAGGACTTTAAAATTAGTGTTTTATGAGGAGTAGCATATTTGCTGTGACTGACGCTATCGTACGTTTTGCTTTATTTATTGTAAGTATGAATAAATAAATTAATAAACTTCTTTCGGTTTTCGATATTTTTTTTTCGATATATTATGCAGTTGCAGTGAGCAATGTTGAATTGTCGAGTAAAATAAATCCTAAAGTGTCACAGTTTTAAGATATGAGATTAAAATTATCATAGGCTCTTGTGTCACTTAATTTTTACTCCGCCCACGGGTTTTTTGTATATTATTAATATTGTGAAAGTTTCAGTACAATCGGATGGCTAGTTTTTGAGTTTTTAGGGGTTAAACGAGGGTTAAATGAACATAAATTTTTTTTATTCAAGTTCAACTTTTCACTTGAACACTATATGAGTTTCAGCTCAATAGGATGGTTAGTTTTTAAATTTATATCGGTTAAGATAAACGAACGCACAAAAATTTATTTTTATTAGAAAAATGTTCCCATTCAATTTAAGATTGTTGTTTTTATACCAAAAAGATAAAAAGATAAAATGATTATTCTGAACTGAGAATTAAAAGCAAACCGAGGTAACTGTTACAGCTCTAAAAAACCTTTGCATAATCAGCATAAATCAACTGAAGAACGTATTTGGTCAATACACAATACTAATTAAGGTGAGTACTCGTCCGCTGTTTAGAAATCTGTTGAAATACTAAAGTCAATAAAAGAACCTACGGAAAGAAATGAAATAAAGAAATTTTGGCAATGTTATTTTGACTGGAAAAACCATGGTGCTGAGAAGACAAAATTGGGATTGAAATAATAACTCTTTTTTAAAAATTAAGGGGTGGACGCACTCCGAAGTACGGAGAGAGAAGCTCTCAACTGCCAAAGGACCGAAATTATTTTAATAAATTTTTTTTATATAATTTTAAATTTTGTAAAAGTTTGGGGCTAAAAGTAGATATCATTATTTCAATCCAAATTGGTATACTTATTAATTTAGAGAGATCCTTTAAATAAAAAAAAAATCAGATAATATTTTAAATTGGAATGTTGAAAAAGAGATACTGCATTTATAAGATACTGTTCTATATTTTTATTTTATAATTTATTACACTTTTGTTTCCAAATTTTTTTTGAATATTTTTTTATAATTTTGGCATTTACCACAAATTCTAACTATAATCAGAATTCGATTATAAAAAAAAAAAAAATTAATCAAAACGCATCATTTTAAAAGCTTTTTAGTTTATTCTCCGTTTTTAACGCAGCCAGAAAAATTTTACCATTCTATGCCCTTCCTATACAACATAATGTGGAATTCATTTATCTACGCAACTCAAAAATTTGAGCAGATTTCCCCTACACGTTATGCATGTAAAAAATAAAAACATAGAAAATGAGAGAAAAACTTATGTGAGATTATACATATATGGAAAAATATAAAATAAATTGAAAACGGAAGGACATTCGTTGCATAATTCGTTTTCAATAAAATTTTGATAAAATACATTTTCTTTTTTAGCATTTTACATATTATACTCACATGTATATGTTACAACATTATAATGTAAAAATATACCTATGCTATTTTTTGTACATATTTAGTATTAAAGATTAGATAGACATCTTAAATTTGCACAATGTTTCAATTATTTTCAAATTAGTATTTGGGTTTTTGATTGCTGTAATCTTTGAAATTACAACAAGCATAATGTATATCATAATGAATAGATTGCACAATTACAGCTTTGTAAACTGTTTCTAAATTAATGTACATAATACAATCAATTTGTACATTGTATTTAATTTTAAATATAAATTAATATTTTTACAACGTTATGTGTAAAGTTTAAATTAATTGTGGATAAGTTTTTTTTTAATAATTAAATTTCGATGAGTATTATTTTTGTCATATTGAATGCATAATTGTACATAATAAGTTTAAAAAAAAATTAATAAAAAGTATGTTGAATTATTCTGATTTGTTGATGAATATAAATTAGTGCAGGTGCTTTACATAATGTTTGTTACATTGTTTACTTAAATAATAAAATATTCATTTAGTACACACAGGAAGCTTTTATTAGATCCTTTTTGAACTCTATACTTTAACTCAACCCTAAATTTTAATCTGTACTTCATTTCGACATTTCGATATTAATTCTGCTTCGTTTTAAAACAATAATTACAATACTCAGTTTTCAATACTAAATATGAATTTTAGAACGGAAAAAGTTTAATAATTTATCTGATTAGACAAATTACAACATATGGTCGTAAACATTGTTAAATTATATATATTTTTCCTTATTTAAAAAAAAAAACTTATAGTGGATAAATTAAATGGGTTAATGGGGTTGATAAGAATAAAAATCAAATTGTAAAGGATACTAAGTACATGGTTTTTATTTTTATAGAAAATATGCTAACAAAATAGAGAAAATTCAAAAAAATTCATAAATCCTAAATATATCTTAGTTTAACTTCCTTTCAAATATAAACGCTAAATTGTTAAATATTTCACAATATATGTAGATGAAAAATAGATAACATAAGAACCTTTTGTAATTCGTATGCAATGCAAGTATACATACTCCTCATCAATCTATATATTATGCGATGTTATTGTGCTAGTGACATGTGAATCATAAATTCCTTAAAACTAAGCTTTTAATCATTTTATAGTGCTCACTACAGTAATTTGTTTTCAATTATCATTTTGTAGATTAGATTTTTAATTTTTCATTCCTTTTTCATTAAGGCTTGGCAAAAATTTAATGAAGTATTTAAAAGTATTAATTGGTTTTGTCAGTTTTTATATATATTTAAAACAGTATATATACCTACTTATACAAAACATTATGATCTGTTTCTATTCTCTATAATATAGGTAATAATTCAATATTGAAATATAGGCAAAGGCAAAAGATAATGATTTAAAAAAAAAACAATATAAAAACGATTTTACGCAATAAGTTAACTGAAAAGCATAAAAATTGGAATAATAATTGAAGTAAAAGCATTTCTGTCAAGTATAATTGATATGTTATTTTTAGATAATTTTTTTTTGATGAAAATTAAATGGTTGATAGATTACCAAAGGCGAAATGTGCATAGAGTTTTATATCACACGAATTTCATTGAGATCAAGATCTAGACTAGGTATATAAAATATGAGATTAATTAATTCATCATACGTAGACGGTTCTTTAGATTAATTTGCGAAACCATTTATTAAAATTTTATTTTATTATATTCAGGAGGTTTATATAAAAATATGTTACACATAACATATTTTGTATTTATTTCATAGAATTTTATATTTTGTAATTTGAGTGTATGATGTGCAGTGGACTTACAGATACATATTTATATATATATACATACATTAATAACGAAATTAATTTTTGCCATTTAGAAATCACCGCTGTTTTGTTGACGACATTGCATCGTAGCACGAAAAATTAAAATTAAATCAATATAAAATAATAATTGAATAAAACTCTTATTCACAAAGTGTCCTAAAAATTTATAAGGTAAACATTAATATAAATTTTTTCACTTAACAGGTCGCTTGTGTGAAATTTATCATAAAGTTATAATTTTTTTAATGAATCACAATAACATAAAGCACAAAAATTTAATTTCATTCAAGACACTTCGTTTTCGCTTTCATCGGAGGTTTAAATTTGAAATATTGACAAAAATGTATGAAAAAAATGTTCCTTTTAAATTCTAATAAATTAAAAAATTCTGGCCGGCTCATTTAAGCCTTGTTTGCATTTAGCAAGTAATTTAGTCGAGTGGCGAGTAATTAGTTACTCAGTCAGTATTAATTCACAAAAAATTGTTTGCACTTTAAAGTGTTCTAAATTGTATATTAGGTCTTAAGCGTTTTGTATATCGCGATTTCCATAAAAAAAGTACTTTTTTTGTACACAGTACGTAATCCATATTTTGATAGGTAAACTTTTTTATTTTTTACTAGATTTCAAAAATGTTCGTGTTTTTGCAAAGTAGAGGAAAATTAAGCCCAACCATAGTTTAAGTTGGTTCCGAATCTAGTAAAAATAAAAAAGTTTTCCTAACAAAATATGCATTACGTACGGGTTACAAACGGCTTACTTTTTTTATGGAAATCGCGATATACTAAACTACTCGACTAAAATGTTGTTGTTTGTCACACGACTAAAGTACTTGTATAGCATTTCTAGGAACAGTCTTTTTCACCCTAGCCAGTGTTTAGTGGCCTCTTAAAGCTCATTAAGCAGATGAGAATAAGAGCAATAATTTTAGTTTCATATAATGAAGTTCTATTAGTAATATGTATCGTATGTACATTACACATTGTTAAAGTATGTAAAAAAAAAGCTAAATTTATAATTGCTCAATTTTCCCAATGATAACGCCTGCTCAGAAATGAAACAACGTATAATGAAAAGTATAGTTTCGAGTAATTTGAATTTAAAGATTTGAAAATTAAGAAAAACGTATGAAAAAATATCAAGTAGCGTACAATTTTCATCTAAAAAACACATTTTAATCAACATTAAGAATATTGTAAAGTAGTTGTACTTATAAAATCGAGTACGAGGAATCGAATGGTGCTATTGTCAAATAATGACGTATAAATGTCATACGTTGTTTCATTTCTCAGCTGACGATAATCATTATTAAGTGGATTTTTTCCTCATATAATTTTAATAAAATTATATTGACAGATTATTTTCGTTTTTTTTTTTTTTATTTTTTTTAACGATAAAAACAAAAAGAATTGTATAATATATGTACATTTTTTTATCGTAATCACATTGACAACAATCATCAATCTTATCTGCTTGGAACATTTTGTCAAATCAAATAATTTGATGAAGGTCTCTATATAACACTGTTTTTTTTTTTACATTTATTTTGATTTTTATATTATATAACCACAGACTTTTTACCACATTTTTAAATAAAATTTTTGTGCATAATTTGGGTTGTACATTGTTATTATTATTATGGAAAATATAAGGGTCTCTATGTAATAAATTTTGAACAGAATATCAATAAGAAAAATAATATTTATGTATAAGAAGTGTTTATCCTTGTATTTCAGAGTATTAAAACGATAATATGTATAATAAAAAAAAATAAATCGCGGATATTGTCGAAAAAATATTGAATTTAGAAAATAGTGAACCATTGATTGAACTTTGTGTTGCGTTGTTAGTTATAAAGATATCATTTCAAAAATAAAGTGAAAATTGATATTTCTTAAAATTCCTTGTTTTTTGTTACTATAGAGAATATAGGATTTCGAATAGTTATTGGGTTTGAGTAAGCCTCGGATTAGGCTAACAAAAAATTAATTAAACTTCTCTGAAACTCCTGTATACGTACAATAATGTTCTAATGTTGAATGTGTTGTCGGTGGTAATTAGAAAAAAACATTTTTTCTCATTAGTAATTTTATTAACAAAAAATAAATATACTTTATTTTTATTCAATTTTTCGTACATCATTAAGAATATTAAGGCTGATTCAAATAATTTATGTATAATAATTAGCATCCCAGTGGTTTTTTTTATATTAATTTTCTTATTTTATGAAATATCTATATAAATACAGTAAGTATGTATGTATATTGTACAACCGTATATAAATATATTATTTTTTTCAACTTTAATGAGGTAATGGTGTTTCGCATTAATTTTTGTATTTGATGTCAAAATAATGACAAATTTTTAAAAAATTTATTATTGAAAAATTTTTTTTTAATGGCTTCGAAATTTGAATATAAAATGTTAACTTCTTGTACGTATATGTATTTTATATTAAATTTTCAGTGGTTGGAAAAATATTACATAATATACATACTTATATAGGTATATTTTTAATTGTGGAATTTTTAAAATTGGTATTTTAATTAACGATATTTTGATATTATAAGAATTTGATTTTTTGAAATCATTTTATATGATTTTTTTTGTATTTATCTATATTTATCCAAATTTATTTTAGTAAATGGAATAATAAATTAAATTATTGAATAAATTACTGATTATTAAAATAAAAATAAATTATAAAATAAATATTATAAAATTTGTAATGATATTGGTGAAATATATTCTAACCAGAACATGACATTGTTGCATTACTACGGTCTGTGGAACTATAAGGACTATAATGTTGAATTGTTATTCAGTTTATTATTTGAATATTTTATTTTGCTATTTAACAACAACTAAGTAATTAGGGAGCGGCTTTTTATACATTTTATTCCAAAAAAAGTAAAAGTTAGTTAACTATTTTCATTTCATTTTTAAAGTACGTTTAATTAAATAAGAAATTCTAATTAGTAGAAAGAGTTACGTTAAGATCAAGCTCTAAAAATACTGTAATTTCTAGCCGAAGAAATAATTAAAATACTTGTAATATAAAAGAATTAAACTTATTTCACATAATTATAATTTGATAGCATAAGGAATGTTTTTTTAGAGCAAAAAAACTTCAAGAGTAAGAATTTTTTTTCAATAAAGCGCAAGCATTAGATTCACTTGAATATTTATTAACACATATAAGTTTCTACATTACATTATAATGTATGTATAAATGTACACAATGTGTATTCGTCCTCTCTATTATATATAAATTAATTCATATTTTAAAATGATGCATTTTCTTAAGCTCATTATTTTGTATATATATAAAAGTAAAGCAAAGTTTTTGTTTTCTTCACCTCTTTATGTATAGAATTTTAGAACATTATAAAGAAATATTTTATGCACCTTCGTTATCTGTATTTATTCTATTTTTTTTATGGTATTATGTATATTATGTGTACAGGGAAACTTAAATTATTATAAAATAAAATTTACAATTCATTTTGACATAATACAAAGTATATATTCCTTTATTTATTATTTCATTAATATTGTATATTCATCAATGACATATTTTTAAGAGCATAGGCCAAGGAAAATTATCTTAAAACTTAAACTGACCATAAATTTTAATTTTATTTGAAAACATATAAGATTAAAAAAACTTATGTAAATTTAGTAGGTATTAAAAAAAAATTTCTATAATAAAATAATCTGAAATTGTAGATCTCTACATCATATAGAGTTATAGACATATGTGTATATATGATAATGTATTCAAAATATTTATAATAAATAATTTTACATCTTGTATAAATTATATACATACGGATTTACGATATATAAACGATGAGTTTGTGTTTCCGATTCCTTAATATTGTAAATTGTACAAATTCATATTTTGGATAATTTTTATAATAATTTCTATGTTAATCTATTTCTATTAAAATAAATAAAACTTTTAAGATATCAATTTTACGCAAATACAAGCAAACTTTTTGTATGTAAGGTATACCAAAAACAAATTCTTTATGTGAGTAATATTTTATATAATTCTTTGCCCGAAAGTCAAATTGTAAATTAAAACTTTATAATCGTCTTATAAATTTTTCTTAATTTCACTTTATAATGGACTGAAAGGAAATTGAAAAGTTTTGTCATTATTAAATATATGTTTGGTTAATTTAGTTTCTATCAAAAAAAAATTATCTTTTATTATGAAAACCATAAATAAAAAATTATAAATAAAAGAAATGTTATGAAAAATTACAATAAAAAAAATAAATCAAATTTTTTGTTTGCGGTTTCCATTCGATATATTTCGAAAATGACAATAAAAATGTATATATAATACAGAGTTAAATAAATTTTATGTAACAAACAATCAAAAAATTTCCAATAATTTCCTTTAATATTTTTATTTTGTTTCCGTAAGCAAAAAATAGTTAAAAAAAAAAGATTATGGTTTTATATTGTCGCCCAAAAAATTAAAAAAAAAAAAAACATGCCAAAATATTTTAATTGAACTTTTATCGAGATTATTTTAAATTAATTAAGTTAAAATTGTATAAGTATTTACGACTATTTTGTCTACAATATGCCTTAAATGTATTGATTTATAACTATAAATTCGAAATATAAACAGATATTTAATATTTGGCGGGAAACTTAGTTGGAATTATAAACATAGTAGTAGTACTAGTAGTAAAGTAGTTGGGTCTCACTTTTCTTTATGATTTTCCAAAAAAAACTATTCCCACCAATGAACTCAGTATATTTTAGTTTACAAATAAAATTGTAAAAAACATAAGGTACTAAACTAGTGGTGGGAAATGGAACTAGGGATAGTTTTTTGGAATTTATAATAGATAACCATTCTGTTTATATATATCTGATTTTTAACCCACTTTTCTTTTATGATATTAACATCTCTGTCTGTCGCCTTTGCAATATCGATTGTAAAAATATTTTCTAATTAAATGTTCCACGAAAATATTTTAAAAACGAATTTGTTTTTATTATTGAGTTAGCGAATTTTCTGTCCAAGTCAATTTTCAACCTTGGATTAATATTTAAATTAAAAAAAAATAAATATGAATTTGGTGTAGATTTTCAGTTTAATATTAGGTAAATATTGTTCTTGAATAATTTTTTATTTGCAAACTTTATTATTTACTTTTCTTTTTAAAGAAATAATCGAATTAAGCTATATATTTTTTCACTCATAAAATGTATTCACGGAAAAAAAATAAAATGTAAATATTACTTTTCATGATGAAAACAAAATTTATTTAGTAAGTAACAAAAAAATCATAAAACATAAATCTACATTTTGTTTATTTTAAATTATAGTAAAAGTAAATCTGATAATACTATAATAGAAGAGTTAACAAATTTAACAATGAATCGGGGCGAAAAGTGTTGAAGAAAAAAAAAAGGTTAAATAAATATTGAAACAAGTTTTTTATGGAATTAAAATATTAATTGAAAGAAAATTGATATAAATATTTTTTTTTTTTGTAATTTATAAATGGATCGTAAATTGGCAATTTTAGATTAATTTTATTATGAAATAATATTATTATGTATTTGAAACTTACTTTTTCTCATTTTTGTTATTGAAGCATTTCAAGAATTACACTTTTGCTAAATTCTAAAAATACTCAATTATCAAAATTGGAAATTAAATTGATAAAATTACAGATTATATGAAATGTTCAAAAAAAAATTTTTAAGAACTAATATTAAAAGTTCATCGTGGTGGTGCTAAAAAAAAGTTAATATTTAGAATAGCGCGGAGCAAAGGGAAATAAAAATGCAGATGTCATATTGGATATACTTAGCATTGGATATACTTAGCATAGCATTTCAAAACAATCCAAATGGTAATTCAGATTTATGAAAAGTTCAATTGGAATTATCATTAACAAACTTGGTTCGATATATAAGCCTGTCTGGTTGAAAATTGTTCTTACATATTTTTATAAATCAATATACAATGAATATACCCTTATCATTGTATGCAATGAAACTTTTTAGCTCTACAATATTTTGACCTTGGTATATAGTTTGCTCCTTAAGAAACATGGTTAGGTATATAAGATATAAAATGTGTACAAATTTATATTTATGTACAACTTTTCTTTTACCAAAAAAAAAAATATATATTTTTTTTTATTTATTTTAATTTTTAAAAGCTAGAAAATTTTGATAATAAAATATATGTATGTATGTATAATGTATATAATTTCTATTCTATCGTGATAAACGTTGTAGCATGTAGGTATTTATGTATATAATCCTTTCTTCTAAACAATATTCTTTTCTTGTTAAGATTTTTCATTTTTAAACTTTATCTGAGGAGACAAAAGAGGAATTTTTGCCTGAGAATACTTTAAAATTTAAAAAGAAAAATAAAAATTCTTAAGATGTTTAAAATAACCGCCTAAAGAAAATATATTTATATATATGTTATATTTAAAATCTATTGCAGTGCAAATATATAAGCCAATTTTTGAGTGAGTTTCCTTTTTCTTTAAAAAACAATTTTTTTTTTCTTTTGAATGAAAATGTATAAAATTATTTTCAGTTTTTTTTTTTTTTTTCACTTGATTCAAATGAACTTTTTTATATTATAGTTTTTTATTTAAAAATGAAATAAACACTTGGAATTCTGTTTGGAAAATTTAGAATTTTGCAAGTAATAGTTTACACAAAAAATTAATAAATTGACACAGTAATAAAGTCCCACAGGGAATGTCAGAAAAATGAAGACTTCTTTAATTAATGATAATAATTTGTTTTATCTAAAATCGAAGCCGAACTTTGACCAAGCGGATTCAGCACAAACTGACTCGTTATCATAATTGTTAATTTAAGGATTTTTTTGAATTTTGTGTTTTTTCAACAAATAAAAATGGTTTTTTTTTAAGATTTGAATACATATAAGAAAGAACAATATATTTGTGATTACGATTTATTTGGCTCCAAAACCTTCCAAATTAGAGTTATTATACAACTAAATTGAATTTAACATTTTGGCACATGAAAAGCCTTTCGGCAAAATTGGCGAGCGAAAATAAGTATGTATTTACTTGTGTTATTATAACGAGGTGAATTGTATTTATTGTATTTTAAAATCATTATAATATATAGAAACGATTTTGTTATTATTGACTTAAAAATAATTTTCGTTTGATAGATAAAATGTCTGTTTGTAATTGAATTTTATTTAATTCTAATTCATTGTTAGGAACACATGTTAAGTACATACAGGATTATAGTTAATATTTATGCCAACTTATCAATTGATGGACGTTTTTTGTTTGTATAAGTTAAACAAATAATTTTTATTCTTATTAAAAGTCAGCAATTTTCACATGAATAAACATAGAAAATATAGATGTACATAGAAAATATCATGTAATTATTGATTTTATGTCAAAACTTTATTAATTCAATGTACGTTCTTATTTCTATGGACCTCAATATCTCTATACAAGTTTAAGGAAAATTTCTTTTTCCAGGACAATAGTTTTCTCAATCGATTTGACAGATTAGATAAAATAATAAAAAAAAAATAAAAAATCTCAGCAGATATTATGATTTTAGGTAAATGGTGTTTAATGTTAAGAATAATATACTTTTTTTTTTTTATTTTTTATTATCCGTTTAAAGTAAGCACCTATAGTGTGAATGGTATATTTTTTGAACCGAAATAAAAAGCTTTATTTTTTATTATAAAAAATTTTTTTTTTTTTTATTCAGTCTCCTCGTTAAATTTTTTTATTTTTGCTATTTTCATTCAGGAAAAAAGAAAAGGCAATAATTTTGCTAAAAGTTGTTGTGTTGTGAATGAATAATAAAAAATGCACAGAAACCAAGTATAGTATATGTATAAAGCTTTTCTTTAGCGCCTTTGGTGTGAATGTTTGATTTTCATTGAGAAATTTTAACAAAAAAACCATTTATAATTTCAACAAAAGAAATTAAATATTTTAGTTTTTTTTTTTCTTTCTTTACCTCTTCAGTTTGTCAAAATAATAAAGAAGTATGTATTATTGGAATATTTTTAGATAGTGATAGTTTTTCCAATGGACTTAATTTGTTCCAATCATTTAATACCAGTTTGTCATTTTTTCATCTTTCAGATTTTAAAGATTTTTTTGAAACACCCCTTACATTATTCTTAATCTCCAAATTATAGCCTACGCTCTAACTTAAATAATCCAGCAATCACGCTGCTTTTTGTTATGGTGTAGTGTCCTTATACTATGGCATGTTCGATAGTGGGTTCGATTCTCACCTCGGACTGGAATTGACGTTAATTTTTCAATTCGTCTCACTTGAATTAAGTGTTTGAGTGTTGCTTCGAAAAAAAAAAAAAAAAGATGTACGTAATGCTTTTCACCACAAATACGCAATGAATGTGAGGGAATTAAAACTTTTGAGAAAGAAAAGCAAGTAATGATTAAACTCAAAGAAAGAAGTTATCCTCGAACAACCATTCAGGAGCGGGAAAATCGAAAAATTTAAATATATATACTTTTTAAATGCTGATGCTAAAGCTCAAAATTGTTCGAACCAAATAAAATAAATTTCTTTTGTTAGCTAAGGACAAAATAAATATATTTTCGCCTTTACTTTTTTGTATAGAAAATGGATATTTAAATATTTACTTAGAAATTAAATGAAAAAAAAAATAAATATATTTTTTTTAAATTAAATTAAATTAACAGAATAAAATATTAAATTTGTTTGTGAGATTTTAATTATTATATTGTTTAAAAAAGTTTTTATAGAGCTACAAAATACTTATTATACAAGTAGCTTACCAGGAATTATGTGATATTTGATAGAATTAATATCAACAGAGACTTAAATATTGGTTTTTAAACTGTTTTTAATTAAAAATTAAAAAACGAACTATATGGTACATATGTGCTAACATTTTCTGCTTGTTCGTTCTCCAAATTCACTTTCATTCAAACTAAGATGCTTCGATTCCGGGCTTAGGACTTAGAGAAGACTTTAACGAGCGAAGGTTTTAAATAATTTTCATATGAAATTTATATTTTTTAAAATTAAATAGATTAATGAGGAAAATTAGAAATGTCATAGATGTCGAGTGAACGAACGTGAATATATGTCAAGCCTTAAACTAAGAATAAGGACGAATTTAGATGAAAATGGGTATCGTCTGTAGATCGTTTGTAAAAATTAATCGAAAAATATGTTAAATTGAAATGTTGAAAACTGGCCATATACATGCTTCATTTATGAGGAATTCTTCTATATTTTCTTTTCTTTAAATTTGTGTTCAGAAATATTGCCAATCTTATTAAAGGAATTAATATTTTCTGCGTATTTTTGATTTTATTAATCAAACGAAAAAAATTAAATAGGAAATAGGAGTATAGTTATTTGTTTGCTTAGAAGCGATAACCAAGAGATTCTAAGAAGAACTGAAAAAACAATTCCGGTAAAATTAAGAATAAAATTGAAGTTATAATAAGAAAATTGTCTTTCTTATTGGAAAAACTCTGTATTATAATAATCTGAATTATGGAAACGTGTAGATGACAAATAAATGCCTATGGTACTTATATAGAAAAACTTGATTTCGTTCATACATTTTAACTAAACAATTTGAGGAAGGCTTGATAATTAAGGCATTATATATGGAGATACTATTTATTGTGAATAATGATGTGTCTAGAAAGAGCTAGAATGAAGTAGTCTAATTTTTAAGTTCATGTCCAAAATAAGCGTTTGCATTTACTGAATCAACCGCTCTAACTTAAACTTATCCTATAATCATCTTATTTTTTTCTACACTTAAAGTTTACTCTCTTTATAAGTACAAAAAAATAAAAAATAAACATAAATTAATGTTATTAATGTGAATATTTATCATGTTTTTCATTTTTTATTTTTTAATTTATAAAAAAAAAATTACGAATAAATTTTTTTTTAGAGGTAATAAAGAGGCGCATAGTATAATAAAGATTTATTAAATGTAATAAATTTTATTTTAAATCGATTTATATCTTAAATTATCGTTTATTTATATACACACCGTTTTTCTTACATATATTTAGCTTAAGGTTTTGTAGTACATACTTACTTGTTTTGATAAGATAAAAATGAAACCCAAAAGGAAAACCCTTTAATATATATATGTACATAGAATTATATATGTATACTTTTTGTCCTTAAATCAACCATTTATAAAAATCAAATTCAAATCTAAAATCGAAAAAAAGAAATGTGACAATAGATTAAAATAATTTTTTTTTATTTAAGTTAGGGATGGCTATATGTTATCGTTATCTTGAATTGTGTCTCTTTTGGGCCATTAATAATGATGCTTTGTTTGGTATCATTTAAAAAAAATATGTATAATTGTATTATACTTAGTGCGTATGATTGTTATATTATATAGAAATAGAAATATGTTATAATAATCTCAACGAATACGACGAAAATATGTTTTCATGTTCATAATAAAAATTGTCTCGGCTTCTCAATTGACTTAATGTGATATAAAAAATCACAACATTTTTTTTTATTTCCCTTTCGACTAAATAGCAATTAAACTTTTTTATACATTCCAAAACTTGTGGGATCTACTCGATATTCGACTGTATTCATTACATAGTATCTATAATTTCATATATGTTTCAATATTCTGAAGTTGAGCCCTCCCCATATGCTGTGAAGCAATGGTAAAAACTTCTTAATCATTAAAGCGCCTGCTATTTTTCGTAAAAATAAAAATTTATAAAATTTAATACATTGAAAATTATTTATATTTAGAATCTTATACTATAAAATTGTCTTATCCTGAGTGCAAAACTTATATCCCAAAAACTATATATTATACTACTCATATATATTATTTTAGAACTATGAAACCGAAATAATTATTTTATCAGATTTTTACTCAAAAAAAAGGGTTAAATTCAAAATTATTTAAATACATTTTTTTTTAATTAAATTGTATGAGCTTATTTGTGGCCTAAGATTAGTTTAGATTTTAAATCAAATTGGGTCAAAAACGGAAATAAAGAGGATTTTTTTCTTATTATTTAAAAGTTATACTATAAACATAATATACCAGAAATAAGAATCACTAATGATTCTTTCAATAAAATTTGATTACAATATTTCTGTTCATCTTAATCAGAAAAAAAAAAAAAAAAGGAAAATTTTGAAAAAAAATAAATCTATATTTCTATTTTCTTTTATGAAAATAATATTTTTTTTTTTTGTATTCAGAATACCTTTAGAAAATGAGATGAGATTGAGAATATCTTTCAAGAATAGAATTTTTTTTTCCATTTTCTTCAGAATCCTATTTTTTTTTTGTTTTGTATTGTAGAAAAAAGGCAAAATCAATAAATACTTTATGGATTTTCTCCCCATTTAAATACTTTTTATTGTAACTTTCTTACTGTATGGTGTATGGTATTTCATATGGAAAAACCCCAAAACACAATAATATGAACGAGATATAAAAAATAAAAACACATTTCCCAACCGATTATTATGATCTTAAAATGATAAAAGCTTGTCTGCGAAAAAAAAAAAATTGTATTAAAAATTGATGAAGCATTATAATATGGCACGCATAAAGATATTTCCCTAGAAAAATATTAAATTTTCAAGATTAACATTTTTTTTTTTTTTTTGTAAAAAAAAAAATAAGAATTAATTTAACTTTAATCCAGATGCGAACTAAGGGTTAATTTGCCTTTAATTTTCAAAATTCACGAAGAAAGTATAGATATAACTTATTTTTGTGCTATAAATCTACTCAAAACAAATCACAGGTGTATTCCAGTATTAACTATCAAGATTCGTCAATTTTGGAATTCAATTTAAGCGGGCATAGATTCAGACCTACAAAATAAAAATCAAATCATTCATATAGAATTAATAATATCATTTTAATAAACATTAAATGAACTATAAAATATTTGATTACATAGATCTATTCGATATTTTATAATGGCTTCGTTGTTATATTGCAATATCGTTGGCATTCAGTAATATTAAAAAAAAAAAAAAACTTAATCATCTTTTTGGCCTTAATTTTGATTTTCTTCAAAAACAAATAAATGAAATTATTAAATATAAAAATTTCGTTATTGTTTTTTTTTTTTTTTGCTTGATTTTTTAATATTGGATGAAAATTAAGATGAATATTATTCCGCACAATAAAATCAAATTAAAAATTACAATCCTCCTGCGTATTTATTTTTAATAAATATTATTCTTCAGTTAATAGCACGTTCCAAAAATAATGTTTATGTTTCTTGAAGATTATCATATAATTGAAAATTTCCATTAATTTCTTGTCTTAACTTTATAATTATGTGCTAGATTTAATTTTTTTTTGCTTCTCATTTATTGCTGACTTTTGTTAAAGCCAAATTTATTTATTTTTTTTTAATTTGTTATTTTCTTATTGCCGCGGAAAACTTTTAGAAGACTTTGGCAATTATTTATAAAATATAAAAAATCTAAAAACCTTTCCAATTTAAAATTTTCTCTCACCATGCTATTGAAATATTTTCAGAAATTTAGTTCAAAGTTTATCTTAAAAAAAATTTTATTTTATTATATATTAATTTCATAATGAACTATGTGTCTATATAACATAAATTTTCTTTTATTATTATTTTTATTTTTAAACTTTATGTAGGTATAAGTATAGAAATTATCTCACTTTAATAGCTTCGAATGAAACAAAAAATCCATATATTATTTAAATGAAAATTATCCAAATGGGGATGAACTAATAGTTTTTTTTAATATAAATATATTAATTTTTCTTTAAAGTAACTATTAGTATTATTATGTATTTAATTTATCTGCATACCAATTATCCAAATAACAAATATAACTAAGTGACAAAAGAAAAAGTTTTAGAAAAAGCCCTCTCGCTTAAATTAGCCATCATGTTTATTTCCAATTTTCCTTAATTTTACTTCTAGTGGTTTTCAAACTATTGAAACTTTTTTTTGGCGATTTATTTGACAGAGAAAATTGTTTTCGTCGTGAAATTAGATTAGTCTACTACGATATAAATGAAGACGAATTAATTTTAAAATAGGTAATAAATTTATTGAAAATAATAACAAAATAATAAAAAAAAATATAAATTTTTTATTTTTTAGATAATATCAATACAATTTTTATACACTCAGTCTGTTCTGTATATATACTGATCAACCAAAATGTCATAATTTTATGAATCTGAATTAGGTTAAGTTATAATCAATAATTTTAAATGAGGTGAAGTAAAAATTTTATGTGCAATATTTATGGCTTTAAATTGTACTATTAAACTTTTTGACAAAATATAATTAATATTCAGTTTATAATTTTTTTTTTTTTTTATGGCAAATGAATGATGAGATAAAGCAAAGTAATAAAATTTCACCTTTGGTTAATAAATGTGGTATAACGTACAATAATAAAAATGTATATAAAAAATATGAATATTGTACATAATATTGATTGGATTTTTAGATTATAATATAAAATGGAAATTTTCTCTTAATCTGATTATTCCTTTTATGAAAGCTATTAAATTTTACAAAAAGGTAAAAAAAAAATAAAAAATTAATTAATTTAATTATTAATAATCAATTTATTACTTATAAATTCAATTCGTTTTAAGTTAAAAAAAAAAAAATTAATTATACCTATAATCATGGATTGGTGGACTATAAATATATTTAAGAAAAAAAATATTAATATATGGTTATAAAAGAAATTACAAAAATTATAGATATAAAGATCAGAAACATTTAAAATGGAAGGCTAAAAAAAAATAGTAAGTACGGTTACAATATTTAATGCGATGTAATGATAATACTAAATACATCATTACATCACGACTGGCGAATAATATGTAAAAACATTATCTGCATGCAAAAAATTTTGCACCACATTGACTACTAAATTATTAAAAATAGAACAATTTCTACAATAGCTCTCAATTCATATACCACTTTTGTTGAAATTCACTTTCAGCTTTTTCCTTAGGCACACTCGAAGGATACAGATATTTTTAGGTTCTTTCTTCAATCTACATCTACTCTTGTACCAATTTTCATGGAAATCTTGGTCTTTTTTTTCTTTAGTTTCCATTTATATACATCCATCTTCTCGTGTACTAATTTTTATCAGAATTCATTCAAAATTTTAAAAAAATTAAGCAAATTTTATAAGAAAATAATTTCGATTCTTCTACGGTTGAGAGCATATAATTTCGTTTTGCGGACTTAGAAAATCTTAATCTTTGTCTTGTCGGAAAGTGAACGAGATTAGACTTATTTTGGTTATTTCGGACTTATAAGCATTTAAGTCCGCGATAGACGTACGGACTGACAGTAACAGACATAAAGTAAAAACATATTGTTCGGTTTTTTATTTTTGATGGAAATCGGATTAAAAAATATCAATAACTATTGAAGGATGTAATAAAAAACAAAATGTATGTACAAGTCACACACATATGTACATGTTTAAAACAAATATAACTTTATTTTATTCCTAGAAAAAATTCAGGATTAAATGTACTCTAAATATAATTTAATTTCCTCTTTTAGCCAATTTTCCATCAAAAATTAAAAAAGAGGTATTGAGTTCTTAAGTTTTTTTTTTATAATGAAATCTTGTAAGCGGACTTCATATTTCATTTCTGAAGAACACCGTTCAACACTTTTTCATTGCAATATTAAGATATTATTAAATCATAATATAACAAACAACTGGTTCAAAAATTTAATGCCGAAATACGATATTTTAGGAATTCTTAATACAAAATCGAACTTCTTTTAATAATGCACAAAAATGTGTGGCCTTGTCGGTCTCAAATAGACCTATTGTATAATTTACAATGAAATTAAAATTAATAACGATAATAAAACTGGACAACAATACATTATAGTAACAATATCTGAGACCAGGATTTAGTAAAAAACTCTTGTATAATTCTTAACAATTCTATATTATAGTTTATTACATTGCTTGAAAGTGTATACATTTTCAACTAGGTGTAGTAGTTTTAGGATCACACTATGTTATCATAATATTGTCTGAATTCTTATTATGCCTTTTGTTACAATTTTGTTAATAATAAAAGAAAATAGGAAGTACCTAAATAAATTACGTATAGGAAAGTTTTTCATGTTTTCTATTATATTTTCAACGGAATTGAATTTTCAAAAAACTTTGTCCTTTCAATATTTATAGAAAACATTTATTTAAAGCTATGTAATTTTTGCAAATGAATAATTTAGAAGTCTATTATGATCATTTTTTTTTTGTAATGTTTTGTGTATCTTAAAAATAGAACATAAGCATCGTTAAAGTGTAGAATTATTTATAAATTATTTAAATTTCTTGTGTAAATATAAAGTATTGTATTAAAAAATAACATAGATAAGTTTTAATTATAATCTCTTTTTAATTAGATTTGCTTTTATTTTTGTACATTTTATATTATATTTTAGCATGTTTTTTTTTTATTTTATTTATACGGTTAAAAATCTTAGTAAGAACAATGTTTTAAAAATGCATATTTAATTTGTTGACAAGAAATTGTAATGTGCTGCTATTACCATGAATTTAAAAAAAAATATTGTTTCAGTTTTAATCAGTCATGCTAATATCAGTTATTTGTAACGCTGTAAGTAAGTATTAAATGTTGTTTAGATGTGGTTCACACTTTGTTTTGTGGTGTGTAAAGGGATTTGTGCGCCGAAGACGAAAAATTGATGATTTGCTGGAACATAAACGGAACGACATGAGATTTAAAGTTATTTATCATTTACTTCTCGTCTTTTGGTTAATAGCACCATATTTATCAATATTAACCTGACTTTCTAAGGTGGTCAGACTAAAGATTCAAAAAATTACTCCAGATGATTTTTTTTAGAAGGCTATTCTAATTAGAAGGCTTATCTAATAATATAAGGTTCTTAAAAAAAAGATTGTCAAGTTCTCATAAAGCCAACTTTATTTTTGATTATTAAAAGCACGGGATTTTGCCAACGAGTGTAGGTCATAATCGCGCACTTTAGAACATTAAGTGAGAGATAATAAAATGTTTAGACCACGAACTGAATATTGATTTAGATGAGCATTTTTACATATAAACATATATAAGTTATAAGCTGATTATAAAAACTTAAAAAAAAATTAAGTTATACCTTGTTCTAAAGTTTGTATTCTAAAAAATGTATTTAAAATTTTCAAATTTGAATAAAATCGATTATGTATTTTTTTTATACCAAAACAATGATTCTTAATAAGAGGAATAACATTTATAAAGTCTAAAATGTTTAAATATTAAATTTATTTTCAGCCTTTGGCCCTATGGCGCTATGGGCTGTATCTAAATTGAATGAATAAAATTTTATGTTTTTCATTAATGGAAATTTATTGATTTTCATTATTATAAAAATATCTTTATTCTGTTAAAGTGTATATAGGAAAAGATTTGATTATTCATTCCAGGTAATAGTCAATGTTTATAGTTTCTTCCATGACTTAGTTCATCCACGACTTTTTCTTACGGTGTCGTAACTCAAAATCAGAAAAATATACAGTAATATAAACTCTCAACATTAAGAAAAATATATACTTATGTATTTATGACAATTATATCTCTATCAATAAAATAGTTGAACGGGTTTCAAATTGATGAGAGAGGTTATCCTTATTTAAAGTCAGAAATAAACTCAAAATTTTAATTGAACTTGCAAAATATGTAATGTTGTTTTGTCGTCCTCTTACACATGTACCTACACAATATAGTTATCAAACATGAGATATCCTAATGAAAAACATTTACCGCGAATTTAGTAAGGTAATTTCTATTTTATTCATACGTTTTAGGTGAAAAATATTTTTATTGTAAAAAAAAATAAATACAATTTTACTATCATATCTAATCTGAATCTGAAGTATCCCAACAGAATTCTATATCTTTGATGTTTTACATAAAATAAAGAATTCTGTACACATTTATCCATTTAAATTAAAATTTCGGTTACGCTGTATGAATAAGTTAATCATATTAAAGTTGATTTGTTTACATCTAATTGATATTCATGTTCCATTTAAAGTCATTTTACCGAAATCTGACCATTTTCATATTATATTTGTATTTAATGTGAATAAGAACATTTTATGCTTCTTAGTTTTCAAGATAAAATAAACTAAAGCTATCATTTAAAAGATTAGCATTTAGCTTAAAATAGAATTAAATAAATTTGCTTTTATTATAACAATTTGAAATCCTTTATTTTCTGTCTATTTATATATAAATATATATTATGTTAAGGGGGCAAATATTTACAAATATTATTATTAAAATTAACTTATAAAATAATTGAAAGTCAGGAAGGATCTAGATATTTCATATAAATTTAAATATTAATATTAAATATATTTAATTTGAAATGAACATTAAAATTCAGCTATATTTGACTATAGGCATAAAAATTAAACATTGAAAGAATTGTCAAACTATAATATGTTATCCTTAATATAATTTTTAAATGCATTATATAATCATTATCATTAATCACTATGAGGATACATCAGATTATTTTTAGTTTTTTTGGCAAATATCTCGAAAACGGTTGGGTTCTTTAAGTATTTTTAAGGTTGGTCTAATATACATTGTTATGCATCCAACTTTGGATAACTAACTAATATTTAAAATGAAAGCTTATTAAAAATATTTTTGGTATAAAATATTTAATTAATGTTTTTTTCCAACCAATCTATACCTATATTATAATCCTATGTAATCCTCTTTTGGCTTGCAAAAAAAAATTTAATACTCTTTACTACAGGGTAGTACAATTTTAATTACTGCTCTTATTACAATAATATATATAGTAATATGAAAATTCAATGAAAGTATTATAGGTAGGTAGGATTGTATGTATGCGTTACGTACATAAATGCAATACATAGGTATAGTGTATGGAAGAATTAAAGACAATTTTAAAATGTTTTTACAAAATTTATGATTTGTTAATCCCTACTAGAAACATCTTAAGCATATATAATTATGATTTGAACTAAATTGATGATAAAACTTTGTGTATGAAAAAAAAAATATTAAAATGTATAACATGAAAAGAACAATAATATAATATAACTAGTTATGAATTTTCGTTTTAAAAATAAAATAGGTATGTAGTCCTTTCACTCAGTTATTGCAGTAACTTATTTTCTACCCACGCTAATCAGACCTAAAAATACTCATAACAGATAATTTAATATTAACTATTTGAACTTGTAAAATTAGAAATTAAAATAAATTTTCCTGTCTGTTAATTTAAAATTTGTGAAAGTAGAGAATCTTAAAATGTTGTTTTAAATAAAGATAAAATAAGATAGTATTGTATAGCATTAAACTAAAATCTGCAGATAACATAAAAGTTAACAATAAAAGCAAGGTACTGAAAGCATCAATAAATACTTACTAAATTTGACTAAATATAAAAACTGAAGTTTCTAATATATATTCAGCTCAAGGACGATGATAATAATAACCTTTTAATATTTTCAAATAAAAATTTTTCGAATAAAATGAGTATAATTTCGGATTGAACATATAGCAATAATTGCTTTCTAGTTTCATTATACAATTTACTTATAAAAAGTATAATTAAATTTAACGTTCAGATATAAAAATTTGCTATTGTAAATACAACACACTTTATTACATCTGGTTTAAAATCATTATGTAGTTTTTTTTTTTTGCTTCATAATGTACCTACAACACAGTATTATGATTATTTAAACAAAAAGTATTTTACAAAAGTAATTTGGTTTGTAAGAAAAAAAAAACATAATTTTCTTTCAATTATTATTTCCGTATTATACTTTTTTGTAATATAAATACATTATGTATAAAACTTAAAAAAAAAAGAAAAAAATTTTAGGTTACATATGAATTAAATTTTTTCTACGATAAAAAAAAAACAAATGTCTTGAACGTACATACATATATACATAAAAGATTCAATTTAGAATTACATTATGTATGTAGATCAAAAATGATACTACTACTGTAGATTGGATACATTTATGTACAAAGAATTTGATTTTATAGGTCTGTTTACATTATTAAAAAAAAAAAACTAATTTATAAATATTTCATATTTTTACGTATAATGAAATGTATATTGTATATGATACACATGAGTGCATACAGTTGTTTTTAGAACGGATAATACTTACTCGTCTACTTGAATATTTTATTTTACATAACAGGAGATAATGTGGATAGTTCGTTACGTATATTAAATGTGACAAATAGAATTTTTTTCCAAACGTATTATTTTAAAATTTTCATACATATTTTACATTCAATTGGTTTATAGATAATATTATATATTTAAATGTATACAAAATGTGGGTATATAGTGTCATTGTACATATTGTACATGCATTATGCATTTTTATTTATCTTTATCTACTCATTTGTAATGCTTATGCAGATTTATGTTATTAAAGATTAAACTATAAATGAAAAATTTCTTTAAGCCAATTCTTAACAGGAAAATATTCGTGAAATTACTTTAAGAAAGAATATAATTACAGATGTAAAGATATATCATACAGATTCGAAAGTTGATAAGTTTTAAGTAAGTTTGCCAGTTAAATTATGCTAGAAATCCGCTTGTGATTTCATGTAGCCGGAAATCTATTTTAATCAAGTTTTGATTCCATTGTGTAAATAATGTTATATTATTTTTGGTTCTGCTATATTTATACCTTAATTTTTAAATTTTTATTCGCGTCTATTAAATTGAGGATAAAAGCAGTATAATATATTTTTTACAATTGAATTTTTTATTTTATTTTGATCTTTTAAATTATAACTTATGATATAGATATGTGCATATAATAACAATAAACCACAAAAATTACCAACTATTACCACATGAAAGTAAAAGATGATTACACCATAATGATAACTACTATTAACATAGAAATTAAAATCTGAAATGAATTTATATGCATACAATAAGGAAAATTCTTAATTAGAATTTTACAATTTAAAAAATAAATTAAAATTGTGTCTGTGCCCATATTACAAAATTAAAATGCATACAAATTAAAATAACAAAATCAAAGATAATAAATTTATTTATATTTATTATATTTAAAATAACATGAAAATTATTGATTTACTTTCATTTTTTTAATTATTTTTTAATCATTGTTGATTTATGCTTTTTGTACCCATTGTAAAGTTATAGTGTCACCCGATGACAAGAAAGTTATCTGACAAACAATGGAGGCTTTACAAAATAACGCATTAAATTAATCATGAAGAATGAAGACTAAATTAACCACGCTACATTGATTTCTACGTTTCGTCTTTGCGAAGAATTTACAGGTGAAAAATAGTATTTACAGCTAGAATAGGAATTTATATTGAATATACTGTCCTCAAGAAAAATTGTTCTTTTTGGAAAGACATCTCTTCGTGAAACACATTTTGTAGGTTTTTTATAAATTTCCTGAGATTTTCAACAAAAACTCTTGAACATACTATTTATGGGGTCCCGAAACAATTTATACGGACAATTTATACGAAAAAATGACATTATTCCTACCATAAAAATGAGTAATGTCTATTTCACACTTTTTCCACGGAGAATAGGCTACGAATGGGACGCGGTAGCGGTCCCCCATTATGAACAACAGCTTTTCCATGTATGCATGTACGACGAAGGTCTTTGCTAGCTTAACCAGTTGTTATGTATGTCCAATTGTATTATTGTATGTAATAGAAGGATATTTTGTTTCGTATAATCATACTATCATTTCCTTGATTTTCTTGATTATATAGTAACTAAGTAAAATAGAAAACTTCGTACTTTCAAGAGAAAAATGATGAATAAAAAAAAATCTTTGAAATGTTAGAACAAGTTAAAGAATCTTAAGTTCAAAATAAAAATAAAACCATTTTTTATTGTTTTGGAAATATAACACTATATATAAGTTTTGTTTATATATAATGTTGTTAAAAACGGAATAATAGAAAACTTATTAGGATATGTAAATTTTCTTGTCATTTGTCCCAAGAGAAGAAATTTTCTTTCTATGGTTTGTGTTTTTTTTAGTTTTTGTTATGTAGCTTAAAGTATTAAAGTTTTTTCTTTTCTTTTGTATATTCCAGAATATAAAATTTTGTGTTTTTGGGTGTTTAAGTTATTTTTTTTTTAAGATAATATAATATAGAATAAGTAGATGTATATTATAGTATATCTAAAAACATATATTTATTTTTTTTCTATACTTGGATGAATATTTTATGTTTTTGCTCTACAATTTTTTTAGGTCTATAAAATTTGTAATTTTTTTTTCTACACTTTGTAAGGGTAAAGTGGATGTATAACATTAATGTTGATTGATATAAATGAGAAATCAGATAAAATTAAGTTTTTTTTTCTTATTTTATGATTATTCATTAACTTTTATATATTAAATATAATACACATATATTTTAGATTTTTTTTTGTATTTTTATATTTTTATTTAAATAAATTAAAAAACACCAATAAATAAAGATAATGAGTTTATTTCATGGTCGAAAATAAAATGAATTTTTTAGGGGAGGTATATTTATATATACCTATATATTATAATATAGCATAATAGGTAATGGAAATTTTATCTCGAAAATTGGTTTTAAATTCTTTAATTTCTTAGCCTGTTTTCCATTAGAAATAAAAAAAAGGAATACATGTTTATAGTTTCTGTAAATATGATATACTCCGAGTGGGGACTCCGGAGATAGAAGCTCTCAACTATCCCAGGGCGAAGTTATTTCATAAAATAAAATTATAATTTTAAATTTCAAGTGATATAAATCAGTGTATTAAGATAAAAATTTGTTACCCCAGAATGTGTTCAAAAATTAGAATTTCAGGCGCAAAATGGATTTCCATGAAAATTGGTATTTTAGTAGATGTATATTGAAGGAGCTTAAAAAAAATGTTCAGCCACTCGATAAGGGTTGAAAATAAAGTGTAGAAAACTGATCATTGTATACTATTGTACATAAATTCGAAAGTGTTCATCTTACGTAATATGATTACTGTACATATGTAATGCCATTAATTTAATATTATACCATACTTATAAATATTTCCATGAACAAAAAATACATAAATACTAAATAATGGATAGTTATAAAATAAAAGATATAGATTAAACAAAATAAAAGTTTAAGTTTTAGGTCATTAGCAATGGACATTTAAATGAAGCTTTCAAGAACTGTAAAATTTGGTATAATAATTTCAAATATATTTGTGGAGTAAAGAAAAATTAAAAGTTTTAGATTTTCAGTAAGTCAGTAATTTCTCTTGGTTATTTCATTCATTGTTTTGACATTAAAACATTAATTATAATTTTGTTGTGCTATAAACATTTTCTAAATAATTTGTAATATCGAAAATAAATGTCACATGATATTATAATTATAACTATATGCAAACCTCTTTTAATGCGAAATCTGCTGAACTCATATAGAAAAAAAAGAGAAAATGTTTTCAAATTTGCAACAATAAATTATAATATGGAAAACAGCAGCACGTAAAAATAATAATTTTTGTAAATATGGATTATTGTTCACAATTTTGCTTCCAGGCATAGATGGTAGTTCAAATATAAATTAAACTATAGTACTGAGTTAGAATTCTTAAACTTTGCAATTATATCTTGAAGATATTGGGGGAATTGTTTATTTCAAATTATTTATTTTGACAATTTTTTTTTTTTATTTAAAAGGGAGTAGAATTTTTTTTTGAATAAACAAAAAATCACGTAAAAAAAAGAATTTTGGGTGTACACAAACTTTTGATCCAAAAATATATAACAGCCTATTAAAAATTATTATTTCGAAATAAATATTTAGGTTTCTTATTTTGGGGTGAACTTTTTATATATTATATTAAAGTATCAAATTGTTAATTTGCCAATTGAACTAGATTTTTTTTTGTTTTACTTAAATTCTTGAAATTAATACTTTGAAACAAATATTTTGTAAACGAAAAGATATAAGCTAAAAATTGATACTTAATTCTCATAAAATTAATATATATGTATTTATTTATACATACATACATGTATATGTATAACAGAATTAACTATGATATATACATAATCTCGATGTCGGGTAAAATATAATCGATTTTATCGCAATTTATTCAATATATTAAAAACCAAAAAAAAAAACTTTTACATTATACCTACTATATGCTTGTTATATATTATGTTTGTATTCGGTATCTACATTCTCTAAATATATGTATACATCTAAGTATCATAACATTAATATCTACATAACATATATAAATAAAAGTCATCGACATTCAGTCTGATTAATGATTATCAATTTTTTGTGTCACATCTGCCCAAAATATGTACGAAAAAAAAAAAAAATAAATAAAAATAGTTTTACAAAACAATATTTTACTTTTCAGTAATTTAATTTGATATGTTTGTGGAGTTTTTATTGTGTATAATATTGTTTTCTATTTATATTGTATCTAATATACAAATGGTATAATTTAATTTTTATATTAGGAATAATATTATATTCAGCTCACATAATCTATACATATAATAATATATTTAAGCTTCCGTTCGTCTGCCTTTAAAAATGCAATGCTCTGCTGATTTTAACTTATTTTCTCTCAATGGACTTATTCTTTCAAAAATATTTTATTTTATTCTGCTCTTAAATTAGTGATAATTAGTAATAAGTTCTTTAATTCAACAACATCACTTTAATCTAATATGTTACTTTTTTTTGTTGTTTTAATACAAAACTCACTATATGAGTACATATTTGAAATCTTGTTATTAAAACTTATTATTATGTATTAGTGGTTTTGATATTAATTTAATGAATATGACAAGGTAAAAATTTGATACCACAAAAGCCAAACAGGCAACATAAATTTTTTATAATTTTTTTTCTGTAAATACATTTAATTTCTTCCCTTAATATTATTATTTCAAATATACATAAAATTATATAATATTACATATATTTTATGTGTATATAAAAATTATAATAATACTCTCAAAACTGGTATGTACTAATGTATTAAAAAACTTTAAATTCTTCTAAATTTTGATAAAAGTTAATTAAAAATTTGTCTTCTTATAATTGTTTCATTTTAATTGAAAATGGTTTTGAAGTTTATTTTTTATTTGAATATGGTTTTCTATAAAATAATATGAGAAAATATTCAAAATTAGCAAAGTGTATAAATTCTAAAAGAATTTAAATAATTAGACATTAGATTTAAAAGAGTTATAGATGATTTACCTTCTATACAATACTTGTTTTTAAGCTAACCCAAACAATTTACTATGTATACTATATTATGATAAATTATTGTTGTTCTTAATAATAAGAACTATAAGTTTAATATATAATATTTTCAAATATTTTGTTAATTATAATTTTTTAGTATTAAAGATACTTATGTTATTATGTTGAATCTATTTAAATAGTGTTTTTCAAATTATGGTATAAATAAAATCAAAAAAACACCGAAATATTTGTGTTCTTCATATTAAATATTCAGTTGGGGAGAATTACGGAATAATATTTTTAAAGCCTTTTTTTTCGAAAAAATTTATTTATAAAATTTAAAAATATATATGAAATTTTTTACATAGAATAGTTTAAGAATCCATTAAATCATTTAAGCCATTTTTATTTTTCTCTTATGAAAATTATTGTTTTCTTAACTCAAGAACTTTATGAAAACTTAATTACATCTCTTCTGTATGTAAAAATCACAGTACCTATGTGCACATTTTCTGAATTTTTTTTTCTGTACATACATTTAAAATTATACCAATTATATGTTATGCTATGGAATAGAACATTTATATTTTGTCATCTGTCTTCAGGCAACATCAAGGAAAATATAAAGCTCTGAATAGAAAAAAAAAACAACATAAAAATTGTATAAAACTATGTGAAAACTTAATGGTGAAAAATTAAAAAAAAACTAAAAAATAATATAATTCAATTAATAAATGCAAATTATTATATAATTAATATTAAGTTTTATAAAGAAACCGAGTTGAATTGAATAAAAATTTGGGACATAACCTGAATTGACTTTATGTCCAGAAAAAGAGACAATTGATTCCAATTGAAATTTTTGTCATAAGGTCAACAGGACATAATATCAATTAATTTCTTGTCTCAAAAATTGAGTCATAATCATAAAGTCAATGATGTTATATTTCTCTGAAAAAAGGACATAAAGCCGAAATTTAAAAGAAAACTAGATTCAGGTGGTGCATCATTACGTCAATTGGCTTTATGTGTCAAAGACTTTTTTTTTTTCATATAAAACATAAGTTTTTTCTTAAAACCGGATTGAATTTGATTAAATCGATGGTAAAATCGATCAAACCATATTCGGCAAAAAAAAAATCCTAGATGAAAATATAAATGGATTTTTAGTTTCCAGATTGAATTTGTTTGATTTATATAAATTTTTATTCAATTTAATACAGTTTTCATTAAAATTAATATGAATGATTTTATAAATTGCTATCGAATAAGAATTTTTGGTTTTAATCCCTTTTCTGTGCACGCCTTGATATTCACATTGTCGTTGCTTCAGGTCATAAGCATTAGAATTAAAAATTAAATGGAAATTGTGTATAAAAAAACATCACTATGTGCAAAAAAAACATTAATGGATGAAATTAATAAAATGCAATATTATGAGAATATTAGAATTTATGTGTTTCTATTAAAAAATCTATAGTATACATACCTAATTTATGATTTCAGTTTATAGAAAAAAGAAATTCTTATTATTATTATTTCTATGTTTGTCACATACATATTATACACAATTTTTTATTTTTATAAGGTTGTATCCTATTGTTATGCTTAGATAAAAGGATGTTTGTATATTTTAAAGCTCTTTACTTCTTTAGTTATATTATTATTTTTTTATTTTAATTCGAAGACAATCTATGAAACGAAACCAAATATTAATATATTGGTATAAAATAAAACAGTGGAGCCCAAAAGATCTACTTTTGAAATGTTAACCTAGCGGTGATCGACCCAAGTGGAAATTAAATGAAATAAATGTACCGAAAAGTTAATAATAAAATTAATGGAGTAATATTTTTTATTAAATCAAAATTTTTTGCTTGATGTTTTGCATTGTTTCGCATCTACAATTTTTGTCTAATTTGAATAATTTACACTCTTCCCTTCCTGCTAAGAAAAGCAGAATAAATAAAATACAGTCCTATTTTCTAAGAATATTTGCAACCGTCGGTAAGTTATAATCACTGGGAGAAAAAAGCTCTCAACTCCTATTAAATTTTAAACATTTCCTATACAATTTTAAACATAATTCATCAGCAAGATTAGTTTAGTTATAATGACGATATATTTGTTATTTAACAACACTATATATACATAAAAATTAAATTGGTTATAAGATGAGTGAAATTTACTTTAAAAAATGTACAAGAGGTGTTCAATTGAATAAAATAGATATTTTTAATGATTATGATGATACAGAAGTGCAGTAATTTCTTTATTAAAAAAAAATCCAAAAAAGAAAGCAATTTTGCCTGAGAAATTTCGACTAAGTGAATCGCGTTGAACTACGAAGGAAACTAATTTCATTTAAACCGGATATTAAAGAAAAATAAATTAAAAGTTTCCTTCTATTATTTTTTTTTTGCTTCAAACAAAAAACAAATATACATATATATTTCTATATTTATCTTGTTCAAGAATTTTACAAAAAAAAAAAAAAAAAACTTATATAAAGTTCAATTTTCCACAAAATATAATCATAAATTGGTTTTCATGGTCTGTAAAAAGTTTTTCCATAAAATTATAGCTCTTGAAACTTTTTCAACTTAAGAAAAACTGTTAAACCCAATAATGGCGAGCTTGTATATCGCTATTAACTTTGTATTTATTATGTTGAAATCAAAGATATTTTTTATATAGACACTATAGTATAACTAATGCACATAACAATATGTGTATACAATGTATATATAAATGTATGTTTATATATATGAACCCTATTATATTAAAAGAAATTTTTTTCTTTTATTAAGACCAAGAAAATTCTTTTTTTTTCATTCGAAACAGGAAAATGGTATATGTTAAACTTTTTTGGGTAACCATATTATGTACACACATATACATAAATGTATAGCAAAACAAAATAATAAAGATCTTTATATAATTCAGAAAATTTTATATAAAAATAGTGAACTGCTGATTGTGATCCTCATCAGTGGACTTTTTTTTAGCATTTTGATTACATATATGTCTTACTTTCGGTCAGTTTGAGCTTTTTAAATGCTCTCTCAGTTCGTAATATACCTAACTTTGGTATTTTTTGTTTTTCAATTATTTGAGAATCAACATTTTTAAGGTTTCTCACTATACGGAAATGATGGAACAACAAAAATAAAATATAATTAACTAAAATATTTTTGCTTTTCAATACTTTTTTTTATGTATGTCTCTCTAATAAAGTCATTGACAGAAATGTCTGTTTTGATTGGAATTTAAATTTGTTTTTGCTCCAAGGTACTACAAAAAAATACCAAATGGAGAGGGTTTTGCCAATTGCTTAAGTTATTATAAACATTTATGCATAACTTATGGAAACATATGTATGCGCTTGTCAAAACAAACTTAAAAACGTTATTAACTATAGCCATTCTGTTTATTTTTTCTCTTTAGTAATGAAATTTTTATCACGGACAATTTTGTTCAAAGAAAAAAGTTTTCGAAAATGTCTAAAATTTGTCAAAATTCTTAATATGTACATATGAAAGTTTTAAATTAAAATTATTATTCTGGAGATTGAAACTTCTTATTTCAAGAGATAAAAATCTATAAAAAACAAATTTATTTACTCAAATAATTTATTTGAAGTATTTACCTATATTTTAAAATTTTAATTTTCAATTTTATTTAAGTTGTTATCATTCCTGCAAAAAATATTATTCTAATTCTTCAACTTAAATTACTTAAAACAACAACACATAAATAAAAGTTTATTATACCTAGGTATATAAAGTTGATAATTTTGTTGAACTTTTGAGAAATAATATAATTATTAAATCGATATTAAAGTTTAGAATAAATTTATAGAAGTTTTGTTATACCCTTTTTACACATTCCTTTTTTCATGATTTTTTCACTCTTTTTTGAACAAAAAAGTCACAAACCAAAAAAACAGTTGTTTTATTTTTAAAATCTGAATACCTCAAAAACTCAGTGAGAAAAACCATTAGGCCATTAGAAACCATTAGAATCTTTAAACTGTTTTTATGGCGCCGTGACATTTGTCCGCGGGACATTTGTCCGCGATGAAATTTGTATGGAAAACTTCGCGGACAAATCTCATTTTGCAAAATGTCATTTGTCCGCGATTGTAAAATGACATTTGTCCGCCGCGGACAAATGTCCCAAAATTAGCGGACAAATGACATTTTGCAAAATGTCATTTGTCCGCGATTGATTTTTCAGATTTTTAGCGGACAAATGTCATTTTGCAAAATGTCATTTGTCCGCGATTAATTCTTATCGCGGACAAATGACATTTTGGAAAATGTCATTTGTCCGCGGCGGACAAAAGACATTTTGAATCGCGGACAAATGTCATTTTTATGTCCGCGATACAAAAACAAATCGCGGACAAATGTCCCGCGGACAAATGTCCAACCCCCGTTTTTATTTGTTGTGCTTCAGTACTATTTATAATCTCTCGCTCTCTTTGTCTATTAAAAATTTGAATTTCTTAAAAAAGCGAGCTGAAATTTTTCTATAATGCATTGTCATCGAGTGAAAAAAGGCATGAAAATAGGAAAGGAATGTATAAAACGGGTATTATGAAAATTAAATTATCTTAAAATTGTTTTTCTGCATTTATTTTACGTAAATAAAACAATCGTAACTAAAAGTTTTTATTAAATTAAATTATTTTTTTTTATTCCGTAAAAACTAGTTATTTGTTAGCTTCATAAGAATGTTAATATATGTCAATTATGTTACATACATATATACAAATTCGTATTGGAATTTAAAAAAAGATAGCAAGTTTAGCAGATCAGTTATATTTTTAACGTCAGACCGATGATAAAATTTATATTCTTATAATCATTGGTGATATTCTAAATTTTGACCAGCCGATATGCTTGAAAAAAGAAATTTGAGATACCCACTATCATATTGGTAAATATTTTATATAATTTATGGAATCAAAAACTGTTTAATATTAAATATTTAATTAAATAACTGTCATATTAGGCTTTGGGATGGTGTAATAGAGGTTCCTTGATTTGAACGTGTATTACAATGATTTTACTATATATACTTTATATATATAATATATATATAATAGCGTCAAACTCTTATATCGATTTTCCCGGCGCCACGAATTAGGACCTAATGAACTAGAACCTGAAAAGCAAAATGAACTAGAACCTAAAAAAAAAAATTTATTAAAAGTCGTTTTCTGAAGCGTTGTATTTTATTACTTTACTTAATTAACTAAGGCTGAAAGTATTATCAACATGTACGGAAAACTTTTAAAATTTTAACTAGTGGAACATTCGTACTGCCTGAATATTGCCACTGCTTATAATATCAAAATGATGAATATTTTATTTTGTTTTTCGGTTTTTTTTCAACTTATTAAAAGAACTGTGAATTTTTTTTTAAATTATGTGTCATTTATGTTTAGATTAACAAAAGATATGTATATCATACATAATAAAGTCCAGTCATTTAGTTTTTTTTTTATACTTAATATATTGTTCATATTTCCTTTAAAATCATTTTTGTATGACATTTATATAAAATAATCATTTGTCAAAATTGTTCATACATTTTTTTACATGATGAAAGTTAAATAAATATGTAATATTATTTTATGGCTGCCACTATCAGAAATAATATTGCATAATGAAAAAGAATAAAAAATGGAATAAATTTCTTAAATGAATGAACATCATTTTTTGGGCTTAATAAAGTTTTAGTTTTTTTTATAGAAAAATAAAAAGAGTTTGTTATGAATAATATAGTTAGCTAAAAGTTTCATGGATTTTAGATAAATAGAGGTGAAGAGATGGTGTTTTGATATAAGGAAGGCATTACTAAAGCTTTTAACGCAATACTTTATTTTATCATATATTTGTTTTTAAAGTTGACTAATGTAAAATCATTTATTTAAAATAATTCTATCTAACAATCTGGTGGATAATATATTTCATTATTATGTAATAACTGCTCATATAAGGTGCAAAAGTAAAGTAATAATAATAATTTTCATTTAGACGAATATAAAATGTCAGAATAACAGTGTTGGTATGAAATTTTAAATGTTTTCCTTTACTTTTTGAAGATAAAAATAATAAAGCGAATAATTTGATTTATGTACTACCATGGAACTCAAGTGAAATAGGTTATATTTTATTTTCATTTCTTTTGTTGCTAGCTGTAAAAACTGATGTAAAAGGTAATATACTTAAAATCTCCAGAGTATTTTATTGTAATGTGGTGTTTAAAAATTTCCACATATGTATCTAGTTTATACGGGTTCATTTTTATTCTTAAAAAAAAAACTGAAAATAAATCAAAAGTATATTAAGAAAAAGAAGTTTATTTATAGAAATCTACTAGATATATTTATGACAAGTAGAAAAATGTTGAAAGGTTTTGAAATTTATTGTTCCTGGATAAAATTTAATAGATTGTGAAAATTAAATAAAGTGTACAAATAAGAATTAGATTAAATCATTAATAAAATATATATAGATGTCTGTATTTTTATATTTAATATAATCATTAAAAATAAAGTAAGAACGAATAAATTTAATTTGTCGTCGCAGTTGTCGACTGTTTTTTTCTTTTCACAAAAATAAAAATTCTAAGCCCAACGCTGATTTTGTATACTTCAACGAAACAAACTAATGGGTTATTTTAAATATGTACATATTGAAACAATGAAAATATATAACACATTCAATGACGTCTTTGAAAAATGTTTGACATGTTGATTGACGACTTATCCGACACAGCATCTCTTACTTTAATATTTCTGGCTAGTGCGTTTATATGGAAGTGTTATATATTTTATTTGATTAAGTTTAATACTGTATTCTTTATTTAAAAAAAAAAACATAAAAAAGGGGGAAAAAAAAATTAAGAAAATTTTCATATGCTACAAAAAAAAAGCTTAACAATTGACAACAAATATATATATATATAAAATTTTTAATCCAAAAACTCATTGTAGATATATTTATTAATAATTTTTTTCCTTCTTAATTTTAATATTATTTTAAATAACATTAATTTTTTTTGTTCTTCATGGATTTAATTTTCTTAAAAAAAAAACATTAAAGACTCTAAAAACTTAATTTATCGATAAGCATGTGTAATAAGTTCACCCAATTGTAAATTACTTTGAATTGAAAATAATAATGATAATATTATGAAAGAAAAACAAAATTTCATCAGATAGTTTTTAAAAGATTTTTCATAGTTATTATTTTTATTTTGCTACTTTTTCTTAACTCAACATAGTCATCAGCTTCTTAGGGTATAATATTACTTTATTGTATTTTTTTCTTATACGGTATACTCTCCTGGGTAGAATGAAATATAACGATAACTTAAAAAAAATAAGAAGACAATTTTATTGTTTTTTTTTTTTTTTGGCAAATCCTCAACTAGACACTGCGACAGCACAAATTTTTTCCTTCCTTTTCGTTTGGTCTTTTTTTTATGTTTTTATTTAATGGAAAAAAAATTATTATTTTGCTTTTTTTTGATAAGTTTTCACTTTCATTTTCCAGCTACTTTTTTTTTTTTTTGCTTCCATTCATTTTTAAAAATGAATATTAAAAGAAAAAGTATTCCCAAATTTTTTGTTAAATTTATTCAGATTCTGTGCATTGTCTCTTGAATAAAAAAAAAATTCATATAAAATTTTGATTTTAACATTTAGCGCAGCGCATATTTTTACTTTTTTTATTTTTTTTTATTGTGGTATGGTAATCGCACAGTTAAAGTACATTCATTCTTTTTTGACATTTTTATTTTTCGACGTCTATGCAGAAGAAAAAATTTACATAAGTAAGTTTAAAAAAATAAAATAAAATTAAAAGTTATAAAATCTATGTGATATGTACACAAAGGTCGAGAAACTTAATTTAAAATAAAATTCAAATGTTACACTAAAAAAACAGTTAAAGCTGCGGCAGCTATATTTTATGTTTATTAATTTGTTGTGCATATAGTTGAAATCGAACTTGTCGGTAGCAGGGAAAAATAGCTATTAGTTTTACTTTTTTAATATATCTGTCCGTATGATTATAGAAATATTTGTTATAATAAATTTCAGAAATTCATATTCTATAAAAAAAAATATTATTTGTTATTTATTTTTCGTGGTTTGATTAATGCATACAAACATATATAATATATATTTTAATTATTAGTTTTAAATATTATTAAAAAAGAAATTTTTAAAAGCAACAGAATTTGAGTTATGGAGATGTAAAAATTGACAAAACTGATTTTATAATCTACATCCAACATTAAAATTTAAGAAATACATATAATTTGTTCTACAACACGGTACTATTATTGGATTGACATTTCTTAATGAATAATTATTGGAAACATTAAAATGTGTATGATTTAACAAAAAATCTGAATCAACCTTTTTCAAAATGACATTGTTCACAAAACCAAGTAACAAAAAACTACGACGATTTTCAAGAGAAGGAAGATTTATCAAGTTTAATCTCTCAGAATAAGGAGGCGATCGCGCCAAGGTAGATCACGAAATCTTTTTTGAACTGATTCTAATCTACTTACATGAACTTTATAAAATGGTCTCCACACCACACAAGCATATTCCAATACAGGCCTAACAAAAGAACAATACAACAACTTAATGGTATATAAAAGTCCTGAAACTCATTTGACTCACGGCGCAAAACACCCAAAAGGGCGGTAATAATAATGAAAGAAAAATTGAGCGAATTTTTTACTAATCAAAACCTATGTAAATGATCTTTTTTCTTGTTTAATTTAGTTTTATTGTTCTGAATTTAAATATTCTAAGAGTAATATTAGCAATATTGCAACATAGAGTTTGTAAAGAATTTATATTGTTTATCATAGCAACTTAATAGTGTAATATTGTGCGAATTAAATTATTACAATTTTAAATTTTAATGACCAAAAATGAAAATAAAATCATTTTCATTTCAATGATCTCCTCATGGTTCAAATTGGGTTGAAAATCACCTCAATGCATACAAAATGCCGATTTAAATTTCATTTATAAATATAACATCATCTGAATTTTATGCTGGCAGCCATTTATTTTTTGCTGTCTTGATAAATAATTTTTAAAATTTTGAAAATCTTAAGTACAATTTCCAGTGGTAAATAACGTCTATGCATTTTAAATCTAATTGTGTATTATATATACATATAAAACAAATTAATTTTTAAAATTCCACAAAATATTTTCAAAAATTACTTTTAAGATTTCTTTCCATATAATTTACGATATTATTGTGTATATTGTTTTTTCATGAATTAAAAGCACAAAAAAAAAGAAGTAAATGTTGAAAAAGAAAAAAAAAATAAATAACCTGATTTTAATATTTTTATTATTTTTTATGCAATTTCTGCAGTTCAAATTGCTCTATCAATTTTCTTTTCTCTGAAAAAAAATTAAACCTTAAAAAAAAAACTTCTCTTTTACAATGAATTTAACAATAATAAAAATCAGTAGACGACTGAATACTTGTATTTTTGTATTTAATCCATTCCTCCAGAATCAAAATAAAATTATTTTTCATTTTACTTTATTATTATTATTATTATTATTATTTTTTTTTTTTTTGTTTAAATGAAATTTAAAATACCCTTGAGGAAATGAATTAGAGCGTTCAAAGAAATTTTATTTAAATATATATATTTTATATTATTATTATTTTTTAATTTTTTTTTTTAGTTATATTATATATAATATTATATAAAAATTATAAATTTTTGTTTAAATTCACGTAAATCTAAAAATTATGTGAATTTAATGGAAAAAAAAACACATACATAAAATTTCAGTTAAAAATATAAAAAAAATTAATAATGACAGAAATTCAAATGCAATATAATAAAAAAAAAAGGATTCACAGCAAACACCTGAATTTGTATGATGCACTTACATCTCTATAATAATGACAATGAGGAATAAAAATAAAATAGTAATAACTAATAACAATAACAAGTCTTTTAGGACAAATTATGATAAATGTCATGGAACCTAAATATTTAAAATTATAATGGAAATAAATTAAAATTTAGGTGAATTTTATTTGAAAATTAAAGTTTTATTAAAGAATTAGGTAAATTGTTTTGTAAATTATCATTATACCATTCTTAACAATAAAAATTTAGAAATGGATAGAAGAGGTATATTCAAAATTAATATATGTGAGGAATCATATAATATAATGGTACATATATACACCTACGTTAAATAACTACTGAGATCATATTTTCAATTTATGAGATATATACATATATACTATTTGGCCTCAAAACTCTCCTAATAATACCGATATCTATATAAATAAATCAATTTTTCCTAAGGTTATAAAATTTATATGTATAAATTTCGAAGAGTTTGTCATCACAATATAATTTTAAGTTCAATAATAATATACTTTATGTATAATACAGGTATGCATGCGATAAATAAGAAATTATCTCAATGGAAAGATATTAGATGTCAATATTATGACTTATTTTCACAACATCAACAACAGCAATAATTTATTTATCATATGTTTAAAATATCTTAATGTATTTCGAATAATATTTATTACTATGCTGTTGATGATATTTAAATATAAATATTTATTTACCTGTCCTAAAATGTGTCATATTTAAAAAAAAAAAAAAAAAATTATAATTATAAAAACATATATGTACATAATTATTGTATCCAGAGTGCAGTGCCATTATATAAAATAAATATTTTTGACCTACTAATTTATTAAATTGATAAATACCGTATTTTTAATGTAAAATTAACCTATAACTTTTTACATAATAAATAACATATTATTTACTTTTACGTATGGTTATATAACAATTTTATATTAATACGAAACGAATAAATGTTTGTGTGCATAATATACATATGTTGTTATTCTTAAGATATAATTTTCAAAATATTTGATTATCCTTGAAGAAAATTTGTCGTATGAAAAATTTTATGGAAGCGTTTTTTTTTTTTTCTTTTTGCTTTACGAATTTTTAAGAACACATTAAAAATTACTTTTGAGTTTATTAGGACTTTGGAATTTTTGGTATTTTTTCTGATAAAACTGGGACAAGGACATGCAAAACATAAAAGCTAACGTTATATAGCATTGTATATTGAATCAAAGTTTTGAATAATATTTATTTTTTTTTTACTCGTACATGTAACAAAATTTATTAAAACTATACATATATTTGAAAAAACAAAGTTTAATTTGAAAATAAATTGAATTTTGAAGAAAATTTTTGAACATGAAAATAAATATTTGTATATTACTTAAAAGAAATTTAATATTTTCTTTTAGTACGAATATGCATATGGTGATTTTTTCAATTTATGTACTGAGATTGTTTAATTTATGTGAATAAAATTGAGAGAATTGTAAATTGCGCAATCTGAAATGAAAATATTTATTTTGAATTATTGTTATGATGGCGGCAGATGACTTTACTGTTTAAAAATTAATATACGTTTTTTTTTACATAATCAATATTATTTTGCAATATTTGAAAATTTTTAGCCTCTTACGTGATTTATAAATTCAGCTTTGTAAAAATAAACTTTTAATTCAAGTTATTGGTATAATATGCTCTACATATATATAATTAAAATTTTAAGGGACTTCTTTTGAAAATTATATTTAATTCTGGCGACGGAATTATTTACTTAGGAATTCTTATGATATTACACTTGGAGAAAGAGTCACTAAAATTTTAGCAAAATATAGTAAAAACATATTCCGAATAATTTCACCCTTTTTAGATCGTTTTTACAAACAATATGCTTTCATTTTATGTCTGTCCGTCCGTCCCACTTACAACGACGGATTTTGATCGTTTAATGCCAAAATTTGGGTAATCCTAATCATTTTCACCCAAGCTAAAGAATGAAGTTTTCCGATTACAGATTTGGCCAATTGATGTTCTCAAGCGATCAGGGGTCTAAATTTTCATACAAAATTTATAGAAATTTGAAATTGTTATATCATTTAAATAGAAATTATTATCTGGGTAGACTAGATAGATGTTACCTTCAAAAATATTTGGTTTCCCAACGTGCATAACGATTCGAGCTAGGGGCTCGAAATGAATTTCTTTGTAAATTTGATATAAGAATAGATGTAGATTGAAGCAACATAAAAAAATGTTAAGTTCCCAATGGTGCGCCCTGGCTTCGGGTTGGGGGTTGAAAAAAGATTTTGAATTAAATTGGTATATGAATGGAGATTGGCTGTTAAAAAATGTATCTAAAAGTATTTTTAATCGAAAACGAGCCACATACTTTATTTATGGTATACTGTTCTGTATTTTTTAAAACGTTGCATAATGAGTATCTCACTGAATATAATATAATATTTCAATGGAGTATACGATCTAAAGTATTAAATTAAATTTAAATTTTTATTGTGTATTATATAATTCAGTATTTTGTTTAAAGTTGATATTTCTTAAAGAATTTATAATGGTTGTATTTCGTATTGGAAATTTTGTATATAAATGTTTAAAAAGAAATCTATAAAATACGCATTAGGGATATAATGCTCTAAGAATTTTTAATAGAAAATATTTACTATATATATAAATAATAAAATCCCGCATACATATTCAAATAAAGCTTTTGAATTTATAAAAAGGAAATCGGAAAAAAGAAATATTTTTTTTTTTTTTAATAGGGTGTTTCAGTTTTCCATGGTAAATTTCGACATAAAGAATCGTTCACACCATTTCGAATTCTTCTCAATAGGTATACTAGTGGTGTTTGCAGAATTATTTGTATTCAGAATCAAACTTCATGTTTTCTGTATTGGAATTGAACATAATTATCTCACACTAATAGATAATTAATTTTATAAAATAAAACACCAAAAATAAACAAATAAATTTAGTTAAATTTAGTTAATTTTATTAAAGTTATATTATCTACGTATACATAATATGTAGATCTGAATACCATATAGACTATAAAGCATGGATGACCAAACTTTCAACTACTACGGAGGACTTGCTTTTGATTTTTTTGGCGGCGGTCTACCTACACTAAAAGTAGAAATTTAAAGCCAGAAATGACTTTAAATTAAAAATAAAAACAGATTTTTCCAATACCACTTCAGTATCAAGTAATTTTAATAAAATCAATCAACAAACACAATCAATTCAGTTTTATTAAAGTAAAGAATAAGCTTATTAGATCTATAATTCGTATCAACCAGTTAATATGAAGTTCGAAAAATTTCTGACAAAAAAGGTAACCGTGCTATTGGAAATTGAAGCACGGTCTACCGGTAGACCACGGCGGTATTGGCCACTCAAGATAATTATTTGAATTACAATTATATAGGAATAAATAAAAATTTATCATTTTATATAATTAAAAACTAAAGGATTAAAGATTTATTTGATTTGTAAAACTTCAAATAATTTAAAATTATAGAATTCAAAATTTTGTTTTCGGATTCATGCTAGAAGTTATATTCGATAACAATTATTCTTAAAGACCTGCATGTGTGCCTTTTTTGTTTGTTTTTCATTGTTCATGATGACAACAAAGTTTAACTTTAATTTCAAATATGTTTCACATTGTTTTTTGAAAATATTTCCTTGTTATTTTGTTTTTACACTTTTTTTGTTTTTTTTGGCTTTTAATATATTCGAGATTTTCTTTTTAATTTCTCTCTCGAGAATTTCACTCATGTAAAAGCAAAACATATAAATTTTATTTTGAAATAAAATGTATAATTTTTTTTTTGTATTTTTAATATCGAAAAGCAAATTTTTGTCTGTCCTGTATATAACTTTATTGTTATTTTTTGGAACAAAAATAACACGGAAACCAAATTTTATTTTATATTGTATAGAAATTAATTTATGCTTCTTCAGTGAATACATTTTGCAAAACTGGAAATCCTTTTTGAATGTGATATTGATATAAGAAAAATATATAATGATTTTACGATCATATACAATGAAAATGTTTACTTGATGTTTTTCACTCTCAAACTCAAGTATTATATTGTGTTTTGACATTTGAAACTGTTCTAATTCGAATCTTTTTAATTCGTTTAATTTTGGTTTTTGTCTTTGCAATATTTTCAATGGGGCCATTATTTAAAAATTCAATATATAGGAGTCTGTTCACTTATTAAACGATTGAAAAAAAAGAAATCTCCCTTTTCTGTAAAACAAATGCCACAATTTCTAAACTGAGGACGTAATTTTCTGCATTCTGTATAATCTGCTAAAATCAACTACTTATAGACCGAATTTTCTTACACATTTTTGCCGCTTTTTTCTTTTCTATACAATTTTAGTTTTTGAATTCACTTAAAAGTAGACCTACAAATTTAGTTTGTTATGGGAAATTTATAATTTCCCTTTGCAGAATTTAAAAAAGTAAAATTTAATTTGTGAACGGCTTTAGGACAAAATTATTTCATTTTTTTAAATAACAGCAGTAAAATCGTGTCGTTCACAAATTAAAAAACCTGGAATATTAAATCCGATCAGGGCCGGCGAAACAGCCCCGCAAGCGCTGCGTGGCAGGGAGGCGCCAGCTTATAAGGGGCGCCAAAAAAAAATTAACCCTTTTCATTAAATTTTCATTAAATTTTAAAGAATTTACGAATACTAATATAATTTCACAATTTACAGCAGGTTTGTTTTTAATTTTCACAAGTGCTGAGAGATCATTTTCTAAATTAAAATTAATAAAAACATATCTCAGGTCTACCATGTCACAGCAACGAATTTCTGGGCTTGCCCTTATATCAATTGAACATGAGCTGCTTGACCAATTAGATATATCGGATATAATTAATGACTTTGCTAGTGTAAAAGCTAGGAAAATTAAGTTTTAATTTAATAATTAATAATAATAATGAAGCAATATTATTTTTAATTTATTATTTTTATTTTAAATAATAATTTATTTTTTATTTCGTTATTTTATTTTATAATTTTGTTTTGTTATTTAGTTTATCAATGAGTTGGTAATTTTTATTTGTTTTTGTATCTATATTAAATAAATAAAAAAAAACAAAAAAAATTCATTATGTTTGAATATTGAGCGCCAAAAAATTATTTCGCAGGGGAGCGCCAATTTTTTTTTCAATCGTAGCACCGGCCCTGAATCCGATTACAATTTTTTCAATAATCGCTAATAAGTGAACAGACTCTAGGTATACTATGTTGCCTTCATTTAAAGATAAATCAAAGTTTAGTTTTAATATTTTGTTTTGAGTTATTGTTCGCTAAACGAATAGTATAGCGTTGAATATGTTTCTAGAAGTTGACTACATAGAAGGGTAGCACCTACGGGGTATATAATATGTATTTATTAAAAAAGATTATCCAAAATTAGACTTTTCAACATTACGACATATGACTTGACTTATAAATTACTTTTCCAAGTAATTTAGATTTAGAGATATAGTAAAATTAATCTACGTACCGTACATATACATGATTTTTTATTTACAAAATCACAATATATATTCTTTTCTAAAGATACAGAGAATTTTGAATTTTTTTGAAAAAACTTAATAGCACTTGCATTCATATCATGGTATAAAAAAATTGACTCATCATTTTATTTAGTTTTTGTTTCATCAAGTCTAAAAAATATGTACATAAAATCCTGGAAAATAGAAAAAAAAAAACATTAACTTTTCATTTCTGTATTATGTTTATTTGGAAAAATTTCACTATACTATACATATACTCACTATATATTACGACATAATGCATGATTTTTATTTTATGTCATCAAAGTAAATTATTTACAAAATGTTCACTAATGCTGAAATTTTTATTTTAAACAAGTTTAATTTTTTTTTTAATCTTAAATTAGGTATTTTATTTTTTGCTCGTTATATGAATTAAGAATTATATACTTTATTGTATATTTTTTATTTTTAGTAAGTACTTTGATTATAAAAATAATCTGCTTTTTAGTTGATTTCAAAAAAAAAATTGGAAGGTCAAAATCATCAAATTAAAATTATTTGAACAAAGTCCACATAAAAGATTTCTTATTTTTTAAGCTAAAAAAAATTTTTCAAAAATATAAATTCATGATTTAAAATTAATTTATTTCAAATCATTTAAATTAAGCAAAGTTTATCAAAATTTGTTTATTTTAAGGAATATAATTGAAAAATTAGGATAAAATAGGTAAAACAAGTTACTCCTTTTGTCTGAATGGTTGTTAAACTTATTTAAACCTTAATCATATTGTGGCTGTAATTTTGTAGACGTATTAGTCGTTATTCTAATAAGCATACCACCTACGACTGTAATTTTATAAATTTGTCCATCATCAAGTTTAATTTTAAGAAGCGATTCAATCTTTTCAGTTTGGAATTGATGCTTATGAATTTTAGTAATGGCAAAAAAATTGGAAAGTAATTGGGTGGAGGCTCTTCAGCCGGACAATTCTTTGTAAGCGATGTCGCAATTATTGAGCATTTAGTGCTTAATTTGTGACTATTAGTGCCACAAAAAGTAGCATTTGTGCTCGCTTGGTTTTTGAGAAACTTTGATTTTCGAATTTCGAACATGGGTCAAGGGGTTTCCCTGGCCGGATTCGAATTTCGAAAAAATAATGATGCTATCGTTTAGTGCTTAATTTGTGCCTATTTGTGCTACAAAAACTTGAATTTGTACTCTTCAAAATTATGTAAAAAATTCCTAAATTTCAACCGAATTTTTTTTCGTCGAATTTTGAAAAGGGAAAATGCTACCATTTAGTGCTTAATTTGTGCTTGAATTTATTGTACTTTCTGAAAGGTGGGGTGGGCGGTGGGGGGGCGTGCGAACTGGTGGTTGGTCAGTGCGATTTGCGGTGCGCGAAAATTTTTCGAATTTATATTTTTTTTCATTCTTCAGCGCGGATTTTTTTTTTTTTTTGTTAAAACAAATCATCACAAAGTACACTACACGCAAGCACTAAATGGTAGCATTTTTCCTTTTCCAAAATTCGAAGAAAAAAAATTCGGTTGATTTATTTATTTAGGAATTTTCGCCTAATCTAAAAAATTGTTTTTACACAATTTTGAAGAGCATAAATTCTAGTTTTTGTAGCAAAAATAGGCATAAATTAAGTACTAAATGATAGCATCATTATTTTTTTGGAAATTCGAATCCAGCCATAGACACCCCTTGACCCATGTTCGAAATTCGAAAATCATAGTTTCTCAAAAACCAAGCGAGCACAAATTCTAGTTTTTGCGGAACTTATAGTCACAAATTAAGCATTAAATGCTCAATAATTGTGACATCACTTACCAAGAATTGTCCGGCTGAAGAGCCTCCACCAAGTAATTGAATGAACCTTAATCTATTGCTGAAAAGAAATGTTATATTCTTTTTATGAATTTAAACATAAAGCAAGACAATAATATTTTTTCATTTAAAGTAAACATTTTCATAATTAACTCTACGCATTGAAAGTAAAAAAAATTTTGTAATGTGTCGTCGTCAATGAGCTTTGAAATAAAATGACTTAAAAAAGACACCTTTTGACTTAACTTTTTTTGACTTAAATAAATAATTATTAAAAAAAATATATATATATATGTTTGTATATATTCTCTTTTCTAGATTGTTTTTTTTTGTTTTTGATGTGCTTTAACAGTTTAATCCCATATAATTATAATGTTTATTACAATTATAATGATATTACGTGGATAATAAAGAAAGTTATTTTTATGTGTACTCTATATTCTTGAGATAATTTTTATTTTATTAAAGAATAAATTATCATCACGATACAAAATTTTTCATTTGCACAAAATAATTACATGAAATTATTCATGTAATCTAGTAAACTAATTACACCCAAGGTTTGTCATTCGTAAATGTTGTGAAATGTTTATTTGAATTTAAGATTCTTATATAGGGTTCTTATTAAAATTAGGAGTATAAATAGCATAACAATATTTAATGAAAGAAATAATTTCATGGTAGGTATAACTGAAAGTAAAAATGTGATACATTAATAATAACTTTCATTGAACTAGGAAAATTTAATTTATCCCAATCTTTGTCATCCCTAGATAAATCAAAAGAATTTATGTTGAATATATGAAATTTGATTACAGGTTAAAATTTTAATATCATATATATTAGGATAAAAAGTTAATTATAAAAAACAAAATATCAAAAAAAAAAAAAAAATAAGCAAATATCGAAAATAGGACAAAATTCAGAGGCTCAAAAATGGAGTATCCAAAATGGGGGACGACAAAATTCAGGATTCATAAAACGGTGCGGAAAATTTATACAATCCCAATTATAACATTAAATTTCAATCAAATCGAATTCATAGAGTGTGGACTGATTGAAAAATCATAAAAGCCATGAAATAATACTACTTTTAGAATTTGGAGTCCACAACCACATTAATAAACTGTAAGCCCCACGAGGAAATTGTCTATAAAAAAATTAACATCTTATAATTTAAGTTTAAACTATTCAACTTCTTAAATTTATTTCTACATCTTCTTATCTCACACCGTCTTTTTACTTTATTATTTAAAAAGTCTTTAAGAATACTTAATAGTTATGTATTACAAGGTTTTCTTGATTTTTTTTTGTTTTGTAAAAACGTTTAATAAGACGTTCTATTAAAAAAAAAAATCTTACAATATAAATATTTTAAAGAATTTCTTAAAAGCTTATGATATGGTTATATGGATCCTTATATTTTCATTCATGTAAAATGTTGAATTATAGAGAATACTCATCACTATTAAAATAGAAATTTTATCCAGACATTTATTGATTTTATTTTAATTTTTTTTTTTTTTTTGCTTTGCAACACTATTAAGTTCTGTTTTGTTATGTTGTTGTTTTTGTTTTTTTTCTGTATTCGAAACACAGAAATATGATATTGTTATTATATGGTTATTATACAGCTTTAAAATGCATTTCAGATCAACGGAAATTTCATAAAAATAAAATAGATACTTTAATAAAATGAAAATTAATATAACATTTCCCATACTTTATTTTGAGAAAATTTATAAACTTTTTTATTACATAAAAATTTATAGACTTCTTAAAGTTTTTTCAATGATCTAAAAAACTTCTAGAGGGTTACTTATTATAATGATTTCTACTGCATTGATAATAAATTTATGTAACTAATAATGAAAAAAGTTTTGAATAATGCTGGGTTGGCTGGAAAGTGATTTCAGTTTTTTAGTTTATTTGGTTTTTTTTTGTAAACTTCATTTTTTTTTTATTGAATGGTAGTCATCATTTTAGAAACATTGAATTCAATTTTTAGCCCGTTTTCCATCAAAAATGAATAAACGGACACATGTATACGAACTTGAATAGTTTTTAGTTCCTTAATTTCATTTGCAATTTCTTTTACAAATGCAAAAAATTTCTATTGTTTCAGAATGTGTTTTATATTTCTAAAAATATAAATTTCAATTATTTGACTGGGCTTGTCAGGCCAGTTCTTTATATTGTAAAATTCCTGTAATACATTAATTTCGCATTTCATTCCTATCGTCTGAAAGCAATAATAAATTATTATTGTACCTATCGTTGAAATGTGAATGGATTCTTAAATTTGAAAATGATTTGATGAAAATTTCTAATCCCCATAGTATCACTTATTTAAACAATAATTTGTACAGGTTTATATCGTATATTTATATATTTTTCACTTTGAATATATTCTGAAGTGAAAAGTTTTTAATTTTTTAAGGTATTTTATTGAGTACAGACATCCACAATTTGTTATTTTCGCTAAAAATGATAATAAATTTTTTTTTTGAACAACTTTATATTGGTGTTGTTAAAAAAATTTTCAGAAAAGTTGAAATAAAATTAAGTTTAGGGTTGTCACAATACAATAATGAATCGGTAAAATGTTTCGCTCATTTCGTTTTAAATTATACAGAATTTATACAGAATCATATGTATTCATATTAAAGATAAATTCTAAAAGAATTCCACACATAAGTTACCGTGTGATCTCAACAGGGATGCAATTGTGAATTACGAATATTCTATTTTGATTGTTTTAATTAATTCCGCATTTCTTTTCCACACGAATATGGAAAGATTTGTGTATTCGACTAGAATTCCATTAAATTTTTTCATGAGAATTTTCTGATCAAAAATATATCTTGATATAATGATAGTGTTCTGTACTTTTTATATATTTGGAGATAATTTTAGGATCTCGTTCAATGAAAAATAATCATGTATTGAATAGAATTGAATTTGAAATCAAAAATGCCGTATCAATAATATCGCGTCAATTTAATAATAAATTTCAGTAAGTTTTTCGGTAACACATATATACCAAAAGTTGGCTTAATTAAAAAAAATAAAATAAATTTTATTTAATTAAATTATTTAATTTTGCAAAAAAAAATTCCAATCGGAGGAAATTGTGAAAAACTCTATGTAAATGAAAAATCAAATAATAAATAATTCTACATAGTGAAGAGCTTTAATATTAAAGATGTTTTCATCAGGTTTCACAAAGTAATTTAAAACATAAGTAAATTATGGTTTGTTCGTGTTTAATGCTTAAAAATTTGCCTTAACACCGCAGGAAAATTGGGGAAAAAAAAAAGAGAAAATTTTTATACCTATCTATATTATACATTTGTTTAAGTATACTATTTATATAAATTTTTAAAAATATAAAATTTCATTTAAAAAAGGATTTTTTTTTTTTTACTGAGAAAAACTTTTTTTATTTTTCGTTACTCTGTGGCGAGTTTTGCAAAAAAAAAATTATTATTTTTTTGACTTTAAAAAGGGATAAAATATTATATTGTTTAAGGCCCAATTTATACGCATAGGCTAAGTTGATATTTAGAAAAAAAATAATTAAAAAAAAGTCATACCAATTTATCAAGAATTCGGTCTTCAGCTTAATTAGGAATATAATAGTTAAGGAAAAATTATAAAAAATTTCAACAAATTAATTAACTTTGATTTTTCACTTGCCGCATATTTTAAATAAAAGTTCTTATAAGTACATACATATAATTATTTTATTTCTATCTATAATGTAGGGCCACAGAAGAAAATATAAATGTGAATGGAAAAATGTTTACATTATTTCTCTAAAAATTCATAAATTAAAAAATAATAATAATAATAATAATAAAAAAATAAAAATTAAAAAGCTGATGGTTCTTTGTTATCTATTCTTGTATCCACTTGTGCACATTAAAATAATTCTGGACTAAATTTGATTTAAAAACCATTGAAATAAAAAAAATAAAAAACAAGTGGTTTGTTTTTCACCAGAAGATAAGCAAAAAGGAAGTTGTTCAAAAGAGCAACTTTTTGACAAGTTTTTTTTTTTTATTTTTTTATTTATTTTGTGTCTACGTAATTTTTCATCACTTAAGGAAATGGAAATAAAATTATCATTAAAATTTAATAGTTTCCACTGTTTTAAAGGAAAAATGAAATATTCTGGGTAATTATTATTAATAATTATAATTTCCATATTAAGATGCTTTGAAATAAATATTGACATGGATACTGCCGCAGCTATAATTTCTGTATTAAATACCTGGCTATCTATATACAGTTGAAATTGAACTAGTGGAAGACTTTAGCAAGATTAGCTATTTTTGTCATGCAATGAAAAATAGCTCGTACTTTAATTTTTTTTTATTTTATCTTTTCATATGGTAATATGGTAATAGGAATATTTAAAAAAAAAAAATAAAATTTTGGTATATCAACTATTCAATTCATTTGCTACAGGTTTTTGAATAATAATAAATGTAAGATTTTAAGCAAATACTGCCAAAAATGTTTTAATTTTTTTCAGTGAACAAATAAAATAATTTCTTATAATAATGATTCTCATCGTTCACATTAAGGGCGTTTGTTTAGATATTTTATTCACCACCGAAATTCAGATTCTATTCCCTAACTCTAATGTTATTATATTCTATAATAAAATTCTGAGAAAAAAATAAAATTGGGATTTTTTTTTTTTTTTTGTAAATATGGACCATGGAGGCAATTTAACTTTTAATATTTTGGTATAAAGTTATATAAAATTTCAAATATTTGGTTTATTCTGAAATCGTTGTTGTTTTAATTGTTTGCTTTTTTTTTTTTTGCATAGATAAAAGAAAATATAAACATTTAGCAAAAAAAAAATAAAACAAACAAAATACAAACGAATGCGATATAATATAACATAATTGAAGTTTTTTGAAAATTTTATATATGAATGATAATTCTAATTATCATGTATAGCAATAAACAATTTGATGAATTTACAAAAAAAAAAAATAATATACAAATGTCTAAAATTTTGGAATATGTACTTATGTATAAGTATGATATACATTTTTATTGGTTTTGGTTATAAATTATGATAATAGATTTTTTTTTGCTGTATTTATAAATTTGAAAATTTACCGATTTTTTGTTTTCTGTTATTTCTGTTTTTTTTTTTTTTTTTGGAATATTGATTTTTGCATTTCCAATCATTTTATAAATTTGCATAAAATATTAATCATACATCAATGAAGCTCTTGTTTTACACTGTACAAAAAGGGTAAATTCTAAGAGCGAAATATAAATAGATGAAACTTTCAATTGAAATTTTTTTTCGGCCGTTTTTGGATATGTAAATATTAAAAGTGAATAAAAGAACCTTTACAATGTTTAATTAGATTTTTTTTTATAGAGGTCGTATTTCATGTCATTATTATTATGTTTTCTTTCTGAGATTGTTTCCACTGCAACTTTGATATTTATATGTTAATCTCTGTATTATTTATCAATAACACCGTATTAATTAAGATCACTACTATACTATCAGACATGATAGAAAATATGAGATGTGGCATTGGATATTCGCTTCTTTTTTTAACATTTTTTGCTTTGGATGTATCACAGGATGCATATAATTTTCTTTTTAATGTAATATGAAAATAAGACACCGTTTGTAACCAAAAACAGAAGAAAAAGAAAACACAGCAAAAAAAAAATTAAAAAAATTTTATTTATCAAACGTGTTGTCTTTAATATTTAATAGCCTGTTCAACAAATTGTTTGATGTTGTATTGCATCGCGGGCTTACTATGATACTACTTATTTTTTCGTATCCAATGTGACATATCTCATATCTTCTATTATCTCTGCTACTATGCACTATACTATGCACTATACTTACTATACTGTTATTAATTAAATTAGGTATTTTTATTAAATAAGGTTAACATTTTTATTCAAAGTTCAATTATATATTATTTCTTTTCGTAATCTACAAAGTTAATAATATTTTTCATAAATAATTATTTTGATTGTAAGAAAGTACAATATATGTAAATAGTGCGATATTGATATTCAGTCATTTAGCATAATTTCTATTATACGTCTAGGTATACAGAAACAGATTATGACCCATACTGTACTAAAAATTTCTCTGAAAATTAATTACCCCAAACAATAAAAAAAAACCCCTTCACTTCTTAATGTAATCAAATTTAGAAAAGACGATTGCATATCGTTCATATAATATTAAACTATGTATGTTTGTAATTAAAATTAAATTGAAATAATTAAAAAATAAATAAATATATTTAAAGATTTAATTATTTATGAAGATTTTTATCTTTTTAACATTTTTACCTTAGTACCTACAAAAAAAAAAAAAAACCAAAAATAAATAAAAAAATTAAAATAAATTATTCAAATTATTATTATTTCAACTTATTGTTTTAAATATTATTATTTTTCTGGAATAAATATCAAAAGAAGGAAATAATAGAAGTTATTTGCTTGAATTGCTATAAAAAATATATATGTATATATTTAGGTAGCATAAAAAGAAGAAGATTACATTTTTTATAAAAATTGTTTATTCAAAATAAAAAAATAAAAATAAAATAAAAAAAATAAAATAAAAAAAATAAAATAATACGAAAATTCTTTTTTGTAAAAAAAAATGTTTTTTTTTTTGTTAATTCAAAAAAGAAATCTAATCTTCTTGAATGGATTGGGTACACAAAAATAAAAGGAATTTTCATTACTTATGTATGTAAATTGGTTTCTCTTTGTTTTCTGCTTGTTTTTTATGAGTACATATATACTTAGATATATTGCTACCTACATATAAGTTTGTATTTATTTCATTTTCTATGTAATGGAAGTCTTGAAATGCGGTCATGGAGGTTTGTTTTATATATTTGAAATAAATTTTTTGACAAATTACTAGGTCAGGGTGTGTTATGTTTTATACACTTACTTATGTTTGTCGATGTGTACAAGTAAAAGTAACAATATTACAACAATACAGAAAAAAAGGAGGAAAAATATACAACATTTTGAAATTTAGGGACTTTCGAAAGAGTAAAAAAAATCTTTGAAGAATATATACATTAAAAAAAAACAAATTCTGATAGTTCAAAAATATCTAGTAATATAGAATTTTTAATTTATTTGAGACTGGAAATTTTCTCTTTCAGTCATTTTAATTTACATATAACAGACAGTATTAAATATTTTTTAGGAATTAAATTATTTTATTTATTAAAAAACTACTTACATGATATAAAGTCATTTAATATACATACATATGTATATTATACAAGAAAACTTATGGCAATTATGTAGTAGTGTCAGTCAGAACTACTTACATATTTATATTCCGAAAATATAAATTTCCTTAGAAAATCTTGTTTTCCACAAATAAATAATAATAATAACAAATAAATAATAAGCCACAAATAAATTATTCGATTTAAACAAATTTATTGCTAGATTTTAGAAATAGAAACTGAATTCACAAGTAAATTTGACTTGAAATTTTATCTAATCATTGAAAATATATACATCAATATTGTTATGGGAAGGAATGCACCCTGACCCGACAATAAATCTTATATTATGTATATATTATATATATTTTTTTGTTCTTTTAACATTATATTAATCCTAGTTATAACAAAATAGAAAATACTTTTTATTCGTCTAATCTTTAATAATAACGATTTAAAATAAAAATTCCAACAGATTTAATCAATAAAAACTAAATTCCAAAATAATGAAATTGTATTAAGAAAAGTGGTCTATTTTTGTCGCCATAAATTTTAAAAGATTACTTTCAATGCCAATTTTCTTTTCGAATATTTCTTAAAGGATTACTTACTTTCTTTCTTTTTTTTTTTGTTATTATTATTATTATGTTTTGTTTTTATATAAAAGTCCTTATAACATAATTCTAGTCATTATTTCTTTTATTATGTAAATTTTAAACAATGAACAAAGTAATTGTATTGCAAAAAAGAAAGAAAAAAAAAAGAAAAAAGAAAGTGGTTTTTTAAAGGATGCCTACCCAAAACATAATTTACATACACGTTGCCTAACATAGCCTCAGTAGTATAAAGTTATTGTTGAAAAACAAGTAAAAGGAAAAATTTGGTTAATTTTCTTTTTCCTTAACATAAATTAATAATGAATCAGGTCAAAGATCCCTCTCAAGGATTAGGATAATAAAGGAATTCAGCATTTAAACGTGTTATCCAAATAATGTTTTTTTTTTTATTTTTTAAAAGGATAAAAAGATTATTCCTATAGGGGATCTTTTTGTTTTTTTTTTATTAAGTTCAACTTAATTTTGGTTGTAATAACATGTAGTAAATATTATCATCATTATTACTATGAATGAATATTAAGATATTAGCATCGATTATTTTTATAAATTTTGAGATTAAAACATTTTATATTGAAGTGAAATTTATTTTTTTATTCAGAGTCATAATCGAAGACAATTTGGAAAAATTAAAGTCGAATGAGGAAAAAACTGAATTATAGGTTAGAGTGGCGACTTAGTCCGCGTCACAAAGACCTAAGAGATTCATAGCAAATATCTGTGTCATTTATTATAAGTCTAACAACGAATTATTAAAAGATCTTGAATATTAACTTATTTCGTTAAATTAGAGAGTATGGCGTTATGGACTGGTGGACATATCATAAAATAAAAACAAAAGAGCTGTCATGGGACACCAGTTTGGAACGTAGTTCCTTAGCGTACATATAAGTAATTTTCATTTTTTATTAATTCAAAATTTTATTAATTTAAAAAGAAACTTTTTTCTACTTTTCCCAGTTTTCTCTAATTTTGCATTTTTTTCATTTAAGAAACCTTTTTTAAGGAGCAATTTTAGACTGTTTTTTCGAATTTCGAAGATCTTTTTTGACATCGAAAATTCAAAAAGCTAAAACTAAGAGTCTGTTCACTTATTAGTGATTATTGAAAAAATTGAAATCGGATTTAATATTCCAGATTTTTTAATTTGTAAACGACACGATTTTACTGCTATTATTTAAAAAAAATGAAATCATTTTGTCCTAAAGCCGTTCACAAAATCAATTTTACTTCTTAAAATTCTACAAAGGGAAATTTTAAATTTCCCATAACAAACTAAATTTGTAGGTGAATTCAAAAACTAATATTGTATAGAAAAGAAAAAAGCGGCAAAAATGGGTAAGAAAATTCGGTCGGTCACGTATTATTATAAGTTTTTGATTTCAGTCAGCCAAATATTATTTTATAAGTAGTTGATTTTAGCAGATTATACAGAATGCAGAAAATTACGTCCTCAATTTAGAAATTGTGACTCTAAGAGTCTGTTCACTTATTAAACGATTGAAAAAAAAGAAATCTCCCTTTTCTGTAAAACAAATGTCACAATTTATAAATTGAGGACGTAATTTTCTGCATTCTGTATAATCTGCTAAAATCAACTACTTATAAAATAATATTTGGCCGACTGAAATCAAATACTTATAATAATACGTGACCGACCGAATTTTCTTACCCATTTTTGCCGCTTTTTTCTTCTCTATACAATTTTAGTTTTTGAATTCACTTAAAAGTAGACCTACAAATTTAGTTTGTTATGCGAAATTTAAAATTTCCCTTTGCAGAATTTAAAAAAGTAAAATTGAATTTGTGAACGGCTTTAGGACAAAATTATTTCATTTTTTTAAATAACAGCAGTAAAATCGTGTCGTTCACAAATTAAAAAACCTGGAATATTAAATCCGATTTTAATTTTTTCAATAATCACTAATAAGTGAACAGACTCTTAGTGTATCAATTTTCATACAACGTTCAATAAAAAACTATTACTATTTGCCGCGAGAGGGACTGTTTATTTGCCGCGAAAGGGACTGTTTACATTTTATCAAATCATATAAAATGCGACGGCGTCGACTCATTATTTAAACTTTAAAAAAATTAACAGGTATCGTTAATATTGACTGTTTTGACAACCCATTTATTTAAATTTTTTTCACCCATAAGTATGTGCTATTTTTCGCCGTAGGAGTCGCTATTTGGAGATTTAAACAAGTGAATACTTATAAATTTAAATTTTTTGTTTTTGTTGTTTTTGCAACACAAAAAAAAGAAATATCATAAGCCAAAATGGCAAAGTATCGAAATATTTAACGCCGGCAGACGACTTGACTTGCCTTGGTACCGAATAGCGCCTTTATATTGGCAAAATAATACTGACAAAATTATACAAGATTTTTATTAACATTGAAATTAGTATGAAAATCTAAATTTTATTTGAACTATAAAATATTAATTAGTTAATAATAAAAAATTAATATTTACTAAATATTTAATTTTATAAATAATTTATAAATTGAAATAAAATTTAAGTTTATCAATTTTCATACAAAGTTCAATAAAAAATACAAGAGCCGGTGGGACGTTTGATAGATGTGAAACATCGGAATTATTTTGTACAGAAAAGAAAACTTAAAAAAAATTAACAGGTATCGTTAATATACTTATAAATTTTAATTTTTTGTTTTTGTTGTTTTTGCAACACAAAAAAAAACAATTGTCAGCCGTGGCAAAGTATCGAAATATCTAACGCCGGCAGACGACTTGACTTGACTTGACTTGACTTGACTTGGTACCGAATAGAGCCTTTATATTGACAAAATTATACAAAATTTAAATTTATTTACATTGAAATTAGTATGAAAATCTAAATTTTATTTGAACTATAAAATATTAATTAGTTAATAATAAAAAATTAATATTTACTAAATATTTTATTTTATAAATATTTTATAAATTGAAATAAAATTTAAGTTTATCAATTTTCATACAAAGTTCAATAAAAATACAAGAACCGGCGGGACGTTTGATAGATGTGAAACATCAAAATTATTTTGTACAGATAATATTGATAGATAACTTTGATAGAATTTTGGATTTTAATTTTATAAATTTCAGTGGATGTTTAGTATTCTTTTTGTTTTATTTCTATTAATTATTAATGCAAACCAAAGAACACAATATTTATTAAAATACCTAAAAAAATATAATAAAATTATAATAATTTTTTTTAACTTTTTTTTTTTGTTTATCATGTACCGACAGACGCCGACGCGATCATATTTTTGGCTTAGCAGCGATATTTTCAAAATTTTTTGGAACTGCTGCTAAAAAAAAAAATCATTGCTCGCTCAAAATCTATGATCGCGTCGGAGTGTGTACCGACACTTTGTACTGACACTAAAGTATTCAAATTTTTAATAAATTTTTCCATAAGAGCGTAGAATAAGGAACTACGTTCCAAAAATATTTCTTAAAAAAGACAGTAAATGACAACTAATAATCAAATTTCATGCCTTAAAATCTAATATTGATTTTTAATCGAGTAGATTCAAATTGTGAAGCAGTTTATATTGCTAACAATATAATAGTATTTAGTATTTTATTACAAATATTTGACCATTAGAATTTCCAGAAGACGTTCGTCAATAAAATGGACCAAAACGGTTAGAAAGAAAAAAATTTTAAATATGTATTATAATAGTTACCGAAAAGAACTTCATATATAATATAAAATATATTCACAAATTTCTTCAGTAAAATAATTTGTTCTCTATTGACCCTAATTTTTGGATGAATGTACTTAAAAAGGCTCACCAAGCCAACTTTCTTTATAAAAAATATACTATTGCTTAATGTCAAATATTGTTCACTTTTTACTCTTGTTACTTTTTTTTCATATCATTTCACAATGCATTTTCTTTCTATATAATAAATGAAAATAATTTTCAACAAATAAAAAAATAATGGAAATGCAATAAAAGAATTTTGTTTTCAAAGCTTGTCCAATTATTTTATTTTATTTTTTTTTTATTTTATTTCAATTTGAATTCTAACAAAAAGTTTATGTTTATTTGCATGAAGGATTTGTATATATTTCTAAATTTAAAGTGAAAATTTTCATTTTATTTCTTTAATATAGTATATTTATTGAAGTTTTTTTTCTCAGTTAAAATATTTTCTTTATTATTTATTTCAAAAATAAATTTTATATATTTTTTTTTTAACAATTTCTTGGAAGAAAAACAAAAGGAAATTTCTTCTTTTTTTTATGTACATATTTATGCAATCGTTTTTCTGAAGCGAACAGAGAATCTAAAATAAATTACTCATTAAGAAAATTCGTCTTTGGGCGAAATTTAAATTCCATACATAAAAATTTATTTTTTAAATATTCTTTTGAGATTATTTTAAATAATATTGGTAGTCATTAAAAAAAAATAAATAATTGAAGAAGTTATATACATTAAATTTGTGACTGTGCTAATTGTCCATTCGATAATATTAAAAAATAAAATAAAAATATAATATAATAAGTTGAAATGTTGAAAACAATTTAAAAATTTATTTTCAAGTTTTAGGTGTATAATGTTAAATTTGTTGTTTATATCGTTAATTTGATACATATTTTATTGCGGTAGCTTAAAATGGGAATTTCTCTTCTTTTGAGTGATAAAATGGGCTCAGAAATTACTAAAAAGCAAAAATTTTGATTTTAAATTTTTGTTTTTATACTCTGTAAAAACTAACTATTAAATTAAAACTAAAAAATATTCGAATAAAAGTTACAAAAAATAGATATAAAATAGTTAATATAACAAATCAAAAGTTAGAATAAATATTGTTTAGTTAAGAGATTTACTTCTTCACATTATTTTCTTCAGCATAATTTTTAAAGATCATAATATCAAAAACTTTTAAATAAAATTATATAAATTGAGTTAAATGAAAGTATAATATTAATTTTTCATTTAATTAATTAAAAAAAATTCAATTACCAAGCAAGATTCTTTCGAATGTTTGACGTACCAGCTTTTTGCTACCATCATACCCCAAGGTTACAGATTTTTATTTACGTGATTAACGTTGTTAGAAATAAAGCCCATACAGTTGATTAAGCTTACCATTGCCAAGTAATGGGTTAACTAAAAGAAAATTATGATCTAAAATATATTAGAATTATTCTATGGAATTATTACATTCAATGCTGAATTTCAATATTTTAATATATAATAATATTTTTAAAGTATATTTTTTATTTTGCAGGAATAAAAACTTAAATTTACATTTTTCAAAATAAGAATTTCCATTAGAAACGTCAAGTTTTTTTGAATCCCCGAAGAAATAAGCAAGAAAAAAAAATGGTATATAAATTTGAATTTGATTCTTAATATTTTTGTATGTAAAATATCCTTTTATACTTTACACACATTTTAAGTAATACCACAGAGAAATATAACGTACACAGAGGAATAATTTCAAACAATTTTGTTTTTATTAAAATATAGAAGAAGCTCCATTTCATAGTACAGATTTGTAACATCCGGGCGGTCTGTATATGTTATATTTGTATGTGGTAATACTTATAACATCGTTGGAAAAAATATATCCTTAATCCATTTAAACTTAAAGGATCACATCTATCAATTTTTTTTTCTTTTTTTTTTTTTGTTAAAGAAGAAAGGAGTTTTTCTCTTCTGTTAGTCTTCAAAATCCATCATTAAAAAGTAAAATTAACTTATTTTTATATAATGGACATAATGTAATAATGATAGTTGACATTTTTAGAATAATATCTCTGAAAAAACCTATTCTTATTATTTATTAAAAAAGGATATTTAAAAAGAAACGAATTAAGGTTTAGAATTCCTTGAGTATATATATACAGAAGGAAGTTTTTGTTATGATTGATATATTATTCATTTTTAATGTTAAATCTCTAATGCAGAATACTTTAAAATTCTTCAAAATTTGGTTCCTCTGACGTATTATTATTTTCAGTATTATATAGATTTCAACGTTTTTGAATACCATATTTTAGCGACACTGCCTTCGGAATTCAATAAATACTAGAGTAATAAAGCATAAACATGTGGAAGCAATGTTGCTTGGATAAAAGCAATTTTTTGGTGGATTTCAGTACCAAAAAAATAAAAAATTCTCTTATAAGTCAATTTATAACCTTATATACATCTTAACATTAATAAATTTTTTGTCACGCCTTTGGTATTTCCTTTTTAACATAAGCAAATTGAGTTATGTTATATCTTTATGGTTTATTTCTTTGCACAAGAAAAAAGGGATATAAAAGATCTTTGATAAATCTATGAACTCATAGAAACTGCCAGACGTGCTGTATTGATTCTTTTGTGTTTGAAAATTTTGGTAAACATATATTCATTTTGGATCATGTTGTATTAAAGGGAAAATTCTTATTAAGAAAATGGGTTGAATATTGACTTCAATTAAATAAAAGATTTGGCATGTACAAGCTAAAGGTAAAAATTAAATGATTATATAAAATGGTTAGATAATATGGATTTCTGTTGATATATACTCTTATTCAAAGTTTTATCAAAATTCCGATTTGCATCAGTAAATTTTAAAACAAGTAAATTGCTTTTTAAACTTTGTATTGCATTTGTATTGCATATTTTGGTATTTGATAAAATCATATTGACTAATAAATTTCAAATTAAATTCAATTGCGAGATTTAAATTTGTTGTCGAAATTGGCTAAAATTTACTATTTTACTTGGCTTGAGTTATTATACATTCCGAAAATTCCAAGGAGAGTATATAAATTAATATTTATGTTTTTATCATCTAATCTTTGTTACATCTCCGTAGTTACAATAACAATGTAATAAAATTCGGAATATGGATAGATAGCGCAATTTACCATTCTAATAATAATATTACGAAAAATCATTGATTTAATAATTTTATAAATCGTAATAATCAAACATCTATATATCATTATGTCATATCTATATGTCATTCAGTCCAAATATTATTTACTGTCGCGAAAAATTTTGAAAAAAAAAACCTCTGGATATCTAATTTCTTACAGAACAACCCAAAATTCAAAAAAAAAACAAAAAATCAATGTTTTACTACTAAAATTTAATATTTATTTATTTATTTATTTATTTATTTGAACATTTTTAAACCAACAGTTATATTAACTAATTACAGGCTTAAATTCTAAAATAAAAAATTCATTAAATATAAAGAAGTTGCTTAATCAAATATAATCTAATCAAAAAAATGAAAAATAATATATGTTTACATAATAATTTTAAATTGAATTCATTTTCCATCTTATATATTAGGATACTATGATACATAATTGTAAATTCATGTAATATAAAATCTTATTTCATATGAAACTTTTTCTTCCTATTTTCTTCTTTTTTTTTTTTTTTTTTTTTTTTTTTTTTTTTTTTTTTTTTTTTTTTTTTTTTTTTTTTTTTTTTTTTTTTTTTTTTTTTTTTTTTTAATAACAATAATTAAAGAAATTAAAGATAGTGATCTGAAAAATTATCATATAATTTAAAGGTTTAAATAATATAAAAAATGTTATAATTCAAGTTATAATTCAGGTTAGTGATATGGTAGTTAGCATTTTTTTAATTTCGCTTTTAGGATTGTAATTAGAACAACAGATGTCAATGTTGGAAAAATAGAGGTTATGATCATTTTGCGCCCTAATGATAGGGGATTTAAACAGAAGGTTAGTCCTTGCTAAGGGTGGTCGAAATATAAAGTAAAAAAGTAAAATACGTTATTCAAATATTTTCTTCTTTTTTTTTAACAATATAAAGTGAAAAAGAAAATATATGTAAGCATATTTTTTTTCTCTTTAATTCGTCATCAATTATTAATTTTACAATATTGACATTTTGAAGGAATCAGTATTGCTAAGACGACAAATTTTGTCTGAATTTTCCTTTTTGATGGAAATTCTAATTTGCAAATTTACAAAATATCGAAAAAAAAAAAAAAAGAAATCTTGAAAAGAAAAACAAATTTTCATTAAATAAGAAAATTTCCCTAATGAATAAAAGAAAAATTAAAAAAAAAAAAAAAAACAGAAAAATAAGAGGAAAAAAGAAGTGGCAAAAAAGCAATATTGTAATAAGGACTAATAAAATTTTCTTCTTTTTTTTTTTTTACCTTTATACCTGCCTAACATAACCGGGGCAGAAAACTTTTTTAATTTTTCATTACATTTGCATAAGAGATTATTCTTTTTAATATTAGAAAATTTTCATTTACATATTTTAGAAATTGTTATTTACATATTTTCTTCTTTTTTTTTTAATTTATTTATTTATATTTATTTACTTGTTATTCCAAAAGTCAAAGAGTTGTTCATCAAAATACAAAAAAAAAATAAAATATGATTAATTACCATTACCATGGTGGACAAAACTTTTGGAAAAAAAAAGATGTAAAAAGTAAAAAGAAAATAATGAAACTGTGAGATGAAAATTTCAAAAGAAATAATTAGTAAAATAAAATATGTATTTTATGTATATAAAAGTTATAAAATATAATCTTCCGGAATTATCATTCAGAAAATTAAAATAATAAAATAAAATAATTAGAATTGTGATAGTTTTTTTTTTTAGAAAAACGACGAAGACGATGCACCAATTGTACTCGAGTCGAGATTTCAGTAAATTCACACATTTGTATGTTATAAGTTCTTGGCTTTCTCTTGTGGATCTATAGTCATTCACTTGCATTGCAACAGAAAATTTGTTTTCAAAACATATATATTGTATGTATATTATTTCATATTTTTGTGTTATATATATTTTTGTTTTTAAAAACAGTTCATTTCATACTATGTACAAAGTTGTATTATAAAAAAAAATAAACAAAAAATGAACAAATCCGCACTCAATCCAAATTTTATTTTAATCGATTTTATCGTTAACAAATTGCATTAAAAAAAAGAAAATAAACACAAAAAAAATTTTACATTCTTGTTGGATTTATTTTTACAACTTTTGGTATATTTTATTTTTTTTATTTGTAACTATTTTTACCTTAATCTGGAAATGAAATCTCTTTTAATACCTCCTACAATTCTATATGCCTTTTTTTATTTATTTTATTTTTTTTTTGAAAAATGTTTTTGAGATTCTAGTTTTGCAAATCATCACTTTAACTTATTTAATTTTATTTGGTTCATATGTTCTTATATGAGAAAGTTTTTTTCTGAGATGTTAAATGCACAGAAAAAAAATTAATTCTAAAAGAAATGCATATCATAGATGTACAGATATTTAAAAAATTTAGCTTTCAAAATTAAATACAAACTAAACTAAAAATCTCACAGAGTTCTAAGAAGCTAGTTTGCAGTATTTGAGAGATTCCAATAAGTATCTTTATTTATTAAAGATTTAGGCTTAATATCAAGATAATGTAGCATGATTAAGCGATAAAAAAATTTGTATTACTTGTTTTTTTTTCAGTGCATAAGCACATAGATTATATACATACAAAAAAAAAACAGAAGTTTGCTAAACTTTTGATGAAATGTATATATAAAAATTCCCAAGAAAATGATTGTTAAAAAGAATCATACATGTACATTGTACACACAGTACACATGTATATATGTACATAATATATACTCTATACATAATCTAGAATAAAAATAGAAAAAATTATACATATAAATAATACAAAAAGTGTAGATATTTTCTCAAGATTATTAATAGCAATCATAAAACTTCAAATTTGACTGAAATGTGTTACTACAATTACGATACGTTATTTTTATTCCTTATCGCAGAAAAACTCTAAAATGATACAAAAAAAAAAGGAAAAACTGTGAACATTATTTAACCCAAATCGAAATATCGTTCATTTGAAAAGATTAATAAAATAAATAAGTCGAATATTTTAGGAATATGTAAGAACCGATCCGATCTAATTTAAATTAATGATGTGAAAAAATATAAAAGTAATGTTTAGTTATGTTTTCAAATTCGTATTTGTTTTTATTAATTTAAGAGAAGCCATCATTATAAATAATCAATCAGCGAAAATGTTTAGTACAATATTAGAGTTCAAATCTAAGTTACAAATAATGTATGTAGATAAGTGCATCATGTACAAGTTTTACTATCAAAAAGGTAATAAAACTGTTTCTGTTTTGAAAATGAAACTTATTTGTCCCTGTTTTTAAAAATAATAAAATTTTAAAAAACAACTTGACGTTCCAAATTTTATGAAATGAAGATTGACTTTGAACCAGCACACTAATTTTGCCGTGGTGTGGTGTGGTAAATTCAATTTTAAATTAAAAATTATAAACATCCCTAAATCGATTTTAATTATATATTATTATAGCTACCTTATATTATTTCAAAATATACTTTTAAAACAATAATTTCAATACTTTGTAATGTGTTTATTTTTTCTTTGGAGTACAAACATAACACTGGCCTACACTCATTTTGGTGCCTAAGATTTTAGACCTGATTTTGGGTATATTTTGTGAGCTGATACAAGAAAACTAGTCACATTTTTCATATCAGCTCTTGTTCATGATTGCCAATTTCAATACCAAAGTATACAGAATACAAGCGAATTACCGTGTCATTAATCAGTTTCCGTTGATCTTTCATTATATACTCACCGCATATGTAACAAAACATATCAGGATCGTTAATGCAACTTCTTGACTTACTTGCCATCATAAATTTATACGATTAATGTCATAAAAGTAGTTATAACATGGAGTGATTTTGAATAAAACCATAAAAAATTTGAAATAAGAATTGTAGGTAAACCAGAGCTGTCAGCTGACATCTAGTGGCAGCAATGTAGTTCATACTAACTACTTTACCGACTACAGATGCGAACAGAGCTGCACCAATACAAACATTTTTTTTTGTAGGCCAGTGTAATCGAATAACTATATCTATTTATAAAGATTCTAAATTTATGTATAAATTTTATAATATATGTATCGTATGTTATTCCACTATTAAACACTCAAAAATAATAATTAAATTCAAAAGTATTAAATATTAGTTTATTAATTTATAAATAAATAACGCAGGTTTATTATAACAAATTGATAATTTTTGTATTATACGTAAACTTATATTTAAGAAACTGTGAAGTATCTTTTAAATTATTTTTAAGTTCAAAAAATTTATGAAGAAGAGTTTTTATCCGCACCGGTCTGACGTGCTAAACTTTTTCTAGCTAAATTCAAACCAGGTTCTGATTTATTACGGGAAATAATTTTACAAGTTTTATTTTCTAAATTATTTTATGAATATTTGAAAAGAAAAATAATAATTAATTATTTTTGTTTTAATTTCCATAAAATTATTAGCTTTTTTATGTGTACATATAATTTTATACGTAGAATCATAGAACTTAATGTTGATTATTTAATTATATGAATTCAAATTTGAAATATAAATATAAATTCAAATCCGCTTCACATTTTAATCTATACAAAAACAAAATATAAAAATGTACTTTCTTTTTCTATTTGAAAATTTTGTCGGTGAATAAAATTATATTCTTTGGCCTTCAATATATCGATATTTCAATAAAGTAAATTATTTTTGTCACTCCGTAATATAATCGATTATAAAGAATTTATACTTAATGTGCCTTCAGGTGAAAAATTAAACATTATAATCCTAACATTGTGATTAAACAAGAAAAACAAAAATTTAAACTCCATTATATATTATTACAATGTATAATTATATAATATTACATAATGTAGTATGTTGTATATAAATATTTGTTTGGAAACACCCAATAATAATAAAAATATAGTTTTTCTTTTTTTATTTTTCATCCTTAAGGCAATTAAAAATATTACTGTTTTAATAAAATTAATATTTATGTATTTTTGATTTGACTGTATGTTTCATCATACTTCAATGCTCTTTATGTTCTATTTCTCTATTTCATATATGTACGTATAAGCTTAATGCGAATTATTGGAAAATAATAATTTTAAATCTCACAATCAAATTATCACATTTACGTTATTAGTATAAAAAGAAACAAAAACAAAAAATAGAATGAAAATTTTGCCATGGGAATGAAGCATATACATATATTTAATATAGAATTTCACATGTTCGTTATGTTTAGTGATGTCTTATGTATAAAGTAGATTTGTGTTACATTCAAGTTCAAATTTAAATAAAAATAAAATAAACTTAAATTTTATTCAAATTTTTTTTAACATTATTTTCTTAACCATTATTTAGTATGAAAAGTTTTCTACCTGTAGGGTGTTAGCAAATTCTAGTAACATACTATAGTGATGGTCACATCATGAGATACAAAAACGAAAATTATATTAAAGCCAGGAAATTAGAACAAATTGATAAAATTTCAAGCGGATATCAGTTGAAAACAGTTTTCTAAGGACAACCTATTCTAGGAGGAATACTACAAAAATACAATATGGATTTATATTATATAGTTAAATCATAAATGTGTATACACATATTTTCTTTACTGAAATAAATTAAGATTTTTTGACTTCTTCCTGTAGAAAAATAGATATAAAATAGTATAGAAATAGACTGAAAATTATGCAAGTGGTATGCAGATAAATTTTGTATAAAATACAAAATTTTGTAATAAATTTTCTAACAGGAAAAATGGTTTTAAAGTTATATGGTATATATAAAATAAAGTAAAGCTCATTGAAGCTTAATTATTCAGCACTTTAAATTGTTTTTGTTTTTTTTTTTTAATTGTCATAATTGAAAACATACTTTCTTGAAAAACGATGAAAAATTTAGTATGTAATTATGCTGTTATGCTGTTGTGGTGGAAGTTGAAATTATTTAACAACTAAAATGTTTAATAAAAGTTTAAATTTATTTTTGTTTTTCACCTAACAACATGGGAATTTGAAGCTTTTTCATTTAAACTATATATAAAAATTTTTAGTTTTTTTTTTTTTTTTTTTTCATTTAAAGTTAAAGTTTTTTTTTTTTCTATTCCACTTTTGGGAATTGCTTTTCATTTTTAAATGAAAATTAAATTTTCCCAAAAGAAAATTTTTTCAAGCAGAAAAATCATTTCGGGTTAAATGCTTTTTTTTTATTTTTCAAATACAAGAGAATATTGAAAATTTAACATGTGTGAAAATGATAGTTGGTTTGAATTAATTTTTGATTTACCTTATTTTGAGTTCAATAATGGTGAAGAATTTAAATTTTTTTTTTCTCTATTTTTTGTTTTGCTTTAAAGAATAATAAAATAGGTGTTAATTCGTTATTTATTTCAAAAATTTTTTTTTGTTTTCCGGACAGATATGAAATATAGCTTTTGGCGCCAGGTTGCCATTTTATTCGAAAAAAAAAATTAATTTATGTTCATTGCTTGAAACAACGTTGAAATTTCTTATTTGCTTAGTTGAAGAACAAAAGCTATATTTTGGTAATTCATTTTGATATAATTATGTTAGAATATTTAGCAATAGTGACTTTAAAGTGGAAAATCTTCGAACTTTCTGCAGTTAACGCCTTATTTTTTTTTTTGAAAGTAACGATAACGAAAAACATATTTCAGATAAATATATAAGATGAAGAATTTATATAAAATTTTTTAATTTCTTAATTTTCTTAATTTTCTGCATTAAATTAATTCTAAATTATCGATGGTTGGAAGCATAACGTGAGATTTCTCAAATAAATCCTATAGATTTAAAAAGTTTTTTATGTCTCAAAACAAAATATCATTCAAATGAATATAATAATAAATGTATATTTCCATATATGAATTAGAAAATATTAGGAAAAATTTCCAATGGTTTTAATGGTCAACGAGGTTTTTCTGTTTTGGTAATATGTAAAATTTTATAATATTTTTCAATTCATAACTTTTATATAATGACCACATATCTGATTAGAGTACAAATTTCATTTATTTTGTTCTTTACTTATACATATAACGAACGCAAATTGATAGGTAATTTTGGTGTTATAAAAATGAAGGAAACTGAAATAGTTTTATGAAAGGACTAATTTTATTCAAAAAAAAAAAATTGTTAGCTACACCAAACGAATTATTTACTATTTACACCATCTTTATTAGCATACTGATTAAATATAAACCTGGTGAACGGCTCAGAAAGAGATGATTTCGCAAAGTATGATTAAAAGTCAATAAAACTTTAAGTGGAAGTCTTATGTCGTCTTATTTAGTATTGAATAAAGGAGCTATTGAGATGCCACAAAACTGAAATAGAAATATTTTGCTCTACCGCCCTTATAAATAAACCAATAAGTCCAAGAGAAATTATGTTAAAAGATTTTTCAAGTTTGGTGCTAAATAGCCGAAAAAAATAAGGTTACGCCAAATATTTTCCTAGGTTGAACTGTTGTAGGTGTAGGAACAAGTTACGTAAAAATTTACAACTAAGTGAGCCGGCCAGAATTTTTTTAATGTTTTTATTTTATTGGAATTGAAAAGAAACATTTTCTTTATACATTTTTACATACAAAAAAAAAGTTTTTAAGTCAACCTCGGAACATAAAATTCTTAATTATAAGAAATATAGTTAGTCTAGTATTAGTATGGATTCTTTTTGTGATAACAACAGTTTACTCTCATCTGAAAACTGAAAACTAATTATCTGTATCTATATATGTATATGTCATAAAATATTTAGTTAGTATGAATTTTTTTTAAATAAATCAGGCTCATACATAGAATGGTATTTTAGATAAAATTTTAATTATCTATTCATACTTATGAAGTATTTTTAGTGAATGCATAATTAATAAGCATGACTAAAATTCATTATATAATTGTCATTAACCCCATAATGTAGTACAATGGTTCCCAACCTTTTGAAATATTTGAACCCCTTGATAATGATTTGAATCTTTACGTACCCCTAAAAAAGAGTGCATACAGGTTATAACAAACGGAATAAAAAATTTTAACGCACGTTGTGATTATAGATACGCCTCGCTTTGTTAGCACCAAAATTGATACATCATTGTTTCAAAATCACTGCGAGTTATTTCTCAAGTCAATGGGTTCATCTTTTGCGTTATCATTATCAGTGTCAACAATCTTGTCTAATGAAATTGTGAAGGCGTTTCTAAGCCAATTATCGACATTAAAAGTTGGAGGAATGATACCATCAACATTTTTTTTTAAGATTTCGTTATGAGTTTTAATATACTTATTTAAAATATACACAATTATACACAATTCACAAAATTTTGGATAGAAAATTAGATTTCGAAATTATGTGTAAGCCGTAAAAAGGATATACATATATTTTTTTCAATGCAAACAGTTCCACGTATCTCTCAGAATTGGTTAACGTACCCCCAAGGGGTCCATGGACCCCAGGTTGGGAATCTCTGATGTAGTAGTATCTTTTATAATTGTTAATTTAATTTTTTATAGTAAAATGAGTTATGGTTTAATGTTATTATGACATATACCTATACAAAATATAAAATCAGAATAGAGCTTTAACGCCTTTAACCAGAATAAGTTCAATTATATGTCTACAAAATGGAAATGCGATCTATATCAATTTTAACTTCTCTATGACAACGTTTTTTGACTTTTGAACACCAATTCAAAAAATGATAAAATAGTTCTTTGACACTCTTTGACATAAATAAAAATAAAAAAATGCTAAAAAAAAAGGTATAAATCGCTTCATTATAATAAGTTTGATATTATATTTGACGCCATTAAAATAAAATTTTAAGAATTCAAATAAAATTAGTTTGTTATTATTTCAATAAATTTTATTTTATTAATTTATTATTAATATTATCTTCTTATTTAAATTTAATCCTGAAATTTTAGTTGAATCGAAATTATACAGATATTTTTTTAATTGAACTTATTAATGTCAAGTAAAAAAGAAAATTGATCCATGTTGCAGCAAATCAGGCTGAGGTTTTAATGATTTTTCAGTTTAAGTTAGTTACAAAAAAAAAAAATAATAATATTATGTATCCGAATTATGGGACATAAAAATAAAATTGATGTAATTTTCATATTTTACACACACGGGTTTATGAAAATTGTAATAATGGTTTTTTATATTTTTTAAAAAATCAAAATTTTCATAAATTTATTATGAGCATACAATTAACATAATTGCTTTAATTTTAAAATTGTTAAACTTTAATTTTATTCAACTCACATAATTACTATAATACTCGAAACAATGTTAAAGTTTTAATTGCAATGCAGTCAAATCATAAAGAACATTATACTATATAAATTTTAATGTTTTTTTTTTTTTTGTAATTTAAAATGAAATGAATAATATTTATATATTATTTTTGGTACATACACACATTTAAAATAACGACAAATGTGTAATTTAAATATCAAAATATACTTATATATTTATATTTTACATTATTTTGATACACACATATAATTTCCTTCCGTAATCACAAAGAAAAACGGAATAATTAACTTAAATTGTTTTTTTTTTTTTAATTAATTTATAAAATGAAAATTCTTATATGAAATATAATTTTGATCCATTCTGGTCATATGTAATATGTAATAAAAAAATAAATATAAAATAAAGTAAATAAATAGAGCGAAAGAATGGTGCAGTTCAAATTCAGGCCTTCAATGTATTTATATTCGTTATGCTTTTTAGGGGAATATTATTTTATTCATTATTATATTATGCTATAAGAAGTAGATATTTCAATGAGTTATATTTAATTTACAAAAATTTATTAATTAGAAAAAAAAAATTTCTGAGTCATCCTACTTTAAAAACTTTGAACTTGCAAAAATTCAAGGATTTCTCTTTCCATATTATTGTAAGTTTATAAAAGCATATATACTATTTATGCAGATTATAAGTTTTATTATTATTAATATTACTTTTATGTTGAAGATTTTTATTTTATTTTATTTATTATTATAATTTATTTTGTCTATAAAAATTTTTCTATTGAATTGAAAATGAAAAAATAAAATTAATTTAATGACTCATGCTTACGACATTAATCAATGTCAATAATCTTTCTTCTTTTAGATCAACGTTATTTTTTAAAAATCAATAAAAGTTGTAAATAATATTCTGAAATTTGGTACATTAGGTATTCTATCATAAGTTCGAGAGTTTGTAAAGGAATAAAAATATTATTTGATGAGCTTCTTCACTATAACGATACCATAAAAAAATTTAATAAAATACTCGGAAGAATATTAAAAATAGTATATAGAACAATTGGGATATTTAAAATCATAAAGCAAAAATAATTTAAAACAAAAATTACAATCGAATGCTGGTCGTAGCATTGAAGTCTTTTTCTTAAATTTGAATTTTAAAACTATCTAAAAACTAACTATGTTTTAATTTATTCACAAAAGCTATGTCGAAATTTCTTCATGTAACTATAAATTAAAAATTAGTAACAATATATCACATTCCTAAAGAACATTTTTTGAAAATATTTGAAATTGATGTTAATATGTGATCTGGAATAAAAGAAATGAATTCTTTGATGCATTTTAAAACATATTTAATCAGGTATTTCACACTGAAAAACAGATAGCTGCGACAGCTATATTTTCTGTATATTTTTTACTATATAGTTAAATTTGAACTAGTGAAGGGCGTTTTAGAAAAATTTTCTATTTTGTCATAGCAAGGAAAAATTGCTAATAGTTTTACTTTTAAATATGCGGAAACTCATATTCTATAAAAAAATTTATTTTTTGTTATTAATTTTCGCTAGAAAAAACAATGAAAATTACAATTTTCGGGTAGCAAATTTTGCTATAATTCATTTGCTATATATTTTTGGACGAGTTATTATGTATTTAATAATAAACACGCAAGATTTTCAGCACACGATTTCAGAAAATATTGCAGTTTTAGTTATAATTTTATAGCTGGTTCTTATAGCTGATTTTCCAACGAGTTTTTCTTTCAGTGCATTTCTCAGAATAGATACTGAAGAAAGGACATTTAGAACAAAATATTATTCTAATAAAACAAGATTTTTTAAGCAAAGGAATTGTTTTATTTTGCTTTTAAAATACGATAACACTATAAAATTACGATTTTTATTAAATAGTTGGATGAAAATGGAAAATTCAAAATGATAGAATCAATAAATTTATTTATTTATTTTTCTTTTTTGTTGGCAGATAACATTGACAAATGGTTTATTATCCTGTACAGTTTTTTTTTATTATTATTATTGAATATTATTTTGTAAATAGAATTTAGTTAACATTTGGTTTGACTAATGAACAAAACAAAAGCAGACGTTTTACCCATCAATCAGTTTTCCATTTTTTTTTTTATTTCCTATTTTGCTACAATACATATATGGTGAGAGAAGAATTTCAGAATAGCAAAAAAAAAATAAAAAATTAAAAACAAAAGACGATTAAAGTTTTAAAATTTTTTTTTTTTTTTGTATTACTGAATTTTCTTTTCACTTATCTTAAAATACTTTATCCTTATTCAGACGAAGATAAATTATAAGAGGCGTTAAATATTTAGAAAATATGTAGAGAAAAAAAAATTGATATAAAAATATGTATTAAATTTGTTTTTCTTTCATAAAAAAAAAAAAAAAGTTGTTTTGACAGAAATATCATTTTCATATTGAAGACAGGAAAATTTTAAATATACAACTATAAAAAATTACAAAATTTACTTTAAATTGAATAAAATATATGTACATTAAATTATTTTGATGCTTTTAATGCATAAAATAGCCAAAAAAAACTAGACAGGCGTTATGTTTCTTGAATCTCGAAACTGTTTTAAATCATAGTATTAACTTTTTCCAGATTCAGATAAAGCATTATAAAATGAGTCACAACATTGATAAGTTTGCTGATCAATAAAACAATCCAATTAATTAACTTGTGAAAAATGATGATAAGCAA
>OZ023273.1:42667682-42723265 GCA_964007475.1 Hybos culiciformis
TGTCTGTCTGGTAAATATATATATTTTTTTTCTTCTTTTTAAATTCGGAAAAGAATTTTATTAAGTTCAAACAAACTTCTTTTACTAATAAAATAAAAATGGAATAAATTAGTCTTTTATATAAGTTAAAAAGTAAATTAATAAAAGTAATAAAAAAAAAAAGATATTAGTTTTTCTAGCTTTCTTGACCTGAAGCTAGAAATGAGTAATGTTTGCAGATTATCAATCAATTTTTAGCCGCCAAATAATTTCTCACTTTGATATGGAAACTAATCTATAATATATTTGTATATCTATATATACCAAAATATGGTATAATGATAATAATTTTCTTTCTAATTTTCAACTTGTTATATCTGTGCCTAAAAATTGGCAATTTATAAAAATTATGTACACTAAATGTAAATAAATTTTTGTTCACCCAATGCCAAGAATTAGGTTTTCTTTGCTTGTACATACTTTGTAAATGTATATTTAAAAAAAAAACAAGAAAAATAAAATATATCTTTTGATAAATCTATCGTGGGTGTAAGGTCATTCAATGTACAAAAAAAATAAATACATAAAAATGACATTCCATTAGAAAAAATAAATAAATAAATAAATGTGACAAGCTAATATTTCACCGAGTCTTTTTATATAAATGTCTTGAACATATTACAAAAAAAAAATTGAATGACAGATAAATTCATAGAATCAAAATACATAGTTCACTATTTTTTTTTCCATTTTTTTTTTTTCTATATTATGATGATGCTAAATAATATTAAAGGATTAAAAAGAGAAAAAATATTGTTATTTGCCCTCATTTTATGATTGTAAAAGACAGAAAAAAGAAATCTCTTTGGACTAGCTTAAAATAAAAAAAAAATTAAATATGAAAAAAAAAAAAATACTGTTGTGTAATAAAAATGTATTTAAAAAGCTCCCTTTTAAAATTAATTTGTGGTCAGATGAGAGATTTCATTTTAATTGCACTTCTATATAGAAAAAATAAAACTAAGTAATTAAACCTTTTGATATTTGAACCCTTATGGTTTTATTTTTCTGATTTTATTCCCATTAAAATTATTCTGGTAAAAGAGAATGATTTCAAAATCAAAACAAAATTTGTTTATTTATTTATTTATCTATTTCTTATCAATCTGCAGGACATGTCCCGGAGCAGGTCTTTCAATAAAAAATATAAATTAGTAAAATTAAAGCAAAATAGAAATAGTTAATAAACAGGGTACTAAATGAACTTTGATTCATAAATTCTTTTTTTTAAAAGCCATTCTCTGAAAAATTTAAATCAAGCAAAGAGCCAGTTAAATTACATCAAACAAAAATATATAGAAGTTTATTAAATCACGAAAAGGCACATTCAGCAGAGATACAGATTTTAGTCCAGATCTAGATATTCTGAAGGATACTAAATTTAGAAGCTTTCAGCAGTTAATATTAGATGTCATAGTATCATACATCGTAACGTACAACGACGATTTGAGCAAAGGTCCAAGTCAATCAGACTACATTAACCTGCAATCCATTTATGTAGATAACATAAGAAAGCATCGATACAATTGAAGCAAATTCGAGCTTAGATCTGCTGAGTGACTCGTACAAAGTTTTCTCTTAAAGAAATCATAATGCAACAAAATTTAGAAAACGAGATAATTTATTTATCAGAATTTATGAAAAATCTTATAACAACCCTACTCATATTAACCCTTTTAAAATCCGCATTTCATTAATTCTTTTTTTTTTTTTCAAACTTATCTCTATTTTACAAGATATAGTTTTTATCCAACCTATATTTTAAATTTCATAGGTAACATCAAAGAATTTTCACTGATTTAAATTAAAATTTTTCTTAATCCAAATATTTTCTAATATTTAGCGATTATAACACTATATACATAAGGATCTTGAATAAAGTGAAATCATTATGTTAATGAATTTTTTGATAGAATTTTTAAATTTTAAGGACAATGTTTTCCGTAAGAAAATGATAGGTAGAAATTATTATTATGTTAATTTTATGCGAACTACATTTTTTTTTTTTTTTTGGTAATATTTATAAATTAAATAAAATTGGGTTAAATTTTAAATATCTTCTTCATCTTTTCGTTATTCTCTTTATCGTTATGAATACTTATACATAATATTCTTTCAAGAACATTAAATTGACTTGAATTTTCCTTGAATAAATAATTTATCTTAAAAAATTTATTGCACAATAATTTATCACAAAGTTTACTATTTGAATATATAATTTTTTACTATTTTTTATTTATTTTATTTAAAAAATAATAATGGATAAATGGATCTTCAGTAAATATACATGAATTTTTGAATAAAATATATTTTTATATTAAGCATGCTTTAGACCTCCTACGAAAGCGAAAAAAAAAAACTGTTTTCGTTAATAACTTGTACAATGTAAAAAGTTTTGTCCGGAAATTTTGTCAATTCATAACAGATAAATTAATTCATAATTTATTAAATACTAGTCGAAATACCCGGCTTCGCACGGTAGTCCCAAACTTATATTAATATCAAAACGCGTTAATCCAGATTTCGTGCACTAAAAAAAACAGAATTTCAAAATTTATTAAATAGCCACTTCCCCGGTGCCTTAACACATGCAGTCTTCTAAATAGTCGATTCGGGTCCAACGCTATAATATTTTATCGGAACATACCTAAATTGCATTTTGTGCACTAAACAAAACAGAATTTCAAAATTTGTTAAATAGCCACTTCCCCGGTGCCTTAACACATCCAGTCTTCTAAATAGTCGATTCGGGTCCAACGCTATAATATTTTATCGTAACATATCTAAATTGCATTTTGTGCACTAAAAAAAAAAAAAAATTCAAAATTTGTTAAATAGCCACTTCCCCGGTGCCTTAACACATCCGGTCTTCTAAATAGTCGATTCGGGTCCAACGTTATAATATTTTATCGGAATATACCTAAATTGCGAAACCGCCTTCTAAAATAGCCCCCCGACGTTGCTTCAGATCAAAAATATAACCAATCGGGTCTCTAGACTCCTTATTTTCAAAATTTTAAAATTTAGAAATTTGTTGTACAGCCCCCCAATTGAGCCCTGGGACGGTTGGGGGCCTTTCAAGATCCAGTTTTTTAAATAGGCTTTTCGGGTCCAACGCTACAACATTTTATCGGAATGTACCTAAATTGCAAAATCGGCTTCTAAGGTAGCCCCCCCGTCGGGGCTTCGGTTCGAAATTTCTAGTATCCTATAACCATCTCAGGTTCCAGTGCTACTTAACTTCAAAATTTCAAAATTTCGAATTTTGTTGTATAGCCCCCCCCCAATTGAGCCCTGGGACAACGGTTGGGGGTCTCTCAACATCCAGTTTTTTAAATAGAGTTTTCGGGTCCAACGCTACTATATTTTATTGGAATATACCTAAATTTCAAAACCGGCTTTTAAGGTAGCCCCCCGCCGGGGCCTCGGATCAAAATTTCTAGTACCCTATAACCATCTCGGACCCCAATGATACTTAAGTTCAAAATTTCAGCCAAATCGGTCCAGCGGTTTAGGCGTGATTGAGGACAGAGAAACAGAGAAACAGAGAATTTTCATTTTTATTTATTAGATATGTTTAATTTTCATTTCTTTCAGATTTAAAAATTTCGAAGATTGGCAAATTTTTCGGACAAAACTTTTTATATTTCTTTTTCGTCGGAAGTGTAAACCGTGCTTTATGTAGTACATATATATAATTTTTTTTTTTTTTTTCAAAGTGTACAGGTATGAATAATTTAAAACAACAAAAAATGTCACTTATTTTGTTACTATCAAAAACCAAATAAAATTTTACCACAGAAAGGAGTACAGTAAATTCGAATAGTATTATTAACATGTTTTCTTGTTTAATAATTTTGTTTAATCTCGTTGTACACAAAATACATTTAAGAACATATACCTATATATTTTATTTAAAACATTACACTTTTTTTTATGAAAACTTACAAGATATTCGCACTAAAACTTTTCTCTAGCATAAAATACAACTAATAATTTTTTGTTCTTAGTTTGAACAGCGCCGAAAAAATGCAAAACCTTGTTTTGAGGGCTTATTTTTTTTTGTTGTTTCTTCTTCATGTTAACTTTATTTTTGTAATTTATTTTTCATTTTTCAGCGTTATATTTATATACAGGTGAAAAGTTTTTGCACAAATTGTGAAGATAAGAAGAAACTTTTATAACTTTTATATTTTCTTTGGATGAAAAACAAGAAATTTAAATTAAAATGTTTCGTGGAATTTTCAAGAAACTATATAATATAAATGTGGGAAAACGCTTTCAGTTTATAAATACATGTATATATAGAAATTAGAATTAATATTTTAATTTTTGAAAAAAGAAATTAAAAATGTTTATCTTTTTTTTTTTGCATACACTTGTATAAAGAGAAATAATTTTATATAATATCTTTTTTTATTTAAAAAAAGTAAAATGGACATAAAAAAAAAGAATTTTTTTTTCATAATGCGACATAAAAAAAAAAGTCACATATAAAATAATTATAAAATAACATGTAAAACAAGAAAAAAAAATCATATTTAAAACAAAAAACTAAAAAAATTATTTTTATAATAAAAATTTAACATTTAAAAAGAAATTTTCAAATTTCCTTTATAAAAGTTAAAAAGTTTTTACCAATTTTTACAGTACAGGAATATTAATAACAAGATTTATTGAATAATTTTTAATTAAAAAGTAAGTAAAACTTTTCTTTTTTTTTTGTTATGCAAATCAAAATCAAATTACTTTTTTTTTTTAACCTAATTTGGAAATTAAATTTATTTATTTTTTATTTTTTTATGAGTAATATTTTTATGACATCCAACCTACTCAAAAATTCATTCATAAAAAAACAAAGACAAAATTTACAAACATTATGAACTATAATTAAAATGTAAATAAACAAAAAAAAATTTGCAGCTTTTATTTTCTCATGGAATTTTATATATACTTATAGGTATATCAACAAAGGATGTATTTGGAAATAAAAATAGTAAAAAACAAAAATTAATTCATAAAGTAAAATTAATTCATTTTTTATTTGTTTTTTCATTGTTTAAAGTTAAACCTCTTATAAAAAAATTATATTATTATGATACAATGTAAAATTTAATTATGAAAAAAACATAAAAAAAAAAAAAAAATACCAAAAAAATAACAAAATCATATAAAACAATAATAATTCGTGTCTGAGTGCCTAATTGTAAATTATTAGGTCAGGGCTGATTTAATGTATAATTTAAATTTTTTTTTTATTTTTACAAAAAGGCGATATTACATAATAAGTTTTTTTTTTTATTTTTTAATTCTATTAATTTTTCATGCGTTCGCTGAGTGAGAGAAAATAGAAGAAAAAAAAAATAAAATAAAAATAAATAGAAATTACAAAGCATTGTGTAATTTTGAAAAATTCTTTGAATATATACATATATTATAATTTTTTTTTTTTAATTTTTAAAAAACTAAAAAAAATAAATAAATAAAAATTAAGAAGAAAATATATATAAAGAAAAAGTCTTTTTGTTTGCGTTGGAGGATAAAATATTTATATTTTATATAGTATCTGTGTGTATGATGTGATATTCACATCATCCTTTAAATATTTTTTTTTTTGTCTGCGAGAAAAAAAAAGAAGAAAATTAAATACACATTGAAAATCCGAATAATATTGATTTTTTTTATTCTATTTTCAAGGAGCAAAAATAAAATTATAAATTCTGAAATTCTATACTAAAATTATTTAAATTAAAAACAAAGACAAAAAAGAGTTCAAGGTTAAAAAAATTATATTTATAATGGACAGAATAATATAAAATGTAAAAAAGTTTTAAATTTTTAAATGAGATCAGTCCGCTAACTTATGTTATTCGATGTTACAGAGAAAATTATGATTTCTGTCAAATTTTTAGATTTTCTTAAATCCTGCCCAAAGTGTAGGTGCATGTGGCTGCTTTAAGTTTATTTTGTGGCTTCCAACATAAATGTCGATTTATAAGCAAACATCAGCAAATCTATGATCAATTTCACGCAAAGGAAAATTTTAATCATTACATGACATAGATTTCGAAGAATTAAGCAAAATAAATTGTAAAACAAATCTTGAAATTAATATATTTTAATTTTTAAAAGCAAAATTTCATTTAATAGTACATTTTTGGAATATTCATATCCAAAATAACATAAAATAAAATCACTAGTTTTTGGTTTAAATTTTTTGTTTCATTGTGGCGCTTGCAAAATCAGGATAATTTTCAGGTTGGCTCTAATCAGACTTGTTTTGGATAGGCTCTGAAAGCATCACTAAGACCATTCGTAAAAATTATCGGAATCCAATAAGTCACTTTTCTTATAAATGGAAAAAAACAGGTATCTTAAGCTTAAAAAATTGTTTATGTTAAAACTTTACTGAAATGAATGCTACACAGATTCTTGCATTATTTACTTGACTTCGCACACTATATTAAGCTTGAAAATTGCTCTATACACATTAGATCTGGGTTAACTTTTGGAGTTTATATGAAGAAATAAATTTTATTTTGCGTATTTATAAATTTTTTGAACTAAATAAATATTAAGTAATTAAAACTTTTCATGTAGTTATTCCATGCAACCACAATTTGTTTTTTGTTTAAAGAATTAAAAATTAAGATAAACCTAAGGCAAAATAAATCTCAGCTGCCTTTTTTATTATTTATGCGATAAAATTAAGTTTTTTTTTCTCCATTAATATAATGTATGGTCTGCATAAAAAATTTACCAACATTACCTAAATTTTAGATTTTTTTATTTTATTTTTTTGCTAAATCCAGAAAAGCATTTTAAAATATATATAAAAATAAAATAAATGTGTGAGATAAAAATAACGAGATTGCGCAATTAAAATTCAATTTTCATTAAAACTATTTCCTTAATGAAAACTACAATTCATGGTCACTATATATTTTTTTTTTTGTTTTTCATTTTTCTCAAATTAAAATTTTCAAAGATTATCATCAATGTAATTTTTCAATATATTTAATGTTTTATTTTTATTTACAAGATGTTCAATGTGTACTTAATTCGTATATAAATGCTGAACAATCAAATAATGTGTCGGTATAACATACTTATTTATATACGCATTCTATATCATAAATATATTATATTTTTTTATCTTTATTTTCATTATTTTTATGATGGTAAAATCAACAAAAAGAAATCCTAGAACTTAATTTTTCTCTTTTCAGTTATTCGTAAATATTGAATATTTTTATACCGATTCCCTTATTTGATAATATCTTGATCATAATTGACCATTTTAGAGCGGGTACAAGAAAAACGGAATATGTCATAGTGTTCATATTTGATTGCGGCTCGATCAATCATCTTAACTGCGTCTTGTACTTTTGCTTCTATACTTTTGCATATATATGTTTGTAAGTCTGGACAACAGAACTTAGTGTATTTAAATTTTTTAAATAATCTTTCAAAATATTGTGCAAATAATATAATATTGATTTTTAAATTTACTCTTCAGGTTTCATTATTTTCGGCTCCTATAATAATATATAAATTTAATTTAAGAAATATATTATTGTAAAGTATACATCGGAAATAAACAAATTGAATTATTGTAGTATGATTCAAATTTACTGTGAGAAAAAATTATTTACCTAATTTTTCATAACACCAATATTTAAATTGAATTCAAATTTATCTTAACCTTACAATTTTTCCCATTTCCGTACCAAATTATAGTATGTACTACTACTACACATTGAAATTGATATTCTTAATTGAAAAAATAAATTTTCGAATAAATGTCTTTACATTTACAATTATTTGAGTATGTATGTACTGTACATACACTGAAGGGAAAAAACATTTCAAACAAAAAAATAGAGAATTTTTGGCTGGCTTCCATTAATGGCCTTGTTCCAATTTTCATCAACACATAACGAAAATTAAATCTCTTGAAACGTTATACAGAAAAATAAATAAATTACAAAAATTTTGACTTCTAAAGGATGTTAGCTAGATTAACATTAATCTCTTGTTTGGAAAGTGTTTGCTATTCGTGTGCCAGTTTCAATTGATTTGTTATATTTTTCCAAATTATTAGATATACCCATATAAAGTGCTGAATAATGTGAATGAATTTTTTTGTAAAATACTTGTGTATGTATAGGAGGAGATAAAAAATAAATTCTTTTATTATGATCTTGGAAAATTTATAATACTTTTTACATATACAAATAGAGATTGGTTACTACATGTATTATTAAGTGAAAAAAAAGTTTAAATAACTTATCAAACCGATTTTGAAATGGTCAACAATTTTACAAATAATATAAGAATCCATAGAATAGGATAAATTTTGAAATAAAACAATAGGATAATAGGTTCATAATACTAAATTTTTTTTTATAATGAAGAGAATAAACATTTTTAGGTAGATCTTATACTTGATATTTCAGACGAAGAATTTCTTGGTAATGTTCACTAATCAAAAAGAATTCAGTGACAAATATTGTTGTTTTTTTAAGTCACACAAAAACTGCTTTAACAATGTCTTTATTGAACGCCCAGGGTACCATTTTGTACAACCCAGTCCAACTTCAATTTTTTGAACATCATAACTAATCAAGCATGCTTGGAATTTGTCTTTTAACAGAATCCTTAACTATTACTGCAGTTTTGTATTTCTTAAATCAGTATCAGATGTCGTTTTAATATTATAATGTCCAAATAGTTTCTGACCAAAGAGTGTGTGATTTGTGTAAGGCACAAACTTTTTCTTCCCATATTCTCATATTGAAAAACGCAAACCACATATCCGCAAACTAAAATCTAGCAGTATTCATATAATGAAAATAATCAACAAAATAATGTGAAAACCATTATTTTTTTAAGATATTCATATTCTTTATAAGTAGATTAGACACTTGGCACATGTGGCATTCATAAAATGCATTATGTAGAAATTTGTTATTGAAGTTCTTTAATTCTAGTAAATAAAATATATTCTATTCTTCTTTGTAATCCGTTTTCTATCAAAAAAGAAAATCGGATTGCGTATTTTCATTTTTTGTCGGTCCGTCCATCTGTTTCTCCGTCTGTTTCAAAATGCGTCTCAATGCCAAAGAATGCCCAATCTTGTCTTGTAGATAATGACAATGGATAGATGAACCTGACAAAAAAATTAGTCAGCCGATTGTGTCCAAAACTTCAGATGAAGGCTGAAATTGGATTCCAGTAAATGAATAGATTGAAAGAACAAAAAAAAATGTAAGACCCTATTGAGTCCAAGGATTCTAACTGGCAACGAAAGCAGTGGATACATAGACGTATGTCAACTGAAAAAAAATTATTCGAATTGATTTTTAATGGGAATATTGAAAAGGAATCTTGTTACGTTAAATGGTTTATGAATTTATTTTTTTAAGAATGTAAATAACAAAATAATTTCAAATTCTGGAAATTAAGTATTAGGGAAGAAATTTAATTGTCATGTTCAATTGTAATAAATACATCTTTTGCAATTGTTTTCATTTACTTATATGTTTTTAATATATTCGAAGCACTTCTGATGTTGGGTACAATTCCCATGCACCGTACATTTAACTTCTATAATAATTGGTCTCAAAATAAGCATCGAATATTCTTAATCCATATAAATAAGACATAAATAATATGGATCATCAAACATAATTAAAATAATTCAAATTCCCCATGTGCATGTAATTCTCAAAGGAAAATATAATTTTCGGAAAATCTTAGAAAATATCCCAATCAAATATTTTACTACATTTTGGAATTTGGAAATATATATTTTTTATTACAATACTTAATTAAAAGTGCCCGAAGAAGGACAACACCATAAATTTTCCCAAAAAAAAAAAAAACAATAGAAATATAATAATAGTTTTTTTTTTGTTTAATACAATGCCAAGTTATATAGTTTTTTTTTTTGTTATTTTCATTTCTTTTCATTTATGTATAGTGAAAAGCTAATTTTCCGTTAAAAAACAAAACAAGAGAAAAAAATGCGGAAATTCGAATTCAGGGCATTCTGGCATAAATATTGTGTTGCCTTGCTGATTTCATAATATGTCCTTTTTCACAACTGAAATAATAATGAGATAAAAGTTGTGGTAAATTTTGCAATAAATAAATTCGTTATTAATGTTTATTGATGTGGTAATCATTATGCTTTAATCTTTTTAAATATTTATATAAAATGAAAAAAAAAATTTTTTTGTATTATTATATGTATGTAGGTTAATTGGTGAAAATTAATTTTTCAATTTTAAATTAAAATTCGGGATAAATTGCCCTATAAAAACACATTTTTAATTTAATGAAAGTTTTTTTTGCAAATGAATCATATAAAATCTGTAACATAAATCTTTTTTGTGTTCTGAAAGAATAGTTACTATCTAAAATCGGAAAAAATACATTTTTTGTTAAATTTTTTTGATAAAATATCTCATACAGTCTATCTATTTATCGTGATGTTGGTTTTCCTGTTTGGTGCGGTTCGAAAGTCTTGGTTTCTTTTCTGAAAAAAATGTGTTTTTTCAGAAATTTGTATGGAAAATTCTTGTTCTGATTTATGTCTCTAAGTTTTCTCTTACAACCGCCCAATGCAGGATTTCTCAAGTCTATACAGTGAGTGTGGTGGGAGCCCGATCGCATCATTTAACTCCCTTTTCTTTCTCTATTTTAATCATCGAAAATATCCAATGTAACCTCAAGTTCTGATTGCTATTCGAAGTTTAAGCGAGCTGGTTTTTTTTTCTCCTCAGCGTTAAAAATAAAATATAAATCGGAGCTTTCGCACACTCATTTCTTTATTTATATTTCTTTCTTGTAAATTTTGTATGTGCAAAAATAAACAAAAAAGCATTTGGCTTCACAATTAGTCCGATCAGTCAGTGACAGGTCAAGACAAAAAAGACAGAAAAGGCGTCACAACAAATCGAGTAATTAACAAATTATGTTCACCTAAGTATGATTCAATACCAGCCCATTTTCTAACACAAGACCACAAAAGAATTATATAATTTTGAAAGTAAAAAAAAGACAAGCAAAAAATTGATTTATTTTCTTAAATATGCTTATAAAAATTGTCAAATAAAAAACATGGAACAAAATGTTGTTCATACTTTTTTGATTTAAATCTGACAAGTTATGGACAAATCCTTACATATATAATCAAAAATAAAATCACTTTTTACATTTTTCTTTTAACTAACTTTTATACCATCACTCTTAATTTTAACATAGAGAATAAGTATAAACAAAATTATGGAAAAGTTAGAATACTTTTTTTTCCACCTTATTCCTTCAACTATATTATACTGTTCATTATACCCATGTCATATTGACAAGAAGTGATATTATGAATTTTTTTTTCTTGCTTATGTACACAAAAACAATCAAACTATCTATATTGCTAATCTAATTTCATAATTTGATGAGAAAAAAGATTTTAGATAATTTTCCTTTTTTTTTGCTTCGCTAATTAAAGCATCCAATTAAGGAAAGAAAAAATGCAAATTTGAATCAAATTATACAAAATATAGATACAAAATTTACATATTAAAGATGAGAGTCATAACAGGGTCTTGTTATAAAAGGTGTTCTGATTAAAAGCAAAGTAGGGATATCTATTGCAAATTATGGATTCCGGTAAACTATAATTCATTTTAATAGCCTTATTATATTTTAATTTGGATTTTAAAACTTTTTAACATCATAATTTTAACTGGAGACGGAGTTTTATTATGAAATTGTTTTATATAATAATTTATATAATATTAATAATTTAATATACATTTTGTATAATGTATTATATTATATGTATTATGTTTCCGAAGAAAATATCAACCGTACATCGAAACTTAAAAGATAAATATATACCTATAATTTTAGTCTGTTAAATTGTCTTTGTACTGCATATTTTTCTTAATTGTATTATTTGCTGATTTATATAAGATTCAAGTACACTCGAATTTAAAAAAAAATGGCTACGCTAATTTAATATTTATTTTAATTGTAAAATCTATAATTTTAAATCGTCGCGAAATTTTTTCTTTAAAAATATTTATTAACATTAAATATAATATTCTTCTTTTGCTTATAATAAACTTAAACACATCGTCGGTCGAGAATTTAAGTGCTACATACGCATTTTTGGCGTTTTTGAGTTACTGCCATAACAATATAGAAAAAAAAATTATCTTTCGATTGCTGTTGTCGGGGCTGTCCTATCTCATTCCAATCAAAAGTTACAGAGAGCTGACTTGCTGCATACGCAACTTTGAAGCTTATCTATCAGTTCTTATCTGCCATAAAATAATCCGCCATGTATTTTTAATCACTAAATGCTACATATTCCTATATTTTGTTTTTTTTCAACAAATTTTTTTAAATGCCATTTACATATAAAAAAAAATTCCCTTCTATAGAAAAAACATAAAAATAATAAATCATAATTTTTGCTAATTTTGTATGAAAACGCGCTCAATTCTTAAATGATACATAACAAAAACTTAATGCCACTTACCATACATTTTTGATAAAAATAATCCGTATAATGTATGGTATGTGGCACATATATGGAAAAATTTTCAATTTTAAATTGAAAAAAAAAGATTGAAAAGATACTGTTATTTAAATTTTTTTTTTAAATTACTATAATTTTAGTGAGTCTTAACAAAAAAAAACAAAAACACTGAACAAAATCCATAAAACAATGAAAATATAATGGTTTTAACTTGTTTTGCTGATTCCCAAAAAAGTGGTTTTTGCAAATGTAGCACTTAAATTCTCGACCGACGACATTCATAAATATATATTTCAATTCCCTCATTAATAATTTCTTGGAATATTTATGTTGATTAGAAATTTTTATAAGTCAAAAACATTAGCTTGGTAATTTTTTTTCCTGGAAGCATTTATAAATATAAAATTAATAATAAACATGCCACTTAAATATCTATTTTCATTGATTATAATTTTTCATATGAATTTTATAACTTTATCGTTAAGCACAAAAATTAAATAACATTTTAGTTTAACGTAGGAATTATATTTCGTTTCTAACGAAATGGTGTATGTTTCGTTACAAGTAGAAATTAAAAAAAAATTCTAGACAGTAAAAAAAATCAATAATTTCAAATATCTAAGTACTATACTTATTTCGAATTATCAAAATCTTGAAAATAAATTGAATTACATCGAAAATTCAAGTATAATCCTCTATTCAAAAAATTGTTCAATGTTTATCTTATTCACTTGGACGAATTTTGGTTTATATAATTTTTTTTTTTTACAAGTTGGCATTAATAAATCATTCATATAATCTTTAACATTTTTCTGCAAATAACATACACAATAATGTTCTTATTTTGACAAAACTAGAAAATTATCTCAGTTTTAAAAATAAAAGTTTTTTTTCCAAGTTTTGAGAAAGTGTTTTTAAACTGAAATTTTTTCTTATATTCATGAAACGAAAGTACATTAAATATTCTTATTTATATATGTCATAAAATATTTTCGATAATAATAAAAAAGTACTAAATTTAAGTTAAACCTATTTTTATGACTTTTGCCTTTTTATATTTTGAAAAAAATAACAAATTTTTTTGACATTATATAATTTTTTTTTTGCATCAACAATAAGTGAAAATAGGGATAATTTTTTATTTCCCAACAAATCGAAACCATCTGGAATCTGGATAATATCCATTTATACTTGTATATAGATATCAATGTCATCTAAAATTTCATTTAAATATTTTTATCTATTAATAAAAGTATATATTTGTGTGTATATGTAAATATTTGTTATAAATTAAAATAAATATTATCTAATATACAAAAAAAGTAAAAAAAAATTAATTATTCTTGGTTGAAAAGTACTAAAACCTTGCTATCGTGGATCTGAGTAAACAACCAATTTTTTGTTTTGATTCAGGGGGCGGTTATTATAAATTACGATCTAACATGAAAATCTTACGAAAATACGACTTTTCTTTGCATTTGAGTGTAACTCTAAATGTATATCCATTGAATTTTATTAAAACCGAATTTGAGAATAGAATTATAGTAGATTTTTATAGCTTCCCAAACATTCGAAATTTTTTAAAATCAAAAAAATCTAAATCCTTCTATGCCTATATGTACTAAAGAATTTGGTTTAGTTTTCGAGTTAGAAGGACGGTAAATGTAAATAGAGTAATATTGCTTCTGTATTATTCATCGTTTATTAGCAACATAATAATAAATATAATTTTTTGTATTTTTATTGAATAAGAAAGTTAGTTAAAATTGTAGTATTTTAATTACCTATCTGATAATAATGAATTATTCACTGGACCGGATTTAAAAAACAACACTACATTGCACTACATTTTGTAGAATACAAATCTTATCACACTATGATTTTCTTTTTTAATTTCACTTTTTCTTTTAAACATATTAACATTTCTCGTTAATGGTAAGTTAACGAATCAAAAGCTAATCCCAAGTGTATTAAAAATTAATGGGAAGGACAGGAACATATTTACATAATTATACAATTAATTTCTTAATATTCTGGAAAAACATAAGTAATAAAATTACTTTTTTTTTTGTTTTCAATATAAGTTCAGATATCTAACAAGGAAATTTAAACACCACATTTTCGGATCATTAAAGCGTGAAATAAAAATATTTTCTTAAAATAAAGAAAGCAAAACAAAACCCATACCAAAAAAATTCATTGATCCCAAAATAAATTATAACATAGAAATAAAATTTTGTAATCTTATTTTAAATACAAATAAAAACAATATTAGAAAAGTGAAAATTAATCTTTTACTCTCTGTAATAAAGAAAATCCTTTGGAATTTATTTACTTAGAATTAATTAAAATTAACTATGTTATTATATAACATTACAAATTATATAATAAACAAAAATTTTTTTTTAACTTCAGTGTTGTTTGTACAAGTATTAAATTATAAATTATATAAACAGTGAACAATAATATTATGTATATAGTCCTTGTAAATTTTCAAAGATGCAACGACAGTAACCTATTACCAAAGATTGTTTTATATTTTTATTGTAAACATGATAAAAATAAACAATATCAAAGTAACTTTTTTAAGTTTTTATTTTTTATAAAATTTTCTCATTTTGATAATATTCTGTTTTTCGCTATAAAAATTATAATAAAGTTTACTATGCTGGTTTATGCCATGGCCACCGTATTTATTTATAATAATCTTTTTTATTTGCTTAATTTTTTTTTGTTAAAACAAGGAGTATGTATTTCATAAAGGATTCAGTCGCATATAAAAAATATACCTAAATCAAAAAAATCTTAAATCACAACCCCATGAGCTGAATTTTTGTTTGTATTCGCTGTCACAAAAGTTTTTAATACTTTAAAAATGATTCTCAAAACAAAAAATTTAAGCTCATGTGATTTAAGATTTTTTGTATAATTTTTTTTGATTTATATTTTATTGTATGGGACTGAGTCCTCTATGGTATACATACTCTTTGGTTAAAACCAAATAATAAATAAATTAATCGTCTTTTAAGTTCAGTAAAAAAAAATATTTTTTTTTTTTATTTATTGTACACTTGCTTTTATATTAGAAAAAAGTTATAAAATAATTTTATGTCATTATTCCGTTAAAATATATATAATTATAAAATTTAAAGTCTTTATAATTACATTTTTGAGCAAAATTAAATATCTAAATAATTCAATCGATAGAGATTCCGGCTGAATAAATTTATTTCATTTGTCTAAAGTTTCTAAAAGTATATAATGCACACAAAAGATTAATCTAACAATTGTTGAAACATATAAAGGATGAGATTCCAATTTGAAGTTGAACTTAATGAGTTCCGCAAATAATATGTCAGACTACAAGTTATATAAATATAATATATTTTGTGAATAGAATGAATATGAACGCTCGCCTATAATGAAATGGATACACCGCAATCCTTTTTTAATAAAAAGCATGAAACATTTTATATAGTTTAATTAAAGCATTTCAATTTTAAAAATGTAGTTTTTTTTTTAAATAATTCTTAATCAAATTATGGAAAATTTTTTGAAATTGTTTTAAAGTTAAATGCTTTTTAACGAGAAATTAAGTATTTTTTTATGAAAAATAAAATTATATTATTTCCCTTCATATATACGTTTGATATTCAGAAAGCAAATAAATGCTTATGCGTTTAACTAAAAGTTTGAACAAAAAATTTTTTTTTTAATTATTGTCTAATAGTCGAATTGTTTTTTAAAGGCTCAAATAATGATCCTAAGGCTATGTTTCCCACTCTATAATTTTAGATTTTATTTAACATTTATATACTTTTAACTAAAGTTTCGAAATAAAATAAGAGAAAGTTTTTATATAGAACTTTTTGTCAAAAAAAAAAAAAACTTTTGACTAAAAATTAATAAAAAAAAATAAATTTTATGTATACACATAGCAAAAGTTTTATACGTAATTAATTTTCAGAAAGAACAAAAAAAAAATGAACGAGTAATTATAAGAGATTCTTTAGGCAAGATAATTTTTTAATCTCATTAAGAAAGTAAAAATGAATAAGATAAAAATTCTTTTTTAATCAGCATATTTTTTTTGTTGCTAACTTAAAGTTCGTATGGTATATACAAATAATACATGTACAATACATATAAGTTTTTTATATATTTTTAATCTGATGACTTTGCGATAATATTTAAACAAAGTAAAAATTCATAAACTTAAATAAATAAGAAAATTTTCAAATAAGAACAAGCACAATGCAAATAGCATTTTCCAAACATTAAAATCATTTTCAACAGATATTAAATTTTTAAATAAATTAAATTTTAAATATCTAAAAGATATTATTTCGTAATTTTTTTTTTTTTTTTTCATTTAATTTATTTTGAAAATAATTATTTCAATTTAATCAAATTTATTCAAGAAATCCAGCTGAATGTTAATTTCTGTCATTTTGAAAGTTCTACAAAGAAAAACTAATTTTATCGACCATAGTGTAAACTTCATAATTTTCAGTTGATCTCCTGCCGTATTATTAGGTAGGGTGTGCCGTATTATTAGGTAGGTTGTTTTAGTGCGAGATTGGAATATAAAACAGTTTTATAGTCCTTAACATGAACCATCCTAAGATTTTCAACGAACTCCTCGTTTTATGTAAATCATTTCGCAATGAAGGTATAACTCTATTATTTTGTTATGCTTTCTTATTTTAATTTATAATTTTTAAAAATTATATGTCCACCTAAAAAGGTTAATGCTCCAAAATCATTATATTAAAAAAAAAATTAAATTATTGACTCATTTTAGACTTTTTTTCATTTCTTCATATTCCTAAACTTTTAATTTCTATTAATAAATATATATAATTGAATAAAACTTATTATTGTTTTTAATTTCATTGTCACTTTTTTTTATAAATTAACGCTAAATAAAAAATTCCATATTTTAAAGAAACACTTAAAAAATTATCATTAAATAATATTTTGTGTTAAAGAAAATTTATACCGAAATTTATAAATTCAAAATATAAAATATTATATAATTATATAATTTAAAGTTTGATTATAATTCAACATAATACATTTTACACAATGTTCAAAAATGCCTGAAATCCCTACGATTATTTAAATTAACACAAAAAAAAAGTATATTTTTTTACCCTTAAGCTATTAAGGAAATATTTAAATTTTTATATTAAATTACATCTCTCATTGATTTTTATGTTTAATTTTAAAGCATTTTTTTTTCCTGTTCTTTTTTAACCAAAACTCAAATGCTTTTTAAATTATAATTTAATATTGTTGAGAAAATTGTATTTTTACACCATCTGCGTTTTAACATTTTTGATTCTTCATTAACAGAAGACATGCTATTACGGTTAAACTGAAACTAATTGATTCATTTTTGTTTCTCATAATTTTGTTTTCCTCTTTTGTTTCACACATTATTATTATAATCATTATGAACTTAAAATAGATTATCCATATATAGTAGATGAATTTCGACACTCGCATAATACAATATCGGATACCATCTATTTGTTACAAAATTTTTGGACGGATTCTCAAAACTTAAAAAAAAAAACATTCATAAATAATTGCTAATATTTTTCTAAAATATAATGTGAAATATTAGATTCGTTTCCATAAGCAAAATGAACAGCACATTTAACCAAAATCGAGAATTCTAGATATTTGATTTAGATATTAATTGATAACATAGTTTTCTTCTGCAACTACAAAAATTTGTGTCAAATTAATTTTTTCTTTCACTGTTAAAATAATAGATTACAAATGAATGAATTCTCCTTATTAAATACCGTGTAATCTTTCATTTCGCTATGTTATAATAATTTTTGGTTATAAAATTTTATTAAAAAGGAAATTTTATATTACTAAGTATTTTTAGCATATTTTTACTTAACTTTAATATACATCAGAGTACAGACATTTGAAATATAAAACCCGCAAAGAACAGATGTTCATTAGTCCATAAAAAAAAAATATTTTCCTTCTGTTTTATTATAATAAGTATCTGATGATATCTATATATCGAAGATGAGGCCTAATGTATTATATAATATCTCTAATATAGCATCTAAATATTTTATACAATTTAAACAATAAATTTCTATAATATTACTAATTTTTTTTTTCTTTTTATGATGATGGAAAGGATTTCTAAATAACAAAATAAACAAAGATATTAAAATATTTTATATCAAAAAAATTTACGTACCAGTGAAGTTGTATATATTTAGATTTATTATTTTATTTTATGAATAATAATCAAAAATAATATTAATTAAAATTTATTCAAAGTAAAATTTTTTAGCAAGCTTATGGCCTAGTAACTTTAATATATACAAATATAATTTTGAATAGAAATTTATAAATTATTTTTTTAATGTAAAAGCTAAAATAAATTTCTCTATTTGTAGAAATTTAGATGCAGGTACAGTTTTTGAGTAGCCATAAATTGAAAAATATTAAATTTATTTGTCGACTGCTAGTGTCAGACAACCATTGATGCTGATAATAAATATATATTACAGAAAAATAAATCAAGAGCGGCTTTTAAGAGGAGCTCTTAATCTACAACGATTATTTTCTTTCTTATATCAATATAGTATATATAAACTTTTGTTGAGAAAGCTTTCACTTAATTTTCAAACGATAATTTCAAATAGTTTTTTAGTGTGAAAATGTTCCAGGTATGATCAGCAAACATAAACAATACTGCTATTTGTTTAATTTATTAGATGACGGTTCTGAAACTAAAGTTATTAAAGCTGTGTTTAGGGCCTGCAATACCGGTTTTCGGTATTGTATTTAAATAAATACCGGTATACCGGTATTATACCGGTATTGGTGATTTATTTAAAAATTTAAAAGAAATTGTATAAATTGATAATTTTATTAATTAATACAAAAACAAATATATAATTTGGGTGAGACTGAGAATAGGAGAAAATGGGTTTTTTTCTTTATTCTACGAATTTAAAAAAAATAAAATAAAATAAACAATCCCGATTTATGTAGAAAAATGTCTGAAAAATCCAAAAATCATAACTTTATAGTGGTAAGTGCTAATATTCTATCTTTTTTGTTCATTGAAAGTGAAAAATTGAGTTAGGTGTTTGAGAATTGGTTACTACCTACCTAGAAATATGTTGAGTTCCACAGACTATTTCTTTACAAAAAATGCACTGGTTTTATATAATGCCGATTGAATCATTATATAATAATTTTCTATCTTTATAATAATAATTCAGTATGAATTAAAAAGCAATAAAATTATATTGATCCATCAAAAAAACTAAATTAATTTATTTCTTGGTAAATTTTTTAAAAAAATCATATAATTTTTGTCCAGATTTCTTTAGTTTTGTCCAGATTTGTCCAGATTTGAACCAATAAAATTTAAATTTGTCCAGATTTCGGGTTTTTAAAAACTGGCAACCCTATGTATGATTTAAATAAATTTCAAATGTATGATATTTTAAATACCGAAACACCGGTATTTATATGTCATAATACCGGTATTTCGGTTTTAAAAAATATCCTCAGAATACCGGTATACCGGTATTGCAGGCCCTAGCTGCACCCAAAAAATGATGTCCGTAATTCTCAAAAGATTTTTGTCTGTTGATGGTTCTTTTGTCTGTATCTGTTGCAACTAACAAATTTAAATGTAAAAATGCCTACTCCAACATAATGTTTAGTTAAAATAAATACAAAGAAAGCTCTGTAGAATTACATGGTTTGTTGTAAACATCTGTTGAATTAACCTTTACACTGTTTGACTGATAATTAACAAAATCAAAAAATTAGTTAGTACGTTTTACAAATAATTTTGTTGAAAATCGAAAAATAGATTTTCGTTTACAACGATGTAAGGTTTTGAAACTATTTTTGTATTTTTATTTACGATGCAAGGTTTTTATTTGTTTATAAAGCCACCAGTATACATAATTTATATTTTCTATTTTGCACACATCCATAATTTTAAGACTATAGCTGAGTGGTAGAGTGTTTGATTGCAATGCTGTAGGTCGAGGTTCGAATCCCGAACAAGGCATAAAAAATTAAAATCGAAATTATTAAAAAAAAGAAAATTAAAAAAAAAATAAAATAAAAAGAAATTAAAAAAAAAAAAATTAAAAAATAAAAAATAAAAAAATAAATAAAAATAAAAAATAAATAGAAATAAAAATATTAATAAAAATAAAAAAAAATAAATTAATTTTTTTTTCTATTATTTTGAAAATTTATTTCTACAGACAAAAGTTACAGATGCAATCAACAGACAGCCCTATTGGCCCCTTTCGAAAAGATTTATCTGTAAAAGTAACAAATATTTTTGTTCAAAAAACAGACAGAATTCTTTGAGTGTGTGTTATATAGACACAGGCTAGAATCAAATAATTTAAAATTGTTGAAATCATAATTAATAAACATAATATTACTTAGTTAAACTAATAATAAATTATGTCATTTTTGGCTTTCAGACAATAAAATTTTACAAATCATAGTTGCAATTACTCGGAACATTAATAAATACAATTTAATGGAAAACCTTAATTTAGCTAAACGGTCAGTTTAGCTAAATTGTATTGTTTATGGGCTGGTGCTCTTAAAACCCATCTTGAGTACCTGGACAAAGTTCAGAGAAGGGCTATTAGATTGATCAACGATCACCAAACCACCAGCTCTTTAACATCACTCAATCACCGTCGCAATGTAGGTTCACTTTCAATTTTTTATAAATACCTTGTTGGAACGGATACGTGTTCCCTGGAAGTAAAGGCCCTACTTCCTCCACTTCAAGTATTTTCACGCCAAACTCGTACCGCTTCAACGTCACATCCATATTTCGTCAAAATTCCCAAATGTGAGAGAACGAGCTTTGGAGATTCGTTTTCAGTTCGCACCTCGAGAATGTGGAATGCTCTCCCATTAAAATTGTTTCCGACAGCTGGCGCACGTTTGACTTACGACTTGTGCCGCTTTAAGAAAAGTGTACATGATTACCTACTAACTATCCCACTTTTAAATCCCGTCTAAACTTCCTTTCCATTATCAAATCCATGCTTCTTTAAGCATAAAAGGTATCCCACCTAGTGATTTGGTAACTTTAATAAAAAAAAAAAAAAAAAAAAGTTCCCACAATCATCTTGTTAAAAATCCGAATACCAACTGAGATCTGATAGTATTAGGTATTTTTAAAAATAAGTTTATTTTTTATGTAAAATCTCAAGTATATTTATAATCTTATTGATTGAGTCATTGTTTTTACAACAGAAACCACCAATAAGTCCTTTTAATCCTTTTGTGAACAAAAAATAATGTGTATAATACATATATTTTCTTGAAAAATTAGAAAAGATAAGACGTACAACATGTGTACATCTTTGTTTTTGTCTATACATTTCCAATGTTTTTATTTTTTTAAATGAAATTAATTTTACTTAGTGAACTATAATCAATAAAATCATTCTCCCATTGTTTTTAAATCTGATCATTAATTACGATTGTAAGCTTTCGTAATTTTTATTTTTTCATTTTATTTTATTTTATTTTTAATGGTTTCATTTTCCAAAATGTGTAACGGTATTTACTTTTTAATTTAATTCAATAACAATTTATCAGAATTAAGTCAATGTTTTTTTAAAACAAAATTTTTTACTATTCAGAATTTTTGGATACAATAAATAATTTCAATTTTTTAAAGTGAAATTATTATTAAGAGTAAGGAAAATAGAATAGAGGATATTAAAATAAAAAAACCAAAAACAAAATCAGATCTCAGATTTGATGCTCGATGCAATTATAAAATGAAATTGAATTTTTAACTAATTTATTCCGAAAAAATAAACAAAATTAAATTAAAAAATAGAATTTACGGAATCTCATAAATAAATTTTGGGACCCATTTCATAATCCGGGGTTAAACAAATTTTTTAACTTCATCTTTCAATATACCTACTATTAAATCCAATGCTATTGGAACATATTTTCATCTAAATCCAACCTCCAGTTAGAATTCTTGGAGTCTAACAAATTTATTAGTTCATCTGTCTATCCAAAGTACAAAATTTTCATCGCAATTCATTAAAACTTAAAAAAAAAAATACTTTAATATATAAATTTTGTATACAAATTATTAAGACGCTTGGACGTGATTTGGCATTATAAAGGAGAACGGACGAACATTTAATAAAATATTTGATTGTATATTCAATAGTTTCAATATCAATAGATTTTATATTCAATTACAGATTCAATATCAAAACTATTATATTTTAAAATTTTTTCAAACTAATAGTAAGAAGCTGAGAAATAAGACTAATAAATTTTGTTAAATTATCTATGGATTTTATATAACAAAAAAATTCCACTTTATTCATTCTGTAACAAAATATTTATTCCTTCAACATACTAGGTCGTTGATTAACTTGAAACAAAACACAATAAGAAGAACAAAAAAATATATTTGATTGCCATCTAAATTGATCGATTTTTTTGTTGTTCAAATACATTATAGTCTTTATGAGATTTTTATGATATTCGAAATGATCCATAAAATTTTTTTATCTTAACGACTTTAAAAACAAATTTATGACTGTTATAGTTTCACATAAGGAAACAAATTAGTTATAGGTATATAATTTGCTTTAGTTGGCATAAAATAAAACAAATATTATTAGGATTTGTGGTATATATTTACTTATTATACAAATCAGCAATATTGAAATGCTGAACACATTTTTTTTTCTATTAAAATAACACTATACAGTTTCTTATACACATACAACTGTACGTGTACACTATAAAATGATTACCATATACCTCTAATCAAAGAGGATTCATAACTTTAATTTAACAATAATTTGAAAAAAATGTTTTATAAAAAATCTTAGGACAATTAAAGGTCGATTAAAATTTTGAAGGACAAAAAAGGAGAACATTTTTTTATGATAATTCCATTATATTTCCATTTAAAGCTTAGTTTATTATGTTCAAATAATCTTAAAAAGTCTTAATTTTGAGCAGATACCATGAATAAAAGAAAATTAGGATGAATACGAATTGCAAGCATAAATAGACATTTTATTTTAGAGACCTTAATGCAAGCGGTAATAGCAACAGGTATCTTTACCTAAAAATGTATTAGTAAATCCCCTAATTTTATCACAATTGATACAGCTTTAGATGCATTGCTTACAATTTAAATGGTCTTCCTTTCTGTTTGTTGTTTTATCATTTTAGATTGTAATTATCTGTAGTCGAACTTATAATAAGTTTATTTCCATCGCCCACCTTTTGGTTCTTATGCAGTGTTTACAATAAAAGCCAAGCATTTATGTTATATATATATATATATATATATATATATATATATATATATATATATATATATATAATTGGTTTTACCTATAATAATATACTTATTATAATAATATACTTATATTATTATGTACAATAACTTTTTATAAAATAAAGTAAACATAATTATAAAAATTACTAAAATGTTTTATACATACATAGTTTAAAAAAAAAAATTACTTATTTTTATAGAATAAAAAAAAAATTTTGTTTTTAAACAGTTAAAAGGAAATATGCCTAAAATATTGGTCTCAAAATCCCAAAGATGAAAAAATTAAAGAATTTCCTATTTTTCTTCCGGTTTGTTTACTTCTTTTTTCTTTACATAATTTTTTTTTTTTTTTAAATAAAAATATATTTATATTCCTAATGTACATATACATTTTTATGCTGCTTATTTTTCCTTTTTTTTTTTAAGAACATTATGTAATGAAATTTTATTTATTATTTATATTTTTTTTTTTATATTTAAGAATATTTTTAGGAATTTTCTCTAACAGATAAACAGCAAAAGGGAAAAAAAAAAATTTGTTGAGAAAATACAAAATAAATTTATTTTAAGAAACATAAATTTAATATGAGAAGGTTTTTGAAACGATAAGAAGTGACACTTTTCTTTTGAAATTAATGTTTCTTGAAATAAAAGTGACTAGAATCCTTTTTATTTTTTGCTCAAACTATTGTAGAAGACTCTTATACTTGAATGATTTTTCTTTTCTAGTTTATTAAAGGAAAAATTCGTAACCATTTTTTCGGTCTTTTGAATTTTGTTAAAAAAAAAATTTATTTGTTTAAATAAAATTTGAAGATGAATTATTTTTTCTATGGCTTTAATAATAAAAAGGTTCAATTTGTGGCTATAGATAAATATATATTTTTGATTTATGTTTTCAATATTTATTTTGTCTTTCAAAACTAAAGATTGTTTTTCAGAATCTAATTATATTCAAAGTATTCATCCGGCTAACTTAATAAGTCTTCAATGTTTTACTTGGAGAAATTGTGGCAATCAAGCATATGTTTAATGAAGGTTGGCATCATCAATATATTATTCCCAAAAATACAATGCTGTTTATTAAATCGGATTGTGTTTAAGAATTATCATCGTTTAATATATCTATGTGTATATTATTTCAATAAAAATATGAAAAAAAAATTTTTTAATTTAAAATATGGCCATATGGCTAGAATTATCGGTAAGGAAACTATTATACACAATATATCAATCAAATGATGGGAGGATAGATATTTTGAGGTGACGAAAATTCACACTGAGGGCGAAAAGTACATAAAAAAAAAAAAAAAAAAAATAACGTAAATAAAATTAACTTGAAACTTAATAAATTTAGAAGATGATTTATTTTTGAAAGGATCAAATCAAAAATATTTTACCCTAAAATACTAATTCGATAAACAAAACCTCTTTCCCAAAAAGATAAAAAAAAAATAAAAAACCAAAAGAAAATCCTTATCTTTCCTTGAAATCCTTCATACCATATTATAATCAAAATATTTTACTATATAATCTTTTAATGAGTAAATTTAATTTTTGGAAAGTAAATAGAAAATATTTTTAAAAAATTTTGAAACCAAAAATGTTTTCACTAACATAAACATTTCATGGGTTCTTTTAATTTAGGGTTTTCCTTTTTTTTTTTTTTGCTTTGCTTGATGAAATCTTCATTTCTCTAAAATTTTGAATAAGTTATAAAATTTTTATTTATTTATTTTTTTTTCAACTAACATATCTACATAAGCATTAAAGAATTTAATTTTCAGAAATTTATTTTGTTTTTTGGTTAAAATATGACAAAATTTACATAAGAGTTAATTTTATAAGCATAGAAAATTTTTGTACTTTTTTAAGATTTCTATATATTAAATATTAAAAATAAAGCATATATTTTATTTAAATAGTTTCAACGACTTAATTTTTTTTATTTTGTGGAGGACCAAGTTTTTCAGACAATTTAAAATCTCATATATTTGAATTTTATTTCCATAATTTAATATTTTCAAATATATTAAGACTAAAAAGGTTAAACTATTAAGAATGTAAAATGTGTACCTAAACAAACTTAATTAATAGAAATATTTCTAATGTACTTATTCGAGCTCTTTGTTAAGGAATTTTGGTGCAGAAGAACATTCGATTCTCTTGAATAATCATAATTGTTATCACAAAAATGCATATTATTAAGGATATGATGACATAAGCGTAAAATTATCTCTTAACTTAATGGTAGCTCAAAATTATGTATTGCTCCGTTTAATTCAAAAATATCAATATTCTATTCGACTATAATAACTAAACTAATAATCTTATTAAACTTAAACATCGTCGTCAAATATTTTCACAAAAATTATAAACATAATTGTATTTTTATATTTTTTATATAAATATAAACAAACTCTTAAATGCATTCTCTCTTAACTATCTATACTAGTTTTTTTTTTTCATTACATATAATAATGTCCTAATTTTATATCATTAAAGTAATGGTCCATTAGCGTTGCTGCAATATCTCTTTATTATTAAGTTTTAAAGGACATTTCGTATTGTTGAGAATTGCAATTTATTTTAAAAGTTTTTTTTTATATTATATTATAATATAGAATATAATATTTTTTAAAAAATATAAATGTATAATGTTATTTAAAATGTCCTTATCAGAAAATGAACATAGAATTAAGATAAGTTGTATTATATTTTTATATTCTCACTTATAAGAAAAAAATTATATAATAATTTTTCTTTGGATCACCATAATATTATATAACATTAGCAAAATTAGTTTTTAAAGTAATTTAAAATTTTTATTAAATTTAAAATACTATAAATACAAAAATATCCAGAGTATCTATATAAACTTTACTATAATTTTTTTTTGTTAGCAAAGAGAATACAATAGCTGATGCAATTTTATGACTTTAATTCAAATTTTTATATAAAGAAAGAAACTTTTAACAAAGAATTTTTTTTAATAAAATTTTCTTCTTTTTTTTTTATATAAATTATACCCGATCTCAGTTCTCAAAGTGATTGTAAACTGTGTATAATTGTTGAAAGAGTTTTATACAAGAAAAGAATCATTTTATAAAAAAAAATTTTCATTCACCCACTTTTCGTTTTTTTGTATATTTAATATTTAGAAAATATGATTTTTATTTTTATTTTTTTGGTTGCAAAATTTTTTGTTATCACTGTTGTTGATCTACTATTTAGATTACCTTTTTTTTTTTGCTTTGCATAAGAATATAATGACAAGAAGAAACTTATTTTAAAAATTTGCTTCTAAAAAAAATTTGACAAAATGAATAGACAAAATTTAAAAAAAAATTTAATATAAGTGAGATGTTATCGCAGTGATGGAAACCATTATGTCAAAAAAATAATCAAAATAGTTAATTATAGGAAAATATTTAAAAGTTGTTTTCATTACTCTCTAGAGAAAGATGATTAAAGAATTTAATGTGTATATTTTTTAGATTTTTAATATTTATTTCCAATTTATTTTTCACAGTCATTACATAGTGCTGAACAATTAATTTAATTTGGGAATTGATCGTCTTTTCTTTTAAAATAACAGCAAGCCTATAGAAGAATATTTTTTGTATATTATTTCATTTCTTTACTAACTATTTTATATTATTCGATTTTTCCACTTTCGAAAATTTCTCAATTGAACTGCCACAAAAAAATTATCCAAATAAATTGCATAATATATTTATTAAAATAAAAATGTCAATGTTTTCTCTTTTTTTATTTTTAAACTTTATTGATTTATAAAATCGGCAACAAAATTTTGAAATTCAGCTGGTTTTTCAAAATGTATTAAATGTCCACAATCTGACCAAACTATCTTTGAATTTGGAAAAATTTTTTGAATTGCTGGCCAATCATTAGGTCTGTGAATTTAAAATTAAACAAATTAATCATAAATCAAATTATAGGGTAAGTACATATTGTAAAAGAAAAATGACATTGGTAAATATATTAGTTAATTGCTGTAAGCACATAATATTATAAATTATTCTTTAAAATTTATTCATCATTAAATTCATTCGTAGAATGATTCTAAATTAACTTCTTCCTTAAATACCGTATATTCAATAATTCATTCTAAAATGTCACTTTTCTTGTATCAAATTATATCATAAATAAATAATTTTTAATACCGAGAAGTTTCAACTGAGTTTTCGAATCTTAAAAACATAATTTTTTTTAATTGATAAAATTTAGAATTGACTTTGATAATTCATCCGGATTATCTAAGTGAATATTATGGCCAGAATCAATATAATCTAATTCAGCACTGGGAAATAAATCTTTAATAACATCAAATTTAAAGGGACTGCAATTAGATAATTTATTTTTATAATAAACTTAGACATTCTGTTTCACTTGATAATATTTTAAATTTGAAATGAATTTAATCTATCAGCTAATATGAAGGTTGGGGCATTAAAAAAGTTTTCTTACAGAAAATTACTTAAATTTAAAATTCTTTAACTGCCGAATGTTCTATAATTTCCATCTTAAAATTTAAACTATATAGGTATATTATAATTAAGCTTCTCACATTATATACTTTAAACTTACTCAATAAAATTTGAATGAGAACCACCGATAAACAGCGTAGGACCATTGTATATTTTTTCATTTATAAGCTCTTCTGAAAAATAAGCGAAATTTTTAAAATTGTCATGGAGAGCTTTCAAATTGAGAGTCCATTGGAATCTTAAATAAAAATATATAATATAATGTCTTTACTACACAGTCTACTTCTAAAATTAATTACCCATTTTCAGTTTTTTTTAAATTTAACATTAGAAAGTCTATTGTTCCCTGATCTCCAGCAGCTTTTTTTAATTGTTTTTCTACCAATTTTCTGGCTTGAGCCAGTTGAGTACCATCAGGTACGTGAATACTTCTCATAGCTGAAAAAATGCTATCCATACGATTAAAATCTCTGGGCATATTTATAGGAGATATGTCGACTACAATGGCTCGATCGGCTAAATTTGGCTAGAAAATGTAAAATTTTTAATAAATTGGAAATAGGACTTCAATAGTTATTTTTATAGATTATCAAAAATTGCTAGTATGCGAATGCGAGAAGAGAAATATATCCATTTAGCGATTAAAAAAATATATACATACATATTTTAAAATGAAGTGCATAATTGCTCGGCCCCCCATTGAATGGCCCATGACACAACATTTTGCAATATTATGTTCTTTCAAGAAAAAAGCAATGTCCTCAGATAAATGTTCATACGAATGCTCTCGGGTATGTGGACTTTCACCGTGATTTCTTGCATCCAGTGCTATTATCTAAAAATGAAATAATATAATTTTTTGTATTTGTATTGAAATGTAATCCAGTTAGAATATACATGTGTATGACAACAATTAAAGTTGTTTTTTTTTTTTTTTTCAAATTTTAGAAGTAGAGATTTTACTCACCTTACGATTTGGAACAAGTTTCTGTAATAATCCTCTACTTACTCCACGCCAGTTTTGTTTACTACCAAACAAACCGTGCATTATAAGCAACGGAGGGGCTCCACTTTCTTTATCTGTAGTGCTATATAAATTGTAAGCCATTGAAATTGGCTTAACATTAGAACTCGAACTAAAATTCACATATTTTTTTATTTGCTTTAAATTACACTTTGATAATCGAATAAATATTGGATTTATGGACATTTTATTTTCTTAATTCTAAAAATAAATAAAAAAAGTGAATTTTTACTTTTCAAAGCTACATAAAGTTTTAATGTTTTTATTTATTTTTATATTTTTTGATAGACAACAAAAAACATATGATTCTTGATTTTAAAAAAGTATAGAGAATCTAATAAAAGCCTTTACTTATTTTTTGGCGACTATCAAAGTATTAAATTTTTTTTGTTTGACATACATTTCGCAAAAAAATTGAAAATATTACATCGCTAATCACTAGGTATTGACTGATAATCGTTCATAAATTCTAAGTAGATATTAAAGTTAAAATAACAATTTTAGATACTTGATATTTAATTATTAGACGTAAAAGATTTTTTTGAAGTTCGTAGTTTATTGAAAGACTGGTATATTAAATTTTATTCACCTAGATCACATACATTATATTAATTATGCTTTGCAAATCCAGTGCAATGAACATAAGGTAGATATAACTAAAAGATTTTATATATAATTATTTTATTTGGCGCAGCGCAGTCGGTTAGATGTAAAAATTTAAATACTTTAATATTTTTATCATAATATAATGTATTAAATGTACAACTAGCCATCTATATATTGGACGAAAAAATTGTAGCATAAGTATCATAGATCGGTAGCATGAGCGCCACGGTTAAACTCGAAATTACATAGATTAAATAATACTTTATAGATTTTAAATTGAAAAAAACACAACCCATAAAAGCAAAGTTTTTTGTGCAAATCCTTTCTATCGGACGCCTCGGTTTTTTATTACTATTTTAAGATCTGTTCACATTCAAATTAATCATTTATTTCATTTGAGATATAAGGAAAATCGTTTCATCTTAATTTCTAATTTTACTCTTTTGTTTCAGAAATTCTATTTCAGTTTTTATTTCACAAAAAAATTCGATGAATCCCCTGAGCAAAAGCATTTAACGACCTCTACGCTCCTCCACTTCTTTCGTCATTCGATAGAGCTGAAATGCATTATGCCTTCGAAATGTTTTATGTGCAAAAATACAAAAATAATTTTAAACGAGTACGAGTTCAGTGAACATTTTGATGTAAATTATATTTATAAACTCAAATAATTTTTGATCATTGTTGTGATATAAAATTGAAAAAATATTTTTGAAAAGACATAAAAATATAAAAAAAATTCTATAATGAACAGTTCTCGGAAAGATAAAGAAAAACATTAGGATAATTTTTTTATGTACAAAAATCTTTAAACAAACAAAAGTAATACTAAGAAATACCTTTTGATTTTTATATTTCTAATAAAAACTTATCGCTTTTTCTATTTTCAAATAAAAGCCAGAACAATATTTTTTTTAGCCTTAGTAATGTTATCTTATCTTTAGTAATAATATTTAACTGTATTTGAAAAGTGAATCTATTGTAAATACCTCTTAAATTCTAACTGAAATTACACGAGCACATATTAACACACCTAAATATTTTCTACACTATTTTACGACAAATATTCGTATACAAAGCTAGGAATATAAAGTTTAATATGTATATGGTTTTTATTCATAGTTGTATATTTTTTGAATTAATTATCTTATTATGCTGCTGCAGTCTTTCATGTTTTTTTTCTTCGCAAAAAAATGTAATTTTTTTATTTGTGTAACAAAATTTTAAAATTTGAAAAATAAAATTGCAATATAAAAAAATATCTCTTTTTATTTATGTGAATAAATTTGCTGAAATAAATTATTCCTTTAACTTAATTTCTCACATATAATATTAACCCCAACCAGCTGATATGCTTTATACATCAACATTATATAAATGTAATACATACAGATTTTTTTAGCTCATAGTTTATTTTTTATTTATACAATACATTTATGCAGTATCTCATAAAAACTTAGAATGCACGAATAATTTCTAAAATAAATAATGTCAAACTTGTTATCAGCGAGTATTAAAAAAGTAGGTCATTTTAAGAAATATTTATGAACATGAAAGAATGGTGTTATAAAAACGCTGTTGTAATCATCCAAAAATCAAAAGAATACATTTTTACACAAACTTAGTGTAATGTTTATAACGATATAATTTTCAAGAAAATTAAATTTAATATTATGTACGAGTATTTATCATCTTTCATCTGTATTTTGTGTATGATAAATCACAGATCACAGTGCAAAGACTATATAAATAATTTGAAAGCGAAACAGAAAAAGATTACAACCTCTTTTTTATAATATTTTCAGATCAAGACGCTGGTGGTGGAAGATCAAGGAAAATATTATTTAATAAAATTAAAAACCTTTAAATAATTGTTACAAAGATTCTTCGGAAAATCCAGTATTTATGATTAATTGATTACTTATATTCTCATAAGTTTCGACAGTAATTTATTGCAAAAACTGAACTTGGTTATTATTATAAACCGTTTCAAAATACATTGTTTAAGGTTTTTATATTTAAAAAATAAATAAATAAATATATAAATTTAATAATTATACAAATTAAAAATCATTTTTATCTGATATTAATAAAAATAGTATTCTAACCCTTTTCTATTCTATGAATGCTAATGTACAAACAAATTGACTTGTGATTATGATATAAAGCGAACGTATACTACAGCCGACGTGGAACTGAAAATAGACATTACATAATTTTTTTTTTTCCTCACTGAAATAAATGAAAAATTAATCCATTATCATTTTCTTTTATTTAAATGTCGTCGTACAACTGCAGACGTAATGTGTTCACTTCATAGTGATTTTATTTTTCATTATTAGCATTTTAATTACAGCTGTTTTTGAAATAATTTATAATAATAAACATTAAAAAATTGTTCTGATTATACAATTGATTTTCTTTTTTCATGCACATACAGTTTGAAAATGAAAATCATGCCTATTTATTATTACTGTATATTTCATAGACGCACTAATGTTTTATAATAAAAGTATAGATACATAATAATCGGATTATATCTTTATTTTACACATAACATATATGTATATTTTACATATAAATGTAAATTATTTGCTATCATGTCATAAAATAAAATTTCTGTTATTATAAATGAAACTCATTTTACTGAAGTTACTTAAAGTAATTTTTAATACAAACACTAATCTTACCACTTTAAAAAAATAAGGTGCGAATTATATTAATATCATCCTCTCGTCTTAACCAAGTATACCTTTGAATTTTCTGCAGGAATTAATCTTTGAATGAAAATTCATAAAAATGATATTGCATAATGATAAGGAATAATTTTTATATCATTTAATGGACACATATTTTTGAATTATTATATATTGAATGTATAATAATAATATATATACGAAATATTGAAACCTTTGAGTATTAGCTTTATTTATTGTTAAAAATATTTTATCTTAAAATCCAAAAGTTTCCATTGAAGTAAATGTATTCCTGACAGCCTGACACATTACTTTTGTTTTTTAATGTTAATGTTTTACACCATCTGTTATTATTAATACATTTTAAAGTCAAATCTAAGTAGTCGTTAAAGAAATATATCTCTTATAAATTTATATGTATTCCAACTTTAACAAAGTACTCAGATTCACATTTTGTTACAAAATTGAAATTCAAAGTTTGGTTGATTTAAAATATACGATCTAAGAAGAAACGAAAATATCAATTTTTCTGGTATGGCTACTAATTTCAATAAGTTACTAAACATATATATAAACGTATGTGTTTTTCAAAATGTATCTACAAGTGCTTTAGAAATTCTTCTTTTTTTTCCTAAAATTTGCTGCATATTTTATCAAATTTAAAAGCTAATAATAACATTACGAAAATATATTCTGAGATTCTGTTATTATTCACATCAACATCTTTTTACATAATGATAATAAAACGTCCTTTTCAAAAGTATATGTTAAACTTCCAGCGTATAAACATTATTAAAACTATACAATAATAGTATTAAAAAAAATATTAATTAAGAAGTTTGTAATGAAGTTTATTATTATTATTTTTGGAAAAATGAGCTAGTTGCATAAGTACCGGCAGCGAAAAAAATTAATTCTTACGAGTAGAAAGAAAATACAAACATTCAAAGTTTTTTATGTTGAAAATAAGTTTTCTTTGAGGTCATGTGGTATTTTTTAATATTTATTTTTCTTTTTCGGTTTTGGAATCATTTCTAAATTTCGTCAGTTATTCTTTTTGGTTTTTTTATTTTTTATTTTTGGTTCTTTACACAGTTGTTCTTAAATATGTTGTGAAGTATCAAAACAAATGTGTACATAAAATACAACTAAAAGTAAAAAAGCACTTAATAATAATAATGCTTAAAAGTTAAAACAAAAGTAAAATTACATTTTAAACTTTAAATTTTAATCTAAACAAAACATAACAAATTTTTGATAAATTTGTGTACCTTCAAATAGAATATGTACAATAATGTTCTTTAAAAAATTTAAAATTCTTAACGAATCAACGCAACGAGAGTGCTCAGGGCTGGACTTGCTGAAGTTAATTAAGTAAATTTGACAGCATTAAAAAATGAATTAAATACTGTTATCATTAATTAAATTTTTATGAAGCCTAAAAAAACGGCGAACTCTATTAGTGAATTAATACAATTAAATTGATTTTGTATTTTATAGGTCGTATTCCTTTAAAAAACCAAATATTAAAATACATATAGAATTAATGAAAATATTGAAAAATTCATGAAAAAGAAGATTTAACCACCGCTGACTCTGTTCATTCCGACATAAGGATATACCAGACAAATATCAGTTTATTATTCTGCTATTGATTCCCGATACTTATGACTTGCATTCATCGAATAAACTAAGTAAAGTAGCTAAATTAAATATTTTAAAATTCAAATTTAATTATTAAAAAATGTGTTTTTGAAGTAAAATTTTTAATGAAATAAAAATAAAACCACACATAAACTATAGTTATGTTTTAAAACTTTCAAATAATGTAAAATTCTTTTTTGTAAATAAATTACTTTTCATTGGCAGCATAGCAATGGTACTTAATATCTACTTAAAAAGTTTTACTGCATAAACGTGTATTTCAGAAGCATGAGAATAAAAATAACATAAAAAAAATTATATAGATTTTTAAAAGTTAAGAAGTTAAAAGTAAACTGTTTATGTAAGAGAAGCTTACATTTTTTTGTTCAAAGTTAATGCTATTTTATATATTTAACTGCCTCCCACTGTACTTGCGAAATTAAAAGGTATAATTAGAATTTTGTTAAATTTTGAAATAAATTTTTTTTTTAAGTCTGAAAAATAAATAATGATTGTTAGGCAGTTTGAATGAGTTCTATTAGTGACGAATTCACGATACTTACAAATTTTAAAGAAGAACACTCATTTCCAAGAAAATGTATCTTATTTATTTCTCTAATTTTACAAAAATAATTTTCAATCCTAACAACAGTAACAAGTACTTTGGACATTTATTTTAATGATATTATAACGTTTTGTTTTGGAAAATATATTTAAATAAAAAATTTTAAGTTATCGAAAATTACAATGACAGAGTGCCTGATAGCGGTTAAAAATAAACCAATACAGTCAAATTACACAAAAGAGAAAAAAAAATCATACTAACTTCATAAGTTGTAAGATTTTATTGAATTTTTTCCCAAATTTTTATATTTTGAAGAAGAATTATCAGAAAAAAAAATTAAAGTTTGTTGCCAAAGTTATTAAATTACTTTGCCAGAATATTTAATGTTTTGCTTCTGCTCAAGACTACGTTTATGTAATGTCTGATATAATATCTGGATAATATAGAGTGCCTTCTATAGTGTCTTCTGTAATAGTGGCAACTACAGTCTTTTTAACAGCGAATGCTAAATATTGACGTATGAAACTAAGAAGAGTTCAATTTTCTTATATGATGAGGAACATTATGAATATTGTGATAAGTTTTGCAGAGTTTTCATTAATATTGAATTAATTTAATATGATTTCAAAATTTTCTCTTCACAAATTTAAATTTACTGATATATTTTTTTTTCTTTCTTTCAGAAACTGAAAATAATTTAATTCTTAATAAAGATAGACGGCTAATGGTGATATGATCATTAAAAATTAAAAAAAATTCATATCAAGTAAAGGTAGGTTTATATTATATGGTAAAATTTTAGCATCTTTCTTTATGTTACATCAAGTAAATCACTTTACAAATTTGTGACAATGCTTCTTTTTAATTTTTAATAACTTGCGAAATTGGCAAAATCCAAAACTTTTCAAAAAATTTACAATTTTAAAATGTAAGTTTTGAATTATCCGCCTTAAAAGAAGCTATGAAAACATAGATGTAGATATGAAGCGCTAATGTTCAGTGCTTCAAAATGAATTAAAACTAAAATTAACAATTATTGTTATGCGCCAATTATAATTATCCGCGCTGGAACTAAAAAAATATATTTTCATCTGATAAGCAATAGACCCCATTGCGATGGACCATTTATATAATTTTTTCATGCAAAAAACTTCGTATCAAGCTAAATATAAAAAATAAAGTACCTAACTGAAATTTCTTTTTAAATAAAGTTAAAAAAAAAATTATTTATGTATACGTCGTAGGTATATTTATTTACATTTTTTGTATATTAAGTTAAAGTTTAAGGCTATATACACTCTTCTCTTGATGAGTTTATTAACTTTGCCAGTAATATATGATGACCTTTGCAGATGTTTAAAACATAAAAATTATAATTACAAAGTAAAAGAAAGAAAAATCAGAAAAGAATCTTTTCACGTATAAATTTTCATTAAAAACTACAGCCAAAGGTTTTATTTTTGATTCTTTTTATGTAAACAGTATTACAACCAAACGAAAAACATTCATACCTATTTTGTATCTAACTCTTAATAGTACGACATACTTTCTATAAAAATTATTGATCTTTTAAATAAATATTTGAGAGTTTAAATTTTTCTTCAAAATTTTGGTTTGTAATTTCTTGCTTGCGTATTGTTAGCATAAGGTAAAAAAATTCTCCTTGTAATGAATTAAGTACAACTATATTACAAAAAAAAAGATTTTCAATCGAAAGTTCAAGCACATTCAACATCAAGCAAATTAAGGGGTCTATGTGTATTTTGTTTGATTACTTAAATTTAATTTCATAAATCTTGCTAATTCGAAACCTAAACATAAAGCACCACAAAAGTTAAACCTAGCTTGCACATGTAGATTACCTTTGGTAAATATTTTACGTTATTCAATATTGACTGTTTTCTTTATCTTAATAAAATTATAAACATATAACTAATTGCACTAAAAGAATTATCGTGCATCATTGGTACAAATACACAACACTGAAAAATACCTAATATCCTGTTATACGGTTGAATATTTAATTATTTAATTCATTTCGTACGTTTTTTATTTACATTAACTTTTTTTTTTTAATTTCTAAAAATGTAAGTATTAAAAACACCACATAAAATTCACAATTTTACAATTTATAGCATTCTCACCCATTATCAAATTGATATAAAATATTAAGTTAAAAAAAAATAAATAAATAGGAAAATGTTCAAAAAAAATTCAACACTTCGATTAAATTTCCAGCAACCAGTCTTATATTATGTCTACATTACACTTTAAGGTTATATAAATAAAAAAGGATACAATGTACCTACATACATGATCCAATGAAAATACGCAGGCCATAGCGTTGAAAATTATTGAAGCATTGATGTAGAATTTAATTTAAATGTTATCTTAATTGTTTTTTTACAACGTTTTTATCAACTCACATTCTTGTCTGTTTGTCTGTCCACGAAATTTTGTAATCAAATTTTAGACCACTTTCCGACAAGCTACAGCTCCGAAACTTTGAATATAGTTCTGAACCCGATGACAATACAATATTCTACCACTTTAATCATGATTTGAAAAATTTCTTGTCTGTTTGTCTGCCCGCGAAATTTTGCAATCAAATTTTCACAACCAAAAGTTTGTCCGATTTCATTCAAATTTAGTACATAAAAAGAAGAAATGATTGAACACACGAATTTCGTAACAAAAAATTTATTGGCCTCCTACCCAGCGACGTCCTATGGGGAGGATTTCAAAAGTACGATTTTATTCAAATTCGGTACATAAAAAGAAGAAATGATTTAACACACAAATTTTGTAACAAAAAAATTATTGGCCTCCTTACCTTCCTTGGAGAGGACTTCAAAACTTCGTCCGATTTTATTCAAATTTTGTACCTACAAAGAGGACATAATTAAACACACAAATTTCGTAATTTTGACAATCAAATTTTACAAGAAAAATTCTGCTTTGTTTCAGCTTCAAAACTAAAAAGTAGAAAATAAATATTAAATCATAAAAAATACCTTTTATAAAAAACAACGTTTTTCTTGCGCACTAAAAAGTATAAATTAATTTTACTATGAGTTTCATTTTGGTAACAGACTTTATAACTTTTCTCCGGCTCATTCAGAGGATTGTGGACACACATACTTGAAACTGATTACAACAGTCTATAACTAGAAACGTGGGGCATATTTTTGAGGTAATACTGTAAATGTGTTGTAAACAGTCTATAACTAGAAACGTGGGGAAATGTAATACTGTAAATGTGTTGTAAAAATGTGCCCCACGTTTCTAGTTATAGACTGTTGTAATCAGTTTCAAGTATGTGTGTCCACAATCCTCTGAATGAGCCGGAAAAAAGTTATAAAGTCTGTTACCAGTAAAATTAATTTATACTTTTTAGTGCGCAAGAAAAACGTTGTTTTTTATAAAAGGTATTTTTTATGATTTAATATTTTTATAATGAATCTGGAACATTATGAAATTTAATATAAGGAGAATACTGTTGTTTTAAATTGCAATAAAAATAAAGTAAATACATATATATATATATATATATATATATATATATATATATATATATATATCATTCCTCATATCTACTTTTGTTTCATTAATTATACTTCCTATATACGTTAAAGCTTCTTATTTTGGTCCTGGCAATATTTAAACTTCATTCTTCAGCTTAAACGAAGAGAGCAAAATAGTAAACCAAAGGTCCAAATCGTCGTATTGATTTAAAGTGGGATTGACAAACGGGCGAGCGGGTACAGCATAGATAAGATATAGTAATAGATGGCCCACTCAAAAGATTTACTACAGCGCCTGATGGATTTGTGGAGGGAAGGTGAACTAAAAAAATAAAATTTTTGTAGGTGGCAGTATTTCTAATATTTCAAATAAAATTATTAAAATTCAAATTTGCAGGAAAAAAAGAAGATTATGAATAAAAGATAAATTTATTTTTATAGCAATTTTTTTATTTTCTTAATTTTTTTAGTTTTTATAAAATGTTTTCTGAAATATATTATTGCATTTTTTTTCTATTTGATCACTTATATAATTCTAACATTTTCACTTAAAATTCTATTTATTTTATTGCAATAATTATTAATTAATAAATTAAATGTATAATCTTAAATTAACTTAAATTCCAATAAATCCAACTTTGTTTTTGTTTTTGTTTTTTTTTAAATAAAATCCACAATTAAAATTCAAATATGTACATTCAACTTTTATTCAGTTTCTTTTTTTCTTAAATAATATCTTCTATTACTTTTATAATAATTTAGTCTGTTTTCTAAAATAAGTTCAAAATTTAACTTCAATTAAAATTGTTTTTCAAAAATCCAGTTTATAATTTTTTTTAATAAAATTCAAATTATTTTTTTCTCAAAATTAATCACCTACACGTCTAAATGCTTTTATTTCAAAAAAATGAATAAATAAGAAAAAAAGCTCAGCCGGCTGGGTTGACAATAAAACAAAACGTAAACAAACAAGAGCGCCGCATGTGGTTGAAAGGTGAAACACATTAAGAAACTGAAATTAATTTTGTTCTAAGTGAACCTACCATGGGGTACAGTTATTCAACATATATTGAAGAAAGACGATCCGATTTTTTCAGTTGCAATACAAAAACAAACTAAAAATTCTTATCCAACGACGAATTTTTTTTTTTGACTTTCATCTATGTACAATAAATTACACATTTACTTTCACAACATTGCGTCGCCCCAAAATTATTTTGTTGTATATCCCGAAAACCTAGTTTTGGGAAATCGACTTTAAAGTTTGAATGTAAATAAAAAAAATTGGCCGAAAAACATATACTTTTTTTTTCTTTTTGGTGAAAGCTAAAACCTTAAACTACATTTTAAGATCGAAAAAAGAAGTCCTTTAGAGTTCCAATTCCGAGCTACCCCAACTTTTATTCAAAAATATCTTGCCGTAAGCGCCACTATTGCATGCGTTTCTACCACCTCTTTGCACGTACAACATTTTTTAAAACACTTACGGCACAATAATTCTTAAAAAATAAACCATAATAACATACGTCATAATAATTGCTGCAAAAATTCCCAATATAGCATTTTATAAGGACATACGGCACAATAATAGAAATTTTGGCGTATGCGACAGTATAATATTTCCTACTTTGTTTGTTTATTTTGTATGAGAATTTGCCGTATATCCAAAAATTTGGTTCATACGGTATTATAGGAGCAAAAAATTTCAATTTTATGGCATTTACGTCAAAGTCAACACTCAATATCTGAGAAACTAATAGAGATAGGATGATTCCGATTGGACAGTTTGATAGAGCTTGAAAAATTATAAGCCTCTGCATACTCAACTCATTTTTTGTCATTTTGTCATGTATGACAGTATAATTGCCGGGCGACGATTGATAAACTTGAGAATTTTTAATTTCAGAAAAGTGAATTTAAAGTGAAGTAGTTTTTTTCTCGCAAGTGGCGTTTTGACTTATTGTAATTGGTTTAATAAAAATATAAACAACAACATAATAAGAATTAAAGTAAAATAACTAAGTATAAGTAGTGTATTTTAAGAAATAAGTATATGTAATGTACATATAACTAACCTAATTATATTTTCAAAGTACATACATATATTCAATCCAATGTTTTTATTTTTTTTATATGTACATATTTTGTTTTTAAAATAAACGATTTTATGTGTTTACACGATGTTTATAAAACTTTAATGTAACAATTTTTTTTTATATACATATATACAAAAAGCTTATAGAAAACAGCAGTTTAAAAGAAAATGTTTTAAAAGAATTAATGATACAATAAAAAATTGTTTTATAAGTATATGTACTCAAGGATTACTTAATAATTTTATGTAGAAATTTAAAGAAATATTCATTTAAGATTATCTGACTTCCTACGAATTCGTTAATATAGAGTTGTGTTCTTCAAATTACATTTTCTAAAAAGCTATTCTTTGCAGACATATACTTTCGAAAAACACCGTCAACTTGTCGCTGAATAAGTAATAAAAATTATTTAGGTATAGTCTTTATACTTAGGTATACTAAAAAAAAACAGATAGAACTAGCAAAATTAGTTGTTTTTTTTTGTATGAGTTATTACGCAATCTAGTTATAATCTTTCTGCTTTATTTTATAGCTGATTTTACAAAGAATTTTTTTTCAGTATGGATTATTTTTTGGTTGGCTCTGTTTTCAGCAAAAATTCTATGTTTATATTGCAGAGCTAATCTAACTCAATCTGAGTCTATATCTTATGCTTAATATTAATATATTTTTATACCCTTACCACAACGTTATGCCGAAGAGCTCTTCAATTGAATTCATTTATTCTTTTCTTTACTTTTCTTTTTTATTTTTATTCCTCTTTTGAAATCCTTAAATTATACTTAAAGTTTAATAAAAAATTTGAACTAAAATGATTGATTGCGGTTTATAAAAAAAAGAAGAAAATGAAACATTTACTTATTTGCCCTAAATTTTATGAAAAAATAACATCGTCTTATTTTTATATTTTTTTATATAAAAATCGCAATCAAAAATTTTTTTGTGAAAAAGCAATAATACTTACAAAACTCCCCCACCTTATTAATTTCTGTTTTATATATAACTTTGAGAAATATATTTTATTCAATTTTGATATATTTTTTTATTTCTGAATGAATCAACCAATATGTAATTTTAATTCTTAAATAAATAATAAAAAAAAAAAACTGAATGTAATAAAACCCTCTCGAAACTTAATTCAATATTTACTTAATATGGTTTTGAATAGAGAAAAAAAAAATAATCAAAATTAAATGAAATAGAAAAAGATTTTTATACTTTATTAAATATATATATACATACAATAATATGTGGAATAATATTGGTGTAAATTTTCTTCATAGGGTAAAAAAAAATTTAGGCTTAGATTTATATATTGTATTATTTCTGTTATATCTAATTATATCTAATTAATTCAGTGACTTTGTTTTTTTGAGCTTTAAATTCATCTTTCAAGTTATTATTATCCGGATACTTCTTTTGCAGTTTATATAGTTTATCTCTTTCTTTCATTGATTTCTTTATTTCGTAGTTAAACCAATCTATATTTTTAGTTTTCATATTTTTTTCTACTGTATTTCGGTGTTTTGATTCCGTGATAACACTAATGAGCTCTTCCACGTTGTTGCACTCGTTTTCCCTGATTGCTTTCGAGACCTCTGCTCTCACTGCGTTATAGTTGGTTACTTTTATCGTTTTTTTTACGTTTATAAGCCTAGTTGGGTTAATTATCTTCAAGTTGATATAGATAATTTTATGATCAAAGTTTGCATTCTCTTCCATATAAATTTCATAATCAATCTTTTTTTTTGATAAGTTTGTTAAAACGTGATCTAGAATTGTAGCGGAGCTGTTGGTCACTCTTGTTGCAGATTCTATATTTATCTGATTAATACATCTTACGCCATTAGCTGCAAGCATATTTTTGTAGCTACTTGTAGTAGCATTGTCATGCAGCATGTTGATGTTAGTGTCGCCTGCGAAAAGGAGATTTTTATAGTTGTGAAATATGCTGTCTAGGTGATGCAAAAACAGGGATTTGTTTTCCGTTGGACTGCAGTAGGCTACCATCACATTAATACTACAATTTATACATTTAACTTCCACTATTATTGTAGCAAAATTGTCCAATGAACAAATTATGTTGTGCTCAACATTAGTCTTGATGAACATTGCTGTTCCGCCTCCTCTACTCTCGTCCCTACAATTAAACACAGAGTTGTACCCTGGAATGTTAAAATATTTTATTTCATTTGAATATATCCATACTTCCGAAACCACCAAAATATCAGCCTTTTTATCTATTGCAATTGCTTCTATTTCATGCATTTTATTTCTAATACTACGGGCATTTAAGCATACTATATTTAAGTTATATTTATAAGGTACAGTCATAATTTAGTTTATTTTTAATTTAGCTAATCTATCCATCTAACAAGCACTACTAATACGCTATTCTACTTCTATAAGCCTTGATTTTACCTTGAAGCACAGGACAGTCAAATGAATCAGCTGCATGATTGGTTGAATTACTTCCCATCAAAACACAATTATTGCACTTGTACAGTTTTCCTGGACAGTTATGTTTTCCATGGTTCCCCGAGCATTTGACACATACTCTCTGGTGCTTACATGTATCAGCCTTATGATGATATTGTTGGCATTTGGCGCATCTTAAAACGTAAATGTGTTCCTTAGCAAAGTGTGTATTCCACCCAATGTTTATGTATGTGTTATTAATTTTCCTAAATGTTTCTGATTCGCAGCTAATTACATAATTAAATTTTGTTTGATTGTTTACCTGTATTTCTTTCCGTGATAGTAATACAAACTTGTCATTCTCAGTGATTGAATGGTTTTGTGCCATCAATTCCAACTTCAATTCATTGTCATTGTTAAATTTTTCTTGAACCCCTCTAAGTTGAATTTTTGGTAGCATTAGCTCTGTTGATTTAATTTCGAACTTAGCTCCTAATTTCTTTGTGGCTTCTGATATTAGTTTTGTGTTATTGTCTAAAGAGTCAGTTTGGATGAGGACTCCACCTTCAGGAAGTTTTTTTAACCTTTTTATTGGAACTTTTAACTCCCCAGGGTTAAGTTTATTTTTTAATTCCCTTACAGTTGCCTCAGCATCCTTGTTTTCATTTAGTGGGTGTATGATAATGGACGGGAAGTTGTTTAGTGGGTCCTTCTTGGTAATTTCCGCATATGTTAAATTTTTCTCATTTCTATTTTGTTTTTTTGATATTTTTTCTGAAACAAGGAAATTTACCTTGTCTTTCAATTCATTGTAATTTTTATCCAATTTAGTTAGTAACTCCATGATTTTTTCAAGTGCCATTGTTGTATTTAAACTTGGTTCCAATAAATCTTTTGATTTGGTTGAACAACCTTTTTGTTTGGTAGTGGCGACTTTTTTGCCATTTTGATTGGTAGGTGTTGAATCTGAAATAATATTATTATTATTGCTTAATTTATTATTTTGAGCATATATTGAATTCTGAGCAGGCATTGTAGCTCTTCTGTTCGGTGGAACTTTGCATTTTCTGCATGTAAAGATTTTCTTTATAAATTCAACATAACTATTCAATTTCAAATTAATACATTTGTTGATTTTTAACAAACGCAATAATTTCAACGAATTAAATGCTTAGAAAATTTTTTACTTTAATTTAATTTTTGTTACTTTAATGTTTGCAAATTCGTTGATTATTTATTTCATCAAAATTTGCTTCTTCAAACATATCATATTCGATTGACAATATAGCCACTCAAGGGATCTTGTTTCATTGTTGAACGCAAGTAATTTTTAATGAGCTTAAGTATGATAAAACTTCTCTCTGCACTAGCCACCCATAGTTACTGGTAGTGTTAGTAAAATTCGTAAAGCAACTTAAATATTTGGAAATATTTTGCACAAATCAAGTGCTACAATTTACTCAAAATTTCAAAATGATGTAAAGAGTTTAAATTTTTTAACAGCCCTTTGAAATTTAAAGCATTCGACTTCATTCATCATCTCTCCGGAATCCAATTCTGAATACTCCAAACGAAGCTATTTCACTGCTTTATTTAATTCCATCATGGATGTAGACATTAACTTTTCTCCTGACAAAAATTCAAATAATTTTCAAATAATTTAGCAAATTAACAAAAAATAAGTTTGTAGAAATTTACGTAAATTTACTAGAAATTTTGTATAAAGCTGTGATAAATCATGTTTACTAAGTAAAAACTGTTTTAAATTTGAAAAATGTAAAATAAGTGAGTGCATTTTTAATCAGGCGTTTATGGCTAGAGCCATGTTGGCCATACTCTAGTTACGGCTTTGCCATGTCGGGCGACAAACCTAATAAAACTTATTAGAAAGAAATATAATTTTTATTTGACCTTTTCAAACATAATAAAGTTTTAAAATAGATAGAAATTAACCGAGTCTTTTTACCCGTATTTTATTTTTTTCTTTATCTGTAAAGCTTACTCATAGGTATAATATTCGAACACATAATATTTATTTTTTTTATATGTATATACATTTAATAAAAGAGAAAATAAAGTTGCAAAATAAAACCTTAAGAATAGAATAATTTTTTCATACGTTCAGCAGAAAAATTTTTGGGCAAAGCTTACGATGCATAAATTTATATAAGAAAATTCTTTATTGGTTTTTTCTTAAGTATCGTTTTAAAAGTGTATATTAAAGATGTTTTTTATTCTAATTTTTATTATTGTAATAGCAATTAATTTTATTTTTAATTGAAGAACACAAAGGTTTGATATTTTAAACAATAACATGCAGCTTTAATTTTCAAAATAATAGTCAAGTGGTTTCCATCAAAGAAAAATTTCGTTTATAATTATTTTAAAAATAATATATTAATTTTACAAACTCTGTTTTATCTTTGATTCGTAAAAAAAATGCAATCATAAAAATCTTCTTTCATATGAAGGATAAATGAAAAAAATCATAACAAGCCTATAAATACGATGAGTATAATAATCATAACAACGAAATAGAGAATCGAAGGTTTATTATGATCACTTTATTGCCATACTATCATAAAATCATATTAAATTATTCAGAAAAGAAAATGTGTGCATAAAAAAGCAATTTTTTAATTATAAGGCTTAATAAGGAATAATTATTAAGAAGGAACTGAAAAAATAATTAGATATAGCAGATTAATGGTAGAATATTTTATATTATAAAGAGAAAAATTGTGCAAAATAAACACAAATATATATTATCCATAAAATTTATAGAAAATGGAAAGAATTGAGGAAAATTTAAAGAAAATGTACCATATACGATATTCTTAAATATATAATTTTTCGTACATTTATTTGAAATAAGAGGAATTTTTTTTGTACCTAAACTTAAATTCCCAAAGATGTAATTTAATTGTCGCAAGAAAAAGAAGTTAACCCAGTATATAAAAATAAAAAAAAATATTTAAAGAATTATATTTAAAGCTAGCGCAAAAGTTTTTTTATAATTCATATATTTATGCGAAAATATACATTTTTTACAAATTTCACCACAAGTTTAATAAAACTTGGTTAGGATTGCCTGATTTTTTAATTTCTAAAAACTCCAGAAGTATCCAATTTTTGATATTACCATAATTTCCTACAACACGTTCTGTTATGAATTCGATTCCTACTGTGGCTGTTATTTGAATCCTATATTCATTCATTCTCCATTCGAATTGTAAATATATACAATATATACAAATATTTTAAATTCAAAATCAATAAATATAAATCTAATATCAATTCTAAATAAATCGAAACAAAAAAAATATTTTTTTTCCTTTTCTTATATATTATTTTATTTATTAAAACAATAATTTCAATTAATTTTGATTATAGTAACTTGATAACATTATAAGAAAGCTTAACGAAATGTTATTATTGACACATGAAATAATTGTTCATATGAAATTGGGGGAAAAAGTTAAATGAAAATATTTAATCATTAATTTATAAAAGTATTAAATTGATTTTTCTTCCTTGAAGAATTTCAATACAATAAAGAAAATAAATATAATACGAAGAATGAAATTTTCTGTGGATCTTTATTTGAAGTATTAGAGTAGAATAGAATAATGTAATTTTTATTGTAGGTGTTTGCCTATTAATTTACCCATATATAGTGATTTATTTGTTGAAAATAATGTCCAAAGTATTGTTTAAGTATTGAAAAATAATTTAAGGTTCATGCAATAATAATAATTCTGTAATTTAGAGTTTTAATAGTCCTATTTAAGAATTTACTCCTTTTTAAACTATTATTTTAAAATTTCCTAAATTTGAATGATATTTATTTACCAAGGCGAAATGGAGAATACGATTTTCAAAAAATTAGTGACAATTCGATAATATAGGCATATAAAAGTTTATTCTATTACAGATTTTTCCAAAAAAAAAAAATCAATGAAAATTGTGTATGGCAATATAAAATATAAATATATTTGTAAAAAAATCTGATGAAAACATAGCAAACATAAAATAAAATAACATAAAAACCGTCTCAATAATTTGAATTAAATCTGGATAAAATAAAATTTCAGTTATTCAGAAAATTTATTGCCTAAATTTTTTATATTGTTTTATTGGTTTTTCAAATAGTTTTGATTTTTTTTTTATCTAGATATATATATTTTTTTTTCTTCTTTTTTTGTAACATAAGGTACATTAGATTTCCAAATAATTTCAATATAAATTTCTCACATCATATAAAGGATTTACGAAAAAAATAATAAAAAAAAAAAAAACAAAACATAAAACCTTTGCATTGAAAAAAAAATAATGTGGGTGGTTAGAAAAATTATAAATGTAGAGAAGAAAAAAAATTTTAAGGCCACTTGATATTCAAGTTACATTCAAAAAAAAAAAAGGAAACTTTTAGATACATTATATATGTAATTTTATAAATAAGTTTAGACTTTATATTCGATTAGCACATGGGGATTCTTAAAGAAAAGAATAAATAAATAAATAAAGAAAGCTCTATTAGGTGCGTAAGAGAATTTATTTTCGGGTTATAAAATAAAAAATTTCCATTAAAAAGTCGAATCTATAAATTTGAAAAAAATGATTATCGATATTTATCTCATGTATTTTCAGTATAACATGTTATCTATGGTTACTATGCATTAAGAAGATTTCAGCAGCTGTGTTCAATGCACGGGGCTCTTATAGGTACATGTACCGACTTATGAAATTATGAAGCTTCTTAAATTATTTTGAATTTTTTTAAAATCTTTGTTTAGGGTTGCTCTTGATTATAAAAAAAAAATTGTTCATCTTCATTCTATAAATTATAATGTATAAATTCTGTCATTTTGAATTTTCTCGGTTACCGAAAATAAAAATAAAAAATGAATGATATACTTGTATCGAAGCAGCATGAGATTCTCATTCATTACTATATATATACCAATGAAGTCTGTCATGACAATTCTCTATTTACAAACTATGTTTTCTAAAGTGCCCAAAAAAGAATCATAAGACATTTTTATAAATTAATATGCCTAAATATAAATAGAGTGATGGAATGAATATTGCAGAGAAAAAAAAATATATATTTTATATTCGGAATAGAATATACAAAAAAAAAAAAAGAAATACAAAATAAAGTTATCCTAAAGGTTTTAACCTATTCCTAATGAAACTCACTTTATTGTTGTTGGTTTTATTTTTCTGTTTTAGACAACACATTGAGTTCTTGGTTATATAAATTTCTATGGTTTTATTTTTTTTTGTTATATTCTTCCAGAAAAATTCATTTCATTTGTTCTTAACAAAAACTAAAAGACAATAACAACAAAATTTGGTTTTTGTATAACTTAAAAATTTTGTTCGAAAAATTTCGAATATTTTTTATTATTCATATGGTTTTGAAAGGATAATGGACCTTTGATCCTCTCTCTTCAAGGTTGTAAATTATTGTAGCGTAGCCCAACCAATTTAATGCACTATAAATTATATACATATAGTCAGTGGTGTTATCTAGGGCGTACCGGACCGTACCGGTTGTTAAAAAAGAGTAAGAACTCCGTACCGGTAGCTGAAGCAAGTTTCATTGATTAAAAATTACCCGAGTTTCATGCGAGCTTTCACTTTATATAAGATTTTTGACAATACAAAAAAAATGGTTTGTTATCTCTGAAAAAGTGAAAATAACTTCGAAATTAAAATATTTTCTCAATAGAAAATTGTATATTTTTTGAAACAAATATTGAAATAGGCTCAAGTTTTTTATTTTTAATTTTATTTTCCAAAATACACTAACGCTTATTGTTGCATTTTTTCTTATTCACGAAGTCTCATTAGAATTCAACATTCACATTAACTGTACTGATTTGTATACTTTTATTGCAAATGATTATTTTTTTAAACTTTAAATTTAAACTGAATCGTAGTACCTACTGATTTTTATTTTGATATAGCGTGCGAAATATTAAATAAAATAAAACTATTGCAATACGTGTTTCTTGTTGCATTTTTGCTGATTCGAAAATCTATTCGTACTCACAGTAAATTAACTCAAGTAAGTTTTTGTCACTACTTTTTTTTAAGAAATATTAAATAATAGAGGTAAAGTTATATAATTCCCATAAAGATTTTATTATGAATTCGAATATTTTTTATTATGAATGAATACGAAGACACAACAAAATTTTGGATTCATTTTTGGGGTTGCTGCATCAAAATTTTGTAAAACAGGAGCCAGAAATGAAACTCAGCCTGGACCTGATAAAAAAAAATTATGGAAGCTCAGTTTTGAGCTGCTCTTAATAACCTTATTGAATCTCTGCCTGGTGGTACCCCCCAACTTATAGGTTATATTATATGGTACCCCCAGGTTACAGGGCCAATAGATTATTTTTGACTAGATATAAAAAATAAAGGTTTTTATAACATTAAAAAAATTTATAAAATTATAAAAAAATGTCCGTACCGGTTAACAAAACATTTAGATAACACCACTGCATATAGTTAAAAAAAAAAATAATTTTAATGAATATAAGGTGTTCAATTGCGCAGTGAAAATTAGAAAATGAGTTTTATGAACAAATTTTTCCAATAAATTTTTTATCAAATTTTGAGTATTTTGATAATGCTTTAATTTTTAGGTATTATCGAGCATATTAGGAGAGAATACATAATCTATTAGTACGAACACAGTTAACGGTACACAAGTGTATACAATTACATGTTTTCAATATAGTTGTAATGTGGCATCAACTAAATTAATTCTCTTTGCATCGTTCATAAAATATAAAAAACTTTGCGAAGCACTCGTTTATAGGATATCAACATAAATGTACAATCCTTGCTAACTATCATACGTTAATAAGAGTTTAAATATTATTTATATAAAATTAAAGATTGTAGACCATAGTCAAATAAAGAATTGTACAATTTTAATATTTTTCTCTATAAAAAAAATTTGTCTACGAAAAAGATTGTAAATTATATTTTTTCTTTAACAAGATGAGGTTGTGAAAATAAAAGAATAATAAGAATTTAGCAATGTACACAGCAATCCCAGAAGGATTTAAAGTTTTTTCTTCCTAAATTTTTTTTTTTATTCTATCTATTCCATTATTCCACACATTTTTGGTAGCAGTTTTCTTTTCTGCCTCAAACTTTTTTGGCACGTTATCACGTTTTTCTGTTTTATTTCAATTTCTTTTTTTTTATTATTTATTTTTATTTTTTTTCCATCTTATTGCGTGTATATATACATATGTATATTTTATAAAAATCAAAATATTAAATTCTAAACATTTATCTAATATGGATTAGTTAATCAAAATCATTTTTTTCAAGATAAAAAATTGATATGTTTCTATTCTCTTTTGTTTACATTTTATTTATTTATTGAATTATTTATTTATTTATTTATTTGTTTAATTGACTGTAAATTTATTTTATGTTAAAGCTTCAAAATAATTTTTCAGTTCAAAAAAGGAAACTGTGTGGTTACATTGAATTCGAATTTTATGGTAAGCTGCAATAGTGACGAATTTTTTGTTAGAAACTTTGCGCCAATCTTACTAAAAAAAATGCAAATAATTTAAAATTTTGAAATTGATACACCATTGTCTAATTTTATTGAAATTCTAATCTTCCATAAATTTTTTAATTTAATTTTAATCAAAAAATTAAGATCAAAACATTAAAAATATTTATGTTTTCTTGGAAAGAATTTTTTCAAGATTTAACACAAAAGTCCAAGAATGAAGGACATATCTAATAAAAATTTTAATATTATACGATTATTCTTATTTTCTTCTGTAAGTATATACAATATATATATATATTTTAACAACTTAATTAAATGCGAAGTAATAAAAATGTTTTAACAACATTAATTTAATATATATAATTTTTAAAGAAGAAGGACCTTCATTTTATTAATATGAAAATATCACATTTAATTCAATTTTTTATTAACTTTCTCACATATCACTAACTACACATATGTATGTAATACTAACTCCACATAAGTACAGATTTCTATAAGTATGTATTGTAATATTATATACCTAATGTATATTTTTATGTTTATGTCATTAAAACCATATGTTCGTTGCGAATTTATTGGGTGAAAACATGTATGTTTGAATTTCAATTCTTCTGAAAAATTGTCTTTTCAAACACAAATACACAGAAATGTTTTCTACATTATTTAACATGACACGAGTAGTCCCTGTGGTATAAAAAGCATAAAAAAAAATTTCAGATTGTCAATATTTTTTTTTTTTTGTATTTTGAAAGCTGGCAGTTTCATTAAAATATACTTAGGTATTAGAAATTATTCAATATTTTTCAGACTCTCATAATTTCTATTTTTCAAATATTTTTATAACCCAGAAAATTCTGGTTTTTAACTTCATATGAAAATGAAGAAACAATTAAATATAGTTTATATAAAAATATTATACACAGCAAATTTTTCACTCAAACTTTTGTGACACCAAATTTTGTTATACAGCCAATAAACATTATGTATAGCTGAAATTTCTGATAATAATAAAATTTAATAAACATCGATATTTTTTATTTCATTAATTCTGCATAATAAAGTCAATATCCGTTATATTTTTTTAATTTTGTACAAAATTTTCCTTCTATATTTTACCAATTTTTATACTGGTCTACCAAAAAAAATTATGTTTACACTTTATTACATAATTTATATTTGGCATGTTACCAAAAAAAACTTAAAGATAAAGTAGGGTGTACCAATGTGTGCTGAAAGAATAACAAGGAGAATGTATTAACCCTTTTCATTGTACGTTTATATATTGTCATTATAATAAAATACGTGATTATAGCTGATATAAACTCACACAACGTATAGGCTATTTTTCTTACTAATGTCTTAATTTAGTTATGATAAATATTAAGTAAATTATTACTATATATAGAAAGTTAGAGAAAACTTGAATAAGCAGTTATCGATAAAAAATTTGTGATTGTGCTGAAGCTATAAATATTAAGTAAATTAATAATATATAGAGAATTAGTGAGAACTAGAATAGGCAGTTATCGATAAAAATATATTTGTGCTGAAGCTCAAACATAGAAGTCAATCTGCTTTAACTCTGGAAATGAGATTTATGCAAAATTCGTTTTAATCTTAACAATTAACATTTAATTCAAAGTTTTAAAGAACAGTTATGAAACAATTTTTATAAACATACAACAAAGTTAATTAAAATATATAAAGTATCTGAAAACAAAATTTTCCTAATATACTATCCCTGTTGAAACACTCTAATAATTGATTTACTCAATTAGAATGAATTGAATAAAAATTTAAAGTATTTTCTTTCAATCGATTCAATAATTCAATTAAATTTTCTATTTTCATGTATAAAACTATAATTTTCCAGAGAGTATCCATGCATAAAAGCTATATATAATGCATAAAATTATACATCTTATCGCCTGCTCAGAAATGAAACAACGTATAATGAAAAGTATAGTTTCGAGTAATTTGAATTTAAAGATTTGAAAATTAAAAAAAACGTATGAAAAAATATCAAGTAGCGTACAATTTTCATCTAAAAAACACAATTTAATCAACATTCAGAATATTGCAAAGTAGTTGTACTTATAAAATCGAGTATGAGGAATCGAATGGTGCTATTGTCAAATAATGACGTATAAATGTCATACGTTGTTTCATTTCTCAGCAGACGTTATTATAATTTTATACTTAAATGTAAAAATAAATACGTATATGTACATAAATAAAAATAATGTAGATAATTTTTACGATTCATTTATGCTGCTGTATAAATAAAGTTTCCTCACAAAGCCATCAATATTTTTATGGTGGAATAACCCAGGGCATTTAGAAAGCTTATAAGTATATAATTATAATAAAATAAGTATTCCCAAATAAATTTTCTGAATTTATTAGATTTTTTGCTATAATTATGAACATTACAATTATGAACATTACAATTATGCACATAATCAGATTTTAAAAAATTAAAATCAATATCCTAAACTACCCAGAAGTTTATTGTTCAGAGGTTTAACAACATAAAATCATAAAAATTATTTTAATTATAATAGTTTTAATAAACCACAGGAAATTCCTAAATTGCATATTAAAAACAAATAGCTTGGCAGTTTTTATAGTTGAAACAATGCATACATCACGTATCTTTACTTTATATTTATTATATCTATAATATTCGCAATCGTAAAGCCATATCTATTACTCGTTATCTTAGGAAGTCAATAACTAACGACCCTTGTATTAAATAAAAATATTATAACCGCAATACAAAAATTAACTACTGGTGAATTATTTTAACCATTACCAACCTATTTTAAAATAATACATGTCGAAATAAAAAATTAAAAAAAAAAAAAAATTAATTTTTATGCCAAATGGATGCCGGTTATGTACATACATTTTAATTTTAATTAATAATTACACGTCATTATTATTTCATAAAATTGTGTCTGCGGCAAAAAAAAAGTATAAACAGAGTTCTGTAATTAATAAAACAAATTACCAATAATAGTAAAATTATATACTGATATACATAAAAATTGTACTAACAATTAAACTTGAACATTTTTTTCAAATCAATTTAATATTTTTAATATTGAATGGAAGAAAATATACCTTTTCTCGCAAGTCACAATAATAAAACACGCAAATATTTTCAGGAAAAATTTTATTTACATTTTGTTTATTTTTTTTTTTTATTATTAATGAAACTATATTTTCTCAACAAATGTGAAATTATGTTTCCGTTAGTATGTATGTTTTAATAAGGGAAAAATAGGCGAGAAATCGATTAATTTTTTTCTTTTTTATTATTTTTATTTTGTATACGTCTTTTTTTTTTCAAGAATTTACGACCTCAGTAAGTTATTTTGAGATAATAAAAAAAAAAAAAAATTTTTTTTATTCATATGTTTTATTAGAGAATGAGAAATTAACTTTTATTGCAAACATCTTGTGTAACGTTATAAAAAAAAAGTATATATTGTATATTTTTATGAAGATTATTATTACAAAATATTTCGCACAAGGAATAGGAAATAAAAGTCTTTTACATTTTTCATTGTTAAAGGTTAAAAATAATAAAAACAAAATATTATGACATGATATAAAAATGGGAAAAAAATGTGACGATTTTAATTTTTTTAAAGCTTTAACTTACATAATACTTTTTTATTTTTAAATTAACGCAAAATTTTATTCTGTAATTCAGTTTCTAAAGATAATTGATGTAAATATTATATGAAAGCTGATGCGATATATTTCTTCGATAATATCATAAAGAATTACATTTAGGTGAACATTTAATATCAAAATAATATTAAACTTTAATTTTTAAAATTAATTGAAAAAAATTAAATCAGATAAATTCATAAATTCATTAAATTAAAGTTTGCATTATGCAAAGTTGCAAGTATGCCTCTACGAGATACTTTGCAATAATTTTTTTTTGTAGGAGGCTTGAAATAAATATCGGTATAGAATAAATCCATTTCTTAGCAGGTTCCCACTTACACAAACAATTTGGCAAATCATCGCTGCCGACCGACATTTCAACCCGAGCGACATTCCCAGATGAGGCGAAAAAATAATAAATAAATTATATTTGGACTAAATTTTCAAAATAATTATTCATTTTTTCAAGGTTTTAAATGTTCCCTTAAATTCAAATTTAAATTAATTTAAGATTATTCTTAATTCAAATAAATTAAATTTATTACTTTCCCTTTTTATATATACCTATGCATTTACTTGTTCTATCCATTTCTAATTTACATTTTAAAAGTCTTTTTCATCATCATCAAATTTAAATCCCTCACTTTTATTTAAATGAATAATTAAAATTACTTAGTTATTCTCTATTTAATATACAAAAATTTTCTATTTTAAAATAATATCAAATAAATATAATTTTTAGGGAAATTATTTATTATATTCAACTTTATTTGCATATTATGTACTGTTCATATGTAACTACCAATATAAAATTATTAAATTTATTCATTTTATAATATTTTAAAACAATAATATCCATAGTTGGAGATTTTTTTTAATTATTTTAATTTTAAGTTAAATAAAAAAGGCACCTGGGTCCCAATTATATTCATGATTTTGTACACATGAATTCATTTTCAATATATTTACTAGGTATATGTTATATGTTTTTAGTATTATTAGATTGAAAATGTGTATTTGAAAATAAAACGTCAAATCAAACTATGACCGTGGGATACAGAAACTTGGATATACATTTCAATTAATTTTATATGTACGGCAATGTACAGTGGGAAAAAAGCCCAACGTTGCCTTAGTTCTAGTTCATTTCTGGTCATGATTGATTATTTCTGGACATTATTGTTTAAATCTAACTTTCTTGAATAATAATTATCATTACTGTAATCTGGACTAATATATACATATTCATCAAATTTCCTTTAATATTCAAATAAATCTATTATTT
>OZ023273.1:42723465-42772711 GCA_964007475.1 Hybos culiciformis
ATATAAACAAATAGTTCTCTTTTTTTAATCAAAAATAAGAAATTACCGTAATCACATTGAAATCAGTACCAATAGTCTTGTGAATCAGAAATCCCATTCTTCCATTCCAAACATAGCCCATTGTTTTTTAAAAAAAAAGAGTTCTGTTTTTAATTATTACCGCTGAAAAATAAAATACTTAATTTAAAAAAAATAACAACAAAATATAAATTTATGGGTTACAAAAAGTTTCCAGCTGTTTGATTTATGAAATACTTTTGATTATGATAGTATGTTCAATAATTTCTTTATGTAACGCTATATCCTAGATATTTTGTTAAAAATTCAGTTCCTTTTTTTAACTCGACTTGATTATTTATTATTATTTCTAATATTTTTACAAGCAATTTATAATTCATTTTCATTTTATCATTGAAAATACGTTGAGTACGTTTTCTTTTCATATTGAAAATATAGTTTTGCACTTCATCTTTAACTACATTATGTAGTCTGTATGTTCGTTTTAAGATTCTTTTCTTCAAAAGATAATTAAACTTGCATTAAGACTAATGTTTTACTAAGACCTAGTCAAATGTTACTATGTATTTCAAAGATTATTAACAAAAAACTTTTTATTTCGGAAGAACCAAGGAAATAATATAATGTGCGATGATCCATCCCATTGTTAACCGCAAATCATTTTTTGTACGTTCCGGAAAGGCATTCCCTGCTAAATATACCTGAATGCAAAAACATCAATCTTTATTGACTTTATTTTTGTCTAAAGAATTTAAAATAATTTTAATAAATTTTTTTAAAATCTTTAAATTAATATCTAAAAATCCTGTGTTGATATAATTGAGTAATAACGTCGATCCTTTTATTCAAATACCAAAATTTAATGGGAACATGGCATAAAAATTTTAAAATTTGAATAACAAATGCAAATTCTTCTATAAAAAATCAGATTTATTTTATTTTTTATATTTTCTTTTATATATATTTTATGTTTGTAACATTCAACTGAAATTTTTAAATAATAAATTTTATATTTTTTATGAATTGATAATTTTTATCAAAACTATGTTATATGTTATATTTATTAAAATTTAGTTTTTTTTTTTTTAAATGATTTATTCATAAATACATGTAGTATATATTTATAGTATATAAATAAATAACAGTTGAAGTCAATAAATACAAACAAAAAATCTTGGTATTTACATTAAAATAATATGGTAATTTTGATTGCTTTTGAAAATCGAAATTCTGTATTTTAAATTATATTAATTTTTATTACAACTACAGAAATCTTCATAAAAAAAATGTGCACTATATCTACTTGTTTTTCCAGTGCACAAATGGTTATTTTATATGTTCAAATTACTTCAAATAATAAATTTTCAAAACAGAACAACATTCACTGATATAATGTTCTGTACTGTGATAATATAAAAAATTATTATTATTGATTAATCACAATTATTATGTTATTATCATTATCACCAATCGCATAGTTTCATTACCCAGTAGAATTGCTTTTAACTTTTTTTTTATATAAGTTGTGATTTATTTTAAATTTCAAATTGTCAATAAATTTGTACTTTCAGTTATTAAATTTAAGAAAAATTTTATTATGTTTAAATTTTAACTTAAATAAATCCTAAAATATTTTTGCTGAATGTTGATAATATAATGTAATAGAAATATAACCCTGTTAATTTGATATGTAGGTACATTGAAATTATTTTCCACAAATATAATTTCCCTCAAAAATTCTAGAATTCAACTAAAATCACTTCTACTGATGTGAAATGCATTAATACCTTTTTGCTGTATAGAAATTCTAATTTTATATGCATTACGGAAATTAATGCTTTATCTAGGGGTTAGATCACATAACAAATATTGTCTAATATTGAATCTGAGCAGTCTCTTCAAATCTAAGGTAGGGTAATTTTAAGATAAATTCTGATGTAATTTCAACCTATATATGTTGTGTGCTCTATGTACGTTATACATGTATTTTAAAATGAATATCAATTTTTAATATCAATTTTTAACATTAAATAATAAATTGCAAAGCTAGCACAAATTTAGCCATTCCAGAACGATATGGTGGTCGACTTATTTTCCAGATTCAGCGAACATCAAGTTCTAAAACCGTGTTTTATAATATTGCGTAATTATACTTTTATATACAAATGAATAATGAACAAAAAATTCGGAGGATGTTCATTTAACGTTGTAATTAAAACTGAGTTATTTTCTTGAAGTACGTTTTCAAAATATTGCATTTATTATTAAAGATATCTGTGTTCAAAAGCCAGAACGTCTTATCTGCAACATCTTTGTTTTGAGTTAGAGCGGAATAAAACTTTTTTTTAAATTACAAAAAATGTATTTGTTAAAAAATTGTTCAGAAAAGCTTTGAGAACAAATTTGGTTTCAGTTTTTTGTTTATAAATTATCAAATTATTATTTTAAACTTCTGTTATTTGAATAAGAAGCAAATAAGACGTTTTTCATAGTAAACTTAATATTATTTTCCAAAAGCACAATAAAAAAATTTTAGTTATATGATGTTTGTCCAATGTCTATAACTTCTTAACGGATTGTCATAGAAGAAAAAGGGTAAGGATGAAAATAAACTACATAAATAAAGAAGCAACTTTATAATATTATCTCAATTTTGTCTTATCATCATTTAAGACGTTTCGGCTTTTGAACATATATATATTAACTCGTCCAAAAATGTATAGCAAACCAATTTTAGCAAAAGTTGCTACACCAAAAAAAGTTTTAATTGTTTTACTTTAGCGAAGAAAAATTACAAAAAATAAAATAATCTTTAAATTTTTATATCGAATATATTATACGTATATTTTATAATATGAGCCGTTTATTTTGAAAGTGGTTTAAGTCCATTTTTCAAAAAAAAATAGTTAATGATAACAATAAGCACAATAGTATATATTCTTTTTATTTATAAACAATTTTAGTATAGTATCACCGCTTTGATTTTGACACTTGAAAATAGCTTATGGAAATATTAATATGTATATATTTTTAAATCAATTCAAACACAAAACCTTAAATATCTCAATACAAGAACAAATGGACTTAAACCATTTTCAAAATAAACGGCTAATATGAACAGTTCGTCTGCTGAGAAATGAAACAATGTATAATGAAAAGTATAGTTTCGAGTAATTTGAGTTTAAAAATTTGAAAATTACAAAAACGTATGCAAAAATATCAAATAACGTAAAATTTTCATCTAAAAAACACTTTTTAATCAACATTACGAATATTGCAAAATAGTTGTACTTATAAAATCGAGTACGAGGAATCGAATGGTGCTATTATCTAATAATGACGTATAAATATCATACGTTGTTTCATTTCTAAGCAGACGAGTTATAGTTATTAAAAACTTATTATAAGAACAAGGAATATACAAAAATTATATAGCTGCATAAGTTATTTGTTTTTTCAGTGGAAATAATCTATGATTTTAATGATTTCCTATTTCAATTAGGTAAATTATAGTTTTATATAAGTTTTATTTATAAAAAAAAAACTAGTTATATTTCACAAAACTTAAATTGTTATTTTGTCTGGAAAATTTTCTATCACATAATAAATGTACGTTTGTGTAATAGTATAATTAAGATAAAAGAGGAGTTCTAAATTTTATTATATTTTCGAAATTGTTTTCATTTTTCCACAATCCTCGCATAACCATAACAAAAATGGGATCATATTCATTTACTAAAATATTTTTAATGCATTCACTAAAAATTTAAATTTCAAAATTTGACCTAAATTCCCTTTTTCTATGATTACATCATAAATTTGATATATTTTTTTATTATTTTTATTAAAGTACATAGAATCTACACATAATACATAAACTTATAAAATACTCTCTAGCTAGAAATATAATATACTAGAACCACTATATATATACATAATATGTTTAATAGTTACATACAAACAACTTATACATTTCGTTAGAATAATATCATTCCTGTTAAATTTTTAGCAAGGAATTAGAAGCAATTTTATGTAAAATTTATGAAATGAAAATAACAATATAGATTGCCAAAACCAAATCTGTGATATTAAAATTGTAAATCTTATAATCCATTGCAAGAGTTTGCCAAAAATATTTTAATTTACGTTCACCAATGTGATAAAAAATGTAAAATGTGTGCAATCATAATCTTATTTTGTTATGTAAAAAAACGTTTTTTTTTTGTATATTAAAGTATCCATATCCTTCTACATATTTAAGTTATGTTATTAAATAAAAGGATAGTGAATAAATATTATTTCTTGAATCGAAATAATTATTTTATGAAAGTTAACCGAACTATAGGCAGGTAACTAATCAATTTCAAAAATAAACAAATAATTTGAATTTTGTATTATTCAAAATTATACCTTCGATAATAAAATGTTTATCTTTTATACTTATTGGATTTTATGGTTTAATCTTATGTAGATATAAGAAATTTTCTAATATTTTTAATTTAGCATTAAAATGAATGAAAGGTCTTTGTCAAAATTGATGTCAGCTGAACAAAAATTGAAGTTTTTTACTAATTGTTTTGCTTTTCATTTTAAAATTATCTTTTATTTATTTTTTATATGACAATTTTGGCAGCAAAATTATACATGCTAAAATTCTTTATGTCAGAACTAAATTTCTGTTTTTTCTCAATGATGTTTCAGTTTTTTTTCTAGAGTTTTAGATTATAGAATTTTAGAAATACAGCAATTTTTGATGACTTTAAAATACAGAATTTGACAAATAGTATTTTCAACAGACGAATATAGACAGAATATTTTAAAGTTTGAACCTGCAGGATATCACCACGCTCCTGGTATAGATATATTTCAATAAGAGAACGAAATTCAATATATTTGCTTTAAGTTTCTCAAGTCTTTTAATTCAATAAAAAAAATTTCAATATGATTTCTAAACATTTATGTATAAAATATTTACACACAATATATATAATGTATGTAGCTAATTCTAAAATATGTTTTTACAAATGAAAGCTCATTCTTCATTTTTATTTGAATTTTTCATTTCGTGATTCAATATTTTGATTTATTAGATAAATAATTTAAATAAAAATAATAAATTGAATGTAAAATGTACATACATACATACAATAAACATTTACAATTCTACATTTGTATATCTTATGCCATACGTTATTTAAAAATTTGTAGATTTAGACGAATGACATATTTCCAAGTTATTTAATCTATGAGAACGACTATAAGCCCTGTAAGCACATGATTATGATATTAAATAATAAGATTATAGAGAAACCAGAGTAATAAAGAAAAAATTAAAAATTAGTTATATTTTATATTTCTGTTCAAATATTAGGATAATTGAATTTGAGTTGTTTGAATTCAATATAATTTAAATGCAATATCTGATGAAATTATAAATAAAAAATATATTTTGAATACATTATGTGCTTACTTCATAAAATCCATAATAATATTTATATTATGTACATATATATATAACATTATTATTCGACAAAATAAATTATATACCTTCTTTGCTTCAAAGTTCTATTATCTATACATTTATTATGCCTAAAGTTGTTTTTTACTTTGCGAACAACTTAAGTTTGATATTTATGGTTTTATATAATAAAAAAAAATATACAAAATATTCCGATACTACATTTAGAGAACTAAATGTACATATTGTCAATATTCTGAATCTCTTTGTTTTAATGAAAAAAGGAAAATTATAAAATTCGGAAGGAAAATTTTCTTTTATATTTTTTAATTAACTTTTAATTTTTAAGTGATGAGAATTAATATTCATTAAAAAGAGTTATGAATTATTACATATCATATCTGGATTAATAAATGGTCTTCCAACCATGCTTATTGAATCTGTATTACCATATCGAAAAAGTTAGATTTGAAATTCTTACAAGAATTTAACCATTTTCTTACACATAATTGTCATTTTAAGTAAACAAAATATTTATAAGTTAACAGATTTATAACTTATTCGCTTCCACCCATGCAGACAGTTTCATTCAAATATATTTCTGTGGAAGCTAATAATAGATTTTTGGAATTTTCTATTTATTTTGTCTATATGTAGAAATAAATGTAATAAAAGAAAATTTCCTTTTTCTAACTAAATTTTCATGAAAATAATAAAAAATGTCTAATAAAATATTCAGTATATGTATATATAAAGTAAGTATGTGTGATATGCCCTCAACCCATAAATTCCCAAATGCAAAAAGTTTATTTACTTTTAGTTTTTTTATTTTCGTTTATTTTTGCTAAAAAGATTTTTCTTATAAGACTCATGCCGAGATAAAATTTCTCTTTCTGTTTTTTTTTTAACAAGAATTTAGGTACATCTACGATTTTATTTTATTTTTTTTGCGATTGTTAACAAAGTATCAAAAGTTTTTCCCTTTTTTTGAAGCCCTTGAGATATAGAATTAAAAATAAAATAAAAAAAAGAGTTATGTTTTACTTGTTTGAAGTATTACACGAATAAAATGTAAAATGGCATACCATACAAAAAAAAAAACTCATTGTAATTCGCGATAGGGCTTATAATTTTCCATGTAAAACTAAATTAACTGAAAATTTTCAGTTTTTTTTTTATCATTTTATTATTCAATACTCAAATTTAGTAGATGTAATATTTTATATGTATTTTCTCGTGTTCACGAATGATTTTGATACTTATAAAAACTGTAGTACAGGGTTATTTTCTCTGAATTCTTCAAATTTAGTTGATATTTTATTTTGTATAATATAAATACTTAGAACAAATTGTAATTATTTTTTAAATCAGATTAATAAAATCAGATAATAAACGGTTATTTTCATAAAACTTTGGTGATATTTTAAGGAAAAATTTCAATAAATACAATTTTTTTTTTTGTAAAGTATTTTTAAAAGTAATAAAACCCTTTTAAAACTATCACGGTTCACTGATCAGGTGTGTTTTTATCTTTTAAAAAACTTTGAAAGTTTACTTTTGATAAGAATTAAATTTAAAAGAATTTACATAACTTTTTCAGGTTAAAGAAACTTTTCTAGACTCTCAAATTAACATTATATATATTTTTACCGTAATTTTTATTCACATCATAATTAAGCCATATTAAAATAAAAGAAAAGATTTTTATTTTTTTAACAAAATTACTCACAAAATAATTTTTTTTTAAAGTTTGACATTAGAAAATGTAAAATAGTTGTATGGAATTATGTAGGTACATAGAAGTAAATATGGAATAAATCTAAATATTTTTCTATCACAGTAATTTGTACTGCTCCCGTATACAGTTTGTCTTTCACTAAATTAATTAATTTAAGTCAATGTACGTGCCCAAGTAAAAAGACAAACTCAAAATCAATTATATTAAAACAAACTTTTATATAAAAATTCAAATTTATATGTATGTACATATAAGACGCAAAAGTGCAAATGCAAAGTATAAATATGTAATATAAAACTTTGTGTCTAAACTTATTAATACAATATTTCCGATCAATATATTACTCATTTGTGTAATGTAATCGAGAGAATTATGGTTCAAAATAAACGCATCAGCAAAACAATATCTTTCTGCCTTTAATTGAATTTGAATATCAACTTTCTTTCTTTTTTTTTGTGTGAATGATTTGGACAGATTTCGATAACACAGAATGCTTCTATTAATAAGATATATTTGGCAAAATAATGTTCTCAAGAATTAATTCGAATATTAATGATCTTAATATAAAAACATAAAAATATTGAAAACAGAAATTAATGTATATTTTTTACATATAATAAAATAAAATAATAGTCTTTTTCCTTAAAATTATCTAAATAGTCATGAATTTACGCACATTTGTTCACCACAAAACGCCATATGATGTTACCTGTATACTTGAATAAAAAATTTAAATAAAATATTTTTTATTTACCTTTAAGATCAAAAATGTTAAATTTCATATTAAAAAAAATTTTAAGTGACTGCGATTTTTTTTTGCTATTGGTTAATATGGCTATAAAAACGTTTCAATTTATAAACATTTCATTTTATTCTTTATAAGCACTTAAAGTATAATTTTTGGTTTGTGTCACTTCTTAATGTCCATGAAAATTTAATAAATCACAAAAAGCTTTTATCTCAACTTTTGCAGTTATTTTAATGTTTAACAGAAATTATATTGTATTGTATATATACAGTAAAATATTTGCTTTATTTTAGGGGATAATATATTTTAGAATTTTTAGAAAATTCTGACAGAAATTAAATTTGATCACCTTGATATTGACCTTTTAAAATACATTGTGATAATAATTTCTGAATAAAAAATATAAAAGAGTTCTGACGGCGGCGCTGTAAAATAGTATCTAAAGAAATATTCTTTAAAATCAAAAAAGAAATATCATCTATCTAATAAATAAAAATGAAAATTCTCTGTTTCTCTGTTTCTCTGTCCTCAATCACGCCTAAACCGCTGGACCGATTTGGCTGAAATTTTGAACTTAAGTATCATTGGGGCCCGAGATGGTTATAGGGTACTAGAAATTTTGATCCGAAGCCCCGGCGGGAGGGGCTACCTTAGAGGCCGGTTTTGCAATTTAGCTATATTCCGATTAAATGTTGTAGCGTTGGAACCGAAAAGCCTATTTAAAAAACTGGATGTTGAAAGGCCCCCAACCGTCCCAAGGCTCAATTGGGGGCTATACAACAAATTTCGAAATTTTAAAATTTTGAAAATAAGGAGTCTAGAGACCCGATTGGTTATATTTTTGATCTGAGGCATCGACGGGGGGCTATCTTAGAAGGCGGTTTTGCAATTTAGGTATATTCCGATAAAATATTATAGCGTTGGACCCGAATCGACTATTTAGAAGACTGGATGTGTTAAGGCACCGGGGAAGTGGCTATTTAACAAATTTTGAAATTCTGTTTTTTTTAGTGCACAAAATGTAATTTAGGTATGTTCCGATAAAATATTCGACTATATAAAAGACTGCATGTGTTAAGGCACCGGGGAAGTGGCTATTTAACAAATTTTGAAATTCTGTTTTTTTTAGTGCACAAAATGTAATTTAGGTATGTTCCGATAAAATATTATAGCGTTCGACCCGAATCGACTATATAAAAGACTGCATGTGTTAAGGCACCGGGGAAGTGGCTATTTAACAAATTTTGAAATTCTGTTTTTTAGTGCATTTAGAAGACTGGATGTGTAAAGGCACCGGGGAAGTGGCTATTTAACAAATTTTGAACATCTGTTTTTTTTAGTGCACGAAATCTGGATTAACGCGTTTTGATATTAATATAAGTTCGGGACTACCGTGCGAAGCCGGGTATTTCGACTAGTCTAAAATATTTTCTAAATATTTGATTTTATTTCGTTATGAATACAACATCTAGAAATATTTACGAAATAATCTTTAAAATTATGAAATACCGTCCAATTTAAAAATTAAAAATTACCCCGGGGGTCCGTTTAACTGAAATAAGTGCTTTGTGCCAAAAAGGATTTTGGATTCGCAGTTAAAATACTCTTTTACGTAACTTAACCTGTGTCTATACCAGAATAGCCTTTGTCCACCTAACAATAGGGTAAGTTGCGTAAAAGTAGATCCTAACTCCTTGTCCGAAAGAACATGCGAAAAAGCCTTGCTTGCGTAGCCATAGATTAAAACGGAGAGACATAAGGCCCAATATTTTGGAACGCCTTACGGCTCAATTTATTTGGACGTTGTGGCTCTTTCAAATCAGACTGAAATCTCGCGTCGGATGTTATGATTATAACCATTTTACGTAAGATTTTATTCCATTTAAGCTTTTTAGAGACTATCACCACAGTGAAATAATCTCTTAACGAAATAGTATTGCTTTCGCCGTTATAGTTTTAGATCTTATTTCATTTTTACTTTGCAGATATACTATTTCTTTAGAGGTTATTTCACAGCGCCGTTCTGATAAAATTTAACAAAAAAAAATTAATTTATTAAATTCTAAGAAAATAAAAAAATTAAAATACAAAATTCTTAAAAAAGATTAACTTTCGCTTCAACATCCGATATTTTGTCTTTGAAATCTTTAATATTTAAAATCTTCCATTCCATTCATTATAAAACTTTTTATTTTTTTGTATTTTAATTAAACAAAAAATGTTTAACCATGTACTATATAGGTTTAGAAATATCATTGATATTCTAATAATTTTATAATTATTTAAAGTAGGATTTTGTAATTTTGTATTTACATGACAAAAACATCGCTTAGACTTTTCTTAAGCATGGACTCATAGATTCATCAGCATAATGTCACAAATTTTTGAATTGATAAAAATTGGATATCAAAAAATTTATTTTTAATTTTTCACTATACAGAAATATCGGCCGGAAGAATATTAAAATTTTATTAAAACAGACTACAAAAACTTGAAGAATTTTAAGCTTTGAGCTCATATTAAGAAAACCAAAACCAATAATAATTTTCCATAATAATGTTCAACATTTTTTTCAAAGCATATCTATTTTATTTCACTAAACTTCCATCCATTCTTGAAAAAAATTAACAAATTTAAGGAAATGACATCAAAAAAATAATGAGCTTTAAATAGAAACTAAATATTTTTTTTCATGAAATTTTAAATCTATTTATTATTGTTGTAAAAGCTTCAAGAAAATTTTGAACAAAAAAATATTTAAAAATATTATTCTCAAATACATCATAAATTAATTTTTTTTTTTTTTAAAACAACTATAGTCAATTGATCAAAAAATTATTTTATTGCAAAAAAGATACGTTATATTATTTTGGTGCTTACATATATGTTTGTACAGAACATACTTTATAATATGTTTGGATTTTATGTTTATTGTAATGTTATGTGTACACATAAATAAGAATCATGTAGCACAAAATACCCATGGGTTTTGCTATAAAATATTGTTTCTATAAAGATCAAAAGTGCGGAAGGAAATGGTTTTCCGGTTTTCTTAAAAAAAATAAAATAAAAATGAAAATGGATGTATGTATTTTATATAAATAAATAACCGAAAAAAAAATTGATTTAAAGCTCAAAATATATTAACAAAAAAAAAAACTATAATGGTTATAAATTTTGTTTTATTTTTTGGAAAATTCTAGGCAGTACCAATAGAAAATAAAAGCCCTCTTCTCGAAAAATATTTGATATAAAAATATTCTGTATAAAAATATTCCGTGTATAATGGTGCAATTTAATGTAAAAAATATTAATCAGAGTTGAGTTTTCATTTTCTGTCTGTACCATGACTATCCCACATTAAACTGCTACTAAGCTGTTTAATCGAATGAATGCGAAAATTTGCGTAATTCTGTTCACTTTCATTCAAGCTGATCAGTTTCTATTATTCCCGATTTGGAAGTTAAAACCTCTCACTGTCCAAGGGTAGGATCTGTTTTTATAGAAACTTATCTGATAAAATTTAAAAAAAAAACCCAAAAAATATTTTGGATCGAAATATAAAAAAGGGCTCTATTTATGAGGTATTATTCTATTTTTTTTTTTAGACAGAAAGGCATATTATATATTCAATGAATACAAATAAGTATAGATAAAGATATATGTTTACATGTATTTTGATACGACATCGTTTTTGTTAAATATTGCACCAGAAAACGTATTATATTTAAAAATAATAATATCTAAATATATGCAAAAGTTTAAGATCATTAGCCTAAAAATTATTTTTTCTTTTAGACTTATTCTTTTTAATTCTATGTTTACGAAAAATAAAAAAAAAAACAAAGTTGCATCAAAACAATCATTTTTTTTATTTCATACAATGAACTTAGAAAAGTTATTTCCTTTATACACATAGAATAATAATTAAGCCTTGACATAAAAGAAAAATCTTTTTTAATTTCATTCACAGAAATTTTATATATTATAAAAAAGTTAAAAAACTTAATAAAAATGTTTACAGTAGAAGTTCTTCTCATAGTGTTTATGTTTTATAATTAGAGCATTAAAATCTTTCAAAATAGATATATATTTTCTTTCTACATAGTAATAAAAAAATGTTTTTCTTTTTAAATAAAAAATTTAATTGGGGAAATTTGAAAAAAAAAAAAAAAATAACAACGTGCGTTACAAACAAACAAAAGTTGAACTTGTGAAACAAAAATATTTCCTACTTATAATCTAAAAAAGTAGACTACATTTATTTCAAAAAGATCAAATTTTTAAAATTCTTATGCCCCCTAATATAACACAATGTAGGCATTATTTTCATATTATTGTTTCAAACTTTTAAAATTTTCTTAAGTTTTATATATCTTAATATATAACAGAGATTATTAAAATATCCTTATAAGTGCCTTTTTAATGAAAACTAGTTCTTCTTCCAAGATATATTATTAAGGACCACGCTTAGGTTTTAGTTCAGGTTTGGAATATAAATTAAAAATAAATTCACCCCTTTCAAATCTGTTCGTAATACTAACCCTCGAAATTCCTTCTTTTTTTTTTTTTTAATTTTTTCAATCAATTACAACCAACATTAGTCTCAAGTTTAACATAAAAAAAAAACAATTTTTTTTACGCTTTTTAAGCTTTGTAAACACAAATATAATAACTTATCATATTTTATTATTTCGTTTTTTTTTTCCTTATTTTTAAGTCAAAAAAAAAAAAAATAAATAAATTTTACTTTTTTTATTTTTTAATTTATATAAAAAGAAAATCAATTTGTCCTAAATCAATACCTATTTATATTATTTAAAAGTAAAATTATCGTGTTTGAAAGTAGAATAAAAGAAAAATATTAAACATTTTATAACTTTATATAAGAAAAAAAAAATTTCCTGTTTAAAAAAGGCAAAAAAAACAAAAATTGTTTTTCTCTTTTCTTTTTTTTTTTTTTCTTGTAGAAAACGAAGAAAAATTCAATGGTCTGTAAATAAAAAATATTTATATTTTATGATCATCTTAAATATTTTCCCAAAAAATAAAACGAAAAGCTTTTCCATAAATTTTATTTTATATGAACCCAATAATGTTGTAATGTCTATTCCAATTAACTTAGCCGTATTCAAAACTTTTTATCACAATAAAGCTTTTCGAAATAACACAGCAGAATAGAGATATAAAACTCGTAGATATATTTATAGGAAATAGAGTAAAGGAAAACAGAAATTGCCCAACTGAGATTTGTGTCACATCAATTCCAGATAACTAACTTTAATATTAATTTGTCATGATAATTTTTTGTTCATAATATAATTACTAAAAATATAATGGAAAAAATTAATTTAAAAACAAAAATCAAGGATTCAATAATTTTTTTTTTTTATTTACTGAAATTATTGTATTGAAAAAAAAAAAAATGGCTACTGTCCGTCATTTTTTAAAGAATGGGATATGTCCAAAAACAAGGAGATATTCACAACAAAGATTGATGCTGCCCCAAATATCTTCTTTTTTTTTTAATTAACTATGTATTGAAAATGTTTCTCCTTAGAATTCAATTCTTCACTTAGCATCTTCAATTAGAGTATAATTGCACGACATGCATAATTGTATAATATTTTAATTTCAATCTGAAAGTTCTATTGAATATAATAAACGAAATATAAGAGGATCTACAGATTACCATTACAAACATTAAATTCTTAAAATCGTATACAATTCAATTTAATCTTTATTTATTTTAATATTAGATGTATGTATATACAATAATTTAAAATTTTATTTTATTCAGAGTTTAGGATTTATGCCTCTTCTTCTGAGATATTTTTATTTACAATATTATATGCGATAGAACTTAAAATCGTATTAACTTTTAGATATAGACGTTGAATCTTACTGTGACAAAATTCGTTATCACAGTAAGGTTTCACGGATGTTACTAAACCCTAAAAAAAAATTATAAAACTGAAATATATATTTATTGATTGTTTTTTCCACTCTCGTATTTATTATTCTATATAACATAATGTTCGTTTTTGTTTTAACCCCTCAGTAAAAGTTGTTGGAAATCGTGAACAAAAAAAACGATCACAAAAAAAAATAAAATAACAAAAAATTCAAATTATAATAATTTTTAACTTTCTTTTAAGTAAAATTTATTATTTTTCTATTTATTTTTGTTAACAATTTTTTTTTTATTTTATTTAAAAATAAGAAAGAAAAATCAGAAACCATTTTCTATACGCACACAAAGCACACATTTAATAAAAATCTTTTAATTTAGTGTTATTTTGTGAGGAAAGAAAATTGAAAAGTTAAGATACTCAAGATATACATATATGTATGAATGTTGAATTTTAAATTTTTGTATCTTTTAACTAAATTACTGTTGGTAAAATAAATAAAATCCATACTTTGATAAACTTTAATTATACAGAAACTTTTTATTTCACATTGTATTTTACCATTATATAATATCATTGAGTAATAATATTTATAAGAGGGACAGAATTCATACAAGTAAATTTTTTTCAAAAATTATGACAATATTTTGAATGTATTGAGTTAAATTTTTTAACTCAAATGTTTTTATTCTTAATTTTATTAGTTTTATTATTGTATTAAGAATAAACACATTTGAGTATGAAATTTTTATTCAATACATTGAAAATATTGTCATCATTTTTGAGTTATTTGAAAAAAAAATTCTGAAATTTACTTGTATGAATTCTGACCCTCTTATAAATATTATTAATCTATGATAATATATACGTACAAGAAAAGAAAATAAATTTTATTATGTTGTTATTTTAAAAGAGTTATGGAATTGGGTAGTATATATGTTCTTATTGTCAAGTTTTTTGATAATCTACAAGCTCTAAACTTTTCCTTTGTATATGTTATTTATTATTGTAAATTTTCATTTGTCAGTCAATTAAATTTAAAAATTCAAAAACGAGAAAATTTAATAATATTAAACATACAGAAGAATACATTAAAAAACTAAACTTTTCAACTATTTAAAAGAACTAATTTCTGTGACTCATTATTTTGTGCTCAAATTTTAAAGATATCGGTTTGGGTAGCGGAAATTAGTTCAGAAATATTTGATCATACTGTTCTACAAACCCCTATGTTCATCAAAATAACATAATGGTAGTTTTTGGGCATTAATTTGAATCTGATAAACTAAGTCAATTTAGTTTATTTTATTTTCACATAATATTGTTACTAACTAATATTGTTACTAGCCTCGCATAATATTGTTACTAACAGGCAGATGTCATTGCGCTTATGATTACTAACTAACTATTATAAGCTTTATTTAAATCCACAAAAAAACAAAAACATAAATAAACATAAGAGAAAATTTAAAATTATCTCAAAAACTCAATTGTTTAGTTTTTTTAAGATAAATAAAGTTAATTTAATGTCACAAAACTTTTAAACTTTGTTAAACAAAAAATTTCCGATATAAGTAAACATGCTTTGCCATCTTTCTCCCTCGAGAATGTAGTCTTGTGAGTGTATATAAAAGAAGTTTATGTTTTATTTTTTCCAAAAAAAAATAAAACAGTTTTTATTAAAGTGAAAAATCAATTTAACTTTTTTATTCTTTTAAAATCTTTCAATATATTACAAACAATTTTCATTCCTTCTAGCAATATTCCTCACGTACAGTAGGTTTTTTTTCCCTATATATACGCTTGAATGATTTTTACACAAAAAGTTGATTTTAGTGAAGTGAAACTAATCAAACTTTTATTATATAAATTTATTTTATTAGCACCTCTTAACAATTTGTTCAATGAATTGATATTAAAATGTTCAGTCCAGCTGAAAATTTAACATTTAAATTATGATTCATATACACTGAGAAATTAAAGTATTGTGTAACTTTTCATCAAGTTTCAATCTATAGTATGTTACTAAGGCGGATTCGACGTAGTATTGTTTTTATCGGAGAAAACTTTTGACCTTATGAACGAAGTGGGATATTAGAAAAAATATTTTTTTGTGGAAATATTTTGTAACAAAATGAAATTAACTTTGTCATCATTAATAAAAAGGGATGTTAAAACAATCGCTTTAGGCAACAAAAATTATATAACAAGTATAATTTTTGATTTGATAGCGAAAATAATTTATTTTTGTATATTATTCTATAATCCTAAAAAGAAAAACTCGCCAAATTTGGTAACCGACGTTTGTTACTTTTTTTTTTAATTTTTTTATGTTGCATATTCAATAATATCAAAGGTAATTAGAATCTAAAGGTAAGCTAATTTTGAAGCTATAATTTATTGAATTTTTATGTTGAATAAGCGATGTAAATCTAAAATAAAGAGATAATTACAGACTTTAACTATCTTTGCCAAATTAAAATAATGTTTTTTTTTTGTTTCCTACATAAATTTGATAACTTTTTCCTATCGTTAAAGAAAATTTCATAGCAGATTTTTAAAAGAACCCACAATAAAATTTTTATAACTCAGGTTAATAGAAAATACAAAAAAAAAATTTTTTTTATAACGTTGTTAGAAGTAATTTATAATTTAATGAAAATGGAAAAATAATTTCCTTCAAATTTATTTTATTTACGATTTTAAGGACTAAAAAAGTAATTTAGAAATAAATTTTCTACGAAAATATTCGAGAAAAAAATTCAAATACTAATTCAAAATTTTGACATAAATTGTTTTTGTCTATTTTCAACTTAATTTAACAGAGTATAAAGAAATAATTTATTTTCTTTTTGAACTTTGATATTATTAACATAAAATATGTTTTTTTTAGACAATCGGGAAATAAAAAATTATGAAAAAAATATTATTAAAATTAATTTGAAAAACAAATTTATAAAAAATTGTTCGTACAAATTTAATTTTGTTTTAATTTATGTACCTACTGAATATGAACACATACAAAAATAAGTATACATTAAAAAACATTTAGTAATGTCAGTCAAGCTCTAGGAAGTCAGCTAAATTCTTCAAATTACGATATTTAAAATAAATATATAAAATAAAGGAGTTATTGGTTTTTTTTTTAACTGACTTCATTCTCTCATTTTTGATTTACATTAACTGCCTTTTTATAAGCATACTATACAGAATATAGATAGTGAATATATATTCGTATAAGCTTGCAAACTTTATATTTTAATTGATTAAATCATTTTCAGAATATTGTTCAGAGAAAAGGAGATTAATTTTTTAATACTGGAAGAACTTAGATGGTTTAGCAATCGACAAAGAATTACATTTAATGTTTGGTGATCAAGATCATTTTGGAATTACACATATATCACTTATAAATCTATAATATTGCTTTTAACCTCAATTTCGTACCACTCCTCCCAGTTGAGTTATGAATACATTATAATATTTTCATGTATACATAAATAAAAATACATGAAAAAGCGTACAAATTAAAAAGTATTACAAAACTTTGAATCACTCTTTTGAAAATTTGTTATTTTTACTTGTCATACTTTCAATAGGGACCCTCGATTTTTTGTAAAAATCTAATTTGGAAAAAAAAAATTATTTGTACCATAATTTAAATGTCGTCTCAAAAAGAGAAATGACTTTTAAAAAGAATAATTTTTCATTTGTCATATTTTCTTATAATAATACATATAATATACATAAATATAAAATGAATGAACACTTTTTAAAAAATTTTGATAAACTTAATTTAATATGATTTTTCCGCGGAAATTCTTCTTTTTTTTTTTTCAAATGAAACCAAAATAAATTAAAATTTGAACGACGAATTGTGGTTACACGCGTTCGTGTTAAAAATGAATTTTTTCTTGTCTTATATTTGGAATTCAAAACAAAATTAAAAGAATTAAAAATCAAAATTTAGAATGTTTTTATTTTGATACCGCACGCTTAAGTTTTAAATTAAATAATTTTTTTTTTAATTTTTGACAAAAATTTATTGCTTCCAAAAGAAAAAAAATGTGAATTGTAAAAAATTTGATTTCTTTCCTACAGCAAAATAATAAATCAAATATTTCAGATTTGAAGAAAAAAATTTATTTTTCTTAAATTTATTAAAAAGAAAAATTCAGCAAAATTGAATAGAAATGCCAAAAATCGAACACCCACAACTGCATATTTCGAAGATATTATTGATTTTAATAATATCAATAATTTTTTAGTTTCATAATCGAAATAACGTCATTTGTATGTAAACATTAAAATCAATTTCATGTACTTTTAATTTTTTTTTTTCAGTTTTAAATTGCGTGAAGTTATCACGTCATTAATTAACATTTTTCTCTGGTTCACATGACTTTTATGTTATATAAAAAAACTTCAATTAATCGGAATCATTAAAAAAAAATTTAAATGTAAAATTGTTAAATAAATTTTTTAATAAAATATAGATATAGGCAGTGGTGGGATTCAGCCGGTTTGCACCGGTTCGCGCGTATCGTTTCTTAAAATATTTAAGATTCGCAGGAACCGTTTCCTAAAATATGTAGGTTCGCGAAAATCGCCTGAAAAATTTTAAAATTCACTGTTTTAACAGTTCCTCCGTGGCAATTTTTCAACTACTCAAAGAATATACAATTTAAATTTACATTAAATTTTGAGATGATGTTTGTCTTTCGATCTGTGTGTTATCAAAAAATTTAAAAACTACTTTCACACGATAAGTATCTCGACAGGTGATGCGCGTACAATTTACAATAAAACAATTTTTTTCTTTCTTTTTTATTAATTTATAAAAGAAATACTAGAAAATTTGATAAGGGTTTTACTTATTTATCTGAAAAATCTCATTTTTCTTTAACTATGTTATGTGAATACTCTGAGTAAAGAACTGAATAAGAGTAAAAATATGCTTTTACCAAGTAATAAACATGTAACAAGCAAGCCTGTTTTGAAATTACAACATTTGGAAACATCAATCTAGAAATTTATGAGTTTTTATGAAGGAGAAAGTATATATATATTCTGGAAAGGTCTTTAGAATCTAATTAAAAAAATTAAACAACTTTTTAGAGGATTCGAAAACAAAAAAAAAATTTTATTGTTTTTTTTTTACGGTAATGTTTATTAATTGCACAAAAATTTTATTTCCCATCCCAATATTGCGATCTGTAATATATTCTTATAAAAAAAACTACATAAATATTTTTTAAATAAATATATTTTTTATTACAAATGAAGTACATAATGCTATTGTTTTTATAATTTTTCTCATTTTTGATTTTTCTTCTCTTTTACAGGTGAATTACATATAGATATCTACACTAAAGTGCAACCTATTCCGGAAAATAAAAATTATGAATATTCAGAACCGAATAAATATGTAAAGTGAAATGAAATGAAAAAAACTAAAGGAAAAATACTTATAATATATATAACAATATGACATAAACATGAGCGGAATCATTAAAATCTAACAAAATTTATATTTTATATGTACGTACATGTATAAAAAGGAAAAACCGTGAAAAAATAATAATTCAACATAATTTATGTTTACTGCGGAAGAAAAAAAAGTTTAGAATAAAAAAAAAAAAATAAAAAAAAAAATAGATACTATTATATTCCTTATGTGTTCTTTAGAAAATTGTATAATATATTTTGTAATTTTTTTTTTTTTCTCTGAATAAAATTATTTGCTCACTTTATATGAAAAATAAGATTATAACTTTATAAAAAAAATTTTTATAAGAAATCATGTCTGAATACATTTGCAGACATTTAAGTGTCATAAAGGTTACAATAAAAAAATTCCATTATACAAAACGATTGTACCTAATGCAAAATTATAATATAAAAATTTTTAAAGCTTTATAATAAATTTCTAGCAAAAATAAAAAATTATTGCTTAAAATATCTTAACTCAAAAAAAAAGAAAGAAAAAATATTACTACTTCTTAGAACACAACATATTTCCGGTGTATCTTCATTCTACAACAAAGAACTTGAAATTATTATTATATCAACAAAATTCAAACAACATTAATATTAAAAGTATTCTATTCGCTGAGAGAGATTAATATTAGCTTTAATTTTCTCTGTAACTATAAAACTTTTTTTAATACGGAAAATATTTAAATTCAATTGGATGCAAGCTTTAAAAACTAATTTCTGTTTAAAACATTTTAAAGAAACAAACTCAAGTTTTTTGGTAAAATATAGCTTTAATCGAAAAATCGCACATTTAGTGACCGCATGTATTGCTAAATAATTTAATTATTAATGTTTTTAAAAATATTTTCCGTAAATTGAGAAAAAATACTATAATGTTTCATTATTATAGTTATTTTTAATGGGAATACATAATGATAAATGTATAAAATATGCACAATTATTAATTTATGTTGAGAAAATTATTAAAATACGAATGTATATGAATTCAAAATAAATATATGTAAAAATAAATAAGAAATATACTTAGGATATAACAGTAAAATAATTGAGCAAGCATAATAAAAAGAGATTAAATTAAAAAAATAAACAAAATTATTAATTATGTTAATAAATAAACAATAAAAATTACATTAGTTATTAAATAAAGTAAGAGCGAAATATATAAAAAAAAAATTAATGAACAAAAATGAGAACTAGAAATAATTTTAATTTTACATTAAGATAACCCCATTAAGAGGTTATGGTAACGTTAAATATCAAACTTTAATTGTTTTAAAAAAAAAATCTTAAAACAAAATTCTTATAATGCTACTATGAAAAATTAACCTAAACAAACTTTAAGTCAAATTCTTTTAATTTATTGTTTTTTTTAAATATCTAATAAAAATAATAAAAAATAAAATAAAATGATTAATAATACAATTAAAAAACTTTATAAAATATTTCGTACTTATAAAAAATAAAGTATAAAATTAATTAATTTTTATTTAAAATTGTTTTTTTAAATAAAAATTTTTAAAACAAAAAAAATTTATTATTTTCGGTTGGTTTTTTACCAATCCGAAAAAAACACGAGAATATTAAAACTATGAAAATGTCACCATCAACTGGCGAAACAATAAGAGCCTGGTTATTATCGGCTTTAGTTGTACACGGTGCCGTAGCTGGTAATCCAGATGCCAAAAGACTGTACGATGACTTATTAAGCAACTACAATAAATTGGTTAGACCAGTTAGTAATACAACAGATGTTTTAAAAGTTTGTATTAAATTAAAATTATCCCAACTTATTGATGTGGTAAGTAAATTTATTAATTTGATAATATTTAATTTTTATTGTTTTTTTTTTTGCTTAATAAATACCGAACATTATATACGTCGACACTCCTCCTGAGTGTAATTGTTCGCTAACGTTCGCTCCCGTACACAGTGATGCCAGATTGAAAATTTAAAAATCCCTACAGCAAGCAAAAAATTTCCCTATTTTTCCCTATGTTATATAGATAATTTTCCCTACATTTTACCCTACATTTTTTTTTAAAAAAATACTGATATTTAGTTTTTTTTTCAAATTTTTTAAATAAAAAATTGATTTTTCATGTTTTTTTATGATATCTTTTTTATTTTTATATATCAAAAAATTACAAATTTATTTTCAGTAACATTTAGATTTAGCATTAATTGTATAAAAAAAATAATCATTATTATTAATTTTATAAATTTTACTAAACAAAAAAAAAATCATTAAAAAAGTTAGGAACATATACTCTCCTCAGAAATGAAACAACGTATGATATTTATACGTCATTATTAGATAATAGCACCATTCGATTCCTCGTACTTGATTTTATAAGTACAACTATTTTGCAATATTCTTAATGTTGATTAAAATGTGTTTTTTAGATGAAAATTTTACGTTACTTGATATTTTTCCATACATTTTTTTTAATTTTCAAATCTTTAAACTCAATTACTCGAAACTATACTTTTCATTATACAGCGTTTCATTTCTCAGCAGACGATATATACTTTATAGTATTAATTATATAAAAAAATAAATATTGCATTTGTAATTATTAATATTTGCAATGAATTTAAGAAAAAAAATATTGGCCAACCAACATGATAAAAAATCCCTACATTTTTTAACATTTGAAAAATCTGTCCCTTTTTCCCTACAGTGTCTTTTTATGACATAATTTCCCTACATGTAGGGAATATTCCCTACGTCTGGCATCACTGCCCGTACATCAAAATATGTAAGAAGTACCTCATTAACGGTTGAAGGCCACTGTTTGATAAATGGAATCGTTTTATAGTATTCTTAATATATCTTCGACAACAACTGTTTTTAAATTATAGTAATTTACATTAAGTAAAACTAAAACAAAAATAAATATTACTTATTTAAATGTTTATCAATATTCTGAAAAAAAAAATAATAATAATAATCTAAGAAAAAATTAATTCATTCCACGAATTATTTTATTATCATATCAGGAAGTTTACAATTCTAAAATGTTTAACCATTATGTAACTATACTACGTGTAATGAATCGAAAAATTCTTTATTTTAATTTCTATAATTTTTTCCTTTTCATTCTAAATAAATAAACCATTTTCTGTGTAAAGTGACAATTTTAGTCCACATTTTAAATTAGTTTTATTTTCTGAATTTTAAACATTGTATTTAGATAAAGAAAGTAAATTATATAAATATTTAAATAGAAAAATTTTCTTGCGCTGAAAAAATGCTTTAATATATATAAATAACCGCACCTATAATTTCTGAATATCCCAAATCGGACAATCGAATTACAATTTCACATTACCAATATTAGGTATTTTATCTTGCTATATAATAATTCTTTTTTATTTGTTTTTAATATATATGTTTTTTGTATCTACTCATATGATTATAACAATATTCAACAAAATAATTGCATAAACTCATTTTGTATAAGAAAAAAAAACTTTTTTTCTAATTTATTCTTTAAACAAAAATTTTCAAATAGCAACTTTAGCTACAATTCATTTTGTATTAAAGTTTTGGGCGAGAGTTATTAATAATTGATTCAATATTTTTAGGTTTTAGTTATAACATTTTTGCTACAATTTAAAGTTGATTTTCGATCTAGTTTTTGTTTTACAGTGAGGATAAAAGAAAAAATTCCCATAACTTATTGTTGAAAAAAATGCATTCGTATATTTTATTCCAGTTTACCATAAAAGTTTTCAGTGGTTTATTTCAAGTACTTCAGAAAAAAATAAAAATTCAATAAGATGTGCATTAAGAGTTTTGATATCGTAAATATTACTTACTTTTATGTATTAAGATTTCATTGAAATATAAATGGAAACACGATTGTTCTAAATAATCACTTCCGGAATGCAAATTGCGATTTAAATTACAAAATTTAATAAAAACTGATTGCAACTTTTATGGTCCATTCAGCATAGTAATGTTTTCGATCCGTATCACCAATAAGTTTTTATTATTATAACTAATGACGACTCAAACTTTTTCGGTTTTCAATTCACTTAAATTGTCTTTTTTGTATTCTAACTTATGCTGCAAAACTTAACAATATCATACCAAATCAAACGAATCGAAATGGATCAGAAAATTGTCTCTATGGATAGAATTTTCAACAAATAATATTGATTAAAACTGACTATACAAAGATTGCTTATAAAAGTCTTTAAAGCATTGCGATATCGTCAGTATGTGTAATCTCTCTCCCGCACGTGTAACATATGAATATTACCATTAAGATTAAGCTATAAAATTCAACCTTCAAATACTCTTAAAAAATGTCCTATTTTGCAAACTTGGGATATAAAAAAAACGAATACAAAATTTAAAATAAAAAACTTTGATCTTAACTATAAGGAGTTTTTCAAATTTATTGAATAAAAGATGACATAAAATAATTTTGAAAGCAACTAATAATAATAATATGTCAATTTATAAGGGAAATACACAAATTATTTGCTCAGCAAGCAAACTTATTTTAAATTTTTCTTTTAAATATATTGTTTCAAAAATACCACTTTTTTGTAGCATATAAAAGAAAATAATTTAATACCTAATTTAACTTATATATTTAACTTCAAAAAAAAAAAAGTTGATTTATAGCCGGAAAGTAAAAAAAATTATAGACACATTTTCACTCAATGCTTGAATCATGATAATTTGATAAATTTCCCCAGATAATTTCTTATTTAAATTTTCATATTGTTATAGAATTCAGTAAAATTCAATTTTTTATAATTTTTGATAATATTTATGCGTAGGAATTGAAGTTCTTTAATAGAATACTGAAAATTTCTGGAAAAATATGTAAGAATGAAAACACAATTTTAAATTTTGTAGGTACACAAAGTAGTTATCACCCGATACATCATATTTTGAACGTACATGTACGAGTTATATTCATATATATAAATAACATTTCAATAAATTTTCTTAAAAGACATTCACTATACAAATTACCAAGAAAGTGCTTGGAAAACTTCAACTGAAAAAGTGTCATTTTTTGCTAAATTTTATAAAGAAATTCTTTTCCCAACATTTTATGCAAAAATAAAAATTGTGTTAAGCTTTTCAAGAAATAAAAACACTTATAGATTTCTTAAAATTGAGAAAATCTTCAAAGAAATTCGTTCTTTTTGTACTTGCTATAAAATATACATGCATTACGTTTTCGTTTTTTATAAGTAAAATTTTTTCTTTTTAACTAAGTATGTTATAAGTTACATTTTACTTATAAATGTTGTATATAGTCCTTTATATAACTCTTTCTCACTTTATAGAATTAGGAATAAAATTTTTAGCACTTTATCAATAATTAGAAAACTTTAGTTTTAAGAAGTTCTTACAGTGCACTTTGGATTTCAAAGTTTCAGCCTTCTAGCTGACTAGGTTGTAAATTTAAACCAAATTGTTGTTGAAATCAAATCCAAATGTTGCCTTTCGTTCAATATTTTTTCAACGCAATTGTTTTTTACTAAATCAGATAAAAAGATAAAGGAGAGCAGAGATTTTGTTCAAATTGAGCATATAAAACATTATGTTTTTATGCATATTTCCTGCAAACAGATGCTTGTTAAATTGATTAGAATTTATTATTTCTCCTGAAAAAAATAAAATGTTTATACTCGTAATTGAAATTTGGAAAAGATTTTAATTTTCATTCGTTATATTTAGACATGAAAATCACGAAAATTAAGTTCTTTATTGTTATCATAATTGCAATTAAGTGAATCAATCAAATCAAAAATTGAAAAATTATAAAATTGATTTACATAATTATCAATTTTTTAGGATGCCTATTATAATAAAAATAATTATGGTTTTGAAAATTAATTTCTGAAAATCCTTCAATTTAAAAGCTTATAAATAACACTGATATCATTTATGAAGTTGTTAAAAAAACCACAAAATAAAGTCCTAGTTTAGAAAATAATCCAATGATAATTCCCATTTTCATAAAGCAATGAAAAATATCCATATACCAATCGATGCGATACAATAATATTATTGTAATGCATTAGGGAAAAATTTTAAATTGTTTTTTTTTTTTAATATAAAGTATGTGGACATTTTTTTGTCGGTATCAATTTAATTGCTAAAGATTAAACCACAAGACTCTAAAATGTATGGTATATAGTAATACTAAGATAAAAAATATAAAAAAGGAGGCTGTTATGGCTTTTACGTGTAATTTTTCTTTTAATGAACAAACAGGAACTAAAATATTTCCTTTAACTCAGTAACAAGAAAGAAAGTCCTTATTTGTGCGATTTTTTGTTTTTACCCAAAAAGTGCGTTAAACGAAAACCGAATAGTAAAAGTAGATTTCAAAAAATTTAAATGGGCAGAACTTAAATGACCATTACTTAAGCTACTTAATTAAGTTAAATTAATAAAAGTGAAAATGTCAAAATAAATTCTTACTATTTACAAATATTTTTGTTAAAACACGAAATATGTCTAACTAAAAACGATTTAAAAATTGATTTTTCTTTTAAAATACCATATTTAGTTGAAGGTTACATTTTTTTCATTTAAAACTCAAATTTTTTGTGGTTAAAAAGATTAAAAATTAATTTGCCATTAATAATAGGGATCTTTATAAAGTGCTAAAACAATCAATTTGTGGTATTTTTTCAGACAATTAAAAATGCGGTGTAAAAAGTATAATTTTTGATTTGATTTTTAGGTAACATGGTTGTTACTTTTTTTTTGTCAAACCGAAAATAATTTTCTTTTATATTATTCTGTAATTCTAAATGCTAACAGAATAACACGACTACACGGCGATCCACCTCAGTACTGAAAATGTCATTTTCAATAAGTGACGTGCCTTACTTTTTTCATAACTAGTTTGCTTGTCAAAAAATTATTTCATTTCAAAACATTTTTAAATGCAGCTTAAAGCATTAAAAAATAAAAATAAAAAAAAATTTAAGTTACACGATTTTATTGTTTAAATATGTACTAAAAAGAAGAAAAATAAAAAAAAATCCGCTAATTTTAATTTGTCGATAATGTAGTTAAAAAATAAACAATTTGTTATCGACGAAATTGCATTACCGAGTTTCATAAAAATTATATTGGCACCGGAAATAAGAAAAATCGGTTAACAGGAAACATGTTGGATTTTGTATTTTATTGTCACCGGAAAGCAGCCCGGTTCTCTAAAAGCGGGTTAAATATCAATTATAAGATTTGAGCACATACTACAAACTAATGCCTTGTTCACAGCTGCCACTGTAAAATAATTTTTGGAGGAATGTTCCGGAAACCTATTCACAGCTAATCTTATCTGAAAACAAAAAATCAACAGCATGGATTTATCCTCTTTTTTGTAATTTTGAAACTTTACATTTAATTTTTTTAATTTAAAAATCATATCTTCTTTTTTGAAATTAAACTTACATTTGATTTTTTTTTTTAATCAATAGAAAATTTTTGACAGAAAAATTTATCTGAAAAAAAAATTCAGATTGAAATGGATTTATCCTTTTTTTTGTAATTTTGAAACTTTACATTTAATTTTTTTAATTTAAAAATCATATCTTCTTTTTTGAAATTAAACTTACATTTGATCTTTTTTTTTAATCAATAGAAAATTTTTGACAGAAAAATTTATCTGAAAAAAAAATTCAGATTGAAATGAAACGTAATGAAAAAGAAACAAAAAAATAATTTTCTGAAGTAATGAAATTTTTCAGGTAGAAAAAAAAATAAATTAAATTTTCTTAATTATTTTAAAATATTTAAAAAAAAAGTCTTTTTACGAAAAATCGATAAAATTAATATCTTCATTTTCTGTAAATTTTATTAAATTAAAGTGGAATAATAACACAGAAAATCGGTTTTTACGGTACCATTTATTCAGATAGGTAAATTAGCTGTGATCGAGGCATAACAAACAGAGTTTGTGTTTTAAATAAAATCGTTAAAAAAGGAAATTAAACATTTTTCGATGTAATCTTTTAACAAAGAGAAAATATTTTGTGATGCTATGAAAAAAAAATTTTTTAAAAAAATATTTTTTCTTTATTTTTTTGAATTTTTTATCCTTCAAGGGAAAATTTAAAAACATACAATCATAAATTAAAGCACATAGTGTGAAAAATATTACTTTTATGCACATAAATTTATAAAGTGTTATTATGTTTTTTATTTTTTTTTCAGCCAATGACAGAGTGTGAGGGTTTTTATAAAAATTGCTTTAAAAATTTTACATTATGCTAGTAAATGAGACAAGGGTAGTTACAAACTTCATTTAACTTTATTGGTTAAAAAATTGTTCAAAAATGTGCTAATTTGACTAATAAAAATTTAATTTTCTGCAATTTTAATATTACCACCAATAAGTTAATAATTATTTTCCCTTTCCCATCAGTATAAGCTTCGCTTTTACTTTTTTTATATTTAATCAATTTATTTTTGGGTTTTTTTTAATATGAAGGCACGTTAGTTTTTGAGTCTTATGCGAAATATATGGTTTAATTTTTTATTTTTTTTATTTTTGTAATTTTGATCATCTGCTATAAAGTCCTTCAATAAAACATCAAAAGTCAAGTGTTATTTTCAAAAATAAAATATAGACAAAGGCAATTTAACTTTAATAAACAGTATTAAAATATTTTTTGATACAATTTCTGGCAAATTTTCGTAGAACTACCCGTTAAGAAATTGCAATAAAATTAATTTACTAACATTAATATTTTTTCACTTCTTCTTCATTTCAGAATCTAAAAAACCAAATAATGACAACGAATTTATGGGTTGAACAAGTAAGTGAAACAATTTTTATTTATTTAATAAAATATGGTTAACCATTTTCATTTTGAAAATTGTATAAAGTAAATATTTTATAAATATATAAAATATAAAGTTGGTTAGAAACTTAATATTTTTATCAAAGAAAAAATCTGTATTTTATTTATCCAGAGGTGGTATGAAAAAATTTCAAGCTAATATTCGTTTCTTTAGAGATTTGTTATATGCTCAGTCCTAGATTAGCTTGTTCTGCGCTTTCTATTTTCATCAAATTAACTGATTTTCTGGTAACTTACAGAACGGAAAAATGAGCCATAGGCATAACAATTTTGTAATTTGATAAAAAACTAATTAATAATAATGAACATAAGTTGCAATCTTGAGTATTTTTTAAAGCTCTCCATTAAATTTTCTTTTCATTCTTTTCTGGCTTCCTTCAATGTAAATTGTCTTACATAAAAATAGGATCTGTGGCATATTAGAATTGTTTATTTTAATATTTTAATTAAGTTTCTCCTAGAATTTTAATAAAACATGATATTTCTATTAACATTTTTATTCTCGTATCAAATAAGAGGAAGAATTTATTCGATTTTTCATTGTAAGTAAAAATTTGAGAACTCTTATTGAAGCATAAATTCTATACAGAATCTTATAGAAGTGATAACAGTAAGGAACATAAAAATTACTATTTAATGGATTTTAAATCCTATTTATAAAATATGAATTCATAGAAATAAATTATGTTTATTTGATAAAAAAAATATATTAACCCTTTGGCGGACACAAAATTTTTATGAAGGTTTATAGGGGGACACTTGCGGTATTTCTGGTTCTAGAGCATGTAGAACTATACCGAAGCCACTATAATAATGGGATTATTGTCCTGATTCGTCCTAAATTAAAATACTTCCAATGGGACACCAATTTTATTTATATGTGTTCTAAGGGGACACAATATATTGAATTCTAATATAAACTATATGAAAACGAAAACGTGATATCACGTCATGTCCCACGAGAAAAACACCCCATAACGTGATATCACGTCCTTGTCCGCCAAAGGGTTAAAAACCATATTAACAAAACACCGAAGTTTTTTCCAAAATATACTTTAGTTGAGTATGAAAAATTATAAATATGTCATAATTATGGTTTTTGTTATTTCATACGATGCGATGTGGATTGTAGAATAGTGAAAAACTTGAAATTCATAGTATTATAGAAAATTATTTAAATAACTTTGATAAATTGAAAATTATTGCACTATTCTTGAGTCTTTATAATTCGATAAATTTTTACGTATTATTTTTGTAATATTTATTAAAAAAAAACATATATTTTCAAAATATGTTTTTCAAAAGAACTTAAAACGAATTAATCGATTTTTTATTCAAATAAATTTCTTCCAAGAATTTTAAATATAAATTATGTATTTTTATGTACTACAATGTACTATTATGTAGTATTAGGTTATCTTCAAACTAGTTTTACGAATAAAAGAAAAAACTTACTTGAATAGCTCGTCTATTTACCGCCCTTTTCAATTCATAGTTCATACCACACTTTGTTTAAGCTAATGTCAAGATAAGAGAACACTTATGACGTAGGTAATATTTATTTTTTAAATTAATAGAAAGTGATTGATATGAGTTTTTTTTCTTTTAAATTTAACGTAAATTCATCATTGTAAAAATATAAAAAATATCTACAATAAAATCATATTCTTTAAACCTACTTTTTTTTTGTTATTATTATATTTATTTTCTATTCATCACAGCGAAAACACGTGAAACGCATTAATTTTTATGAGTAAAATTTTTGTACATTGTGTTTAATAAATAACATATTTTTCATCGCATTAATTTGATTCTCCATATAAACAAAATCATCAATTTTATATTTTATCACCATAAATCATGTTTTTTCTTTAAATAAGGTATGAGTTATAAATTTAAATTTTACAAATAATAAATATTTTGATAAATATATTTTTGAATTTTTTTGTAAAACTTATAAGGTGACACATTGGGATTCTAACATATTAAGTATTGCACCATTTTAATTAAAACTTCAATTAGCAAACAGTTCCAAAAAGAGTCCATAATGGATTCATACGATCTGTGTAATAATCAATAAATATATGTACATAAATAACTAGTGACACGTTTTCAAAATTTCTATCTTCCGGTTTTTTTTATTATATTTCTATTCTACAATATAGTTCGTTTCAACCCCAAGTTGGAATCCTTGGTGTCTCAATCTAATGTTTTCTTGGGTCGACATCTATTCACAATCACTGGATTCGATTCCTTGGATTGACATATCATCCACCAATTTCCTTGAAATTCCATTTTCAGAACCAAGTTCGAATTTTTAAGCACATTGGGAGCTAACCATTTTTTTAGGTTTCTCTGATAGGCATCTATGTACTTACTTACCAATTTTCTTCTATCGACCGATCCTTAGCTTTTTTTAAAATGCGAGATTACGCATGTTTTAAGATTCGATTTGATAAAAAAAAAACAAAGAAGTTTAATTCTTAAAAGTAGAAAACGGAATAATTTTTATGATACTCAAAAATTCGTAACATATGGAGTTGTATAAATACATATATATCTTGAACATTTTTTAAAAAAGGATTCCTTTCAAATTTTTGCTTAAAATTCACTATATTATATAACAATGTTTTTATGTGTCAAGCATTTATGTACATTAATTTCTCGAAATATCTTTGTTATTTCTTCATTATCTCTGGCAGATTTTTGATGACACATATTTCTCAGCTTCCCAAATTTTGACTTTAGTTCTTTATTATAAACATTAATTGAACTCTTTTAAACATTATTATCCCTAAATAAACCATATAAAAAGTTAAAATTAATTTAATTTAATTTATTAATTTAATATTAATTTACACCTGATCTTAAGCACATATATTAAAAATAATTTCTCAAGACTAAAAGCAAACAAACCATCTTTTTAATATACGATACGATTGTGAATTTTCAGTTTTTTGAGAATATCGTATTTATTTTTTTAAAAAAGGATTGTTTTAAAACAAAATATACACATTTTTTTTTTAATTATTAACATACATAATAAATATAACAATTTCCAAAATCCTTATATACATTATAAAAATTTCAAGGTAACCAAAAATTTACATAAATTAACGTTGAATGAGCATAATGAACATAAACCTTGAAAAATATAAGAAAAATTAAAAAACAAAATTACCCCAATTAATAACATCATTGTCTTTTTATTTTAATAACGTATATTATGTTATTTTATATTATCTTGAATTATTTATGCATTTTTGTTGAGTACTACACACATAAGTATATTTTCTTGTCCAAAAAACCTTTTTTCAACCTAAGAAAAATTAAACTACAAATTCTAATTTTTTTTATTTTTTTATTATCTAAAATTATTATTTTTTATTATCCTTACGATAATACGAAGCTCTGTGAAGAAGAACCGCTTAATTTAATTTCACTTCTAAAGAATATTTGCGAGTTTTTGTTCAAAGATTTGCATTCTGTATTAATGATTAATTAATGTATTAATGATTAATTATAATAATTAAAAATCTGTACCTATGTAAGCTTTTTTACTAAAAACCGAAAGTAAGCTTTAAAGCAATAAATTTTAGAATATTATTTTTTCTGATTTTACTCAATAATCGAATTATTAGAAATCGATCGGATTTTAGGTTAGTGTGATATTAATTGTTCCATTTAATTTCTAAAGTCATTTACTACGTTTAACTACAATAAAAAATTTCAAATAAAAATTTATTTTATGTGTATATTTTTCTTTATATTTTCTAACAACTTCAATGTTTTATGTAAATTTTGCTTAACACAATTAATAAAGAAAAAAAATTCCAAGTAAGTGGAAGCAGTTATTGGAAAATTAAATTTTTTATTATTATTATTATTATTATTATTTTTTCAATACAATAATTATTATTTCTGTTTTAATTCTATATTAATTGCAAATTGTACTCATTCATTTAACGAATTTATTACTTTTAATTGCTTTTCATTTTACCAATGAAATGGAAAATTTATTAATTTCCTTCTGTATATTGAAAATCAAGGACATATAAATCATTGATTTAGAAAATTTTATAAGTTTTTTAAGTGTTTATTTAAATAACAGTTCATCATTGAAAATAAAATAAAATTAAAAATTATTATAAAAATTATATTATGATGAAAAAATTGCATTTAAAACCAAAAAGATCAATAAATATTGTAAGTATGTAAGTGCATAGCTCCATCTTTATATATTTTAAACATAAGAAACTTTAAGAAGTCTTAGCCTAAATAAAAAGTCAAACTTCGAGTCATTCAGATTTTTTAATTATTTTCTTCTCAAATTCAAACTCTTGAGAGACATTATGGTAAACAAATTTCCTATGGCTTTTTTTTATTTTCTTTTTTCGTGAGAAGGGTAAAACCTCAAGTCGAGTTTATTTAAAACTTTTTCGCTCTATACGTATATTTGTTTTTAATTAAATATAACCCAAAAATTTAAGCATTCGAATCAACTAAATTGGGTCGAAATAAATGAAAGTATATTTAGAAAATTCAATTTAACGATATTTAAAATAACCCCTCTTTCGAATGTTATTTATAAAGAAATTAAATTATCGGTTGAAATAATAATTCCAATTTGATTAAATTTAGAATTAAATAAAATGATCCTTAAGTTGAAAGCCTATAAATTTTTCTGCTTTATAGCGAAAATAAAACATTAATGGATCTTTAAACATAAAATAAAAGAAAATTAAGGATTAATAAAATTATATTCAAAGGTATATTTGTATATATAAACTTTTTTTTTTCATCCTTTAAATTTTTATTAAGAGAAAAATTGTTTTTCAAGAAGAAGTTAAAATATTAAAAATTAGCTTGCACAATTTACATATTTTATATGTATTTTCAATATTCCTTCATAGGTCTAATGTTTTTTTTTTGTTTCCAAGCACTTATGTTTATCTATAAGCAAAACATTGATTTTTTTTTTGTATATAATTTATTCATATTATTTATGTTTATTTATGTATATATAATAAAATAATTGAGGGTAAAACGTGGTAGTAAAACAGTAGCAATTTTTTAAGAGGGTAAAAAAATTTATGTCATTTTATGTTATTAAATTGATAAGATACGAATATTGAGTATGGTCTTTGATATTTATACCATAAAATATTATTATGAATTTTATATTAAGCTTAAAATGTTCATTTATATAAATTACAAATATATAAAAATATAAATATATTTTTGATAAACTTGTAAATTAAAATATCATTATTTAAATAAAAAACGAAAATAGAATAGAAAAGCATAATAAATATTTTTGTCATACTTAAGTTGTCTAGCGAAACTATGCACCCATATTTTTATACCTCTTTACAATGTATAATAGATGTAATATACGCAAATAACAACATAATGTATATAAAGTTTAGTAATTTAATTTATAAAATTAGTTTTTATTAAAATACTGGATTTTCAGATTTTCAACACTGTCAAACAAATATGTTTTTCATGTCCCATGATTTCTTCTTTATAGTTTTGTATAATTTGACAAATAATTTTTATTCGCTTCTTTTTTTCTATATTTTCTTTGAAAATTCGGTTTTTCTTTATAATAGAATGTATTTTCTAGTACATTAGAATTATATTCTTTTAAAATCACTTTTATTTATTTATTTTTAAATTAAAATAAATTTCAGATGTTTCTGTTTAAAAATAAATAACTTTCAAAATAAAAACAAATTACTTTCCAAGTAAAGTACCCAAAAACCAGCAGGAACAGCATTTATGTTCACGGTAGAAGTATTTTAATTTACAATGCGGCATTGAAAAATATATTTTTGAGAAAATAATTTTTCTAAAAAAAAAATAATTTCAATTAATTTCTATACATACATACATGTACTATATGTAGATTGTAACTAGAAATAGATTTAAATAAGTTTTGCTTGTAATTTCATTTTCATTTGTAAATACAAAATTATTTAACTTCAAATTTTATACAAAAAGTTAAATAAAAAAAATTGTCAAATTGTCATATACTTTCAGGCGATGAATTAAAATATTTTCAAGAAGTTTTAAATTATACAATTTAAGTTGTTGTCCAAAGATTTCTTTAAATAAAGTTATATTCAATATATACATAATAATAATCAATTTTATGTTTCAGAAATGTGTCTTGTCAGTCAGTATGTACCATTGGGCTTTTGAAAAATAAATTATGCTCTTGGGATGATTGCTTATTGAAAATTGTTATTATAAAATTCTAAAATTTAATATTTTTACATTTGAATAACATAAGTATTAAAAAAAAAAATCCGTAAAGCAATAAACTTCAGCATTATAATTTTATAATAAAAAATATGTACATTTATATGCATAAACAAATATAATTTAATTTATAAAATTTATTTTTTTTGTTTATTTATACAATTTATTCAAAATTAAAAATTTTTTTGAATTGTTTTTATTAAATTTATTTAAAACGTTTCTCGAAAATGTGTAATAATCGTTGAAATTTTCTTGAAATTCCTTTTCATATTCCTTCAAAAAGATTTTCAATTCGTTTAATTCTTTACAACATCTACAACTAGTAGCTAAATCTAATGAATTTCCAGCATTATCAAATGTTTGAAAATTATTTTGATTTGTATTCTTTATATTTTGATGATATTCATTTGACTCATATTCTTTTTTTAACTTCAGAATTTTGTAGAAATCTCTGTTGATTCCATTATTGTTGGCTAATTTTTTTTGATTATAATTATCTTCTGCTTCTGTACTTAAAATTGGATAATCTTTTCTTACTATTAGAAAATTATTATTATTACTTTTAACATTTAAATTTTGCTCAGTATTTGAACCATACTTCTGTTTCATTGGGTAATAACCATAATATGATCGATTGTTGAGTCCTAAAATAAGAGAAAATAAAAATAGTTGTAAATAAATAAATTAGTCAAATTAGTATTCCAAAGCTTATAAGCAAGTTTAAGAAAATAATCAAAATTTTCTATTTTATTCTTTTTTCGGAACATTTATATCTTTGCACAATTTTTCAATTCAATTTCAATTGTCAATTTTCTGTTTATACAAAATATTTAAATGCTTTTGGCATCAAATATACATTTTGAGGATTTCTTAGGTAAGCAATTAAAAATTGTCTAGTATACTAATTTTATTTAAAGTAATACTTGCTTTCATTTTTTGAATGAATCAAATTAACAATACTCAAAATGAAAAATATTATAATAATAACAAATTTCTTCATTTTAATCGATTATAAATTTTATTGAATTCAATTTTATCAATTCAATCAAGGAAGTTAAAACATTGATAATTTATTCACAACTAACTTATTCAAAATTGAATTCTAAACTTTTATAGAAAATATTTTGTATATTTTACATATATACCTACTTATTTAGATTAAGATAATGATGATCATAAGACAGATTAGTGTAAAAGAAAGTGTTTTCAAATAAAAATTCTTATTTATATGGAATAAATGTTAAATTATTATTATTATTATTGTTATTGCCCCAATCGTTTATAATCATTGTTAATGTTTTTATAATTTTTATATTCTTAAAAACTCATAAACAAAATGTCTAAAATCAGTTCTCAATTTCTTACAATTTTCTTACATTGATGATGTTGTTACGTATAATTTGCCAGCATTTTAATTTTAATTTGAAATTTTCTAGACCACTTGAAGTCGATAAAAGTATGATATTATTATTTTAATTAAAAAGATGATAAGTTCAAAATATTTTGACCTACGATGGGTCTAAATAACGAAAAACCAAAGCTTAAAATCGAGACAAAATGGTTCAATAAATCAGTTTGCTATAATTTGGAATTAAAGAGTAAATTTCTTAAAGGTTAAAAATAACAAAAAGTCTTAGAATCTATTGCTCAGTGACTTCGGTAATTTTATTCTGCGTGATTAGGTAAAAAAAACGAGGCACTATTTCCCTTCAAACCAACGTAAATAAATTTCTCATAAAATTATAATAGAAAATCAACTTTATATCAAAATATAGTCTAAAATTTTAAATCAATTATTATTATTACACGTGCGAGATTTTGATAATTCTATTTTTATGAGATAATAAAGATTAGCTCCTACATTTTTCAAGCTAATTTATAAATGGAGATAAATTAAGTCATAATAAAATAAAGAATTTAATAAAAATAAATTTAACAATTTGTAGTTTATTTGATGAATGAAAAAAACATAATTGATGACTCAAAAATAAATTTATTGATTAGAAATATTTTCATAAAAAACCGTTATAGGTAACTACAAAGTGGTTAGGTTGCTTATCAATATATTTTATATAATTAGCTTAAGGTTTTTTTTCGTCATAACACATATTATAATTTGCCGTAAATATTTCTCATTATTTTGCAAAATCAGAGTCATCTATTCTCGATTGGAATTTATATAAAACAATTTGCCGGGATTTTTTTTTAAATTGTGAGTACTTTAATACTGGCATTAGATAGAATTATATAAGTATTTCTATTGAAAGTTCTGCAACAAAAATTAAAATATTAATATTGTGTATAAGTATAAAATTTGTACTTTCTGTCAACAAATTTATATTTATAATATAATAGGTACCCCTGCACACAATGCCTGAAAATTTAAATTATTAAAGATAATAAACCTTTTTTATTGTTTGCAGTCATGGTATGATTATAAATTAAGATGGGAACCAAAAGAATATGGTGGTGTGCATATGCTTCATGTGCCGTCAGACCACATTTGGCGGCCAGATATAGTGCTTTATAATAAGTAAGTATTATTGTACTTGTACTTCTAAATTAAATTTGAAAATTAACTATAATTAATTTTAAAAAAAATAAATAAATAAAATTTTTCCCATTTTTACATTTATAAGGTTTTAAAGACAAACCTTATTTTTGATTTTATATATAATATTAAATATTTAAAAAAAAACTTTAATCTAAAATTAAATCCGGCTTGATAGGACTTTTATATTAATAATTATATTATTGTAAAAAAATGTAAATATTATAGAACTTCACAAAAATAAAATGTTAATATATCACACAAATGTAAATAAAAAATCAATAAGTTAAAGTTTTTTTTTTTTTTTAAATCTTCAGCAATATTTTAGTTAAGCAACCAACTTCAATCCTCCCAATTCTCTCTACAATTTAATTATATTTAAAAACAAACAAAATAAAAACATTATTATTAAGTTTAGTGCAAAGATTTAGTATTAAGTTCTGTATGTTTTAAAAAAAATCATAAATTTTTCAACAAAAAATTTAAATAACATTTTTACTTAATATTTATAAACTTTTTTTTTTTTGTGTAATCAAAACCACAAACTTTTTTAACAACTAAAAATTCATTTTATTCCTGCATAAATTTTAATTGATAAATAATTTCGTCACCATTATGATGTTGAACAGGAAAGATTGAAAAAAAAAAAACATGAGTGTAAAATAATAATATACATAAATAATGTATATAAAATCGAAAATAACCATAAAACCATATTCAAAAAAAAAGTGCTATTACATCCATATATAATATTAAAAAATGTTCAAATAAAAATGAAATACTTTTATGTGAAAACTTTTCTTCAAAAAATAAGAAAAAAATCTTTGTATGTACCTTGATATATGTATATAGTTAAATGACATTAAAAAATAAAGTTATCAAAAATAGAATTTTGGTATGTAGCTCTCTTATTTCAAATGTTTGATATTTCAAAATCACTTATACTCCTAAAGAAAAATATGTTCTAAATTTCCAAAGACAAAACTAAATACTAATACCTTCTTGGATTTATAAATATAACTAATATTAAAGAAATTGTACATATTAGTTATTACACATCATACAAAAACTATACGTCATACTGCATAGTTAAAATTTTAAAATAATTACAATTATTAGAGTTAAACCCCATCAAATACAAAATTTACCCTGAATTAATCGTTCAAAGAAAGAAGTTATCCAAAATGCAAATATTTCATAACAAAAAACTAATTATATTTATTTTTAGTAATTAAGAAAATTCAGAAAAGAAAATAAACTTCTTGAGTTCTACCATAATCAAAATTAAAACAGATTAATATTGTTTGTCATTTTTAATCCTGTTTGAACACCTACAAATCATTATCAATCAAAATTGAGGGGTTGATTTTCAAATAAAAATATTTTTTTTTGCCTTTTTATTCAATGACATTAATTGGTATAGGGAACATAAAATAAATTAATCATGAAGACAAATTTTCTTTTTCGTATGTTTTTGAGTCAAATTTATTTAATGTTTTTTTATAAATTGTAATAATTTTATTTTTACAATATACAGAAAATTTATTCTGAAATAAATGATTTGTTTTCTAATAAATCCTTCGGCAAAAAAAAATCCTGATGCCGTGATTATGAATGAATTAATGACTATTAAAAAAATTTACAAATATTTAAAAGAATAAAGATTATTTGAGTTTTATAGATATAATATAGATACATCAAATATAATACTCTCTATAAATTTAAAATGATGATTATTTAATCATTAAAGTAATTACATGGAGCTGTATAGAGTTAGATATAATTTATGTGACAATATTGTATATGATATCTAAGGGGCTAGAGATAAACTTGAAGAAAACACGCACGCGAATATCGCGAAATGTGAAAAAATTGGAGTTTTTTTTAACTTTTACGGTGCTCAGATTATCACTTTTTATCCAATTTTATATAATTTAATTTTTTAATGTGTCAGTTGCTTCGACTTTATATCAAGCAATTTGTCATTTCTTATACACTAAGCAACGAAATAAGGCCTAAACGGTTACATTACAACTTCCTCACATGAGTATAATGAAAGTATAATGAAAGTATAATGAATAACAATTAAGATTCCATTAAATATAGCGGCTGTGCCTTCTTTATAAAATACAACTTTAAATAAAGCACGTTTACAAAACTTCAAAGGATTAGTTCTACATAAAAAAAAAAAAACAGAATTATCCTTATTTTCATTCACGTGATAAAAAATTTAAGCTTCCTTGTATGCGAATAATAAAAATTATAATTCCACGAAAATAGAATTTGTCTAGAATTTTAAATAATATATGTAATATTTGAATATACATATACAAAAAAAATGATCTTACAACTTACATTTAATTTTTTTTCTTTAAAAAATAGTTTTACTCAACATATCCAAATTCTAAACATTAACGCTATAATAACATGTTAAATTTTTAACTTGAACTCATATATCTCAAAATTAAAATAATTTAAAATAAATTTATATGCATGAAATATTATGTAATTTAAAATAAAATACCAAAACTTATATAAAAACAAAATTAATTATAAATATAATTGTATATACAATGAAATAAGAATATGAAACTTATTTAGACTTAAAGAAAAAAATTAAAAATATGTTCAAAAAATTCACATAGTGCGGATGGCAATTTTGAAGTAACCCTGGCCACCAAAGCAACCATTTATTCAGAGGGATTAGTTGAATGGAAACCACCAGCTATATATAAATCATCCTGTGAAATCGATGTAGAATACTTTCCGTTTGACGAACAAACATGTGTTTTAAAATTTGGCAGTTGGACTTATGATGGGTTCAAGGTAGGTTTTTGAGTATTTTTTTGTTTTCTTTAATTTTTATATTTATTTATTAATTTTTTTTTTTTTTTTTTGTAATTCTATTTTACGTTTTGTTTGTTTTGTATTTGAGTTTTGAGATTTAATTAAAACAAAATAAGAATTTTCAGTTAAATTTCAGTATTCTATTGTTTTTCACATTTTGCAATTAGAAATAAGAAAATTATCTAAATAAAATCTTTATTCATAATATGAAAAAAAAAGGTTAATTTAGTAAACCCAATTTTTTTCATTACTTAAAAATTTTTAAAATCCTAAAGATTTTTCTAAATTGAAACAAAACTTTGGCATTTAGTTTCCTATTTCGTTATTTTTGTTCTTAAGTAATGTGCATGAAAAAAATTTAATTATGTTTTCGGTATTTTGACATAAAGGAGCACTATTAATTATTTGTTTTTTTCTTTTAATAACTAATTGGAGTTCAAACTTTTTGATTTTTGAATTGCAATCTAGTTTTCTTGGGTCAAGTTACATATAAGGAACGGGAAATCTTAGGCCCACGAACAAAAACCAAAATTACTTTAAATCTTTATAGGTTTATTTGAAAAGACAAAAAAATTCTTTTAGCATTGTATAAATATATAACTTCATTTGTTTTATAACATAAATGTATCATTTTGTATATCTAAGAGCTATGTAAGAGTGTTATCAGATAATTCACTTTATTCATTTGAATTGCCATAGTTTCAATATGTAATGAAGAAAATTTTGGGAAAAAATAGGGTTTACTTTATAAATTATTAATAAAAAATTTTATTCATATTGAAATAAAATTAATTATTTTACATAAGCCAGTAGTGTAGGTTTTATTGATTCGTAAGAAAAATGGAAGAAAAATATTTAAAATGTTTAAAAACTTATCCGCCAAATAAATATTCATTAAAACTCAATGTGGATCTTTTTAAATAATTTGAAAATAAAACTATATTAAATTACATTTGCCTAATAAATCTGGAGTATAGTTTTTAATTTTTTTCTAAAATATATATTTTGTGAAAATCCTAATCATAGTTTTGATTTCTGACAAACAACTGATTAATGGCACTACACGTAATATTTATCTGAATAAAAATGAAATACTTTTTTTATCCTTTGAGCAAAACAACGCAAAACTGTATGTTTGTAATATGACAAAGTTACTGCATACTCTATATTCCATAAAATTGATAAATATTGCGAGATAAATAAATTTTAACATTATTTTAACACATATGAATATGTAAAAATTTTCTATATTTTTCTTCAAAATAAACATTAATATATCAATACAAATTCACATACATACATAAAATTTTATTATTTAATAATAAATAATATTAATAAATTTTAAAATGTATTGTAATATGAAAATTAATAATACATTTTTTTTATTTTATTTTGTTAAAAAAAAATATTTATGTTATCTATATTTTCATATTTTCTTTTCTATAATTAATTAAATAGTATAAGATTAATTTTTATGGCCAAAGCTTTTGATTTTTGTTCCCCCTAAATATTCTATTTTTATATAATTGATATTAAAATATAAAAAATAAATTAATTATTCCTTCAATTTATGAATGAAGATATTCTTGAAAATAACTTGAAGCAAAATATAGCTTTGATCAAAAAGTAGAGTTAATTTTAATAGAAAACATTTATGCATGCAGGCCATTTCACCAATCTATAAAAGATAATAAATTTTATTAAATAATTCATAAATACTACTTACATATATTTGCAAATATTTTCTCATAATATTTTATCATAAAAAATATTTTATTTATAAGAAAATAATAGCAATAAATTTATATGCAATATGCATTCAATTTCTACAATTTTATGTCATATGCTTGGCAAAATTTTAATATATCAATAAATTTGAATATCAATATATAAATTTAAAATTAAATTATGATTTTCAAATTCGAAAATAAAATGATGTTTCATAAATGTATAGCCCAAAATTTCTAATATTATTTTTGAATTAAACATCAACAATGTAATTGTACGTAATGTACAAATATTATAATGTATATTAAAGATTAAATAAAACCTTAAACCTATAATTGGCATACACAAAAAAAAAATTGATTTTTGTGTGATAAATAGTTTTTTTTCTTTGTTTATTATAGTCTTAATCTTAATTATATTAAATCTTTTAAAAAATTAAAATTAAAAAACAAATATTTAAATAAAAAAAACACACAAACCATAACAACAAAGTTTTTACTTAATAATATAAATTCTTTATAAGGGATCTTTTAACAGATTATATTTGTTGTGTTTCCGATTTTTTTTTACTTTTTCTCTGAAAATTTTCAATTACTAAAAAACCCACTTCCCGTCATCCGATCGAGCTATAATGCATTGTCATCGACTAATTAATAGAAAGGTTATAAAAACATATCAAATATCTACGTACTTAAATTGGAAATGTTCGAGAAGAAAAAATACGTAATTGGATCATATAAAATTATATTTGACTATCAAATTAATATTTAATGATTCGACATTATAAATATTGTACGAAAACATTTTCATTGCGAGCAAAATATTTTGAAAATTGTTTTTACTGGTTCAATAACTTCAAAATGATTTGTAAGAGGTATATATATACATGCTTTATAATGTAAAAACGATTTTCTTTTTAACTTATATACACCTATATCGTTTTTATGACATAGTAGAATTTTAATTTTACACATAGTTTCGTGGCTTTGCTTAAAGAACTAAATGTCTACATTCCATCCTTATACACATATACATCTTACAATAATTTTTTTTCCGAACCCTAACAAAGTACTGACAAGTTTTTATAATATGATGACAAGATAGAGATACTAACAATTGAGCTAACACCAAGATATATCATTTTTTACATTTCACATAATTTTATATTTATATTATATTTGTAATATTTAAATTTATATTCATAATATTATTTATATGAAACTTGACCTCATTATAAAATTTAATTACATTTAATACATATAGTTATACTTATTATAATAGTTTTATTTTTTCAATTATTCGTAACGTGATTTCTCAATATTAAGTGAAAATTTCCTATTTACAAAATATTACATAATTAATCAAATCAAAAGCTTTCGTCTTTTTCGCATTTTAAAATTTGAATAAAAAGAAAAATATTTAAAAATTTAAAAAAATCATTTTTATGGTTTTATTTATTTAATTCTGCTTATAATTTTTTATTTAATATGAAAACAAACAAATTTTTTGGGACAAGAAAATTTATATAATACTTTGTAAACATATCTCAACAGTTTTTTTTATATTCTAAGTACCTATAACTAAATAAATAAAATAATGTACCTATAAAAATAATATTTTTTCTTTATTTAAAATGATTATATATATATTGTTAATTAAGTACAGGTACTTAGATATGCATAACTTCAAAACATGAAACTTATCTAATCTAAATTATCGAAATTTAATTTTAAAAAATTATAATTTAATACCACCTTTAAACTATAGATTAAGTAACCTATTTATCATAAGTTTTAACTCAAGAAATAGTATCAAAACTATACCATAGCATAGATAAATATTAGGTTAACTTTTAATTTAATAAAAATATAAAATAATAAATTAACATCGATAAGCTATAATTAATTGCCAGTAAAATCTTTATATCATATATATTGTAAATTAATTCAACTGTACTTCGCATCGACGGTAGAGAAATTATAAATTATGACACTTACTTTTTTCATAAATACTTTACTATATAGTTACTAAAATAAAATTACTTAAAAGTAAAACGGCAAAAATTACTTAAAAGTAAAATATAATAAATATTTTATACATAAAGCTACTATATTACTATAATAGGTCAATTTAATTTTAAGTTTAGATAACACTTTAGTATTTGAAATCGAAAATATATATACATCAAAAGATTTTAAATTCGCAGACACAATTACACAATAAATGTGTTGTACAGACGTACAGTATAAAAATATAATTTTATATAAAATACAATTATGAATTTCTTTGAAAATAATAAAAATAATATTTAATTTCATAATTTTTAATATAATAAATATTTATTTTCGTAATTTAGGAAAAAATACATAATATAAATAATTTTTTTTTATTTGCAAAGGTTTAAAATCTTATGTATAATCATAGATTAAGAATACAGAAAGATGGGAAGTTTCATACAACATTTTTTCAGTCTTTTTTGGTATTTTATTGTAAAGGTGTTAGTAAAACTAAATAAAATTCTTTTCATACATTGATAATTATCACGTATTTTATTTTGTTTTACTAACACATTGACTTAAAAATACCAAAAATAATGTTGTATGAAGCTTTCCATCTTTCTGTATTCTTAATCTATGGTATAATGTAAAAATTAAGTATAACTTAAATCCTCTTATTTAATTTTTTGATAATAATAATTTATTATATTTTAGAACAATTATCAAAATGACACAAAATATCAATTAACGATAAATGTAATATTGTAAATAATTTCTTAATATGTTACTAATATCTTATTTTATTTGGTAAATAAAAAAAAAATTATAATAATTATTATTGTTAATGTTATAAGCTGCGTTAATAAATGATTCAATATTCTTTTTAATAGTTTTTTTTTTAACATAAAAATTAAATTTCTAAACTTTTTAATTATTTGAAAAAAAAAAAATTATATCTGAAGCAAGCATTAGGACATCGACCAAAACGAAAACGAAGATTTTTTTTTCCGTAACTTTTAATAATAAAGAATTTTCCAATCGATAGTAAACAAATTAATTTACAAACTGTATTAATTAAAAAAGAATTTAAATTTCATTAAATTTCTTTTTTTTTTTCAATTCAATTATATTAATAAACTTTCCGGGCGAACAAAAACGAATTAAATTAATAATTCTTCGAAAATGTACCTATACGTTTTTTAACTACATACTTGTCAAATTTTATCGTAACAACTTTTCTTTTTGTGATGTTTCGAGAAATTTAAATCCTATCAGAATCATACATATATTGGAAAAACATATTTAATAAAAAAGACGGAAAATTTTCGTTTTTGTCTGTGGTCTAATTTTAATCATTCATTTCTTATCCTAAATTATAAAATATTAAATTTAACTTTCTATCTATTGTCACAACTTACATAATGTCGTTCTGTCTACCATTTTAATACGAACTTCTCTAATATTAATTTGAAACTAGCTTACACTTTATTTAACACTATGTTTTATTTTATTTAACGGTCAATGTACATTTCTTAACATTCAGGCTAGTGCTCGATTTTTATTTTTACTAGGATAGTAAAAGCGTTACTCTTGACAAGAAAGGATCTTGAGTTGAAGGAACAACCGTATCGTCGACCGGGGAACTAGAACTAATGATTATCAAGTTAATTTTATTGTAAAAAGTAAAAATATATGACACAAATTTCAAAATATTTGTTTTTACAATATTTCTATTTTCAATTAAATTTAAAAATATATTTACAAGTTTTCTTACAATTATTATAATATTATCAAAAAGTTTCTAACTTTTAGTGATATAAATTTGTTTATCCATTTAAAAATAATAAATAATTAGTCTAATTTTCGGTATTCTTAAGAAAATAATAATATATATTTATTTGATGATATTATACTAAATTGCAAAAGAGCCTCAAAATCTAATTTTTCAATTAATTAATTCAATGAATTAAATTTTTAAGTAAACCATAATTTTGTAAACTATGTAGTATTATTCTGTATTATCAAATATTTTAACAACTACATATTTTATAGAATATATTCATTAAATCATCAACAAGTACAAAATAACAATTTTTGTATATAAAACATATCAGAAATGTATTTTCAGCGCCGATGGTCATTACGAAGTTACACTTATGACAAAAGCAACAGTATATAATAACGGCTTAGTTATCTGGCAGCCACCAGCTGTATACAAATCATCATGTTCAATAGATGTTGAATATTTTCCATATGATGTTCAAACATGTGTCTTAAAATTAGGAAGTTGGACCTATGATGGTTTCAAGGTGCCAAAATTTCTAGATTCTAAAAAAAAAAATAATAATAAACTTATATTATTCATTTCTCGATATTACTTTTTGTTTTAAGTAATGAAAATGAATAATATAAAAAATTCGGAATGTTCAGTTAAATATTAAATAGAAGAATTAGTTCAAAACAAAATTAATTATCTAAATTCGTTTTTTTAATTTCATTGAGAAATTGCGTGTGACAAAAAAACACCAAATATTGTAATTTTTTTTTTTCATTATATTTTGTTTTTAAAAGTAATTGAAGTATAAAGAACTGGACCTTTGTAATCCGATTTCAAAAGAAACCTACTTTAAACTATCTTATACTTATTATTATAAAGAATATATATTCTTTATAACTTTGACAGTCGAGCTGCCAAAAATATTGAATAACCAGTTTTTTTTTTTTTATATTTTCGGTTTCCCAAAATAAAAAAAGATATTTATATAATTGTGATATTATAAACAGAATCACACATCTACTTCTTTATACATCAATTTTTTTTTTATTATAGTAAATTTCCTTTGAAGAGCATTTATATTTAAATTAAGTTTTAAAAAAGAAAGTTAACCAATAAATAATAACTAGTTAAAATGCTTAGAATTTCATTAATTGAAATGCCCGAAAACAATAAAAATAATAATAATAATAATTTATTAAGTTTGGAGTTTTTTATCACACTGTTTTGAATGAATATGTAATGTTTTTATTTCTATATAGCTGATTTGAATATTCAATGAGTAAAAAAAAAAAAAAAACTTCCCAACAATTTATTTCTGCATGCGATGATTATAATTGATTATTCTTACGTACTGTAACGAATATTATCATCTGTATATACATTATTTATGATGCATGATAAATTTGATTGAATAAAAATAAAACTTGCATCATTTGCATATTGGTTTTGCTGAATATGAAATTATTTCTTTTAATATCTATTTTTCTTTTATAATTTATTTAGCTTCACTATTTGTGACATTCTGTGTTGCATGCAGAAACAAAATAACGTTACAGGAACACTTTAAAAATTAAATAATTGTCTGTAATTTTGATGGTTATTCTTTATAAAACTAAAATTATAAGCCAATTCCCTTTTTTGTTTGATCGCCATCTTAATCTAGAAACCCGAAATATAGTTCACAGAAAAAAAAAGTAGAAATAAATTAAAGGCTAATCGTGATATTATTTTATTCTAAAAATATTTCGACATTTATTCAGTTCAATGAAGACAAGTAATCTTCATCATTATATCAAATCATTGTTGGAAAAATTATACAAACGATCAGAAGTAAAAGTTAAATTTTAAAAATTTACTATTCATATTCGGCCAAATTGAGTAAGAATGTAAATTGTAAATTCTTTTATAATATAACAACTCCAAAAATAAACTGGTGTCTGATTCATTCAAAAGTTATTGAACGGGAAAATGGTGTACCTAAAATATAGAGTTAATCCTCTTATTAATGTCCAGAGGCTGTCAAAATTTGTTTAAAATATAAAAAATTTCTATCATTTAAATTACAAAGCTTAAGTATACTTTAGACCAACGATTCCCAAACTGTGGTACGCGTATCACTAGTGGTACATTACGCTTAAGCCAGTGGTACAATATTTTCTTCTGGATTTTTTAAATTAAACTTTCTAAAAATTCGCACTTCCATTTTTTCTTTCTGATAAAAATTTAGATGCGTTTTTAGATGTAGAAAGAGATTAAATGTCAGAAATTTCTTGTGATAGTGATTTAAAACTTGAATTTAAATCGCAAAATTTAAGTGATTTCTGGTTCCAACGACGATTTTAATATGACGCAATTTCTGATAAAGCTTTGAAATTTTTGATGCCATTTGTTTCATCATATTTATGTGAAATCGGATTTTCGGCAATGTTGAATATTAAAAATAAATACAGAACACGTTTAAACCTTGAACCCAGTTTACGTTTAAAATTAACTATAATTGAACCTTATGTTACATATTTAATGGACAACAAACAATCCTTCACATTAACCAATATGTACAACATATACTGTATTTTCTCCATATTTTTTTTCAATGTAAATAAAAAAAAATTTCTGATATTTCTATACAGTGGTACGTATATTCAAGAAAAGTATATTGATGGTACAATAGAGAAAAAGTTTGGGAACTCCTGCTTTAGACTGTAAATTTGTGTACATCTGAATCTATTAAAAAAATGTTTATTATAATATCAGCTATATCAGAGCTTGTTTAATTAAAACAATTTGATGTGCCCAATAAATGCGAGTTATATATATATGCGAGTTATATATATATTATTATATATTATTCATATTTTTTCATTGGATTTTTGGTATAAAAGCTAAAATTGTAGTCATCTGGTAAAAATATCTTTTCAAATGAGACATTTTTCAATTTTGTATCCCCACGACGGCAGCTCAGAAGTTTTTAAAATTTTAAAAAAATCAAAAAATTATCAAGTAAATATAATTTATATTAAAAAAATATTTTAATAAAAACTAAATAGATATTTTGTACACGTTATGTGCGTTTAAATAAAGTTTTTCAAGGGAACACTAATAAATGTTAAAACAGATTATTCAATAGCCGCGTGTTTAAAGCTTGATAAGTAACGTTTGAAGCTGTTGCTGTGCTCTAATTGCGTTTAAATCTTAAAGACATTGTTTTGGGTCCGTCGTTAATTGAATGATTTCGGCCTGCAGCTAAAAAAAAGCGCTGACGCGTCTACTCAAATACCTAACCAGATGACTGATAGATAACATTACAGTTATAATTATGAAATTATGAATAGAGGCAGTAAATAATACCCAACTCAATAAAAAGAAAATGATTTGATCAAAGTACATAAACGTATCTAAATAAATATTCATTTCTTATTTTAACAATTTTTAACTTTTATTTTCTAAACGTTGATAGTTTCTTCAAAAATTCATTGCTGTGAAAAATTCATGTCTAACATTACAGCCTCTGAACGATCTTATAGCCTCTGATTTGAAAACCCCAAATTTAATTATATTCAGAAAAAAAAAACATAATTTTTATGCCAAACCATGAAATTTTTATGTATTATAAAAAAATATTTATTTTTAGTAAATTGGCTGTTATTAAATTGCATGTTTAGCTTTTTGATCAAAACTACATAATTTTATATTGATATACTCAAGCATATTGATCATACCTTGCAAAGTTGAATTCGACTAATTAAAAATATGTTGAAAATTTTATATGTTATTCTATTTTCATATAAATGTATGCATCTCATAGTTAGTCCGCTAAAGGTATACTAAATGAATTTCATTAACTCCATAT
>OZ023273.1:42772911-42797204 GCA_964007475.1 Hybos culiciformis
TTTTAATATTGACACCAGTCCTCAAAATAATTTTTCAATTCAACTTATTATTTTACAAAGTAAGTTTATTATATTATTTGTTTGATTTTTGATTAATGTTTTTTTTAATAGATATTACTTTAATCATCATGCTATGAGTCAATAAATATTAAAATATAAATAATACAAAAAACTTCAATTATATTTAATAATATTTCCAAAAATATTTTAATAGTAAACCGTTTACAGATTACACTGCACAATTATATTCTTGAACACAGTGCTTTGTCCCAACATCATCTCCTGTTGTTATTTCGCTCTATATTTGAATCAATTGTCTTTTAGGGTGACATGAAATAACGCCCAAGGTATTAACGCCCAAAAGGCGTTATTTCCTCCGTAGTGGGAAATAAACCAAATTGCGTTTGGGCTTTATTTCTCACAATGATGGGTAATAACGCCCCTGGGCGTTCATTCCTTTTTGCATTTTTTGTTTGTTAGAAAAGAAATAACACCCAAAGCCGCAAATCCCACTAGCCAACCGCCCGCCGGCCGCCCTGCTTCCTCCCCTCCCCCGTGTGCTTACCACACAACATTTTTTTATCGAGGTCTTATTTCATTTTTCAAAATGATCGAGTTTCTGTGTTTCGCGGTTATAACAAAAATTTTTGTTATAAGCGCGAAACGAAATTTTTTCAATTTTTTGCCATATTTTTTCGCGGTTATGACAAAAAAAAATATAAGACACTTTTCGCGGTTTATTTTTTATTTCGCGATCATGACAAAAAAATTTCGCGGTTATGTCATGTAGCCACAAAAAACAGATGGTGCTGCAAATAAAAATAAAAATCCACTTACTTAGGCCTTAATTCACTCTTTACTTTCATTTGGGTGTTAATTCCTCACATTTTCGGCTGTTATTTCCCATCACTGTGAGAAATAAAGCCTAAACGCAATTTGGGCTTTATTTCCCACTACGGAGGGAAATAACGCCTTTTGGGCGTTAATACCTTGGGCGTTATTTCATGTCACCGTCTTTTAGTTCGAGGTCGGCTTACTCTTTTATACTAGTGTAACATTAAAATTATCATAGAATTATCAGAGAGTGTAACATTAAAATTATCATAAAATTATCAGAGTAAACATTTAGTAATTTGATTTAAAAAGCAAAAAGATCTGTTAAAGTTAATTTGCTACAATTATCTTACTATTATCTTAATAAAAGTAAACATAATAAATAATTAAATCAAATGAAGAAATTCAAATATTTTATGGAATTCTTAATAAATTGGCGAAATTATACTATACTTTTTCAAAAAACAAAAAGACATTACTCGGGAAATTTCGCTTTATCTTATTTTTTGATTTTTTATTTTTAAGAGCGACGACAATTTAAATAATTTTATATTAGAACGATCGTTTTCACAAAAAAATCTTGTCAAGTTTTCTTTAAAGCAGTAATTCGAAACAGTGCATGAAACTCTTTGATTGGTCAAACTTTTAATAATTGTATTAAGTTTTAAAAAACATCCAGTTCTGGACATAACTTCAATACAAAAAATATCTTTAAGAGCATGAAAATATTGTTAGTTGTGCATGTAAAATAATAATTTTATGATGCGGACAGATTGTTTTCATTAATAAATTTATATAAATTTACGTTTTCTAATTTTTTTACTCGAACCAAGCATGTGCACTATTTTCCAGCATCATTGAATATTCAAAGTAATAACGATTTTTATCCATATTTTTGAAATAATCGTTTTTCTAAAGCCAGATAAGTGTTGATGAATCTGAGTATTTGCTGTTGTGATTCTTCTAATAAATTTTTTTTCCTCACCATCATAAAAATTTTTTTCGAAATATTTCTTCCTTTACAAAATCTATATCCAAGACGATAAAAAATTAATTTTTTTTTCTATAATTTATAATATTTTGTGGTGTATAGACGATAAGTGCATGAATTAATAGGAAAACACAAATATGAAACAAATAGTCGAATAAATCTCATCTATAAATTAATTCAGAATGTATTTTGAATTAATAGATAGAAATGATGAAAAAAAAAATTTTGAATTATGTCTCATAGTATTGTAATTTAATATTTCAGTCACAGTTCAAAAAAAAATCCAAGAAAAATAAATAAAACACCTTAACTTTCCTCTTTTTCATTTCAAAAATTTTTCTTTTAAAATTATAAAAAAAAAATCAATTAATTTAATTTTGATGTCCTTAAAAGCAAAGTCACATTCGAAACTCCTTAAAATTTATAAAGAAACCTCCCTTACATAAATATGTTAATCTTTTCATGATTTATTTATAATAAACATAATATTTTGTTCACATTAAAAATTGTTTTGCAACTAATTTTGATCGATGAGAATAAAATTCTCAAATTTAATGTTTTTGATCTCAAAATATCCTTATTTTCACGAAATCTGCTTTTCTACTTATATTTTCTGCAATTTTTTAAGAAACATATTTTTCTATTAAACTTGTAATTTATTTATCGCATGAAATCCTTAATGGCATCTTTGAAATTAATTGGATTAAGACTTCTTTGAAAGAGCTAAATAAACATTATACTTTAATGTTGCTTTGTAAACAGGAAAAAATATTCACGTAACATCTTCATATTTGAATAATAAAAAAAAAAAAAATAGGTAGGTATTAATTTTTTGCTTTCCTCAAAAAAATTTCTATCCAGTAAGCATTGTGTGTGACGAGATCTTAACGTGTAGCAATTTTTTTTTATCGTTGTTAATGATTTTGTTCTTTGTTTTTTTTTTTGAGTAGGATGTCAGGCCTTTAATGTAGTGCCTTTTTGAAAAATGCTGATTATCAGCTTCTTGCTTCAGTAAATATAAGCGTAATTGCATGTTTAATTTTATAATGATAAATTCTTTAAAAAGTTCTATGTAAATGTATATTCATGTATTCTTCGACTTGTATTTCAGTATTCTTATCAACAATACATTCAAATATAAAAAATAAACTTATCAACAATACATTCAAATATAATAAATTACCAACTCGGTATATATTGTGTAGTCCATATCGCCCATATCTGTGCGCATATTAAGAATTCAGTGGGAAGCGATACTTCAATTTAATAAGCATTATTCAAACTATTATTTAAAAACATATTTTCGAACAAAATAGGATAAATTGTCAAAAATAATACTCATAGTTTGGAGTCATTAAATAGTGAAATTAAATGTTGCAGTGGATGCAGATACAATTTATTTGAAATAAATATTTATACAATATATTTGAAGTAAATATTCATTTTATACTTTTCATTAATAAAAATGTTTGCCTAGCACAAAATATTAATTAAGACAGCGAATTTTCGAATCCTGATTCGGAGTTTATATTAAGCGCGAAACTATTTTAATTTAGAAGCGAAATAAATTCATACCAAATCCATCTTGTAAATTTTTTTATTATTTTTTTTTTTTTGTTCTTCACAGTTTTCATATCAAAGTTATTACTACATATTTTAAGAATTTTCTTTTTCGAAATTTTTCACACATGAATTTAAAAAGTTTTAGTTATTATAATTTATAATTATAACCAAAAATAAAATATGTTTTTTATCACTACCAATGTGCATTTTTTTTCAACTTTGTGATACATACGTTATGTTTTATAATATATACCTAATGAGAGTATTTTACACATCAAAATTTAATTGAAATATGACATTAACTGCACAAACTTGATAATATCCATAAATATTAAAATAAAAATAAATACTCAAAATAACGTGTTATATTTTATAGAATTAAAGCAACTATAATTCCACAATAATATGATTTTTGCACTATGAGGACACTTCAATTTGAAATAGAAAAAATAGTTTACACATGGAATTACATCAATCTAGAATTCTTAAATTATGCACAATGCACCTTCATTCCTTCATACATCGAAATGACAATTATAAAATTCCCTTTGTTAATAATTTCTTTTACAGAACGAAAAAGAGATTTTAAAAAAACAAATTTTGTTCTTTAAGAGAAAGTTATATTATAATTAAAATTCAAATTAATGTTATTTTACAGAGTTTTTTTAACATTCTTTGTAAAACATATAATCTTTTTGTTGCCGATTAATGAAAAAAATTACCATAAAATAATAAAAATTCTATTTCCATCATTTGACATTAAATATTATCAGCACATCATTGTCTTCTATTTAGTCATTAAGTGTTCGATCTATATAAGTAGTATATTAAAAATTACTGATCAGTAATCAGCCTACGACACTCAATTTCTGAGTCATTGAATTGCAATATTATTTTACAGGTGAATTTTTTTACACATCTATTTAATTCACGAATTGCACATTAATGTACGAGGTAATTATGAAACATTACGATAAAAAATTCGATTAATAATATTGCGTCAAAACATCGATTAATAAATTTTTAATTAGTGATAAATGAAATGTGATTATTTGATCCTGATAACCACATTTATTTTAATCTTTTACTAATCTTTATATAAGTTCTAATTTGAAAATTAATGATAATTCTATATCATTTTTAACTTCTTATTAAAAAAATGTTTTTACTATAATTAAACCTAAATCTCCTAATTAAAACAAGAAAGTGAAAAATGACAACCCTTATTGTAAAATTAATTAAATAATAAAAAAGTAATGAAAATAATGAAAATATAAAGCTGGTTCGAGGTAAGAAACCGGTTGGGAAGTGATGCAACTGATTTTTTAATATTGTTTGTACTTTTAATAGGAAATATTGTTTTTCCAGATATCACTAATTAATATAAATACTTTATTTTTTAAAGTGCGTTTATTCAAATTATATCAGTAACTTTAATATTTCAAATATTTTATAATATATATACCTGAAAATAATTCCATAAATTCTGATTTTTAAGAATTTGTTGTATAAATAATAAACATACTATAATTTAATATATTATAAACCTCATAGTTTCGATTGTTGTTTTGAAACTACCTGTAGCATAAATATAGTAAATAGTTATATTATACATAATACTTATATGTACTTTTGTTTGTAATATTCTTTCTAAAAATGAAAATTTTCCAAATAGTTTTTAGAATAAATAAAATATATTATCATATGAAAACAAAAAATATATAATAAATAAATAAATAAGAAATGAAATTGTTTAAATTTATAAAATATAGGTATACTTAAAAATATTAAATTTAAGTATATATATATAAAAATAAATAGTTAAATTAGTTTTTAAATAGAAAAAGCAAGTTAAACAATAAAGAAAATATATATTTTAAAATTTAGTTAGCATCAATTAGAATACCAGCTGTATTATTATTAAAAATGAAAATTTTCTACTTACATGTAAATGTATGTTAAATAAAAGAAATTGAATCGGTGAATTGAAGAATACTACAATTAAAAAATCTATATCTCCATATAAATATTCAACATTTGTGCTATTTTTTAAATCATAAATTATTTATTAATATTCATCATCATCGAGATACCTAATAATATTTGCAATCCCAGTTTATGTATACGTAATATGTTTATTTGAAATATTTTTCAGTTCATCGATTTAACTAAAATCTATTTTTTAATGCTTATGTTTTACTTTTTTTTATAAATCAAAAAATGGATATATTATAAATTAATTTAATTAAAAAAACAAAAACACTTAATTAAAATTAAAAAAAAATTGAATGCATATTTTCTTGAAATATGTTATAAGAAAGGCTAAATTGTCATAATTCATAAAATATTGAAATAAATGGTAGTGTAGTACATATTTAGATTAATTTTTAAATGAATAGCAACACTGCAATTGTAATATTTTTTAGTGTTATCGTTCCCTTGTTGAAAAAATAATTATTTTAAGGAATTACAAAAATTTTATATTACGTAATTTAAAAAATATAATTTTGTATTTTATGTATTTGTGAATTGTTTTCTGTTTTCTTTTAATTACTTTTCATTGTTTATTGCTTAATGCTTCCGTCATAAAGATAAATAAATATATGAAAAATTAACTCTTAAGTTCTGTAAAAGTGGGACAGCAATCATTTTCTTTTCTTTTTCGCATGTTAAAATATTTATTTACTAACAACATTATTATTTATTAATTTTAGTATTACCAATTAACGATCACTTTAAATAATACTATATTTCCAATACTTTTGCGTATTATTTACGATTACGGTTTGTGTTTAAATCCCTTACACACTTCTACTTAATCCAGTCTTTTGAAAAACTTGTTCACACTAGTAAAAGGACTTATTTTCTTTTTTTTTTGACAGCAAAGCAAAACAAACAATTTTTAATTTGTTTTGTAATTTTTATTAATCTTATATTAAACAAGTGAAGTAAAAAATAGAAGTGAAAAGAAGAATTATTTTTAAATAAATGATTAACTACTAATTAATAATTAAAAAGAAAACCTCTTTTAATCATTTTTTTTTTTTAAATAAAAATTTTATATTTTAGACAGCGTTTATGTTACCACGGAAAAATATATAAAAAGAATCATATACTTATTGAATAAGACTTATAATTAAGTAGAAGAGTGAAAAGGATATTAATAATTAAAAGGAACTATTTTTTTATCTTTATTGCCGATATATACTTAGTAGAATAAATTAAAAAAATTGTGCTAATACTTACAGATTATTAAGTTACATTGCTTATCAAATCTTCATAAATAATTAAACTTCTAACAAGATTTTAAAAATAGTTAAACTCTCAGTTTGTATAGCCGCGCACAAAATTTAGGCAATATTAAAATTTAGGTAATATGTTAACCGTGGCGCCGCTCTTTAAATTACATTATTCAAGATAAAATTTTGCGTCTATACCTTTTCAACTTCAAATTGGAAATAATCATTTTCAAAATGGAAATAATCATTTTCAAATTGGAAATTACCATTTTACATAAAATTAATTGAAAAAATGTTTTTTTTATTTTGAAGTTGTGATAGTTGGAAACTAAGAGAGATATCGATAAAATTTATAATTGATCTTTTCATCTTATTTTATCAAGTTGTACAAGATGACATCATCAAATCGTATCACCACGGTCTTAATTAAAACACAAAATTAATTTTATACAATACTTTTTTGTTTCTTGAGTCTTAAATATTTTATGATTTCTAAGATTATTTTCATTTATAAAATATTTTCCTTGCTAGAAGAATTTTAAGTTGATTGATATTTTGTTATAAATATGTATGTAATGTATTATTTATATGCATAATGGATATTAGATAGTGGATATGTTTTTTAGTTGTCTTTATTATTATTAAAAGAGCATCGTATTCAAATTTAGCATTTGTGACTTTATTTTTTACTTTGACTGAAATTTTAGCGAATGCCCGAAAATTCAAATTAAAAATATATTAAAAATGATTTTAATTTTCAGAAACAGGTAAAATGTTATATTACAAATATGAACTCGGAGCTCTAAATTGGTACTAAAACTTAGATTCAATTTTCGTTTTCTTAAATTCTTTACAATTAAAACAAAATGGAATATCTTTTGAAAATTAAATAAAATAAAAATAATAATTGGTTTTATTTGGTAATTTTTATTTATTATCTATAATTAACTATTACTTTACAGTTTGAATTTTACATCTTCCATATACTTAATGTGAAGATATTATATTTAAAATCTAAAGACGGCTCCGTAATATTGTAAGCTTTCGAATTAGTAAGTAATTTTAAACTTGTGATCTATATTGATTTTATAATATTTAACATTTTGTTTTCCTCAACTATTCAATTATTCAATCAATTTTAATAACTATATATAAACAATTACAAAATACATAAATTAATAAAAAATTATCAACAATATAATAATTTCGTTCGTTTTTAAATATTTCGAATTTGACAAACAACTTTGAAAATTAAAAATAAAAATTGTTTTTATTTTTGTAGTAAAAAAAACAACATTTGTAAATTGGAATTTTTTTTTGTTGCATGCATTTTATTTAATATCAATAATAAATTGAATAATTACTGAAAATGAAATTTTTGATTGCTTGATCCTTGATTTAATTTGGTTTAATATTTTTATTTATTCACTTTTTTTTTCAATATTTTATGGGTTTGCATTTTGAGATAAATTAATGTTTCATCATGTTAGTCATATGGCACAAAAGTAAAAAAAAAAAAAACATTAATTAAAATAGTCTACGCATGTTGAGAGTTAGTTGAATGGAAATTTAAATATGAATTATAATATCATGTTATAAAATTAATTTGTCAATATTGTGTTGTGTTCATGAATTCATAAATTATATATAACTTGTCATTTTAACATAAATAAAATCAAAATTGAAAAATAAATTATTTTGTTTTATTTTTTTTTTTTTATTTGAATATTAATTTGATCAATTTAATAATTTTTAATAAATTGCATGATTTTATTTGTTTGAATTTACAACATAAACGAAGACAGACTAAAAGTATGCAGAAAATAAGTTATAAAACACATGCGGTATACTATCCTCCAAGGTATGCACTGCAATGAAAATTTTCATATGGAAAAATTGAAATGAGTTACAAAGCAAACATTTTTTTTTAATTAAATGAGCTCATAAAAATAAATAGATAACCATTATAAAGAAAAAATAATACCTACACCCAGTCATTGAAATTGTATTTTCCACTTTTCAAAGTCTACATATATAATTGTGAATTCTTATATATGAAATCAACATACATTAGGTAGAACATTAAATAGAAATTTTAGATTTTTCTAATTAAATTTTTCTCACCTGTTTGCATTTGAAATATTCTCAATTAAGATCACTTGTCTGAAGAAAATTAATGAACACATCTATAAAACTCGATTACAATTACGGTTTTACAAAATATAACTAGTATTATAAACTATCCAAATATTTTTAAAAAATTTTTGACATTTTTCTATTTATTTTTGGACAAAAATTTATTGAACAATAAAATCATAGAAACAGACACCAGAAAAATTTATTCATAGAATACCAAATCGACATAAAGGAAAAAAAATAGGAAGCTGAAAATTCACAGTTCTATACATTCAATGTATGACACACATACTTATTGTTGTACATTGTAAACATACATAATGCTTTATACTTTTTTACTATGATTGTACATAACTTCAGTATTATGAATATTTTTCATTTAATAATTCCACGCGGTTTTATGCATGAAAATCTTCAACTTTGCATTACTCTACCTTTTTTGTTTTTACAGATATACCTATATATACCATATACCTATTATCATTATTACAGAAATGTACAAGTATAATGTACAAGCATACTTTGTAACGAATCATAAAATAAGATTTTTCATTTTCATTTCTGTCATAAATATTTTATACTACTCTTAAGATTATGTGACATAAAATTTATTTGGCATCATTAATAATTCTCACCTTTGAATTTTGTATTATCCAAGGATTTGCCACACAACATAAGAGATAATCAAAAAAAAAAAAATTTTATATTTAGAATAATATTTCCTAAATAAATTTCCTTTTTTGTTATATAAAAATATTTTTCGTAACTAAAAAAAAAGAAAATATGAAAATGAAATATCAGTTCAAAAAATTGAAAGATACAGATTGACAATATTAATAGAAAAATAAGGAAATATCTTTGAATTCACGGAAGTAAAAGAAAATGTTTTTCAGCATGTTTCTCATTTTCTTTATGAAATGTAAATTTTAATTCGTTTTTTTTTTTAAGTTTTTTTTACGAAAATAACTTGAATGTGGTTGATGTTTTAATTTTTAATTCAGAAAGTAATGACTTGGCAAAATGTTTTACATTTAATTTTAAAGAAATTCAATTTATTTTTTATATAATCGAATAAATTTTTATAATTTAATTTGATCTTTAAACGCTTTTTGTTAACATAAGTTATAAAATATTAGTATTTTGTCCCGTTTTGTTTTTGAATGAACTTTTTTTTAAATATATAATCCCAATGGAAATTATAGAAATATTATTAAGCTTGAATGTATAAAAAAAGATAATTTGATACACTTTAGTGAAGCTGTATTTTATTCTCTGTAAGTCAATTAGAGAATTTGTAGAAATGGAATCTATATAAAACTTTTATTAGATAGACTGGTTCCATTATTGATTATTTATTGGTCACATATTCTTTTAAATTTTGATCAATTTCATTTATAATCCGAAAATTTCACCTGACAATATAATATTTTTTAAAACCAAAACCTTAGGAATAAGGAGCCAGTTGTCAAAAACTAATGTTGATATGATTAAATAAAAAATAAGCGTCTGCGATGCATGGAACTATAGTTACTGAACTATAGTCTAAAAAATCAAAGAGAATTGTTGGTTACTGAGTGCAATAAGTCATTATAAAAGTATAAAGTTTGTTCTATGAAAGTTGAGGAAAAACTGAAATTTTATAGTTATTTGACTATTGGACCTAGTTTCTCAACCACATAGAAATGTTTACTTGTACGTATTTTTGGTACATGATAAAACAAGTATTTTGGCAAAACTAAGTATAATATTGAGGAACGTCCAAACAAATAATTTGAATGTCACAAAAGCATAATATTATTAGAATTAAGTCTATGCAAAAAAAAAAAACAAGATTTGAAAATTGTTAATTGTTTTTGTAATTGTTGTTTTAAGTGAATTCTTTTAAGTTATACATAATTCAAAAATTGTTAATTTTGTTTTCAGTAGTTGAGTGTGAAAACAATTTATAACTTAGATTCGCAAAATTAGTTATATAATTTTATTTAAATAATAAGTGCATGATTTTGTGGATTGTTTAACCAACATTGTGGAGTCCTAAAGTTTTGAAATCGTTAAACTAAAATGGCAATAAATTACGTAAATTAATTAAAAGAGTTAAAATTCGTATGTTTTTTGTAATTAGGTAAATTAAAATTATTATTTTTTTAAATCATAAATAGATTCAAAAAATATTAATTATTATTATTATCTTTTTAGTTAAATATTATTAAACACATTTACATTAATTAACTTATTTTTTTTTTATATAATTTATTTATAAAGTTTACAAAATTGCGATTTAAAGTCTGATCTAATATGAACTTCAAATGTTTCGAAAACATAAATATATATTATATATATTTATTTCGCCAATTCGAATTTAACAATCGATTTGTGAAAAAAATATATACAAAAAGAAATAAACATTCGAAAATATTTAAATAAAATCTTTTTAATTGTAATAAAAATATAAATTCATATATTTAATTAATTAATTGATTTTCGAAAAATTATAAATATTGAATAAATATACAATTTAATTATTTTTTGATAACAAAAAAATATATATATATATATATCGCAAAATATTTAATTGAGGAATTTAATTTTTTTTTATTTTAAAAGTATTAATTTAATTTTTATTTTAATTACCTATCATATTTAAATTTGTTTTTAATTTTTATTTTTATATTTTAATAATTCTTCTAAACGTTCAACTTTATTCATTTAAAATAATTAAAATTATTCTACAAATTTTAGACGAAAAAAAAACACAAAAAAACATAAAAATATGTAACGTTATTAAGGGAAACTTAGTAAATATGTATAATTTTTTATATATATATTATATATAATATAAATTAAATAAAAAACGTAATATATTTTAATTAATGAAAATATAATATTTATAAAATGAATATAAAAGTTATGAACTAAAAATAAAAAAAAAAAATTAAAAAATAAAATATAATAAAAAAATTTTTTCTCAATTAATTAATAAAATAAATCAATTCATTCTATTAATATAGTTTCTTTTGAAAATTTTTATTATTTTAATTCAAATTTTCATAGTTTTGTGTTTGTTTATATAAGTAATTTTCTTTTATTATTTTTGTTTTTAATTTTCCTAAACATTGCATGCAAAATTCGCTTCCGATTAAAAATTGAAATTTAGAGAAAGAAAACTGTTTTACAAAATTAAACATTTAATTAATTAATTTTTTTTTTTTTTAATTTTTTTATTTTACAAAAAACATTTTAATTTCTTTTTAATTTCTTTGTTTAAATTAATTTTGTTTTAAAAAAAAAATTAAAATAAATAAACTGTTCTTATATATATTTATATAAAAATCATATATAAATTCAATTCATATTATTAATAAATTTTCTTTTATATTTTATTATCATTTCTATTTATTTTTTTTTTAATTTATTTTATAAAAATAAATAAAAAAAAATATATAGGTGGATTTAAGGCATATGGATGAACAACAAGGAAGCAATATAGTGGATGTTGGTGTTGATTTGTCAGAATTTTATATGTCTGTCGAATGGGATATTTTAGAAGTACCTGCAGTAAGGTGAGTTTGATATTCACATAGAAAATTTTAATTATTCAAATAATTGTGTTGTATTTCTTGATTAGTTTTTTTGCATTTTTGAATGTTTTAAAAAAATAAAATTAAAAATTGATTGATTTCATAAATAATTTGGATTTTTAATATCGAACTTATTATATTTTTAAATATTTAATTTGATATGCAAATTTTGTTCTAAAACCTTTATTTCACATAATGTTTCTCAAAAATATATTCTAATGTCAAACGAATGTTTATTGACGCAAACAAACACATATTTACATACAAACAAAAATATTTTTTTTTTTCAATTAAAATTTTTATAATACTTTCAATTAACAAAAAATATATAAAATTAATCAAATGCATGAAAAAATAAAATTCAGATTGAATTTTTATTTGGGTGTGTTATGATGACTTAATTATTATTTTTGTGTTATTATTAAATAACTACTTATTTTATACAGTCTTACGAATCATATACGAGCAAACAAGGAATTAACATGAAGCACATTTCTCGAATACATTTACTATTTACAAAAACTTCTCCCAAATGAAAATATGTATATTAAGGACAACAATTTATAAAAAATTAAATTCAATTTAAATTCCTAGTATATAAGAACTGATTATTAATCTCTCATTAAATATATATACATATTTATAATGTCACAGCTTAAAAAGAAACTTACAATTATATACCTGGGTAAATTATCCTATGATAAATCGATAAATGTTAAAATATAATATTTTTATCATATAAAAAATAAACCGAAATGAAATAAACTTAGCTCTAAGTTAATAATGCAATTTAAGAAATATCAATTTCATTTAAAATCAAAAAATATAGAGCAATAATAATCTTTGGTCTAAATCAATTAAAATCATATATGTACAAAGAGAACAATTTTCAGGAAAATCCTTGTGCTCTAACCATTTTTCTAAGTTCCTCTATTCGACATCTATCTACCCCCATATTTAATTGAATCAGAATTCATTTAAACTTTGTCATAAAAATTTTCCAATATATTCATTGCAATCAAAATTCATATGATTTCATTCATTTTGCTGTGAAATCCAATTTAAATAAAACAATCAAATTTTTCCAAATGAAAAACAAATTAGACACTTAAATTTTCAATTATTTGAAGAAAATATTATTGCTAATTTATGTGTAGTGACCCCAAAATTAATTAATATGCGGAAAGAAAATTAAAATCAAAAAAATTCTTTATTAATAATTAATTTCGTACTCTAATTCTCGTGTAGCCCAAAATGTACATAACATTTATTCAAAAATAAATATACCTATATATTTGTATACAAAAAAATTATATTGTTTAAAATTTTGTTTGTTTTTTTTTTTTAGGAATGAAAAATTTTACACATGCTGTGACGAACCCTACTTGGATATAACATTTAATATAACAATGAGACGAAAAACATTGTTTTATACAGTCAACATTATAATTCCATGCATGGGCATTTCATTTTTAACAGTATTAACATTTTATTTACCATCGGACAGTGGAGAGAAGGTAAATAATAATAATTATATATATTTTTTTAAATAAGCTTAATGTCCTAAAAATGGGAAGCGTTAGAAAAAGATGTTCAGGGTTCTGTTCAACTTTAAAATTTCAATATTAAAAATAATTTCAAACAATTTTTACGTGGTTCCTAATATTTTAATACCTAAATTTATTGGCATCTCTAATGGATTAACTGAAATTGAATGATATCTGAGTTTGCAGTTACATTTGTTTTTACCTATTTTTTTAAGGTATTTTAATATAGACTTTCTGTACATCTTCAAGGCCAGATTAATTTAAGAAAGAGTGATAAATAAATTACTATTTAATGAAATAATTTGACTTATCTATTCACAATATCCTTAATATTTTTAATAATTTACTTTGATGTCTCAATAAATGAATTCAATTAAGTTATTTACCACTTCAATTTCTATTGCCACTTAATATTTTTGAAATTAATTTACATTGAACTGGTCTAAAAAAAAATTTAATGGTTAAGATTCTTTATAACTTAAAAACAAGTATAACAATAAAAATATTTCAGAAAATAGTTCAAACACCATATTTGCATAAATTTCCGAACCCTAATTTCAGTAAAATCATTGCAATGAAATAATGTGGGTAATATAAATGTCACGTCTGGAAAATATTCCAAAATAAATTGAATTAAAAAAAGCATATAAAATTGAAAATAAAAATTAATTAAGCATTAAAATAATTGAATCAATTCAATTCCAACACTTTCAGTAAACCAGAGCATAGAAACAAAATGCATTATTTTCTTTAAAATGTTTTTTTTTTTTTTTCAAATTTATGCTTCCATTGGGACAATTTTGTAATTAAATATTACAAAAAAAAAAAAAAAAAAAACCAAATATATAAAATAATTGTTAGCTGACTAAATGGAATTTAAACATCAAGAAATGTCCACCCAATTTTTTTTTTAATTTCTTCTATAAATTTTGGAAGAGGAAATATAATATTTTGGGAGAGGAAATTTTTATAATAGAGAATCTTTGCAAAATATCAATGGGAATAATAATCAAACTAATGTATTCAATGAAAATTTATTGAAATATAATAATCAATATTTTTAATATTTTTGACTTGATATTTAATTTTTTGATTTCACTTAATATGCTTGAAATGTGAACTCAAATGCCTTATTTTTAGCACTATTATTTCATAATGAAAGTTTCAAAGCACATCATATATATATCCTACAATGATTTTAAAATCAAATGTTTTTTTTTTTTTGGCGAAAGTCTTCATCGAGAAAATCACAAGAATTCTCTTTTTTTATTCCAATCTAGAATTTATTATTTGTATATTTGTTTCTACAATTGGTTCAGTTTAACTAGAAAATTATAATTCTAAAATGTCTGGAAGTAGGGGAAATATATATTTACTACATACACCTATATATATCATAACCGGCTAAAATTCTATTGCATTTCAACTTGTTTCATTTCTTTAACAATTTTTGTGTGCTTTTTTCAAATATGTGACCTTTTTTCTACTGAGCAAAAACATTTTTCAATTTTATTTCTACACCAATTTCTAGACTAAATATATAAAATGATCATCACAAATAAATGCAATTAATCTTTCTTATCTCAGTTTAAGTACGTGGCCCTACAAAGCACTTACCAATATAATATATAATACAAAACTTTTTTTTTTTATAAAAAACACCAACTAGAAATTTTCGTTTACCTATACATTTAACAATAACATTTTTTTACAAATTTGATTTTAACCAAAATACTTAAACATAAAAAATTTATAAGATATTTTTCAGGAAAAAAAACATTAACAAGCTAATAGAAATTTTTTATAATTTTTTTTTTCTCATTTTCTTTTTCGATTTTCAATTTTTTTTTATGTATTTAATTTTTTATTTTTTGCAGGTCACGTTATCAATATCAATTCTTATTAGTCTTCATGTGTTCTTTTTACTGGTTGTCGAAATTATACCTCCCACATCACTTGTTGTACCATTATTAGGAAAATATCTTATATTCGCTATGATTTTAGTGTCGATTAGGTAAGTACAATCAAATAAATTTATATATTTGTTTCATAATATATTAAGATAATAAAAAATTAAAGGGATTAAAGACTAACAAATAATTTAATATTATTGGCTTTAAAGTTGAATAGCCTATAATTATTTCCAGAACCAATTATTAATCTATATAATTTTCGAGTATATAGTCGAAACCCGTCAAAAAAAAAACGACAGCGCATATAAATCTCTCTCTTATTCTCTTTGACTATCAAAAAAATTTTACGGTTACATGAAGGCATGGAATATTGCAAAAATAGTATGTTTCTCAAACCCTTTCTTATTTTTTAGTATACATTTAACTTATTCAAATATTTATATGAAATTCCAAACAGTATTAGGAACAAGGAATATTTTCGCTTTTAGAAACGGAACAAAAAATATGTTCTTGTTCGTGGTTGTAGTTCACCGCAAAATTTCCTTTACAATATTTTCTTAACTACTGATTCAGTTCTTTACTTAATTTTGTACTGATATTCATTAATTTTCCTTACCTTCTCATCAAAAAATATAAAAGTCGTATAAAAATTAAAAGAAAAAAATAAATAAAGAGTTAGGGGGTCGAACAAAAAATATGGTATTAATGGGGGCCGCCAGTGATAATCAGGCCTGTCGAGAGGGGGGGGGGGAGGGCCCACAGAGCTAAGGGGCCACAGAGCTAAGGGGCCCGCTTGTTTTTTTGCGACAAAAACAATATAAATTATACATATGTGATATAAGTTTCATGCTTAAATGTTATATTAAGTTTCATGCTTACCACAGTCATTATTGGAAAACAAGTGTATGAAAATTTTATAATTAGTAAGTATTTACTAATTATTTGTGATTTTTTAAAGTGGTATAAATTAAAGTGGAATCTACAAGTTTTTATATAAAGCGAAAAAACTTTACATTCTGATTCTCATATGTTCTTATTTCCTACCCTGTACACCATAATTCTGATTTCACAAGTAGATTTGTACAAATGTACAAAGTGTGACTATTAATGATAAAATTATGTGTTTAGGCTCAATTAGTATTATTTTCATAATGTTAAAGCTTATAAAAACCCTATAAAATTTTTTTTTAATTGTAAAAATTTTTTCCTGGGCCCGGTGTTGGCTATCGACGCCCCTGGTGATAATAAAAAGGTTAAAACAACTGCTAGAATATACTAATACCACTTCTTCTTTTTTTTGTACTTCTATTATGAGCAAACATCTTTGCTTGGCATAATATTATAAAAATATGTATGCAAATTTCAAGAATCTATTTGGAAAATCATGGCCACATTACCAAGAAGAAAATAATTTTTAGTAATGTTATTATAGATGATACTTTAATCAATGAAATTTGAATGAAAATATATTAGTTTTTCAATTGATATGTAAGGTTCATTTGAAAACTAATGTATATATCTTTAAATGATATATACATCAATAAGTTTTTGATGCCATGGAATGGTATTTTAAAATTTTCTATTATCTAATTACTTTTTTACTCAACAAAGAATGTTAATGCAAAAGCACAAATATGTCAATTTTTAACATTCATAAAAATCAAAGAAATATTAAACATTTCTCAAATCAGAAATCAGTTGTACATACTTTAGTATGCGTATATGACACTACAGTATGTACAACTGATTTCTAAAATAAATATAATTTTTATATGAGCAAGCATCCATAATTGTGTATTAAATTTTAAATATCTATAATAGCTAATAAATTGTTTAAGATAAAATCATCATAATAATGTTTAAAATCATTCATAATGCGAAAATTGCATATTTATTATTTCAAAAATTTCATTCTTTGGCAAATTTAAACAATAAGTACCTACCTATATTTTTTTATGCAAAAGAAATTTATTTTGTGAATTAAAAAATATTAATAAAATAAAATGCAATTTGATTAAGATTTTCTTAAAAAAAATATTATTGGCAAATAGCTTTTCATGTTTTTATTTTTTCATTTCATTCAATTTATTCAGCAATTTTATGTGCAATTTTTTATTTGGCGGTTTTTGATGGGCAAATAAAATTTATTTATTACTCATAAGTATATTTTTCATGTGCGAAATAATATTTTCTGTATTAAATTCTAGTAATCGGATTGATACTGGAATTAGTTAAAACTTTATAATTTAACATACATTACAAATCATACATTAAACAAAATGATGACTTTAAAATATATTCTACTTTGTATAGGACAATAAAACACACCCTAGAAAATATACACCATTCTTTTTTATGGTATTCTGGAACTTCTAACATTATGCCCCAGTTTATTTTGTATACAAAACTTTAAGATTGAGTATACCTCAAATTGCAATTTTGTAGATAACGAAAATGTATATAAGGGACAAAATCAAACCTTGTGGAAAAAAGCAAAAAAAAAATTTCAAAAATAAAAAAACACCAGAAGCACTGAAAATAGTCTAATCTTGTGCAAAATTTAGTTGACTATCTTAATAATTTGATGGTTATCTAAAAAAAAATTTTTTTTTGGCTTTTTTTAAATAAAAATTGAAAAATTTGTCATGAGCTAGAAAAAAAAAAAAGAAAAATCTCGAAATTTTTTTATTATTTAATGTTTTTTAATTTTTTATTGCAATTATTATATATATAAAAAAATTACATTATAAATTAGAGAAAAAAAATTTAGTCTGACTCGGAATCTGAATAAATCTCGAAATACATTTGTTTTCTTATTTTTGCATTCATTTTCACATTTTTTGTTCCTAAATTTCTCGTATCGCTCCGGATTTATATTTTATTGTCGTCAAATATCTGGTATTATATTGCTTCCTCTTTGCTTTCGATTTTCGGTCTATGAAATGTAGAAAAATTTCCTATTAATTAAAATTTCTTACTCATGACATATCATGTAATTTTTATAAATCAATAAAAATTACTAATTATTTTGGAATAATTTGAAAAAGTTGACAATACATGGTCATCATTTAAATAATAAACACTCCCTTTGTGTTTTAATTTCGAATATTCCTTTTTTTTTGAATAAATTGTCAAAAAAGTATATTCTCACTCCTGACAATCAAAAACTTTACTTACCATTTTTCTTCTAAAAAACAAAAAAAAAAAAATTTTTTTTAGAAAATTTACATGGATTTAATTTTTTATATAAATTAGTAACCGTTTTGTAAATTTATTTTTGTTTTTTTTTTTTCGTTTTTAACTAAAAATGCATATTTTCCTTAAAATATCATGAGCTAGAAAAAACACCGACAACCAAAAACAGTAAAAAAACCGATACAATGAAGGGACAGCCAGACACCAAAATTTGATCTTAAAAATAGAACAAATAATTTTACACTGTCCAATAATTACTTTTGTACTTAAGCTAAAAAAATATAATTTATTGCACTTAAATAGTTCAAATTTTCTTTTGCCGACAACAAATTTTGTATGGAGACATAATGCAAGCTTTTTTTCAAAGTTAAAAAAAAAAGTGATTTCTTCCAAAAATTATTAATTATTATTAATATTTAGGTTTATAATAAAATAAACTAAATATTGGTGGATATAAGAATTGCTTTTGATACTTTTTTTATTACTTTTTTATTTTTCAAATACCGCCGACACAATTTTCCCTTAGGTTTGATTTTGTCCCATAAAAATGTTGGCGGGATGACTTAAAGAGAGTTTCATAATGATATAACCTAATTATGTCAATTCCCTTTTAAAAAGGTATATCTTTTATTTATTTATGTCGTATTAATTAGAAATCAATTTTTTGTCACTTGTAATTGTAATAAAAAATTAACTTATACATTATGTAAGTAAGTTGAAAAATAAAAAAAATAATTTATATTTTTGTTTTAAAATGTAAGGTTTTCAATTCTATCAATAATTTTGTTCAAAGAACTTTGGATAATTTTTTAACACTAGATCTCTATCATCCAAATAACAATTTTAATCGAAATCCGTTTTAAGCTCCTAATTGAAATCCATTGTCACCACAATCGAGGGTTAATATATTTTAAGTTCATTCAATTGATATATAAGTTTTGATCGAAACCCATTTCCAGCCCCAGATCGAATTCTGGACAAAATCTGGACAAAATTATGTATCAACTATTTTTTAAATTGCTTCAATTTTTATCTATCTACCTACATACTAAATTAGTTAATTTCATCAAAATTAATTTAAACTTTTATACACATTTGCAATTTTTATTAATTATACATGTGAAAGTTCTTAAAAGTCTTGGCTGCTAGAGAGATTCTAACTTTGAATGAAAGTGCAAAAGATTGCACATATTTTGACAATGATACGATTAAAATTATAGTCGTTTAATAACTTTAAGAACAGAGAAACGCAGGGCAGAAAATGCAAGCATATAGAAACAATGTTATCGACTTTGCGAACAGGTTTAAAATAAAATTTCAAATAAAATGAAAACCCACAAAATTATTCATATATAATTTTAACTCTTAAATATGTTTTATTATATAAGCAAATTTTTATTTACTACTCTTTTATGTTTCTATTTAAATTAATATGTAAGTAAGTACATACATAATTTTTTTTTTTAATATTTCTTGCATCTTTTCAATCTGTTTTAACAACAAAAAAAAAACAGAGAATAAAACCTACTTAACCTTTGTTATTTTATTTTTCTTTTATATGCTTACCTATATTATTTTCATAAAACATCTACAAAGTATTAAATTTCTCATACAAAATGTTTCATAATAATATGAAAAAGTTTTATACTTGCAACAAAAAAAAAACAATAACAACAGCAATGATTATACTTACTTTATATATTATATTTTTTTTTATATTATTTACTTATTTATTTCACAAAAAAAAAATCAGGTGGAATTATTGAAGAATTTTATTTCTATCTCAGCTACTTAAATAAAATTGAAAATTCTGTAGAAAAGAAATCTTCACAATTTTTCTGACAAAAAATTTTCCTCCATATACATATAAAAAAAAAAAATTGTTCTAAGACAGACGACTTAAAAAAAATAACGTTTCCAATCCGCAAAGTTTAATGTTTTAATTTTTTCCACTTAGCCATTTGAAAATCGGAAATATGACTTCATTATCCGTATTATTTAACCTTAATAAAATAATGTATTGGTATTGGGCACCAGTTGCATCTTCGGTTTTTTTTTTTCAAACGTGTAACACTTTTCGATTTCTAAATCCCTCGGCCTTGTATTAAATGTAATAATTTTCGAGTGATTATTTCAGATTTTATGACAGCAAAACGAAAATTATAAGTTTTAAAATTAGGACGTATGCTAATTTTTTTAAATGTTTGTATTCGTATACATTATTTTTTTAATTTATGAGATATGATATTACTTAAATATTTAATACAACATAATAAAAGACTAGTTTGCAGTTTTAAGTAACGTAATGAGGGAAATTTGATTTTTTATTTATGTTCATTTTGTTCTTCCTAAGTTCCAACGAAACTGATATTTACCTATATGCATGTTTAAATTGGATATTGTAGTAATGTTGTATATTTAAATTTGTGTTTTATTTTGTTTATGTGTAAGCATCTAAAATTTCACATTCAAGGACTTATAAAGATCCACTAACAAAACTTAAATTATTTTAAATTTTAAGTTTATTGTATTTTTTTTTATAGTTAAAACTTTTGCTATCAAGCTTTCTTTTAAGTTTTATTAAGCTAAAACAAACAAGTAATTCTTTCTATCGATGAGAATTGGAAAATTCTGAAAATTTAACTTTATTTTCATCTAAATAAAATTAAAAGAAAATAGTAACTAAATAAAAAATATATATGTATGATATAAATGAACTTATGTTTGATGAACATATTATTATTACAAAAGTAATATTAAAGAAAATATATAGGAAATAAATAGACGAAATTTAATCATTATTATTATTATTTTTCTCAAGAATATCTTAAACGATTAAAAGCATATTTTTAAAGATTACAAAGATTAGTTTTTATTTTTCTTTCCTCTATAAAGCAAATAAAATTTATTTCCATGTCAACTATGTAATTAAACATAAAAAATATGGAATATTAATAATTATTAAGAAACACACTTTGAAAATGCGACAAAAATTAAGAAAAACAGAAATTTAAACAAGTCATACTGAATAGGTATAACAAAGTAAAGGAAATGAGAATTCAATATTATAATTTGTAGAACTTTTCGGGATTTGAATTTATTTCGAACTAGATTTAAAAAATAAAATACATTATTAAAATTCGTGGTTAATATTCAATAATCACAAAGAAATGTTGACAAAACATTGTAAATTTTTTCTAAAGTATTTTCCTGCAAATGTTAGCCTAAGTTCTAATTTGATTCAATAGGAAAACGTTTGCAATATCAACGTGATCCCGAATAATCACAATTCCATTATTAAAGTTTTTACTAATTATATCCTTACTGACATAACTGCGTTAGTTGCACCACCTTCTACGAAGCTACTCTACACGACAATGTGAAAGCTTTCAGTATCAAAAGCCACATTTCGATAACTGACAAACAAAAAAATTTAATATATTGATCCTTTCTGCTTTTCTAAAATGACTTTCGTTTTGAAAAGAATCACTTCGAAAGTATTATGTTTTTTTCTCTCACAGGAAAATTATGAATATAATATCAATGTATATATTATGTATTTTTATATAGAGAAATATTTTTTCACTTTATAAAAAGGATTTATGAACATTTCTTCTTATATTTAATATTATTAAGTTTACAAACGAAATCAAGGATCAACTTAACTTGACACTTTAAATTAGACTACAATTATTTTCTATGTCTGTTTCATAATATATTTAAATGTATATATTTACCTATCTATATACTCTACATGTATACGAATTTTCCTTATTTTCGTTATATTCATATACCTACATACTTACATTTTTATTTTCCTTTAGGATATTTATTAAAAATTAAAAGGAAAAGGCATATAATAAAAATATCATCTGACAGCAACAAATAAAGAAAGGAAGAAAATATTTAGAGAAGCAGTTAGTTTATTTTTATATAAATAAAGTATTATTAAATAAAGAATTTGACAAGACATGGCATGGAATTTAGAAATACTAGTGTGGTTTCTAAATAAATTTATTTCATAACAAAATAGTTACAAACATTTTTTTTTTCGGTTTTTTTCATCTTGAATTTGATATAAAATATATTTTAGAATGTATTTAAAAGATTATAAATAATTTTGAATTTTCTAAATAATTTAATATTGACAGTTCCTTTAAAAATTGGGAATTATTATTGGAAAAATAATGAATAAATTTTAAAATCCACAGGGTCAAAAAATGTGCGCAACAAAGAGTGTTGTACAAACAGTTTGAATGAATTCAAAAAATTTTTGAAGACGTTGTTACAGTGCTCTTATTGTTTTGATCGTAAAAAGAATTTTTTTATTCCTTTTTCAATTTGAAATAAAATTCGGTAGCACTCTGTACACTATAGAAAGAAAACTGGAAATGAATTTTAAAAATCTACAATATCGTGCATGACTAAAATAAAAGCACCAGACAGCGTTGGAAAATTATTTGACCGCGTATGGGCCTTATTAAATTGAATAAAATTTGTGTTTGTAACTAAAGCTTTTCAGCCAAAGTAAAGATATGTGCCTTATTCGAATGTTCCATATTCCATATGGGCCTTATTAAATTGAATAAAATTTGTGTTTGTAACTAAAGCTTTTCAGCCAAAGTAAAGATATGTGCCTTATTCGAATGTTCCATATTTTTACGCTTTTCTTATTATACATATGTATAACTTTTTTTTATATTTTTTATATATAAAAATAATTCTATTTTTTATTGCCAATAAATTTATTTTTCATTTATGAAATTCTACAAATATGAGTTTTATATAAGTTTTTATATACTTTATACATAATTTGAAAAGTTTTAAAAAGTTTTTGAAGTTAATTGGAAAATACTCAAAAAGAACCTAATATAAATATTTGATAATTCATTTTGAATGGATTAGCACTAAAATGTTTATTTTGATTTTCTGGTTAGCTAACCGAAAGAAAGAAAGATAAATTTATTAATAATTTAAAATGTAAATAAATGTATAATTATGTATGTGTGCCTAGTGTACCTACACATAAAATAAAATAAAGAAATTAATTATATTTTAATACTTATAATTCGCACAGCAATATTTTTATTTTGTTTGCAGAGTTTTTTATAATACTATACATTGTATTATATTATTAATATAAAAATAAAAAATACATACAAGTTTTCCTTCTCAGAATTATCTAATGTTTTCCATTTATTTTACTGCTAAAATTCAATAATACAAAATAATTGCCTTGGATACTATAAAAGTTCACCAATATTTCAATATTTATCAAACTTATTGTTGAATACTTT